>OZ014523.1:265726633-266926633 GCA_963966055.1 Lathyrus aphaca | reverse complement strand
TTATGAGGTTCACAAGGTTCACAAGATTCACAATGCTTACAAGACCTTTCATGAGGTTCATGAAGTCTACAAGATACTTTATGAGGTCCACAAGATTCACAAGGTTCACAATACCTCCCATGAGGTTCACAAGACATTGTATGATGGTTCACAAGGTTCACAAAGTTCACAATTGGTCAGAAGAGTTGACAATTCCCTCAGACAATGCACCTCCTAAGCAGTGCATCCAAAACAAGGGTTTTGACTTTAATCCGGCTAAATGGACTTCCAAGACTTCAATTGAGTTTCATAACACCTTATATGTGTGTAAGAACCCCCATGACAAGTTTCAAGACTTTTCTCAAAGGTTTGCTCAGTCAGATGATCAGATAAGTCAAAATCAGTCAAAGTAGTTAAAAAGTCAAACTGAGGTCAACTGTGGTCAAACCAAAGTCAAACTTCATGATTTTTTTCCAACATCAAGTATATGAAGTAAAATTCATCATTTGATCAAGGGTTGATCATGATTCATCAAGGAGATTTCAGATCATCAAGAATCAGGAGTTTCTATATTAGGATTTCCTCAGTAAAAGTCAACTGAACTTTGACCAGCCATAACATTCACATGCTTCATCACCAAGTCTCCATCAAAAGCTCATTTTGAAGGAAAATTGAATTATCTACAACTTTGTGTCTCACAAGCCAAGCCCAAAAATGCTTCATTTGGAAGGTATGAGCTAAGACATTATAGGTCCTTTTGAAAGTCAACAAAAAGTCAACAACTTCAAAAGGGCATAATTTGAGAATGGTGAATGATATGAACATGAAACCAGTGGGGTTGGTTAGAGGACTCTTTAATCTTTCCAAAATGTCCAAGAACACCCTCATACCATTAAAATTGAAGGATATGTGCCCTTGCAAAGTTGGGAAATTTTTGGTTGGTTTATGAAGAAAATGGAGGTCTAAAACCAATTTCTTCCAAATGGGCTTGCCATATGATGACCCAATCCATACTATAACCTCATGCACGACCCAAGTCAACAAAAATCAGATTTTTTAATCATTTTATTTTTATTTATTTTGATTTAATTCATTAAAAATCATTTTAAATTAAAATAAAATATAAAAATCAAAGATTTAAATATGATTGAGCTTCTAGAAGTTCATTAAGATGATTGGAATTAAAGTGGTAAGAAGATCATGAGGATTGGCCTAAAATAGCAAGTGTTTATGCAAAAATATTTGATTTTTAAAGGCTATATTTTTGAATCTTTTTGGATCAAATTCTTCACACAAATATCAAATGTTTCTGACCTAATTCACTGCTCTATAAGTACTTGAGACAACCCTAATGACAAGCCACGAATTCCAGCTCAAAAGTGTAAGTTTCACAATTTCAAAAAATCTCAAAAAAAGCTTCAATTCGAATTCTTCCTTAGAGACTATTTCAAGACATTCTAAAGGTTTCAAAGGGTTCCCTAATGATCACTGAATGCATAGCCATGCTTATCATCATCTAAAACCCCATGAATCGCATGAACGAATGGCTTTTTACCTTACATTTGATTTTTTCGATTCAACGAATTTACTGCATTTCAATTGATTTTGATTGTGTAATCTTGTTTGTTTCATTGTGTTGAAGCTTTCTGGATCACTTAATTGGAGTTTCACTGCCTAGAATGAGTTCGGCCATAGCTAGGGTTTACTAACCTCAATTAGGGTTCTGTGATTTATCACATATAAATAAATTTGAAGGACGTGATTGTGTTGTATGGACCTCTAGGAACTTATTACACTCATCAATTTAAAGAAATTTTGCTGTTTGCTTGGTGTTTGTCAATTCGCAGGTTTATGCACGCAGGAAAAGTTGAAGGAAATTTCCCAGGAAATTTCGCAGGAAAACCTGCGAAATCTCAAGGAAGAAGAAGACCCAGCGCGCGTGTTTTTAAATTTAAAATTTGTTTTAATATTATAATGTTTTGTTTCTGTTTGTTTCACAAGCATGATGCTTGGCCCAGTGGTATGAAGCGTGTGTGTGTAGCCTGATGACCTGCGTTCGAGTCCTGGCTTCACCATCTTTTTCTTGTTTTTTCACATAATTAGCAACTTTAATATATTATGAGTTGTAGTGAGATTTGTAACAGGTTCGCTCTCCCAGTTGGAATGGTAATGTGTTTGTGTGATTGCTTGCAAGGTCCTGGGTTCGATTCCCCCCAGGCCTTTTGTTTCCTCTCTTTTTCTTTGATTTTCAGGAATATGTAACAAAACCAATGGGACTCCTTCTTTCATCACCTGCGCGCGTTGGCCTGGTGGTATGTGTGGCTGGCCTAAGTGATTGCAAGCCAAAGGTGCTGGGTTCAAACCCCAGTCAGGTAAGTTTTCCTTTCTTTTTATTTTTCTATTTGTTTTGATTGTTATTAATTTTAATTAATTAAGATTATAACCTTAGTTTAATCCTAATAATATTTTCTAAAAGCAAATTGTTTTTTTATTAATATGTACATATATAATTTATTTATGTAATTGAATTAATATTTAGTATTTAAAATTTTTGTATATAAAACTCAATTTATTTTTATAAACCCTAAAAATATGTTTTTTCTACAAACCCTAATTTAATCATAATAATTTCTAAAAAAACCCTAATTTCTTTTTCTTCTATTTTTTATTATTATTAATCTAATTTTTATTAAATACATAAATTGTTTATAATTTTGTATATAAATATGTGTAAAAATTAAAATGCTCAATTTATTTATAATATGAAAATATTCTCTAATTGTTTATGATTAATTATACATGTAAATAATTTCTAAAAATTGCAAAATTAATAATTATAATTTATTTTTCATAATATGTTCATAATTGACTTAAATTTTATAATTTACAATAATTAATATAATTGTTCATATTCTCTTATTAACCTTTAAAATTTTTATTATAATATTTTTGCTTATTATCATTATTAATCATGTTTATTACTAACTCCATTTATTTTTAATTGTTATTTCTACTAACCCTATTATAATTACTTATTTATTTTGCTTATTTATTTATTTATTTTATTTATTTTACTTATTATTTAAATTGCTTTTATTATTATTGTAATTGCTCCTGGATGTAATATTTTATAATGTTTAAATTATTTATTTTTATACCATGGTTAGTAAAAATAGGGAGTGTAACATGTATGTCATTTAAAATTAATTTAGATCACTTAATTTAAAAGATAAATATTTAAAAATTGTACACTCACACACGTAAGTCGATCTTTGATCGCCATCTCACTTTCTAGGGTTACCTCTCATTGTTGCCTAATCAAAAGGTCAAGTAGGGTGTATAAAGCAAAAAGTCCCTCAAAATAAAGTCATCTAGTCCCTTAACAATAAAAGATCAAGTCCCTTAAATGGTTGCCTTCATAATGATCTTGTCCCTTTCGAATAATGATGACAGCCCCTCCAAAATTGCTTAATACACCCCACAGTTGCCTAAATCACAGATGTCCCTTTACTTGTCCCATACATCCAAAGTAATGACTACCTATTCCTTAATAATAGGGATAGTCTTACCATTTAAAGGATTCAAGAACAGAAAGACTTAAACTTTAGGGTAGGTTCCTCATAGTTACTTGCTCACTATTTAAAAAAACTTTTCAAACACTTCACAAATTTCAAACAATTTTCAAACACAAGTTTTTTACGCATCCGTACATGGATCATTATCAAACTCTTACGAAAATTTCTATTCACACACTTCACATTTTCAAAAACAATTCAAAGTGAGCTAAGTAACTAAGAGCCCATGGATAACCATGGATGTAAATGGTGCTAACACCTTCCCTTTACATAACCTACCCCCCGGACCCAAAAATCTTTTAAAAGGTCTTTCCTGTTCTTTTATGCCTTTCCTTTGGATAAAATAAAAGTCCGTGGCGACTCTTGCTATCCGCAACATAACTAAAAGTCAGTTCTCCCACCGTGTTACAACTGCTGGCTAAGAAGAAGAGTCCTGAGGACAACAAGGATGGTCAGTTGGAACAATTGCAAGCTGAGATAACAGAAATGAGGATCTAGATGAATGGCCAGGTGGCTCTTATCCAAAGTTTAGCTCAGGGGCAAGAAGAGCTGAGAACCTTTTTCCAAAAACTTCAAAGTAATGGAGTCAGGAATCTAATTTTCAATCAACCTTCGTTAAAACAAGCTGATTTGGTTGAAAGGAAGATGAGGATAAAAGAAGGTAAGAAACCGGTTACCACTGATTGTTCTTCAGTTAAAGAAAAAAGACATGGTAAAGTTAATCCACCTCAACACAAGGGATGTAGAAGACAGTTTATCAAATTCAGCACTCCAATGTCACAAGTTCTGCAATGCTTGTTGGAGATGAAACTAATTTCCTTGAAAAATTCTCCTCAAAATCCTAAAACTTCCTCTCCTCGCTATAATCCCAAGGCAAGGTGTGGGTATCACTCCAACTGTCCTGGACATGATACTAATAGTTGTTGGGCATTGAAGAAAAAGATCCAAGACCTGATTGACAAAGGAATCCTAGAGGTTACTCCAGAAGGTCAAGTTGAATTCTACTATCACCCATCAAACACCGAATCTGCAAGACAAGTTGCCCAGTGTAGCAAGAAAGGAAGCCTACCTATTCCTGTTGAGATATGGGGCACCTTGGGACATCCAAGTGGTAAATTTGATTTCATGGTGAAGTATACTGCTCCTCAAAGTTCACAGATTGCAATTGAGGACATTCAGCCAACTGGATGGGACAACATTTGAATTTTCATTTGTAATTTCTTTTATTTGTTTGAACACTTATGTTAAACTTTTGTTTTCATTAATGCATTGCATATGTTTGTCTTGAATTAATCCATTCGTTCCACTATATTTTGAATTATGCTTCTTATTTCTATCTTGTGATATTTAACTCCTGATAAAGCTATAAGCCTGTAGAGGGAGGATGACGAAAACAATACCATAATCTTATGCAGTATGCTTTTGAACAGACTATGCTGACGATGTACAGGCATTGTTTCAATTCCTAAACAGTGGAGATATAAGGAAGTTAATCCCTAGTCAACCCTTTTGAGCCTATGAAGTAGGAGTTTTTATTCTCTCACAAATTAAAACCCTTACTTATAACCCGGGGCAGGGTAGTTACTCGGTTAACTCAAATATGCCAATTATCTGTGTTGTACACAACTAACGATGGTTCTCTGTAATCTTGAAACCTGATAGTCAATATCCAGCAAAAGAAAAGCTCACTAAGTCAAAACCTATGAAGGAGACTTAGTAAAAAATTAAGACATCCCGCTGACTGTAACCTTGAAATAAACAGTTCAGGAAAAAAGAAGGGATAACAAAGGCAAAAGAAAAAAGAGGTCACTATGAATCCTCAACAAAGAAAGATGATTGAATGTTCAAATAAATTTTGGTCTCTGAACCATCACAAATGTCAGTGTTACAATTCCAAACTCCTTTGAGCCTCAATGCATAGGTTAACTGAGTATAGGACTGAAGAACATCACGGAGATTGGGTTGGGTACAAATAAAATTTGAGCCTTTATCCTTTGTTTCTTAAACCGTGAACCAGGTCACGTTACAACCCTTTAAAAGTCCTAACTGAAGAATGGTTAGTTCGAAAGCGTACTGCTACAAAAAGGTATCCTGACTCCTTTAGGGCTTATTATAAAACTTAAGTTAATATCACAGTTTTCACAAAAAATGTTTTTCTAAAATAACTCTTTTTCAAAATTTCAAGACAGACATAAGCATTGCATTTTTGAATATATTTGTTTACATATACTTGAATGTTTGATAAACAGAGAAACTTACAGGATGAATGTTCAAAGTCCTTCCGATAAATAAATTTGCTTCCTGGATCAAAGTCCATGTATACGAAGGGGCATAATCATTATCTCCCAATCAAGGGGGCAGGCCATGATACTGCCTAATTCATTTGGGGCAATCAGGACAAGATTCAACTATGTTTAAGCAGCCAGAGGCAGATCTCCTCATCTATCTGAAGTGCCTAGGGTAACATTACAGAATTCATAATGCCAGGGGCATGGTCATTGCTTCCTAATCAAGGGGGCATACCAAGTTACTGTTCAAATCATTCGGGGCAATCAGTTCCAGATCCAACAGTGCTTAATAGCCAGGGGCAGCTCTTCTCATATATTTGAATTACCAATGGTAACACTGCAAAGTTCATGATGTCAAGGGCATATTATTATGGGGCATTCTGCTTAGTTCTCCTGAGGTAACTACATTCAAATACTTCCCTTTTGGGACAATTCATCCTCAACCAAGGGGCAATGCTTTCTTTTCAAATCTAGTCGCCGGAGCGTATATGGTCCATTACAATTTGAAGACACATTCCTCTCATTATATTACCTTGATTTTGGGTTCTCAGCAGAAGCCATTGTAGGAATTAATTGTCTACGCCAGTAGTATCAGATGGTATCAGTATCATGGCTTCAGATCCAACTATGAGGATTTCTGGGAAGGTATTCAGGAAAGTTAAGAATCTCAGGAGCTCTAAATCCAATTGGTTATACACTCTCGAAGTTGAAACGATTTTGTTTTCAAGTTCAGGTTTACTTTTCCCTCTGAATCCAGATTTACTTTTACCCTATTTACATAAGCGAAACGTCCATTGGTTGTGTTTGAATGTATGTATGCTTTTGAATATGATTGATGTTTACCAGAAATGCATAAAATGCTTGATATGATTGAGGTTTACCAGAAATGCATAAATGCTTAATATGATTGATTTTTACCAGAAATGCATAAATGCTTAATATGATTGATGTTTACAAGAAATGCATAAAAATGCAGTAATAGTATTTACTAAGGACGAACGAGGGAAGGAATTCAATGAAGCTTCGCCGATTCATCCCCACAAGACAGCTACAAGTCCCCCCCAGTAGGGCAAATCCATCTTCATAAGTACTTCGAGTCACATCTCCCCTGGAATTTATATCCATCTCTTTTATCCTCATACGGATAGACGGGAATTTATTCTTCCAATCGGAGTACGACGAACGAAGACGGGAGGTTATGTATACCAAACGAAGACGGGAGGTTATGTATACCTTACTATCTAACGAAGACAGGAGATTATGGATATCTATATTATCAAACGAGACGGGAACAAGTTCTTCATATTCTTCAGCAACAAAGCGGGATTTATTTTCCCTGGCCATCAGTTATTATACGAAGATATCCAGACGCTTCAAGCTACATGATGCATACATACATCATTTACATCATAACATACATATACCTAGATACATAATACATTTCTTAAGTGCATCATATTATACATGCATACATAATGCATAAACTAATATTATCTTGCAGAATGTTATAATCTTGCTTTTCAGGTTAATTCTCCAACAGATTTCATCACCAACTTATTACCTTGGGCCGTTGTTTATCTTCCCAAAGGTTATATCATCACCCCAGGACGTTGTTTATCCTCCTGAAAGCATATTATTACCTCAGAATGTTGTTTATCCTTCTGAAAGCATATCATTTCCTCGGGACGTTGTTTATCCTCCTGAAAGCATATTATTACCTCAGAACGTTGTTTATCCTTCTGAAAGCATATCATTTCCTCAGGATGTTGTTTACCCTCCTGAAAGCATATCATTACCTCAGGACATCGTTTATTTTCCTGAAAGCTATCATTGCCTCAGAACGTTGTTTATCCTCCTGAAAGCATATTATTACCTTGGGCCGTTGTTTATCTTCCCAAAGGTTACATCATTCCCTCAGGACGTTGTTTATCCTCCTGAAAGCATATTATTACCTTGGGCCGTTGTTTATCTTCCCAAAGGTTACACCATTTCCTCAGGACGTTGTTACCCTCCTGAAAGCTATCATTCCCTCAGGACGTTGTTTATCCTCCTGAAAGCATATTATTACCTTGGGCCGTTGTTTATCTTCCCAAAGGTTACACCATTTCCTCAGAACGTTGTTTACTTTTCTGAAAGCATATCATGACTATTGGGCCGTTGTTTATCCTCCCAAAAGTTACACTTATACCTCAGAAAGTTGTTTATCCTTCTGAAAGCATATCATCACCCCAGGACGTTGTTTATCCTCCTGAAAGCATATTATTACCTCAGAACGTTGTTTATCCTTTTGAAAGCATATCATTTCCTCGGGACGTTGTTTATCCTCCTGAAAGCATATCATTACCTCAGGATGTTGTTATCCTCCTGAAAGATATCATTCCCTCAGGACGTTGTTTACCCTCCTGAAAGCATATCATTACCTCAGGACGTCGTTTATCTTCCTGAAAGCTATCATTCCCTTAGGACGTTGTTTATCCTCCTGAAAGCATATTATTACCTTGGGCCGTTGTTTATCTTCCCAAAGGTTACATCATTCCCTCAGGACGTTGTTTATCCTCCTGAAAGCATATTATTACCTTGGGCCGTTGTTTATCTTCCCAAAGGTTACACCATTTCCTCAGGACGTTGTTTATCTTCCTGAAAGCATATCAAGACTTTGGGTCGTTATTTATCTTTCCAAAGGTTACATCATTTCCTCAGGACGTTGTTTATCCTCCTGAAAGCATATCATTACCTCAGGACGTTGTTTATCTTCCTGAAAGCATATCAAGACTTTGGGCCGTTGTTTATCTTTCCAAAGGTTATATCATTACCTCAGGACGTTGTTTATCCTCCTGAAAGCATATCATGACTTTGGGTCGTTGTTTATCTTCCCAAAAGTTATACTCATTTCCTCAGGACGTTGTTTATCCTCCTGAAAGCTATCATTATATTTTCATATTTTGGACTGCTTTATCCTCCAAGAAAATTATCTGAAGGACTTTTCTCCAAGTGGCATCTTTAAGCCCACTCAAGCATATACAACTAGTCATCAGTATCTCTCTACGCACCGGTGAGTGCAAATTTTTGGGCTTTTGTGTTCAATCCCCTTCAACCTTCCAGGTCACGACTGACACATATACCAATCTAACCCCTCAGGTTTCAGAAAATTGAACAGGGGCAGCTGTTGCAGCCCAAAATTTGCCCTCACAATACAAGGCTTTATGTGCTAAAAGGTTCACAAGACCTTTCATGAGGTTCATGAAGTTTACAAGACACTTTATGAGGTTCATAAGGTTCACAAGACCTTTCATGAGGTTCATGAAGTTTACAAGACACCTTATGAGGTTCACAAGATTCACAAGACATCTTATGAGGTTCACAAGGTTCACAAGACATCTTATGATGGTTCACAAGGTTCACAAAGTTCACAATTGGTCAGAAGAGTTGACAATTCCCTCAAACAATGCACCTCCTAGGCAGTGCATCCAAAACTAGGGTTTTGACTTTAATCAGGATAAATGGACTTCCAAGACTTTAAGTGAGCTTCATAATATCTTACATGTGTCTAAGAATCCCCATGACAAATTTCAGAACTTTTCTCAAAGGTTTGCTCAGTCAGATGATCAGATAAGTCAAAATCAGTCAAAGTAGTTAAAAAGTCAAACTGAGGTCAACTGTGGTCAAACCAAAGTTAAACTTCATGATTTTTTGCCTACATCAAGTATATGAAGTAAAATTCATCATTTGATCAAGGGTTGATCATGATTCATCAAGGATATCTCAGATCATCAAGAATCAGGGGTTTCTAAATTAGGGTTTCCTCAGGAAAAGTCAACTGAACTTTGACCAGCCATAACTTTCACATGCTTCATCACCAATTCTCCATCCAAATCTCATTTTTAAGGAAATTGAATTCTCTACAACTTTGTGTCTCACAAGCCAAGCCCAAAAATGCTTCATTTGGAAGGTATGAGCTAAGACATTATAGGTCCTCTTGAAAGTCAACAAAAAGTCAACAACTTCAAAAGGGCATAACTTGAGAATGGTAAATGATATGGACATGAAACCAGTGGGGTTGGTTAGAGGACTCTTCAAGATTTCCAAAATGTCCAACAACACCCTCATAGCATTAAAATTGAAGGATTTGTGCCCTTGCAAAGTTGGGAAATTTTTGGTTGGTTTATGAAGAAAATGGAGGTTTAAAACCAATTCTTTCTAAATGGGCTTGCCATATGATGACCCAATCCATACCAATACCTCATGCACGACCCAACCATCAAATATTCATATTTTTTTTATTATTTTATTTTATTTATTTTGATTTTATTCATTTAAAATCATTTTAAATTAAAATAAAATATAAAAGTCAAATATTTAAATGGGATTTTGTTTCTAGAAATTCATAAAAGTGATTTGAATCAAAATGGTATGAGAATCATGGTGATTGGCTTGAAATAGAAAGGCTTAATTATCAAATATTTGAAGTTTAAAGCTTTATCTTTTTCAATCTTTTTCAATCAATTTCTTCACACAATGATCAAGTTTTTTGACCTAGATTCATCACACTATAAGTACTTAACTCAAACCTAATCATAGAACACGAATTCCAGCCTCCAAGAGTAAGTTCATAATTTTCAACAACCTCTCCAAAACTCAAATTCGGTTTCCATACTACAAGGCATTTGAAGGTATTTTAAGGACATGAGAATGATCCCTGGACTTCACTGATCATGTACCAATGCTCATTTGCATCCAAAACACCCTAAATCACTCAAACCGAATTCATGTTCTTCATCATTTTTCAATTTTTAGATTTCATTCATTTAGCCATTATAAATTGTTTTTGTGTTGTTAATCTTGTTTGTTATGATGCTTAGATGATTTCTGGGCAAGAACATTGAAGAAACATGCCCTAAACCGAAAACCACCATTGTTAGGGTTTGAGTTCTCAAATTGGGAATTCACGATTTAGTTGAGATAAATGAGTTTTAAGAGCATGGTTATGATGTATAAACTTCATATGTTTGATCTGGACTGTCAATTTGGATTAATGTTGTTGTTTGTTTGATGTTTCAAAAACCTAGGATTTCTGGTTTATGAACACGCATGAAATTTCGCAGGAAAAATCGTATCAATTTTCGCAGGTAATTCAAGGAAGAAGATGATGTCCTGGCGCGAATTTCAGATTTTGAATGCTGGACATAATATTTTTTGTTTTGGTTTTGATATTGTTTCACAATTGTATGGCTGGCCCAGTTGGTTGTGAGCGCGCGCGTATGGCTTGAGGGTCTTGGTTCGATTCCTGGGCCAAATCACTTTTTTCTTGTTTTTTCATTTAATTAGCAGGTTTACTATATTATGAATTGTGATGAGACTATGGACAGATGCGCCCTCCCGGCTGGAATGGTTAATGCGTTTGTGTGATGTTTGAAGGTCTTGGGTTCGATCCCCCTAGGCCTTTTGCTTTGTTTTCTTTTTCTTTGATTTTTCAGTTTAAACAACAGGAGAGGTTTCTTTACCAACGCGCGCCTGTAGCCCAGTGGTAGCTTGCTTCGTCCAGAGTGTGCAAAGCCTAGGGTATGGGTTCAATCCCTGCCCCAGGTAAGTTTTTAAATTTTGTTTTGTTTATTTTGTTTTATTAATTGTTTTATTATTGAATATAATTATGATTAATATGCAAATAGATTTAAATTAATATGTAAATATTATATGTTCTAAAAAGAATTTCTAAAAAATAATAATATTCTCTAAAACTAATTTCTTTTATTAATATGTATATATTATTATTATATATAATTTATTTGTATAATTGAGTTAATATTTAATACTTAACATATTTTTTGTATATAAAATCTAATTTATTTTTATAAACCCTAAAAAATATTTTTCTAAAACCCTAATTTTCTTTCTACTTAAAATTAAATTTTTTGATTTCTTATTTATGAACTTTAATCATGTACATTTTAATATTTGTTTATAATCTTGTATATAAATATGCTTAAAAATTAAAATTCTTAATCTATTTTTATAATATGTAAATATTCTTTAAATTGTTTATATTTTTAATTTTGCATGTAAATAATTGTTAATATATGTTTAGAAATAGTTGAAAATTGCTAGATTAATTTTATAAGTATAATTTTATTTTCATGATATGGTCATAATTAATTTAATTTTAGAATTTACATATAACTTAAAATTTATAATAATTAATATAATTGCTCATATTTTTTTTATTAATCTTAAATAATTGCTTATATAAAAATTTGAATTTGTAATTATTATAATATTCTTGTTTATTTCATTATTATTATTAATTATATTCTTATGATATTTATTTATTACTAACCCCATTTAATTCGGTATTATTCTTATTATTATTGTTCTCTACTAACCCAATTATAATTATTTATTTTGCTTATTATATTTCATTTTGCTTAATTATTATTATGTAATTGTTCCTTGGTGTAATATTTATTAATAATGTTTATTATTTATATTTTATGCTATGGTTAGTAAATAGGGAGTGTAAACATACTTGTATGTTAAAATTAATTTAGATCATTTAAATTTAAAAGATAAATATTTAAAATTGTACACTCACACACGTAAGTCGATCTTTGATCGCCATCTCACTTCCTTAAGGATACCTCTCATGTTGCCTATTACAAAAAGGTCAAGTAGGGTGTATAAAGCAAAAGTCCCTCATCTCACATCATCTAGTCCCTAAACAGATAAAAAGATCAAGTTCCTTTGAATGTTGTCTTCGTAATGATCTTGTCCCTTTCGAATAAAGATGATAAGTCCCTTCGAATTGCTTATACACCCCACAGTTGACTAAATAACAGATGTCCCTTCACTTGTCCCTTACATCCAAGGTAATGACTACCTATTCCTTAATAATAGGGATAGTCTTACCATTTAAAGGATTCAAGAACAGAAAAGACTTTAACTTAGGGTAGGTTCCTCTTAGATGCTTGCTCACTCTTCAAAACATTTCAAACACTTCATACATTTCAAACAAATTTTCAAAACAAAGATTTTATACGCATCCGTACATGGATCATTATAAAATACTTAAGAAAACTTTTATTCACACACTTCACATTTCAAAAACATTTTAAAGTGAGCTAAGTAACTAAGAGCCCATGGATAACCATGGATGTAAAGGGTGCTAATACCTTCCCTTTACATAACCTACCCCCCGGACCCAAAAATCTTTTAAAAGATCTTTCCTATTCTTTTATGCCTTTCCTTTGGATAAAATAAAAGTCGGTGGCGACTCTTGCTATCCGCAACATAACTAAAAGTCAGTTCTCCCACCGTGTTACAGAGTGCCATGAACAATAATCAATCATTAAAAAGATGAAAAAACGCGTGTAAATGAGGATTCGAAATCTTGTTTTTCAAGAACTTTTGAAAGTTCAGTTTACATGTTTCATGAGGTTTTGAATGCAATGAGTGATTGGGATCACATCAAGGACCTATAGGGATCATATAGAAACCCTTAAAATACCTCAATTCAGCATGGATGCAAGAATCCGAAAATCATTTTTTTAGAAAAAAATTGAATATGGCAAATGTGTTTTCTGGCTCTGAGAATCAGTGTTCTTCTTTGTATATATATATTGAATGAAATTAGGTCAAATGAATGAAGGATCATTGGGCTTTTGTGGTTTCTTGAGTGTGAAGGAAACCATGACCATAAATGTGAGAAAAATCAAATATTTTCATACTTCAAAGGTCTTGCACGAATTTTAATTGCATCCAATCACTTTAAATGTCCCAAGATTCATTCCAAAACCAATATTTGATCTAAATATCAACTTTTTATATTTTATTTTGATTTAAAATGAATTTTAAAGAATAAAATCCAAATAAATAAAAAATAAATTATAAAAATCAGAGAATACTTGAATTGGGTTGTGCTTGATGTTATCATGAAGATTGGGTTGCAAAATGATAGGCCCATTTGGAAAAAAATAGATTTAAGCCTTTCTTTTCTTCATACACCCCTTGAAAATCTCTCAACTTTGACAAAGAATAAATCCTTCAATTTTAAGGATATGAAGGTGTTCTTGGAAATTTTGGAAATCTTATAGAGTCCTCTAACAAACCTTTTTGATCTCATGTCCATATCTTTCACCATTTTCAAATTATGCTCTTTGGAAAAAGTTGGCTTTTTGTTGACTTTTGAAATGACCTGTAATGTTTTAGTTCATACCTTCCAAATGAAGCATTTTTAGGCTTGGCTTGTGAGACACAAAGTTGTAGAGAATTCAATTTCCTTCAAAATGATATTTGGATGGGAAATTTTTGATGAAGCATGTGAAAGTTAATGCTGGTCAAAGTTCAGTTGACTTTTCTTAAGAAAACCCTAATTTAGAAACTCCTGATTCTTGATGATCTGAAACTTCCTTGATGAGTCATGATCAACCATTGATTAAATGATGAAATTTACTTCATAAAATTGATGTTGGCAAAAAATCTTGAAGTTTGACTTTAATTTGACCACAGTTGACCTCAGTTTGACTTTTTAACTACTTTGACTGATTTTTGCATATCTGATCATCTGACTGGGCAAGCTCTTTGGGAAAGCTTTGAAACTTGACATAGGTATTCTTGAAGTCATATAGGATACCATGAAGCTCACTTGAGGCCTTGAAAATCATTTTAACCTGAGGAAACCCAAAACCCTAGTTTTGGACACTTTGTGTGGGAGGAGGCATTGTCTGGGGAAACTTCCACACTTCTTGATCAATCGGGAGTCTTGAGGATCTTATGATCATTTAGAAGTCTTGAGAGATATTTTATTGATTGTGGGAGGGAAAATTTTTGGGTACAACAAATATAATCTATAAATACCATGATAAACTGATCCAAATAAGAATGGAAGACACAGTTCATATACTCCATAAATACACCTGGTGCATTAGACACTCCAAAAGGCATCACAACATATTCATAATGCCCATAAAGAGTTCTAAATGCAATATTCTGAACATCACCTTCTTTCACTCTAATCTCATGGTAACCTGACCTCAGATCAATCTTACTAAAAATACGGGCACCAACTAGCTGATCCATTAAGTCATCAATCGTCGAAAGCAAATAATTATTCTTAATGGTCACTTTATTCAATTGACGATAATCAACGCACATACGCATACTATTATCTTTCATCTTTACCAAAAACACTGGAGCTTCCCACGGCGACACACTTGGCCTAATAAAATTCTTATCCAACAACTCCCCAATTTGAGATTTCAATTCAGTCAACTCTGATGCAGACATCCTATACGGTGCCATAGAAATAGGCCTTGTACCAGGAATCAGATCAATAGTAAATTCAATTTCTCTTGTCGAAGGTAATTCTGTAATATTATCAAGAAATACTTATGGAAATTCATTCACAACTAGCAACTCACTAACTGATACTTTACTTTCAACAGATAAAGATGCGAACAATGTAAACATCTTAGCCTCATCTTCCAACAAAGTTCTCAAATATCTAGTAGATATAGAATAAGCCAACGCTTCCTTTTCAGGAGTAAGAAACAACAACTTCTTCCTATAATAATCAATATAGACCCAATTGAAATCCAACCAGTTCATTCCCAATATAACATCCAGATTACCAAGCGATAAACAAATTAAATCCACATTGAAATCCCTATCAAAAATAGTCAACGAACACTTCAAACATACTAAAGATGTAACCACAGAACCAATAGACGGAGTCTCAATTGTCATCCTATGATCTAGAGTAGACGATACAATTCCTAATATCTTCACACAATCAACATAAATAAACGAGTGGGTTACAACCGTATCAATAATAGAAATCAAGGGAGTACTATTAATAAAACAAGTACCATTGACAGAACGCTCCTCATTAGTGGATTGGGCTCTCACTAAAGCAAACATCTTCTCACTAGCTCCTTGGTACTTCTTCGGTTTCTGGAAGACATTGTTCACCATAATTGAAATAAGTAGGCATAGTAGCTCTGCAATCTTCCACCACATGACATGTTCATCCACACTTGAAGCATTTCTTCACTTCATTCTGGAAAGTATTAGCACGATGACCCCTGCTCCCACATCTGAAACACATCACAGGATTGGGATTTACCCGTCCCCCACTTGGCTTCTTGTCAGCAGTAGATTTCTATTTACCTTTGTCAGCTGGATCACTATAAGGAATACCCCTAAACCTCTACTTACCCTTTCAGTCATTTGCAACTTTGTAGTGAGCAATCTGAGCTCTGTTGTCATTATCATAAATCATGCTCCCACTCACCAGCTCTGGATAATTTCTGATCTTCTAATAAGCAATGCCCTGTTTGATCTCAGGACGCAACCTGTAACACCCTATTTTTAATATTTAATTGTCGGATATTTTGGTACTTTGTTGACCTTGTTTAAGGCATATGTTTTATTGTTTATGGTGTTGTGTCTTAGTGGGACGGGTATAATCGGGTACGCTTAGTGATAACGAGTGTACAGATAATTATGATAAGATAATTTAATTAACTATATTATTATTATTATGAATAATATTATTACTATTATTAACATTATAATATTGCTAATTAAAATTAAAATTATTATTATTAATTAGATTAAGGGGTAAACTAGTAAAAGTCTTGGTGATGTCTTTAGTGGAGAATTAATCTAATCATGATATTATGGTGAAATTAACCGTAAAACCTTCTGAGAAGGGCAAATGAGATAGAGAGAAGGAAGAACAACATATGGCATAATTCTTGAAGAAATTCGCAGGAAGTTTCACCCAAATTCGAGGTAAGGGGGGAGAACGGATTTAAATTCAGGTGATTTAACATGATGGATAGTTGGGGGTATCCTTACCTCTTAGGGATTTTTGTGGTTTATGATGTTTATGACGAATCTGTGAAATATATGATGTATATTGTGAATTTGTGATTGTGATGATATAACCTTGTTGATTTTCAGATTAAATATTGTTGTTGATTTTTTAGTTGATTCATAAAACCTGTTGATGTTGTTGTTGTTGTTGATGAGCAATACGATCTTAGATCTAAAAACGAAAATGCGAATTGAATATAGTAACTTAGATGAAAGAAGGATGAGGATAAGAGTGTAAAATTGGTGTAGAAAATATTATAGGACTGATATGAAACATGGAATCGAAGATTATGAGAAGCAGATCTGGAAATAGGAAGAAAACTCATAAATTGCATGGTTTCTGCCCATACGCGTATGGACCATGCCAATACGCGTATGGGTGGGCGATGGAAGCTTACGTTACACATATTAAAGGAAAATACACGTATTTGATGCATGTTTTGTGAGGCAATACACGTATTATATAATCATTACGCGTATTGAGGGTAAATGGCTAGTGTGATACGCGTATGGTGCGTATGGGCCATGGTCAATATGCGTATTGCCTTGCAAATACGCATATGACCAGTGGTTAGGGCAAAAGCGTGCAGTTTTGCGATTTCTGTCCCGATTTCACGTACATTGTTGATTCTTTTGGTGTTTTATATTGAGATGAAACTTAAGATATGTTTAATCGAGAATTAACATTGAGAATGAATTAATAATGAAATTTAGTTGGATTTAGTTAGTCGAATAATCGGTTAAATCGCGTGAGGCTGATATTTGTGATTTTTGGTGAAATAATTATTGTGTTTTGATCAGATGGATCATGGAGATGTATAAAATTGTGATTTATACATGATGTATGCTTTTACATTGTCATGCACACATTTGTCGAGTTATTGTTGGGATGATCGTGTCGGATGGGCGAATACGATCATCTGTACTCCATTATGGAGAGTGTTGGGATAATCATTGTCAGATGGATGTATGTGATTATCGTGTTCGATTGAATGAACAAAACCTGGTACCACATGCCTTGTGTCGTGTTGATTCACATTGCATAATTATCGTTGATTGTTGTTGCATAATTATTGTTGTATATGTTGTTGTGGAATATTTGTGAATTGTTGGTAATTGTTATTGTGTATGTGAAACTACCTTGTAGATGTTATTTACACCGTTTATATTTGAACTTGTTTCTCACCCCTTTGTTATTGTTGTTGCGTTCATGTTTCTTTGGAAGTACAAATAATCCAAGTACTTAAGAGTGTGTGGAGTCGTGTTGCCTGTTCGAGTCTAGGATGCTCTGATATGTAACACATGAATGAGGAATCTTTCAGTTGTTTAATTTATTTTGTTTTGTTACGTATCTGTTTTATAAACCGATTATTTGAGGATATTTTGTTGAGATTGGCTTATTGCCCAAGTTGGATTAAATACTTATTTTATTCCGCTATTTTTAATGAAAAGACTAATTTTGGCGATTATTGTTGAAAATAATGTAGCATTCCACTTTGGAAACTCTGATTTTTATATTAAAACTATTATTTTATTCATTTGGGAAAATGGAGTGTTACAATTGGTATCAGAGCAGGTCGGTCCAACCGGTCAGATGTTGTGTCGAGTCAATCCTTAGAATAGGAGTTGTTGTTGTGTTCTAATCCAGGATGTTTGTGTTGTTTTATTAGAATGGCAGGAAGGAATGGTGTCGCACTTGCTGCTGCTATGTAAGCCATGACACAAGCTGTCGAGAATATTGGTCCAGCTGCTGGAAATGCTGAATTTCGTGATCTGGATCAGTTCATAAGTAACAAGCTTACAAAAATGGCTGCAAAGAGGCTGCACAGAAATGGCTAAAGGCTATTGAAAAGATGTCGCCTACGTATGAATGAGGGATTTTGGAAATGATGTCGCCTACGTATGAAGGAGGTATTCTGGATCCAGAGGCTGCACAGAAATGGCTAAAGGCTATTGAAAAGATCTTCAGGACCATGGGGTGCAATGATGAGCAAAAGCTGTGGTTTGGTACTCACATGATTGAGGGAGAAGTTGAGGTTTGGTCGGACAACAATCACCACAGGCTGAAAAATGCAGGTACTGCCGTTACTTAGGTTGTGTTTAGAGGTGAGTTTCTGGAGAAGTATTTTCCAGAAGATATTCGTAGTGTTAGAGAGGTTGAATTTCTAGAACTGAAGTAGTGTGATATGATTGTGGATGAGTACGCCGCGAAGTTTGAAGAACTAGTGCAGTATTGTGCACACTACAACACTGAAGATGATATGACCTTGAAGTGTTTGAAATTTGAGAATGGATTGCGTCCTAAAATCAAACAGGGAATTGCTTTCCAGAAGATCAGGAACTACCCAGAGTTGGTGAGTAGGAGCAGAATTTATGATAATGATAACAGGGCTCAGATTGCTCACTATAAAGTTGTGAATGACAAGAAGGCTAAATAAAGGTTTGGGGGTACTCCTTATAGTGCTCCGGCTGATAAAGGTAAACATAAGTCTATTGCTGACAAGAAGCTAAGTGGGGGAGGGGCGAATCCCAATCCTATGAAGTGTTTTAGATGTGGAGGCACATGTCATCATGCTAACACTTTCCAGAATAAAGTCAAGAAGTGCTTCAAGTGTGGGAGGACAGGTCATGTGCTAGCTGACTGTAGGGCTACTATGCCTACATGCTTTAATTATCGTGAACATGGTCATATCAGTACGACTTTTCAGAAACCTAAGAAGACTCAAGGAGCCAGTGGTAAAGTGTTTGCTTTAGTGGGAGCCCAATCCACTAATGAGGAGCGTTCCGGCAAAGGTACTTTCTTTATTATTAGTACTCCTTTGATTGATATTATTGATACGGGTGCAACACACTCGTTTATTTCTGTTGATTGTGTGAAGAGGTTAGGTATTGTACCGTCTACTCTAGAGCAGAGAATGACAATTGAAACTTTGTCTATTGGTTCTGTGGTTACGTCGTTAGTGTGTTTGAAATGTCCGCTTACTATTTTTGATAGAGATTTCTATGTGGATTTGATTTGTTTTCCACTTGGGAATTTGGATGTTATTTTGGGGATGAATTGGTTGGAGTTCAACCGAGTTTATATTGACAGTTATAGGAAGAAGTTATTGTTCCTTACTCTTGAAGAGGAAGCATTGGCTAATTCCTTGTCTACTAAAGAATTGAGGACTCTATTGGAAGACGAGGCGAAAATGTTTGCATTATTCGCATCATTATCTGTTGAAAATAATGTATCGGTTAGTGAGTTTCCAGTTGTGAATGAGTTTCCGGAAGTATTTCCTAATGATATTACGAAATTACCTCTGACAAGAGAAGTTGAATTTACTATTGACCTTATTCCTGGTACAAGGCCTATTTCTATGGCACTGTATAGGATGTCTGCATCAGAATTGACTGAGTTAAAATCTCAGATTGGAGAGTTGTTGGATAAGAAGTTTATTAGGCCAAGTGTATCGCCGTGGGGAGCTCTAGTTTTGTTAGTAAAAAAGAAGGATGGTAGTATGAATTTGTGCATTGATTATCGTCAGTTGAATAAGGTAACCATTAAGAATAAGTATCTGCTTCCTGTAAACACCCCAAATTTGCCCTCACCCATTCACACCATGGCTTGTGATCTTTTCATATGCATAAACACAATCATATCATCTCATATCTCATTTTTGATTCACTGCATAGATTCTAAGTCATCTGTACCTAGGGTTTGTGATCTGAGCAATCTAGGGGGTTCTTGAGCCACTCCAAAGGTCAACAGTCACTTCAAAGGGGTCCATGTGTGTTCTTATATCATATTCCATCTTCTCAAAGTCAAAAATTCCAAAGAATCACAAGAACTAGGGTTTGGATGGATGCAGAGCCAAGTTTGACTGCACAGTTGACCTAAAATTAGGGTTTTGGTTTCAGAGGCCATAACTCCAAATTTTTTGGTCATTCTTGTTTCTATTGGTCTCTATATGGTATAGGGAGTATGCATATCAATTTTCATGAAGAAATTCCATGGGGAGGTCATCTGATCAAGGGTTGACTTTTCAGACAAGTCAGTGTAAAATCAGGGCATCTGAGGCCCCCAATGACCCAACCAATGGGTGATCTTCATCATTTTGAGTGTATATGATCTTTATTTGATCATGGAAGAAGGTTGAAGTTCATAGAAATCAAGAATTTGGAAGTTTTGCAAATGTTGACTTTTTGGGCATAGTTGACTTTTCAAGAGTGCTTCATTTTAGGTCATTTTTCAAGCCTTGATTCTTGATCCAAAAATGCTTCAAATGGAAAAACTTTGGTCATGAAAATTGTAGATCTCATCTTTCCCTTTTCAAAAAGTACAAGAACATGATCAAACTCTTCTTGGATCAAAAGTTATGGTGTGACAAAGTTAGCAAAAATCATTGATTTTTAAGGCATGCTTCAAATGTGAATTTTGCAAAATCATGAACCAAAGCCAATTGCAACTTCTAATTCATTTCAAACCAGTATGCAAACATTCAATATGTCCTAAAAGTCAGAATTAGATCAAAGATTACATGTTTATGGTTCATGTAACAAGACTTTCTTTCATGAAGTTCAAAAAGGTGACAACTTGCAAAACCATCATGATGCTTCTCTCCACTTGATGCCTTGGCTGCTGGACTTTCCCAACATCACACACACATCATGCTGCACCAGAACCATGCCTTGTACTAGCCTAGATCATGAGCCATACTTCTCTTACACAAAAGGAGGACTTTGAGCAAAAGCAAACTTACCAATCACTATAGGCCAGGTCACATCATCTGACCTATAGGATTAAAATACAATATCCTTTGGCAAGCAAAATCTATCAAGAGGCCAAGCTGAAACACTTCATAACAACACATTCACAAAACACACCCTAGCTGCATTTTGCTTCGAATCTGCCTCCACAAGCTAAAAACATCCAGATCATTTCCACACATCATCTCACCTGGTCTCATTGAGTACAAACCACCAAGGTTCAAGCCTGAAATCAGCATAGATTGAGCTTCACCATTCTTCACCTCAGCCTGCATTTCTCTTCGAATCTCACTATCTAGCCAACAAACACATCATTTCTCTTCACCAACAAATCAGAAACATTCAAAGGAGTCAAAACCACCCCTCACATTGATCTGAGGCAGCCTGTACACAAAGCTCTTTTTCTGCTACACCAGAGTTGGATCTTTCAAACCAGCCACTCTCCAAGTTTTCTGAGCCTCATTTTGTCCTCAGGAGGTTCAAGGAAGCAAGCCTGTGCAAAGAAAAAGTCCAGAGAGCTCATAAATAGAGAAGCTTCATCTCAGGTGAGCTTCATGAACATTTTTCCCAGAAATTGATTTTTAAGTTCTTTTATGGTGTCTTGTGTTCCTCTGATCATGAATGTATGCTTACTTTTGCAAATAGTGTAGAAACCAGCATGTATGAAGCTTTTGAACATTTGCCCGTATTTTACATTTTGTTTCGATTCAGGCCCATGGATGAAAATAAATGAATTTAGGTTGAGGGTTTAGGTTTAGATTGATGAGAGAGTCGTTTTGATGGAAGAAATTTGTTGTTTGGTGACCTACAGAGGAATCTAGGGTTTTGGCTCGCCGGAGAAGACGACCGGAAGTCTTCTCCGGCAGCCTGAAAGTCATTAGCCCTAATCTCAGGTCATTAATGAGATTTGAATATTGGGCGTTGGATGGAGTGGACCGGTTGACTTCGCGCGCAGATAGAGGGCTCAGATCATTTGGATTAGCCCTAATTCATTTTATTAACATTAATTAATTGCAATTAAGTTAATTGACTCAGAAACAATCCTGGCCCTTGGATCTGGCGCCAGTCAACCCATTCAAACCAGGATGCAATCCCAGCCTCTCCTTCTGTTTACTTTTCTTTTTATTTAATTTTAATTCATTTTCTTTTCCTTTTATTTGTTTAATTTATTTAAAATAGTAAAAATTGTCTAAAAATTATGAAACTTTTTCTCTTAAGTTTTATTAATTTTTATGACACAAAAATATTTTCATTTTATTTTTTTATCATTAAAAAAGTATTTTTAAATATTTAAAAGATTATTTTTAATTGATTAATGGAAATTAATTAATTAAAAATACTTTTAGGTATTTAAAAATCACCAAAAAATTCATGAAATGTTCTAAGACATTTAGAAACATTGTCCAACCTTCAAACCAAATTTCTTTTTTGATCTTGATGCATTTTGAGAATTTTTCATTGAATTAAATCATTTTTTGTGCATTATTTTGATCATAAGTCCAAAAAATCATTTCTGCCTATTTGAGAAGAGTTGGACATTGGTTCTTCTTGCATTGTTTTGTGTTTAGCATGTAGTTTCTAGGATAAAATGGCCATGATTTGATCTTGCATTTTCAATTTGTTTGCCATTTATTTTGTTTAGGAACCCTAAAAACCCTAATAACTTAGAAAAATCATAATTTGAGATTGGTTAAGAGTTGAGACTTCCCCTTTGGACTTTGGTTTAGTATAGGATTAGGGTTTCTTTGGGTGGCATTTTCCATTTTTTATCTTAGGGTTTGCTTCTGATTTTGAGTTTTGTTTGATATTTGTTCCATAAACCCTAATTTGGGCTTTCTTTTGCATCCTTCTTGCATTCTCTTGCATAACATGACTTGCCATGACATTCCATGCTTCCATTTGGTTCATTTGACATCATAAGACATATTGCAAACATGTTTGATCATTGCATCACATATTTGCCATCTTGTATGCCATGTATGCTTCATAACTTTTCATGTGTATCCATGCTTCTAACTTGCATCATTTGCATTCATGATCTTGTATGAACATCTCCATGCCTTGCCTCATGTTTGCAGCACTTCATAGCATCATTATCATCATCAACATGCTTCTGGTTTTGTTTTTCATCATGTCATTACACCTCATTTGGCATTGCATTGCATTTCTTTTCTAACATTTCAGGTGGTAAGTGATTTGAGAAGTGAATTTGCCTTCACTTCTCATAACTTCTCTTTTCATCTCTCTTGCATCCTTTGCTGCATTTATGTATGTGTTTGAGATTGAGCTTGCTCATTCTTGTTCCTCTCACTTTCTTCCTTCAAGTGACTTGACTTCTTGAATGAAGCAAGTTGCTTTGCTTCTCTTGATCTTGTTCATCTGCTTCCTGGTGGCTCCTTTGAAGATTGTTCTTGTTTAACCTCACAAACCTTAGGAACAACCAAGCATGACAATGGTTAGGATTTTGATTAGTCCCCCACTTAGTTTTACCTTTGTGTCTCATTGAGTCTTCTCTTCTCACCTCATAATCAGGGACTAAACCCTAAAGGCTTTAAGGCTTTGTGATTAAGCTTATGCCTGCATCCTTCTATTAGGATGGAGTGTATAACTTTAATCCTAAGTGTTGAACCCTTAATGTGTTTAAATCCTCTAATTAATTCACATAATAATCATCAAGACTTCACACTTGTAACTTGGGCCTTGCATTAGGGTTCTAATTCTTCCTTAACTGGTTAAGAAGGACTAACCCTAGTGTTAATGGACAAGTCCCCCTCAAGTTGTCTTACAAATCATAAAAATCACTTCATTATCATACCATTAAATAAAATCCACTTAATCAAAGGCTTGTTTTGTCATGAGTTTAATCCCTAATCATGGATTAAGTTGAGGAGTTTTCCTCAGCTTAAACATTCTCATCTATTATCCTTCTATTAGGATGGTGTAATGAGTCTGTTTAATCCTTGATTATGGCTTAACCTCATTACTCAACACTAAACAAAAACACCAAAAACATCTAAATAATCACAAGTAGGTTAATGATCTTAATCCTACACCAAAGGTGTTTAGGTGTGAGAATCTGACTTCACACTTAAGGTATTCTCATTACCCCTAATCAGAGGGAAGATGTGATGAGTTTACTAAATCCATTGGTTTAGACTTAAGCTCATTAACTTATGACAAATTTTCAAAAGCAATAAAAGACTGAAAACATAAAAAACAAACAATAATCGTCTCCTTCGGGATTCTTCTCCCATCTCATTCACTCACAAACAAGAACTCGCTTCTTCCGTCTAATGCAAGACAGTTTGCACCTGAGCCAGACAGGTCATACACTTGAGCATAGGCAAGTAAGCAGTTCACAAGTCAATTCATCTTTCAGTCTCTTTGGGTCGAACTACGGTGTTCTGACTTCCTCATTGCACGAGAGGATACGTAGGCATAACTTAACAGTTATCGAACAAAAGTCCCTGTATATTCCCCCTCTTTCTAGCTTCATTCTTTTTAGCCTCATGATCTTGAGCATTTCACTCCTGTTTTTACACTGACACTTCATTTATACACTTCACTTCTTTTACACTGACACCTGTACATCCTTTTCCAGCCCTTTTATACACAGATTGCACTGACACTACCCCTTTAAAACACAAATCTTTTAAGCGTGGATCCCGTCGAGTACGGCGGACAATCTGGGTGCTAATACCTTCCCAGGTTGTAACCAACCCCCTTTCTCAGTCTTTCTGGTTCGCAAACCGTCTTATCCATCTCTTTCTAGGTCTATGCAGCATTGCCTTTCCTCCGGGATAAAAATGCCTAGCTGGCGACTCTATTCATTTTCCAGTGAGTTCACGGCTGTGTGTTCTCATTGTCCCTTTCGCCGACCGTTCGCGTCTGTACCTTCATGTGACCCAGTTTCATTTGTCGGGAGCGACAGCTTGGCGACTCTGCTGGGGACCCTTATATTGCAACCAGGGCTGCTGGTTCTTTTTGTGGGTTCCTCCTAGCGCTTGTTTGATTTGTGTTTATTGGGGGTGTTATGTGCTATTTGTGTTTGTATATTTGCTTTATTTACTGCTTTCTGTACAGTTTTATTTATTGCTTTCTTTACAGTTTTTCATATATCATACTGTCATGCTGGCTGGATCTGTTGTCTGCTTTGGTGGGTGGGTGATTCATTGAGAGTTGAGGTCCTATACCTGGGACCTGAGTGACACCTAGGATAGAGTGAATCATATTCTTTCCCATTCCATTTCGGTCTGGTGCGGGAATATGAAACACGGTTCAGACGTGGGTTTCTTCTTGAGAACTCTGTGTTGCAAATTTCCTGCAATGCTAGGGCTATCTGGGAAGCCTGCTAAGTCTGGATGACCTTTAGTATTGACCTTCAGAAACTGAGGTGAGTTAGAGGAGGAACTTTTATGGTTATTGTAAACACTGTACCTCCGGGTTAGAAGTGTTTACACTTCTCATAACTGATCCGAGTCTGAGGATCCTTGTTTTAGAACACCACCTGTGAGGGGGTTGGGCTGTTTACAGGTTTGCAGGTACCTTGACCTCAGAATACCCTGTTACTTTGACTTGATTAAGAATACTCCATGTTGGAACAGTTCTTGTGATTCTAAAACCCTGGACATGTGGCTCTTTATTTGAGTCCCCCACCCTGGTTACTGGATTTATAGACCTCCAACTGGTATTCTTGAATATGACATGGACTTATATCAGAGCATTTGATCAGATCCAGCTCAGTCACAAACCCTTTGCATATCATTTGCATACATACTCATTGCATCATATTGACATTTGCTTATTTGTTTCAGGGTATCCATCTTCATTTGGTTTTGGTTTTGACCCCATCTTCTGTATTGACCTATCTTCACCAGCATTTGTTTCAGCTATCTCCTGCACCAGCCAATCAGTGGCCCTCTCTTCAGCATCTTCATCAGCACCTGTCTCTACTCAGTCTTCAGCATCATGGCTCCTAAAAAGAGCAACATCACCTATCACTTCTTCCAGCCAGAGTTATCAGACATCAGGAGGATTCAGACCCTGATCACTCCAGATCACATACCATTGTTCAGGGAACATTATGGAGATATACTTGATATGGTTATGGATCTGGACCCTTCACAGAGGAGCCTGATCCACACCTGCATTCAGTTTTATGATCCCCCACTGAGATGTTTCACCTTTCAAGACTTTCAGTTGGGCCCCTTATTGGAAGAGTACTCCCCATTAGTTGGTATGCCTATCAGGAGGGAAATTCCTTTCAACCCTGAGATGGTCTTTCCTGCTAATGGAGAAGTAGCAAAAGCTTTGCATCTGGAACCTGTTTTGATTGAGCAGCATATGACCTCTAAAGCTGGGATCCCTGGTTTCCATCTGGACTTCCTGATCTCTCAAGCTACCCTGAAAGCTTCTTTGGGAGAGTGGAAAGCTGTCTGTGCCTTATTGGCTTTGAGTATATATGGAATTGTATTGTTTGCAGATGAGCCTCGATTCATCAGCAAGAATGCAATCCATCTATTCATCTTGAAGAACCCAGTGCCCACTTTATTGGGGGACCTCTATTACTCAGTGCATCAGAGGAATGAAAAGCAGAGGGGAAGATTAGTAAGGTGTTGTGCTCCATTGTTTCACACTTGGCTCCTCAAGCATCTACCCAGGACAGATGCATTTTTGAACCCTCATCAGCAGAGCAACTGGGCTAAGAGACTCACTGTTCTAACTTCAGCTGACATCAGATGGTGCACTCAGAGCACCAAGGGCAGGGATATCATCACCAGCTGTGGGCATTTTCCTAATGTGCCCCTAATAGGAGTTAAGGGTAGCATTAATTACAATCCTCTGCTGTTCAGAAGGCAACTGGGTTATGCACTGGTCCATACTCCTAAGGCACAGGACTTGGTGGAAACTCTTTATTGTGAGAACAAGATTAATCTGACTGTTGTTAGGCAGGCTGCCTGGGCCTGGGATAATGTTCAAATCAAGGGAGTAACCATCCTGGGGAAGTGCAACAATGTGGCATCAGCACAATATTATGAATGGTCCCGTGCCAGGGCCCAATTCTCTGGGATGCCCTTTACCATAGAAGACATGCCTGAGTCATCTTCAGCACCACCCCCTGCCACTATCAGTTTGGAAGAGTTTGAGAGCTTGAAGGAA
The DNA here is from genome assembly GCA_963966055.1 of Lathyrus aphaca. Classification (NCBI taxonomy): domain Eukaryota; kingdom Viridiplantae; phylum Streptophyta; class Magnoliopsida; order Fabales; family Fabaceae; genus Lathyrus; species Lathyrus aphaca. The sequence goes on along the minus strand of OZ014523.1, from coordinate 266,899,014 downwards.
AGGAATGAGAAGCTAACCCAGGCTTTGCAGAAGACCCTCCGGGAGAGGAGTGAAGGTATGAGGGAGATTGAGAGATTGGAGAAGTTGAGAGTGGAGCATTTGACTAAGATTGAAAAGTCTGGGGATTATATTAAAAAGTCTAAGGCGGGAGAACAAATTCTGAAGAATGCTTGCAAGGAAGCCCAGTTCCAGAGAGCAAGGACAGACTTGTATCTGAAGGAGAGTCAGGCCCGGTGGGTCAAGATCACCGAGGCTCGTACTTTGGAAGACAAGAGAGTTCAAGACAAGATGGAACAACTAGAAGCTAGTGCAAAAGGACAGCAAGAAGCCCTGGCAGCAGCCCAGAGGGAGATATCAGAGCTGAAGGTCAAAGCAGGGGTGAAGAGGTCAAAAGACCAAACTCAGCACAAAAAGCTAACAGCAGCTGTTACAACCCGGAATCTCCTCATTAGGAATCTCACGGAGCGTCCGGCTGATCCTGTGACCGAAGCACTTCTCAAGGAAGTTCGTGAGGATGAGTTTGGTCTTGGTGTTTGACCATTTGTTTGTTGTTACTTTCTTTCCGTGTACTTTTATTTTCTTGTAATGTATTTTGACCCCTTAGGGGGCTTGTGTTGTAAAATGAACAAGTTGTATTATTTCACCTTCTGTAATATATTTGTGTCAGTTTGCTTCATCTGAGTTTCTTCAAGCAACAACAACAGCATCTTCAAGGGTCTGGAAGGGTCAAAACTGAATGCCAAACCGGATACCTTGAGAACAAATAAGCATAACTGCATTGCATGCTAACCCTTTGTTTGTTTTGTAGGTTTTGTTTTGTTGTTGCTAACCTCTGTTGTGATGCTCAGGAACTATTGCTAGGCGCCGGGTATTTCCCCTCAACCGTCCGCATCGTTATCCAACCCGAAACAACCTTCCGGGAATTCAAATGGATCAGGTACAGCAGGACCTAGCAGAGGTCAGAAATCAGATGGCAAACGAAAGATTGGAAATGAGAACACAGATGACGCAGTTCATGGAAGTGATGAACAACATGGCTCAGAGCCAGGAAAGATTGAGGGCCATGGTGGAAAGGCAGAATCAAGAGGATCCACATATAGGGACTGCCGGTACCAGTAACAATGAAAGGGTACAACCTCACGTCAACCCTCTGGTATTTGGACCACACCTCCATCCTGAGGTCAACATCCCCGCAAATGTTCAAGGGACTGCCACTGCAGCCAGGATACTTCAAGAGGACCCCCAAGAGGACCAATTTACAGTAATGGGTGCTGGGGAGGAAGCTTATGATAGGAGATTGGATGAGATAGCTGAGAAATTGAGGTCCTTAGAATCTCAAAACTCTTTGGGCTTCGATGTCATGGACATGGGCTTGGTAGACGGGGTCAGGATTCCCCATAAGTTCAAGCCTCCTTGTTTCGAAAAGTACAACGGGACTTCATGCCCCCGGACTCATTTACAATCATTTCTGGGAAGGCTGAAGGCCTATACTATGGATGAGAAGCTCTGGATGTTCTATTTCGAAGACAGCTTAACTGGAGCGTCTAGAGAATGGTACTCTCACTTGACAAGGGCAACTATTAGATGCTGGAAGGACCTGGCAGAGGCCTTCATCAGACAGTATCAGTATAACTTAGACATGGCACCCAACAGGACCCTCCTAATGGGAATGTCACAGTCTTCAAGGGAGAGTTTCCGAGAATATGCCCAGAGATGGAGGCAATTGGCTGCTGCTGTTCAGCCACCTATGTCTGAACGGGAAATGGCAGATATGTTCATGAACACCCTTCAGGGAACCTATATTGATAGGCTAGCTGCTTTCTCATCCACCAGCTTTGCAGATGTTGTCATAGCCGGGGAGAGAATTGAAAGCCTATTGAAGATGGGTAAGATCTCAGACAACGGTGCAAGCTCGTCCAGTGGTACAAGAAAGCCTTTTGCAGGCCCAAGAAGAACTGGCGAGACCAATGCCATCCACTCCAACAGGGGCAGGCCCCAATATGTTCAAAGGTCAATAGCAGCAGTCACCATTCCTGCTCCGGCTCATCCTCAACCTGTCTATCAACCTCCGCAGCAAAACTATCAACAACAACCTCAGTACCATCAGCAAAATCAGTATCCTCCAAGGAATTACAACAACAGCAACACCAGCAACAATAATCAGCAAAGGCCATTCCAACAGAGGCCATCTCAAGCTAATAGGGTGATCGATCCGATCCCTATGCCATATGCTACCCTGCTGCCACAACTCCTGAAACTCAACCTAGTTGAGCTAAGGACGCTGGCACCTCCAGATCCCAACAGTCTACCCAGGAACTATGACTCCAACGCTAGGTGTGCCTTCCATTCAAACGCACCTGGCCATAGTACAGAAAAGTGCAGAGCTCTGCATATGAAGGTACAAGACCTGGTGGACTCGAAAGCCCTGAATTTTGCACCACCACCCAATGTCAACAAAAATCCTATGCCAAATCATGGTGGTCCCCGAATTAACGTTATTGAAGAAGACAAGCCGTCTTATTTAATAACCAGTGTGGGACAGATTAGGACACCGTTGGTAGAAATCAAGGCTCAACTCCTGGAATGTCAAATGTTCCCGGGGTGTGAGTTAGGTTGTGCTTACTGCAATATCTCTGTAAATGGGTGCGATAATTTGAGGAATGGCATAGATAGCCTTATTCAGAGTAGCCAGCTTCAGATCACCACATCATTTCCAACAAATCCAGCAATCTCATCAGCAACGGTTCCAGAACCTCCTACAACTGCAGCAACTATTGTTCCTGACAATTCTTCGGCTTCATCAACAAGTACTTCATCCATTATCTCAACTGATCAGTTCTCAACAAATTGTTCTTCTACAACTCCAGCACCACTCCATTTCGAAACTCCTACAACGACAACACCCATCCTCCCGCCAATATCTCCTACATCTCCAGCAACAAATCATGAAGATGTCTCTACTGTCACCATATTTTATGATCCTGAGAACAACTTTGCCTACCATTCAGAAGGTGCCGCTCCCATCAGAGCACCAGTTACAATCTTTTATGATCCACAAACAATTACAGTCCCTTCAGCAGCAGCAATCAGTCCAGTCACTGTCACGGTGCCTGGACCAGTACCATATGAAAGCAATAGGGCCATCCCTTGGCACTATGGCTCTGACATGTACTGCGAAGGAAAAAGAATCACTCTTGATACATCAACACCTGCACCACAGATAGATAATGTGGGAGGAGGCGGAGGCTTCACCCGAAGCGGACGTCTCTTCGCTCCACCAATGCAAAGACCTACTGCCGAAGCAGAAGCTGCTGCCAAGGCAAAAGGAAAGAGCCCTGTGCAGGAAGACCAAGCTGTTAAAGAAGCCTTGAAGACACCGTTCGATCAAGAAGTTGATGAGTTTATGAGAATCATCAAAAAGAGTGATTACAAAATTGTGGATCAGCTTCACCAGACGCCATCCAAAATCTCTATCCTCTCACTGCTTATGTGCTCCGAAGCCCATCGGAATGCGCTACTCAAAGTCCTGCATGCAGCTTACGTGCCTGAAGAGATCACTGTCAACCAGTTGGAAACCGTGGTTGGAAATGTTACTGCTAGCAATGGTCTAGGGTTCACCAATACTGACTTGACAGCGGATGGCCGCAACCACAACAAAGCCTTGCACATCACCATGGAATGCAAAGGAGCAGTCCTTTCCCATGTGTTGGTAGACACGGGTTCGTCCCTTAATGTCTTACCAAAGAAGGCTCTGGTGAAGTTAGAATATGATGGATTGGCTTTAAGACCCAGCAACCTGGTGGTAAGAGCCTTTGACGGTTCTAAGAGATCGGTTCTGGGAGAGATTGAGCTACCTGTGACAATTGGCCCACAGACCTTTAAAACTATCTTTTATGTGATGGACATTCAGCCCGCCTACAGCTTTTTGTTGGGTAGACCTTGGATTCACGCCGCCGGCGCAATAACGTCTACCCTTCACCAAAAGTTAAAATTCGAGTGGGAGGGCCAAGTTGTTACAATCTGTGGAGAGGAGGATATATTTGTTAGCCATCTGGCTACTTATAAGTATATTGAAATGGATGGGGAGATCCATGAAACAATGAGCCAGGGGTTTGAAGCCTTGAATGTGAATGAAGCATCCGCTGTATCTGGAATCTCCATGTCATCTTACCAACAAGCCCGGAAGGTTGTTGAGGAAGGAACTGCCCCAGGCTGGGGCAAGGTTTTAGCTGTGGAGGAGAAGAAAGACAAATTTGGGTTGGGTTACAGACCAACTCAACATCAAGCAAAGGCTGCTGAGAAGCCCGGTTTTGTGAGTGGGGGGATGCTTACCCCCGATGCTATCAACTGTCTGGAAGACGAGCTGGAAGAGGAGCGCAATCTGGAGAATTGGATTCGTCCAAAGATCCCGGGGAGCAGTATCTCGAACTGGTCTTCCCAGGAAATTATAAGAGTTACTCATGCAGAGTAATTATTATTTCCTATATTTTTATAAGCATGCATCAAAGTCTTGCATCTTGCCCAAGATGACAAGACTCATTTTGTAATCGGGCCATCTGTACTTTTTGTGCAAACAAGATCAATTAATGAAATATCAGACATCTTTTTGCAAATGAGTCTTTTTCTTTTCTGCTCACTGTTTTTCCATTTTTTCTTTTTTGTACAAAAATAAATGGCGGTGTTTTCAAAATGATAATTTCATTTCACTTTTCTAAAGCAAGATTAAAATCAATCACTAAAATGAACAAATTAAACCCTTGCAGAGAGTGCCTTCCAGACAGCACCGACAACAACACGGCTATGACATCGTATGACTCTGACAATCCGATCAATCAAGCTGATGAAGGGGTTGAAGAAGAATATGAGCTTCCTGAAGAGCTAGCCAGGTTGTTGAGACAGGAGGAAAAGGTTATCACTCCTCACCAGGAGGAGGTTGAAGTGATCAATCTTGGTACAGATGAAGACGTGAAAGAAGTTAGAATCAGGGCCTGCTTACAAGACTCAGTGAAGAGACAACTGATTGACCTGCTTCAAGAATATGTGGACGTGTTTGCTTGGTCTTACCAAGATATGCCAGGGTTGGATACCGATATTGTTGTGCACAAGCTGCCTCTGAGAGAAGAATGCCCGCCAGTTAAACAGAAACTGCGCCGTACTCGTCCAGACATGGCTATGAAAATCAAGGAGGAGGTACAAAAACAATGGGACGCAGGGTTCCTTGCTGTGACTAGCTATCCGCCGTGGGTCGCTAACATAGTACCTGTGCCTAAGAAGGACGGCAAAGTGAGGATGTGTGTTGACTACCGGGATCTGAACAGAGCCAGCCCGAAAGATGACTTCCCATTACCTCACATTGACGTATTGGTGGATAATACGGCTCAGTTCTCGGTATTCTCCTTCATGGACGGATTTTCAGGATACAATCAGATCAAGATGTCACCTGAAGACATGGAGAAGACAACATTCATCACACCCTGGGGCACATTCTGCTACAAGGTAATGCCATTTGGGCTCAAGAATGCCGGTGCAACATATCAACGGGCTATGGTGACACTATTCCATGATATGATCCACAAAGAAATAGAGTGTTATGTGGATGATATGATCGCCAAGTCCCTTACAGAGGAAGATCACCTGGTGAATCTGCTGAAGTTGTTCAAGCGACTGAGAAAGTACCAACTGAAGTTGAACCCCAACAAATGCACATTCGGGGTGCGATCTGGTAAGCTGCTGGGCTTTATTGTAAGCGAGAAAGGGATTGAAGTTGACCCTGATAAAGTCAAAGCTATTCAAGAGATGCCTGCACCGAGGACTGAGAAAGAGGTTCGAGGGTTCTTAGGTCGATTGAATTACATTTCACGGTTCATATCTCACCTAACGGCAACCTGCGAACCTTTGTTCAAGCTGTTAAGGAAAGAACAGACGGTCAGGTGGAATGAAGACTGCCAGAAGGCTTTTGACAAGATCAAGGAATACTTACAAGAACCTCCAATCCTTATGCCTCCTACTGAAGGAAGACCTCTGATAATGTACTTGACAGTATTAGAAGAGTCGATGGGGTGTGTGTTGGGCCAGCATGACGAGTCTGGTCGAAAAGAGTATGCAATATACTACCTAAGCAAAAAGTTTATCGACTGTGAACAACGTTATTCACTGCTCGAGAAAACTTGCTGTGCTTTAGCGTGGGCTGCTCGCCGACTGAGACAGTATATGTTGACCCACACTACTTTGTTAATCTCAAAAATGGACCCAGTCAAGTACATATTTGAGAAGCCGGCGCTTACCGGGCGGGTTGCAAGATGGCAAATGATTCTCACGGAATATGACATCCAGTACACATCTCAGAAAGCCATCAAGGGCAGTGTACTGTCTGAATATCTCGCTGAGCAACCCATTGAAGACTACCAGCCTATGAGGTTTGACTTCCCTGATGAAGACATCATGTTCATTAAAGCAAAAGATCATGAAGAGCCTGTTCACACTGAAGGGCCTGACCCGGAAGAAGAATGGACTATGATGTTTGATGGGGCTGTTAACATGAATGGTCGTGGTGTTGGTGCAGTACTCATTACACCCAAAGGAGTTCACATGCCTTTCTCGGCAAAACTCACTTTCAACTGCACTAACAACGAAGCTGAATACGAAGCTTGCATTATGGGTCTTGAGGAAGCCATTGACCTCAGGATCAAGACATTGACTGTGTTCGGAGATTCAGCTCTGGTAGTTAATCAAACCAACGGAAAATGGTACACTCACCAGGATCATCTAATACCTTACAGGGATTATACAAGGAGGTTATTGACTTTCTTCACAACAGTCAAGCTTGAGTATATCCCTCGGGACGAGAATCAGTTTGCAGATGCTCTTGCTACCATTTCGTCCATGATCAAAGTTCAAACTGCTAATTTTGTACCTCAGATTTCAGTATCCAGACTCGACAGACCAGCATATGTATTTGCAACAGATGTTGTTAAAGATGATAAGCCTTGGTTTCACGACATTAAGTGCTTCTTGGAGGATCAAACATACCCACCTGGGACATCTTCCAATGATAAGAAGACATTAAGAAGGCTTGCTGGTAGTTTCTTCCTGAACACTGATGGGTCTTTATACAAGAGGAACTTTGATATGGTACTCCTCAGATGTGTTGACAAGACAGAAGCAGATTTATTGATGCATGAAGTGCACGAAGGATCGTTTGGTACCCATGCCGGAGGACATGCAATGGCTAAGAAATTGTTGAGATCAGGCTATTACTGGATCACAATGGATGCAGACTGTTGTGCTTATGCCAGAAAGTGTCACAAATGCCAGATCTATGCGGATAAAGTGCATGTGCCTCCGAATCCTTTGAACATAATGTCTTCACCATGGCCCTTTGCCATGTGGGGCATTGACATGATTGGCAAGATTGAGCCAACTGCTTCGAACGGCCACAGATTCATCTTGGTTGCCATTGACTATTTCACCAAGTGGGTTGAGGCAGCCTCATATGCAAACGTCACAAGGCAAGTGGTAGCCAGATTTCTGAAAAGAGATATCATCTGTCGATACGGAATTCCCGAGCGAATCATTACTGATAATGGTTCCAATCTAAACAATAAGATGATGGCTGAGCTATGCCAGGACTTCAAGATCCAACATCACAATTCTTCTCCTTACAGGCCGAAGATGAATGGCGCTGTTGAGGCAGCAAATAAGAATATCAAGAAGATTGTGCAGAAGATGGTAGTCACCTACAAAGACTGGCATGAAATGCTACCGTTTGCCTTGCATGGGTACCGCATGTCAATCAGGACATCCACTGGGGCAACACCGTATCAGCTTGTTTATGGTATGGAAGCAGTCCTACCTGTTGAAGTTGAACTACCCTCTTTACGAGTATTGATGGATGTCAAACTGAGTGAAGCAGAATGGGTTCGGGCCCGATACGAACAACTGAGTCTGATCGAAGAGAAAAGATTGGCTGCAATCTGTCATGGGCAGTTATATCAAAAGAGAATGAAGAAAGCCTTCGATCAGAAAGTCAGGCACCGAGGGTACCAAGTAGGAGATCTTGTGCTGAAAAGAATCCTTCCTCCTCATACAGACCACAGGGGCAAGTGGACTCCGAATTATGAAGGACCATTCGTCGTAAAGAAAGTTTTCTCTGGTGGGGCACTGATGCTCAGCACCATGGATGGTGAAGATTTCCCGTCCCCTGTGAATTCAGATGCAGTTAAAAAATACTTCGCATAAAAATGACCCGCTGGACACAAAAACAGAATGTAAGTCCAGGCAAAAATAGGGCATCCCGGCGAGTCAAAAACAGAATAAAAGACTCGGGCAAAAATAAGGGAAAATAAATAAAAATGTACACCCGCTGAGTTGAAAAGCCGCATTGGACAGCTCAGGCAAAAATGGGTATCCCGATGGATTGAAAACCCGAAAGGGCGATCCATGCAAAATAAGGGAATAAGCGAACAACTGCATTCTGAATTCGTCTGTATCACTTACAACTTGGTAAGCTTCAACAGGATCAAGCTTCAATCAGAATCAGCCTTCTTCAGAAAGCAAGGTGAAAAGAACGTCAATTGTCATACGAGTCATAGCAGAAGAGGAATCTCCCTAATGCGTCGTCAACACTGCTAGTATTTTGTTTCTCAATTTGTAACAATCTCCTCATTTCAGGGGATATGTTCCTTTGACTGTACCTCGCCAATTCAGGGCATATGAATTAATAAAATCAGATTTTCAGTCATGTCTCGTTTTATACATTTTATTTGCAAAAATGTCTGATGTCTTAAAAGAAAAAAACTGATTGCATAAGTACAGATGTTCTTCTCTAAGAAAATAAAGAAACATGCTTGCAGGAAATATGCTTACTCTCAGAGGCATCCAAACTCCTATGACGGAATCCAGTAAGGGATACCTCGGGATTATCTTGTGCGTTTTTCTATCTTTGCAGGATTGCAGGTGTCCAGAGCACAGCTTAGGGCATGAAAGCTTCACCCTCAGCAAGCTGGCAGATCATTATCAACTCGGTCTATCTTCCACGTGGCACTGGAAGGTGCCCATTTCCCCAGCGAAGTTGCCTAATCAATATACACTCAATCTCAGCATCTGAAATGCTCTCTCCCCAGCTGAGTGGCCAACAACTCTCCCAGCTGTAGTACCAACCTTTTCTCCTCAGCAGAATGCAAGAATCAGGGAGTCATCTCCCCACAGAATCCTCAGCCTCTATTCAGAAGAGCAACGCATGAAGGAATCACAACAGAGTGAAGAAGGCTTCTACAAACCCCAGCTGGGTCTCTCTTTTATTAGGATAAGTCTATCAGTGACCCGTATCCCCAAGCAAATATCATCTTACTAGATCTACCAATGATCTCATCCCCAGCTGGGATGTCCATTTCAAGCAGATCGGCCAGAAATCTTCGCAGCAACGGGATCCGAGTCCCGGCTTGGTATCTTTTGCACAATCATAGCATTCGCATCATATTATCCCTTCAGAGCGTAGCATTCCATCTAATATGGAGCATTACGGCAAAAATCAAATGCATAGCATAATCACAAGCCATATTTTAAATCAGCACTTGTGAATAATGACAGTTCATCAGCGTACAGAAAAATCCCCACCAGAGTCCCCGGCAAAAGCAGCTGCCTCACAATCACAAACACCAGTATATACACCTTTTGACACCCGTCCGTGCCATCATTCCCCAGTAAAGCCGCCTGAACACTCTTTACGACAATATCACCCGTATTGCAGATACTCCCGACACCCATCCGTGTCATATCCCAGCAGAAAGCCAAAGACGTCCTCTTTGCACTCACATATACTTGTACATACCCTTCCTGACACCCGTCCGTGTCATATCCCCAGCGTAGTCGCTCACACTTTTACAACCCATATACTTGTTGATACTTTGTTTTTCTCCTTTGACACTCGTCCGTGTCACCCTTCCCAGCAGATAAACACTCATTTATACAACACCACTCATACTACTCACACTTATACAGATACTCGTCCGTATCTTAGACATACCAGTTACATCCCCACAGATTCGACTTTGGTTCATGTTCTTTGTTAACCAGTTGGTACTCGTCCGTACCATCATCCCAGAGCATGTGTCAAGCGTTTGTTTCTACATGATACTCGTCCGTATCATAGTCTTAAGGATGTTCGTCCGCATCTTTAATCCACACACAGTGTCAAACACTTTCGTCTTCTTGAATATAGATACTCGCCTGTGTCTACTATTCCCCAGAAGAGTCCTTTCAGATGCAACACTCGTCCGTGTTCTTTGTTAACCCGTTGATACTCGTCCGTATCATCATCTCTGAACATGTGTCAGTTTGTTGCTACCCGATACTCATCCGTATCGCAGTCTTAAGGATGCTCGTCCGCATCTTTAATCTATGCACAAACATCTAAACACTTATACTTTCTCTTCTTGGTTGTAAATACTCGTCCGTGTTTACTATATCCCCAGTAGATTGCCAACAAAGCAAATCATCCTTTTTATCTGACACTCGTCCTGTGTTATGATAAACCCTGAGAGCAGCCGTACCCTGCTGAGTGGTCGTCCTCCACTTCTTGATGGTCGTCCTCCATCATGCTCATCCGATGGCCATCCCCATCGTTGTTTTTAGCAGCCGTCCCCTGCTAGGTGGTCGTCCTCCACCCGTTGATGATCGTCCTTCATCATTTTATCCAATGGCCGTCCCCATTGTTGATTTTTGGTTATCTGGCATTCGTCCTGTGTCACGAGAAACCTCGAGAGCAGCCGTACCCTGCTGAGTGGTCGTCCTCCACTTCTTGATGGTCGTCCTCCACCATGCTCGTCCGATGGCCGTCCCCATCGTTGACCTTTTTCTATCCGATGGCCGTCCCCATCGTTGATATTTTCGGCAGCCGTACCCTGCCAGGTGGTCGTCCTCCACCTTTGATGGCCGTCCCCATCGTATTTCTTTTATCCCCAACAGAGCAGCCGTCCCCTGCTAGGTGATCGTCCTTCACCTTTGATGGCCGTACCCCATCATCTGTTTATTTCATTTATTCTTTAACCCGATGGCCGTCCCCGTCGTGGTCCCTTTTCCTTTTTAGCCCGATGGCCGTCCCCATCGTTGGTTACCTTGCTGTATGAACTTGATGGCCGTCCCCGTCATGTTTCATTAACTCCCAGAGAATTTTACAGCTTTATCCTGATGGCCGTCCCCATCATAATTTCTTTTTCCCCAGCTAGTCGGCCGTCCCCGTCTTAGCTTTACCTTTTATCCCCAGCATGTCGGTCGTCCCCGTCATTGCGTTGTTTCCCGCTTTGTAATATACTTTATTTTCTTTTATCCCTTTTCTTCTTCTTTCTGTGAGTGCAAATTTTGGACTGTCTTTGGTATTCAACCACAAGTTATCTTGTTTGCCTGTTAAGCCGTTTGCTTACAACCTGCACAGCTAACTCATGTTTGAATAGGGGCAGCTGTAAACACCCCAAATTTGCCCTCACCCATTCACACCATGGCTTGTGATCTTTTCATATGCATAAACACAATCATATCATCTCATATCTCATTTTTGATTCACTGCATAGATTCTAAGTCATCTGTACCTAGGGTTTGTGATCTGAGCAATCTAGGGGGTTCTTGAGCCACTCCAAAGGTCAACAGTCACTTCAAAGGGGTCCATGTGTGTTCTTATATCATATTCCATCTTCTCAAAGTCAAAAATTCCAAAGAATCACAAGAACTAGGGTTTGGATGGATGCAGAGCCAAGTTTGACTGCACAGTTGACCTAAAATTAGGGTTTTGGTTTCAGAGGCCATAACTCCAAATTTTTTGGTCATTCTTGTTTCTATTGGTCTCTATATGGTATAGGGAGTATGCATATCAATTTTCATGAAGAAATTCCATGGGGAGGTCATCTGATCAAGGGTTGACTTTTCAGACAAGTCAGTGTAAAATCAGGGCATCTGAGGCCCCCAATGACCCAACCAATGGGTGATCTTCATCATTTTGAGTGTATATGATCTTTATTTGATCATGGAAGAAGGTTGAAGTTCATAGAAATCAAGAATTTGGAAGTTTTGCAAATGTTGACTTTTTGGGCATAGTTGACTTTTCAAGAGTGCTTCATTTTAGGTCATTTTTCAAGCCTTGATTCTTGATCCAAAAATGCTTCAAATGGAAAAACTTTGGTCATGAAAATTGTAGATCTCATCTTTCCCTTTTCAAAAAGTACAAGAACATGATCAAACTCTTCTTGGATCAAAAGTTATGGTGTGACAAAGTTAGCAAAAATCATTGATTTTTAAGGCATGCTTCAAATGTGAATTTTGCAAAATCATGAACCAAAGCCAATTGCAACTTCTAATTCATTTCAAACCAGTATGCAAACATTCAATATGTCCTAAAAGTCAGAATTAGATCAAAGATTACATGTTTATGGTTCATGTAACAAGACTTTCTTTCATGAAGTTCAAAAAGGTGACAACTTGCAAAACCATCATGATGCTTCTCTCCACTTGATGCCTTGGCTGCTGGACTTTCCCAACATCACACACACATCATGCTGCACCAGAACCATGCCTTGTACTAGCCTAGATCATGAGCCATACTTCTCTTACACAAAAGGAGGACTTTGAGCAAAAGCAAACTTACCAATCACTATAGGCCAGGTCACATCATCTGACCTATAGGATTAAAATACAATATCCTTTGGCAAGCAAAATCTATCAAGAGGCCAAGCTGAAACACTTCATAACAACACATTCACAAAACACACCCTAGCTGCATTTTGCTTCGAATCTGCCTCCACAAGCTAAAAACATCCAGATCATTTCCACACATCATCTCACCTGGTCTCATTGAGTACAAACCACCAAGGTTCAAGCCTGAAATCAGCATAGATTGAGCTTCACCATTCTTCACCTCAGCCTGCATTTCTCTTCGAATCTCACTATCTAGCCAACAAACACATCATTTCTCTTCACCAACAAATCAGAAACATTCAAAGGAGTCAAAACCACCCCTCACATTGATCTGAGGCAGCCTGTACACAAAGCTCTTTTTCTGCTACACCAGAGTTGGATCTTTCAAACCAGCCACTCTCCAAGTTTTCTGAGCCTCATTTTGTCCTCAGGAGGTTCAAGGAAGCAAGCCTGTGCAAAGAAAAAGTCCAGAGAGCTCATAAATAGAGAAGCTTCATCTCAGGTGAGCTTCATGAACATTTTTCCCAGAAATTGATTTTTAAGTTCTTTTATGGTGTCTTGTGTTCCTCTGATCATGAATGTATGCTTACTTTTGCAAATAGTGTAGAAACCAGCATGTATGAAGCTTTTGAACATTTGCCCGTATTTTACATTTTGTTTCGATTCAGGCCCATGGATGAAAATAAATGAATTTAGGTTGAGGGTTTAGGTTTAGATTGATGAGAGAGTCGTTTTGATGGAAGAAATTTGTTGTTTGGTGACCTACAGAGGAATCTAGGGTTTTGGCTCGCCGGAGAAGACGACCGGAAGTCTTCTCCGGCAGCCTGAAAGTCATTAGCCCTAATCTCAGGTCATTAATGAGATTTGAATATTGGGCGTTGGATGGAGTGGACCGGTTGACTTCGCGCGCAGATAGAGGGCTCAGATCATTTGGATTAGCCCTAATTCATTTTATTAACATTAATTAATTGCAATTAAGTTAATTGACTCAGAAACAATCCTGGCCCTTGGATCTGGCGCCAGTCAACCCATTCAAACCAGGATGCAATCCCAGCCTCTCCTTCTGTTTACTTTTCTTTTTATTTAATTTTAATTCATTTTCTTTTCCTTTTATTTGTTTAATTTATTTAAAATAGTAAAAATTGTCTAAAAATTATGAAACTTTTTCTCTTAAGTTTTATTAATTTTTATGACACAAAAATATTTTCATTTTATTTTTTTATCATTAAAAAAGTATTTTTAAATATTTAAAAGATTATTTTTAATTGATTAATGGAAATTAATTAATTAAAAATACTTTTAGGTATTTAAAAATCACCAAAAAATTCATGAAATGTTCTAAGACATTTAGAAACATTGTCCAACCTTCAAACCAAATTTCTTTTTTGATCTTGATGCATTTTGAGAATTTTTCATTGAATTAAATCATTTTTTGTGCATTATTTTGATCATAAGTCCAAAAAATCATTTCTGCCTATTTGAGAAGAGTTGGACATTGGTTCTTCTTGCATTGTTTTGTGTTTAGCATGTAGTTTCTAGGATAAAATGGCCATGATTTGATCTTGCATTTTCAATTTGTTTGCCATTTATTTTGTTTAGGAACCCTAAAAACCCTAATAACTTAGAAAAATCATAATTTGAGATTGGTTAAGAGTTGAGACTTCCCCTTTGGACTTTGGTTTAGTATAGGATTAGGGTTTCTTTGGGTGGCATTTTCCATTTTTTATCTTAGGGTTTGCTTCTGATTTTGAGTTTTGTTTGATATTTGTTCCATAAACCCTAATTTGGGCTTTCTTTTGCATCCTTCTTGCATTCTCTTGCATAACATGACTTGCCATGACATTCCATGCTTCCATTTGGTTCATTTGACATCATAAGACATATTGCAAACATGTTTGATCATTGCATCACATATTTGCCATCTTGTATGCCATGTATGCTTCATAACTTTTCATGTGTATCCATGCTTCTAACTTGCATCATTTGCATTCATGATCTTGTATGAACATCTCCATGCCTTGCCTCATGTTTGCAGCACTTCATAGCATCATTATCATCATCAACATGCTTCTGGTTTTGTTTTTCATCATGTCATTACACCTCATTTGGCATTGCATTGCATTTCTTTTCTAACATTTCAGGTGGTAAGTGATTTGAGAAGTGAATTTGCCTTCACTTCTCATAACTTCTCTTTTCATCTCTCTTGCATCCTTTGCTGCATTTATGTATGTGTTTGAGATTGAGCTTGCTCATTCTTGTTCCTCTCACTTTCTTCCTTCAAGTGACTTGACTTCTTGAATGAAGCAAGTTGCTTTGCTTCTCTTGATCTTGTTCATCTGCTTCCTGGTGGCTCCTTTGAAGATTGTTCTTGTTTAACCTCACAAACCTTAGGAACAACCAAGCATGACAATGGTTAGGATTTTGATTAGTCCCCCACTTAGTTTTACCTTTGTGTCTCATTGAGTCTTCTCTTCTCACCTCATAATCAGGGACTAAACCCTAAAGGCTTTAAGGCTTTGTGATTAAGCTTATGCCTGCATCCTTCTATTAGGATGGAGTGTATAACTTTAATCCTAAGTGTTGAACCCTTAATGTGTTTAAATCCTCTAATTAATTCACATAATAATCATCAAGACTTCACACTTGTAACTTGGGCCTTGCATTAGGGTTCTAATTCTTCCTTAACTGGTTAAGAAGGACTAACCCTAGTGTTAATGGACAAGTCCCCCTCAAGTTGTCTTACAAATCATAAAAATCACTTCATTATCATACCATTAAATAAAATCCACTTAATCAAAGGCTTGTTTTGTCATGAGTTTAATCCCTAATCATGGATTAAGTTGAGGAGTTTTCCTCAGCTTAAACATTCTCATCTATTATCCTTCTATTAGGATGGTGTAATGAGTCTGTTTAATCCTTGATTATGGCTTAACCTCATTACTCAACACTAAACAAAAACACCAAAAACATCTAAATAATCACAAGTAGGTTAATGATCTTAATCCTACACCAAAGGTGTTTAGGTGTGAGAATCTGACTTCACACTTAAGGTATTCTCATTACCCCTAATCAGAGGGAAGATGTGATGAGTTTACTAAATCCATTGGTTTAGACTTAAGCTCATTAACTTATGACAAATTTTCAAAAGCAATAAAAGACTGAAAACATAAAAAACAAACAATAATCGTCTCCTTCGGGATTCTTCTCCCATCTCATTCACTCACAAACAAGAACTCGCTTCTTCCGTCTAATGCAAGACAGTTTGCACCTGAGCCAGACAGGTCATACACTTGAGCATAGGCAAGTAAGCAGTTCACAAGTCAATTCATCTTTCAGTCTCTTTGGGTCGAACTACGGTGTTCTGACTTCCTCATTGCACGAGAGGATACGTAGGCATAACTTAACAGTTATCGAACAAAAGTCCCTGTATATTCCCCCTCTTTCTAGCTTCATTCTTTTTAGCCTCATGATCTTGAGCATTTCACTCCTGTTTTTACACTGACACTTCATTTATACACTTCACTTCTTTTACACTGACACCTGTACATCCTTTTCCAGCCCTTTTATACACAGATTGCACTGACACTACCCCTTTAAAACACAAATCTTTTAAGCGTGGATCCCGTCGAGTACGGCGGACAATCTGGGTGCTAATACCTTCCCAGGTTGTAACCAACCCCCTTTCTCAGTCTTTCTGGTTCGCAAACCGTCTTATCCATCTCTTTCTAGGTCTATGCAGCATTGCCTTTCCTCCGGGATAAAAATGCCTAGCTGGCGACTCTATTCATTTTCCAGTGAGTTCACGGCTGTGTGTTCTCATTGTCCCTTTCGCCGACCGTTCGCGTCTGTACCTTCATGTGACCCAGTTTCATTTGTCGGGAGCGACAGCTTGGCGACTCTGCTGGGGACCCTTATATTGCAACCAGGGCTGCTGGTTCTTTTTGTGGGTTCCTCCTAGCGCTTGTTTGATTTGTGTTTATTGGGGGTGTTATGTGCTATTTGTGTTTGTATATTTGCTTTATTTACTGCTTTCTGTACAGTTTTATTTATTGCTTTCTTTACAGTTTTTCATATATCATACTGTCATGCTGGCTGGATCTGTTGTCTGCTTTGGTGGGTGGGTGATTCATTGAGAGTTGAGGTCCTATACCTGGGACCTGAGTGACACCTAGGATAGAGTGAATCATATTCTTTCCCATTCCATTTCGGTCTGGTGCGGGAATATGAAACACGGTTCAGACGTGGGTTTCTTCTTGAGAACTCTGTGTTGCAAATTTCCTGCAATGCTAGGGCTATCTGGGAAGCCTGCTAAGTCTGGATGACCTTTAGTATTGACCTTCAGAAACTGAGGTGAGTTAGAGGAGGAACTTTTATGGTTATTGTAAACACTGTACCTCCGGGTTAGAAGTGTTTACACTTCTCATAACTGATCCGAGTCTGAGGATCCTTGTTTTAGAACACCACCTGTGAGGGGGTTGGGCTGTTTACAGGTTTGCAGGTACCTTGACCTCAGAAT
Source organism: Lathyrus aphaca (assembly GCA_963966055.1). Lineage (NCBI taxonomy): Eukaryota > Viridiplantae > Streptophyta > Magnoliopsida > Fabales > Fabaceae > Lathyrus > Lathyrus aphaca. The sequence continues at coordinate 266,881,814 of OZ014523.1, read as the reverse complement.
ACCCTGTTACTTTGACTTGATTAAGAATACTCCATGTTGGAACAGTTCTTGTGATTCTAAAACCCTGGACATGTGGCTCTTTATTTGAGTCCCCCACCCTGGTTACTGGATTTATAGACCTCCAACTGGTATTCTTGAATATGACATGGACTTATATCAGAGCATTTGATCAGATCCAGCTCAGTCACAAACCCTTTGCATATCATTTGCATACATACTCATTGCATCATATTGACATTTGCTTATTTGTTTCAGGGTATCCATCTTCATTTGGTTTTGGTTTTGACCCCATCTTCTGTATTGACCTATCTTCACCAGCATTTGTTTCAGCTATCTCCTGCACCAGCCAATCAGTGGCCCTCTCTTCAGCATCTTCATCAGCACCTGTCTCTACTCAGTCTTCAGCATCATGGCTCCTAAAAAGAGCAACATCACCTATCACTTCTTCCAGCCAGAGTTATCAGACATCAGGAGGATTCAGACCCTGATCACTCCAGATCACATACCATTGTTCAGGGAACATTATGGAGATATACTTGATATGGTTATGGATCTGGACCCTTCACAGAGGAGCCTGATCCACACCTGCATTCAGTTTTATGATCCCCCACTGAGATGTTTCACCTTTCAAGACTTTCAGTTGGGCCCCTTATTGGAAGAGTACTCCCCATTAGTTGGTATGCCTATCAGGAGGGAAATTCCTTTCAACCCTGAGATGGTCTTTCCTGCTAATGGAGAAGTAGCAAAAGCTTTGCATCTGGAACCTGTTTTGATTGAGCAGCATATGACCTCTAAAGCTGGGATCCCTGGTTTCCATCTGGACTTCCTGATCTCTCAAGCTACCCTGAAAGCTTCTTTGGGAGAGTGGAAAGCTGTCTGTGCCTTATTGGCTTTGAGTATATATGGAATTGTATTGTTTGCAGATGAGCCTCGATTCATCAGCAAGAATGCAATCCATCTATTCATCTTGAAGAACCCAGTGCCCACTTTATTGGGGGACCTCTATTACTCAGTGCATCAGAGGAATGAAAAGCAGAGGGGAAGATTAGTAAGGTGTTGTGCTCCATTGTTTCACACTTGGCTCCTCAAGCATCTACCCAGGACAGATGCATTTTTGAACCCTCATCAGCAGAGCAACTGGGCTAAGAGACTCACTGTTCTAACTTCAGCTGACATCAGATGGTGCACTCAGAGCACCAAGGGCAGGGATATCATCACCAGCTGTGGGCATTTTCCTAATGTGCCCCTAATAGGAGTTAAGGGTAGCATTAATTACAATCCTCTGCTGTTCAGAAGGCAACTGGGTTATGCACTGGTCCATACTCCTAAGGCACAGGACTTGGTGGAAACTCTTTATTGTGAGAACAAGATTAATCTGACTGTTGTTAGGCAGGCTGCCTGGGCCTGGGATAATGTTCAAATCAAGGGAGTAACCATCCTGGGGAAGTGCAACAATGTGGCATCAGCACAATATTATGAATGGTCCCGTGCCAGGGCCCAATTCTCTGGGATGCCCTTTACCATAGAAGACATGCCTGAGTCATCTTCAGCACCACCCCCTGCCACTATCAGTTTGGAAGAGTTTGAGAGCTTGAAGGAAAGGAATGAGAAGCTAACCCAGGCTTTGCAGAAGACCCTCCGGGAGAGGAGTGAAGGTATGAGGGAGATTGAGAGATTGGAGAAGTTGAGAGTGGAGCATTTGACTAAGATTGAAAAGTCTGGGGATTATATTAAAAAGTCTAAGGCGGGAGAACAAATTCTGAAGAATGCTTGCAAGGAAGCCCAGTTCCAGAGAGCAAGGACAGACTTGTATCTGAAGGAGAGTCAGGCCCGGTGGGTCAAGATCACCGAGGCTCGTACTTTGGAAGACAAGAGAGTTCAAGACAAGATGGAACAACTAGAAGCTAGTGCAAAAGGACAGCAAGAAGCCCTGGCAGCAGCCCAGAGGGAGATATCAGAGCTGAAGGTCAAAGCAGGGGTGAAGAGGTCAAAAGACCAAACTCAGCACAAAAAGCTAACAGCAGCTGTTACAACCCGGAATCTCCTCATTAGGAATCTCACGGAGCGTCCGGCTGATCCTGTGACCGAAGCACTTCTCAAGGAAGTTCGTGAGGATGAGTTTGGTCTTGGTGTTTGACCATTTGTTTGTTGTTACTTTCTTTCCGTGTACTTTTATTTTCTTGTAATGTATTTTGACCCCTTAGGGGGCTTGTGTTGTAAAATGAACAAGTTGTATTATTTCACCTTCTGTAATATATTTGTGTCAGTTTGCTTCATCTGAGTTTCTTCAAGCAACAACAACAGCATCTTCAAGGGTCTGGAAGGGTCAAAACTGAATGCCAAACCGGATACCTTGAGAACAAATAAGCATAACTGCATTGCATGCTAACCCTTTGTTTGTTTTGTAGGTTTTGTTTTGTTGTTGCTAACCTCTGTTGTGATGCTCAGGAACTATTGCTAGGCGCCGGGTATTTCCCCTCAACCGTCCGCATCGTTATCCAACCCGAAACAACCTTCCGGGAATTCAAATGGATCAGGTACAGCAGGACCTAGCAGAGGTCAGAAATCAGATGGCAAACGAAAGATTGGAAATGAGAACACAGATGACGCAGTTCATGGAAGTGATGAACAACATGGCTCAGAGCCAGGAAAGATTGAGGGCCATGGTGGAAAGGCAGAATCAAGAGGATCCACATATAGGGACTGCCGGTACCAGTAACAATGAAAGGGTACAACCTCACGTCAACCCTCTGGTATTTGGACCACACCTCCATCCTGAGGTCAACATCCCCGCAAATGTTCAAGGGACTGCCACTGCAGCCAGGATACTTCAAGAGGACCCCCAAGAGGACCAATTTACAGTAATGGGTGCTGGGGAGGAAGCTTATGATAGGAGATTGGATGAGATAGCTGAGAAATTGAGGTCCTTAGAATCTCAAAACTCTTTGGGCTTCGATGTCATGGACATGGGCTTGGTAGACGGGGTCAGGATTCCCCATAAGTTCAAGCCTCCTTGTTTCGAAAAGTACAACGGGACTTCATGCCCCCGGACTCATTTACAATCATTTCTGGGAAGGCTGAAGGCCTATACTATGGATGAGAAGCTCTGGATGTTCTATTTCGAAGACAGCTTAACTGGAGCGTCTAGAGAATGGTACTCTCACTTGACAAGGGCAACTATTAGATGCTGGAAGGACCTGGCAGAGGCCTTCATCAGACAGTATCAGTATAACTTAGACATGGCACCCAACAGGACCCTCCTAATGGGAATGTCACAGTCTTCAAGGGAGAGTTTCCGAGAATATGCCCAGAGATGGAGGCAATTGGCTGCTGCTGTTCAGCCACCTATGTCTGAACGGGAAATGGCAGATATGTTCATGAACACCCTTCAGGGAACCTATATTGATAGGCTAGCTGCTTTCTCATCCACCAGCTTTGCAGATGTTGTCATAGCCGGGGAGAGAATTGAAAGCCTATTGAAGATGGGTAAGATCTCAGACAACGGTGCAAGCTCGTCCAGTGGTACAAGAAAGCCTTTTGCAGGCCCAAGAAGAACTGGCGAGACCAATGCCATCCACTCCAACAGGGGCAGGCCCCAATATGTTCAAAGGTCAATAGCAGCAGTCACCATTCCTGCTCCGGCTCATCCTCAACCTGTCTATCAACCTCCGCAGCAAAACTATCAACAACAACCTCAGTACCATCAGCAAAATCAGTATCCTCCAAGGAATTACAACAACAGCAACACCAGCAACAATAATCAGCAAAGGCCATTCCAACAGAGGCCATCTCAAGCTAATAGGGTGATCGATCCGATCCCTATGCCATATGCTACCCTGCTGCCACAACTCCTGAAACTCAACCTAGTTGAGCTAAGGACGCTGGCACCTCCAGATCCCAACAGTCTACCCAGGAACTATGACTCCAACGCTAGGTGTGCCTTCCATTCAAACGCACCTGGCCATAGTACAGAAAAGTGCAGAGCTCTGCATATGAAGGTACAAGACCTGGTGGACTCGAAAGCCCTGAATTTTGCACCACCACCCAATGTCAACAAAAATCCTATGCCAAATCATGGTGGTCCCCGAATTAACGTTATTGAAGAAGACAAGCCGTCTTATTTAATAACCAGTGTGGGACAGATTAGGACACCGTTGGTAGAAATCAAGGCTCAACTCCTGGAATGTCAAATGTTCCCGGGGTGTGAGTTAGGTTGTGCTTACTGCAATATCTCTGTAAATGGGTGCGATAATTTGAGGAATGGCATAGATAGCCTTATTCAGAGTAGCCAGCTTCAGATCACCACATCATTTCCAACAAATCCAGCAATCTCATCAGCAACGGTTCCAGAACCTCCTACAACTGCAGCAACTATTGTTCCTGACAATTCTTCGGCTTCATCAACAAGTACTTCATCCATTATCTCAACTGATCAGTTCTCAACAAATTGTTCTTCTACAACTCCAGCACCACTCCATTTCGAAACTCCTACAACGACAACACCCATCCTCCCGCCAATATCTCCTACATCTCCAGCAACAAATCATGAAGATGTCTCTACTGTCACCATATTTTATGATCCTGAGAACAACTTTGCCTACCATTCAGAAGGTGCCGCTCCCATCAGAGCACCAGTTACAATCTTTTATGATCCACAAACAATTACAGTCCCTTCAGCAGCAGCAATCAGTCCAGTCACTGTCACGGTGCCTGGACCAGTACCATATGAAAGCAATAGGGCCATCCCTTGGCACTATGGCTCTGACATGTACTGCGAAGGAAAAAGAATCACTCTTGATACATCAACACCTGCACCACAGATAGATAATGTGGGAGGAGGCGGAGGCTTCACCCGAAGCGGACGTCTCTTCGCTCCACCAATGCAAAGACCTACTGCCGAAGCAGAAGCTGCTGCCAAGGCAAAAGGAAAGAGCCCTGTGCAGGAAGACCAAGCTGTTAAAGAAGCCTTGAAGACACCGTTCGATCAAGAAGTTGATGAGTTTATGAGAATCATCAAAAAGAGTGATTACAAAATTGTGGATCAGCTTCACCAGACGCCATCCAAAATCTCTATCCTCTCACTGCTTATGTGCTCCGAAGCCCATCGGAATGCGCTACTCAAAGTCCTGCATGCAGCTTACGTGCCTGAAGAGATCACTGTCAACCAGTTGGAAACCGTGGTTGGAAATGTTACTGCTAGCAATGGTCTAGGGTTCACCAATACTGACTTGACAGCGGATGGCCGCAACCACAACAAAGCCTTGCACATCACCATGGAATGCAAAGGAGCAGTCCTTTCCCATGTGTTGGTAGACACGGGTTCGTCCCTTAATGTCTTACCAAAGAAGGCTCTGGTGAAGTTAGAATATGATGGATTGGCTTTAAGACCCAGCAACCTGGTGGTAAGAGCCTTTGACGGTTCTAAGAGATCGGTTCTGGGAGAGATTGAGCTACCTGTGACAATTGGCCCACAGACCTTTAAAACTATCTTTTATGTGATGGACATTCAGCCCGCCTACAGCTTTTTGTTGGGTAGACCTTGGATTCACGCCGCCGGCGCAATAACGTCTACCCTTCACCAAAAGTTAAAATTCGAGTGGGAGGGCCAAGTTGTTACAATCTGTGGAGAGGAGGATATATTTGTTAGCCATCTGGCTACTTATAAGTATATTGAAATGGATGGGGAGATCCATGAAACAATGAGCCAGGGGTTTGAAGCCTTGAATGTGAATGAAGCATCCGCTGTATCTGGAATCTCCATGTCATCTTACCAACAAGCCCGAAAGGTTGTTGAGGAAGGAACTGCCCCAGGCTGGGGCAAGGTTTTAGCTGTGGAGGAGAAGAAAGACAAATTTGGGTTGGGTTACAGACCAACTCAACATCAAGCAAAGGCTGCTGAGAAGCCCGGTTTTGTGAGTGGGGGGATGCTTACCCCCGATGCTATCAACTGTCTGGAAGACGAGCTGGAAGAGGAGCGCAATCTGGAGAATTGGATTCGTCCAAAGATCCCGGGGAGCAGTATCTCGAACTGGTCTTCCCAGGAAATTATAAGAGTTACTCATGCAGAGTAATTATTATTTCCTATATTTTTATAAGCATGCATCAAAGTCTTGCATCTTGCCCAAGATGACAAGACTCATTTTGTAATCGGGCCATCTGTACTTTTTGTGCAAACAAGATCAATTAATGAAATATCAGACATCTTTTTGCAAATGAGTCTTTTTCTTTTCTGCTCACTGTTTTTCCATTTTTTCTTTTTTGTACAAAAATAAATGGCGGTGTTTTCAAAATGATAATTTCATTTCACTTTTCTAAAGCAAGATTAAAATCAATCACTAAAATGAACAAATTAAACCCTTGCAGAGAGTGCCTTCCAGACAGCACCGACAACAACACGGCTATGACATCGTATGACTCTGACAATCCGATCAATCAAGCTGATGAAGGGGTTGAAGAAGAATATGAGCTTCCTGAAGAGCTAGCCAGGTTGTTGAGACAGGAGGAAAAGGTTATCACTCCTCACCAGGAGGAGGTTGAAGTGATCAATCTTGGTACAGATGAAGACGTGAAAGAAGTTAGAATCGGGGCCTGCTTACAAGACTCAGTGAAGAGACAACTGATTGACCTGCTTCAAGAATATGTGGACGTGTTTGCTTGGTCTTACCAAGATATGCCAGGGTTGGATACCGATATTGTTGTGCACAAGCTGCCTCTGAGAGAAGAATGCCCGCCAGTTAAACAGAAACTGCGCCGTACTCGTCCAGACATGGCTATGAAAATCAAGGAGGAGGTACAAAAACAATGGGACGCAGGGTTCCTTGCTGTGACTAGCTATCCGCCGTGGGTCGCTAACATAGTACCTGTGCCTAAGAAGGACGGCAAAGTGAGGATGTGTGTTGACTACCGGGATCTGAACAGAGCCAGCCCGAAAGATGACTTCCCATTACCTCACATTGACGTATTGGTGGATAATACGGCTCAGTTCTCGGTATTCTCCTTCATGGACGGATTTTCAGGATACAATCAGATCAAGATGTCACCTGAAGACATGGAGAAGACAACATTCATCACACCCTGGGGCACATTCTGCTACAAGGTAATGCCATTTGGGCTCAAGAATGCCGGTGCAACATATCAACGGGCTATGGTGACACTATTCCATGATATGATCCACAAAGAAATAGAGTGTTATGTGGATGATATGATCGCCAAGTCCCTTACAGAGGAAGATCACCTGGTGAATCTGCTGAAGTTGTTCAAGCGACTGAGAAAGTACCAACTGAAGTTGAACCCCAACAAATGCACATTCGGGGTGCGATCTGGTAAGCTGCTGGGCTTTATTGTAAGCGAGAAAGGGATTGAAGTTGACCCTGATAAAGTCAAAGCTATTCAAGAGATGCCTGCACCGAGGACTGAGAAAGAGGTTCGAGGGTTCTTAGGTCGATTGAATTACATTTCACGGTTCATATCTCACCTAACGGCAACCTGCGAACCTTTGTTCAAGCTGTTAAGGAAAGAACAGACGGTCAGGTGGAATGAAGACTGCCAGAAGGCTTTTGACAAGATCAAGGAATACTTACAAGAACCTCCAATCCTTATGCCTCCTACTGAAGGAAGACCTCTGATAATGTACTTGACAGTATTAGAAGAGTCGATGGGGTGTGTGTTGGGCCAGCATGACGAGTCTGGTCGAAAAGAGTATGCAATATACTACCTAAGCAAAAAGTTTATCGACTGTGAACAACGTTATTCACTGCTCGAGAAAACTTGCTGTGCTTTAGCGTGGGCTGCTCGCCGACTGAGACAGTATATGTTGACCCACACTACTTTGTTAATCTCAAAAATGGACCCAGTCAAGTACATATTTGAGAAGACGGCGCTTACCGGGCGGGTTGCAAGATGGCAAATGATTCTCACGGAATATGACATCCAGTACACATCTCAGAAAGCCATCAAGGGCAGTGTACTGTCTGAATATCTCGCTGAGCAACCCATTGAAGACTACCAGCCTATGAGGTTTGACTTCCCTGATGAAGACATCATGTTCATTAAAGCAAAAGATCATGAAGAGCCTGTTCACACTGAAGGGCCTGACCCGGAAGAAGAATGGACTATGATGTTTGATGGGGCTGTTAACATGAATGGTCGTGGTGTTGGTGCAGTACTCATTACACCCAAAGGAGTTCACATGCCTTTCTCGGCAAAACTCACTTTCAACTGCACTAACAACGAAGCTGAATACGAAGCTTGCATTATGGGTCTTGAGGAAGCCATTGACCTCAGGATCAAGACATTGACTGTGTTCGGAGATTCAGCTCTGGTAGTTAATCAAACCAACGGAAAATGGTACACTCACCAGGATCATCTAATACCTTACAGGGATTATACAAGGAGGTTATTGACTTTCTTCACAACAGTCAAGCTTGAGTATATCCCTCGGGACGAGAATCAGTTTGCAGATGCTCTTGCTACCATTTCGTCCATGATCAAAGTTCAAACTGCTAATTTTGTACCTCAGATTTCAGTATCCAGACTCGACAGACCAGCATATGTATTTGCAACAGATGTTGTTAAAGATGATAAGCCTTGGTTTCACGACATTAAGTGCTTCTTGGAGGATCAAACATACCCACCTGGGACATCTTCCAATGATAAGAAGACATTAAGAAGGCTTGCTGGTAGTTTCTTCCTGAACACTGATGGGTCTTTATACAAGAGGAACTTTGATATGGTACTCCTCAGATGTGTTGACAAGACAGAAGCAGATTTATTGATGCATGAAGTGCACGAAGGATCGTTTGGTACCCATGCCGGAGGACATGCAATGGCTAAGAAATTGTTGAGATCAGGCTATTACTGGATCACAATGGATGCAGACTGTTGTGCTTATGCCAGAAAGTGTCACAAATGCCAGATCTATGCGGATAAAGTGCATGTGCCTCCGAATCCTTTGAACATAATGTCTTCACCATGGCCCTTTGCCATGTGGGGCATTGACATGATTGGCAAGATTGAGCCAACTGCTTCGAACGGCCACAGATTCATCTTGGTTGCCATTGACTATTTCACCAAGTGGGTTGAGGCAGCCTCATATGCAAACGTCACAAGGCAAGTGGTAGCCAGATTTCTGAAAAGAGATATCATCTGTCGATACGGAATTCCCGAGCGAATCATTACTGATAATGGTTCCAATCTAAACAATAAGATGATGGCTGAGCTATGCCAGGACTTCAAGATCCAACATCACAATTCTTCTCCTTACAGGCCGAAGATGAATGGCGCTGTTGAGGCAGCAAATAAGAATATCAAGAAGATTGTGCAGAAGATGGTAGTCACCTACAAAGACTGGCATGAAATGCTACCGTTTGCCTTGCATGGGTACCGCATGTCAATCAGGACATCCACTGGGGCAACACCGTATCAGCTTGTTTATGGTATGGAAGCAGTCCTACCTGTTGAAGTTGAACTACCCTCTTTACGAGTATTGATGGATGTCAAACTGAGTGAAGCAGAATGGGTTCGGGCCCGATACGAACAACTGAGTCTGATCGAAGAGAAAAGATTGGCTGCAATCTGTCATGGGCAGTTATATCAAAAGAGAATGAAGAAAGCCTTCGATCAGAAAGTCAGGCACCGAGGGTACCAAGTAGGAGATCTTGTGCTGAAAAGAATCCTTCCTCCTCATACAGACCACAGGGGCAAGTGGACTCCGAATTATGAAGGACCATTCGTCGTAAAGAAAGTTTTCTCTGGTGGGGCACTGATGCTCAGCACCATGGATGGTGAAGATTTCCCGTCCCCTGTGAATTCAGATGCAGTTAAAAAATACTTCGCATAAAAATGACCCGCTGGACACAAAAACAGAATGTAAGTCCAGGCAAAAATAGGGCATCCCGGCGAGTCAAAAACAGAATAAAAGACTCGGGCAAAAATAAGGGAAAATAAATAAAAATGTACACCCGCTGAGTTGAAAAGCCGCATTGGACAACTCAGGCAAAAATGGGTATCCCGATGGATTGAAAACCCGAAAGGGCGATCCATGCAAAATAAGGGAATAAGCGAACAACTGCATTCTGAATTCGTCTGTATCACTTACAACTTGGTAAGCTTCAACAGGATCAAGCTTCAATCAGAATCAGCCTTCTTCAGAAAGCAAGGTGAAAAGAACGTCAATTGTCATACGAGTCATAGCAGAAGAGGAATCTCCCTAATGCGTCGTCAACACTGCTAGTATTTTGTTTCTCAATTTGTAACAATCTCCTCATTTCAGGGGATATGTTCCTTTGACTGTACCTCGCCAATTCAGGGCATATGAATTAATAAAATCAGATTTTCAGTCATGTCTCGTTTTATACATTTTATTTGCAAAAATGTCTGATGTCTTAAAAGAAAAAAACTGATTGCATAAGTACAGATGTTCTTCTCTAAGAAAATAAAGAAACATGCTTGCAGGAAATATGCTTACTCTCAGAGGCATCCAAACTCCTATGACGGAATCCAGTAAGGGATACCTCGGGATTATCTTGTGCGTTTTTCTATCTTTGCAGGATTGCAGGTGTCCAGAGCACAGCTTAGGGCATGAAAGCTTCACCCTCAGCAAGCTGGCAGATCATTATCAACTCGGTCTATCTTCCACGTGGCACTGGAAGGTGCCCATTTCCCCAGCGAAGTTGCCTAATCAATATACACTCAATCTCAGCATCTGAAATGCTCTCTCCCCAGCTGAGTGGCCAACAACTCTCCCAGCTGTAGTACCAACCTTTTCTCCTCAGCAGAATGCAAGAATCAGGGAGTCATCTCCCCACAGAATCCTCAGCCTCTATTCAGAAGAGCAACGCATGAAGGAATCACAACAGAGTGAAGAAGGCTTCTACAAACCCCAGCTGGGTCTCTCTTTTATTAGGATAAGTCTATCAGTGACCCGTATCCCCAAGCAAATATCATCTTACTAGATCTACCAATGATCTCATCCCCAGCTGGGATGTCCATTTCAAGCAGATCGGCCAGAAATCTTCGCAGCAACGGGATCCGAGTCCCGGCTTGGTATCTTTTGCACAATCATAGCATTCGCATCATATTATCCCTTCAGAGCGTAGCATTCCATCTAATATGGAGCATTACGGCAAAAATCAAATGCATAGCATAATCACAAGCCATATTTTAAATCAGCACTTGTGAATAATGACAGTTCATCAGCGTACAGAAAAATCCCCACCAGAGTCCCCGGCAAAAGCAGCTGCCTCACAATCACAAACACCAGTATATACACCTTTTGACACCCGTCCGTGCCATCATTCCCCAGTAAAGCCGCCTGAACACTCTTTACGACAATATCACCCGTATTGCAGATACTCCCGACACCCATCCGTGTCATATCCCAGCAGAAAGCCAAAGACGTCCTCTTTGCACTCACATATACTTGTACATACCCTTCCTGACACCCGTCCGTGTCATATCCCCAGCGTAGTCGCTCACACTTTTACAACCCATATACTTGTTGATACTTTGTTTTTCTCCTTTGACACTCGTCCGTGTCACCCTTCCCAGCAGATAAACACTCATTTATACAACACCACTCATACTACTCACACTTATACAGATACTCGTCCGTATCTTAGACATACCAGTTACATCCCCACAGATTCGACTTTGGTTCATGTTCTTTGTTAACCAGTTGGTACTCGTCCGTACCATCATCCCAGAGCATGTGTCAAGCGTTTGTTTCTACATGATACTCGTCCGTATCATAGTCTTAAGGATGTTCGTCCGCATCTTTAATCCACACACAGTGTCAAACACTTTCGTCTTCTTGAATATAGATACTCGCCTGTGTCTACTATTCCCCAGAAGAGTCCTTTCAGATGCAACACTCGTCCGTGTTCTTTGTTAACCCGTTGATACTCGTCCGTATCATCATCTCTGAACATGTGTCAGTTTGTTGCTACCCGATACTCATCCGTATCGCAGTCTTAAGGATGCTCGTCCGCATCTTTAATCTATGCACAAACATCTAAACACTTATACTTTCTCTTCTTGGTTGTAAATACTCGTCCGTGTTTACTATATCCCCAGTAGATTGCCAACAAAGCAAATCATCCTTTTTATCTGACACTCGTCCTGTGTTATGATAAACCCTGAGAGCAGCCGTACCCTGCTGAGTGGTCGTCCTCCACTTCTTGATGGTCGTCCTCCACTTCTTGATGGTCGTCCTCCATCATGCTCATCCGATGGCCATCCCCATCGTTGTTTTTAGCAGCCGTCCCCTGCTAGGTGGTCGTCCTCCACCCGTTGATGATCGTCCTTCATCATTTTATCCAATGGCCGTCCCCATTGTTGATTTTTGGTTATCTGGCATTCGTCCTGTGTCACGAGAAACCTCGAGAGCAGCCGTACCCTGCTGAGTGGTCGTCCTCCACTTCTTGATGGTCGTCCTCCACCATGCTCGTCCGATGGCCGTCCCCATCGTTGACCTTTTTCTATCCGATGGCCGTCCCCATCGTTGATATTTTCGGCAGCCGTACCCTGCCAGGTGGTCGTCCTCCACCTTTGATGGCCGTCCCCATCGTATTTCTTTTATCCCCAACAGAGCAGCCGTCCCCTGCTAGGTGATCGTCCTTCACCTTTGATGGCCGTACCCCATCATCTGTTTATTTCATTTATTCTTTAACCCGATGGCCGTCCCCGTCGTGGTCCCTTTTCCTTTTTAGCCCGATGGCCGTCCCCATCGTTGGTTACCTTGCTGTATGAACTTGATGGCCGTCCCCGTCATGTTTCATTAACTCCCAGAGAATTTTACAGCTTTATCCTGATGGCCGTCCCCATCATAATTTCTTTTTCCCCAGCTAGTCGGCCGTCCCCGTCTTAGCTTTACCTTTTATCCCCAGCATGTCGGTCGTCCCCGTCATTGCGTTGTTTCCCGCTTTGTAATATACTTTATTTTCTTTTATCCCTTTTCTTCTTCTTTCTGTGAGTGCAAATTTTGGACTGTCTTTGGTATTCAACCACAAGTTATCTTGTTTGCCTGTTAAGCCGTTTGCTTACAACCTGCACAGCTAACTCATGTTTGAATAGGGGCAGCTGTAAACACCCCAAATTTGCCCTCACCCATTCACACCATGGCTTGTGATCTTTTCATATGCATAAACACAATCATATCATCTCATATCTCATTTTTGATTCACTGCATAGATTCTAAGTCATCTGTACCTAGGGTTTGTGATCTGAGCAATCTAGGGGGTTCTTGAGCCACTCCAAAGGTCAACAGTCACTTCAAAGGGGTCCATGTGTGTTCTTATATCATATTCCATCTTCTCAAAGTCAAAAATTCCAAAGAATCACAAGAACTAGGGTTTGGATGGATGCAGAGCCAAGTTTGACTGCACAGTTGACCTAAAATTAGGGTTTTGGTTTCAGAGGCCATAACTCCAAATTTTTTGGTCATTCTTGTTTCTATTGGTCTCTATATGGTATAGGGAGTATGCATATCAATTTTCATGAAGAAATTCCATGGGGAGGTCATCTGATCAAGGGTTGACTTTTCAGACAAGTCAGTGTAAAATCAGGGCATCTGAGGCCCCCAATGACCCAACCAATGGGTGATCTTCATCATTTTGAGTGTATATGATCTTTATTTGATCATGGAAGAAGGTTGAAGTTCATAGAAATCAAGAATTTGGAAGTTTTGCAAATGTTGACTTTTTGGGCATAGTTGACTTTTCAAGAGTGCTTCATTTTAGGTCATTTTTCAAGCCTTGATTCTTGATCCAAAAATGCTTCAAATGGAAAAACTTTGGTCATGAAAATTGTAGATCTCATCTTTCCCTTTTCAAAAAGTACAAGAACATGATCAAACTCTTCTTGGATCAAAAGTTATGGTGTGACAAAGTTAGCAAAAATCATTGATTTTTAAGGCATGCTTCAAATGTGAATTTTGCAAAATCATGAACCAAAGCCAATTGCAACTTCTAATTCATTTCAAACCAGTATGCAAACATTCAATATGTCCTAAAAGTCAGAATTAGATCAAAGATTACATGTTTATGGTTCATGTAACAAGACTTTCTTTCATGAAGTTCAAAAAGGTGACAACTTGCAAAACCATCATGATGCTTCTCTCCACTTGATGCCTTGGCTGCTGGACTTTCCCAACATCACACACACATCATGCTGCACCAGAACCATGCCTTGTACTAGCCTAGATCATGAGCCATACTTCTCTTACACAAAAGGAGGACTTTGAGCAAAAGCAAACTTACCAATCACTATAGGCCAGGTCACATCATCTGACCTATAGGATTAAAATACAATATCCTTTGGCAAGCAAAATCTATCAAGAGGCCAAGCTGAAACACTTCATAACAACACATTCACAAAACACACCCTAGCTGCATTTTGCTTCGAATCTGCCTCCACAAGCTAAAAACATCCAGATCATTTCCACACATCATCTCACCTGGTCTCATTGAGTACAAACCACCAAGGTTCAAGCCTGAAATCAGCATAGATTGAGCTTCACCATTCTTCACCTCAGCCTGCATTTCTCTTCGAATCTCACTATCTAGCCAACAAACACATCATTTCTCTTCACCAACAAATCAGAAACATTCAAAGGAGTCAAAACCACCCCTCACATTGATCTGAGGCAGCCTGTACACAAAGCTCTTTTTCTGCTACACCAGAGTTGGATCTTTCAAACCAGCCACTCTCCAAGTTTTCTGAGCCTCATTTTGTCCTCAGGAGGTTCAAGGAAGCAAGCCTGTGCAAAGAAAAAGTCCAGAGAGCTCATAAATAGAGAAGCTTCATCTCAGGTGAGCTTCATGAACATTTTTCCCAGAAATTGATTTTTAAGTTCTTTTATGGTGTCTTGTGTTCCTCTGATCATGAATGTATGCTTACTTTTGCAAATAGTGTAGAAACCAGCATGTATGAAGCTTTTGAACATTTGCCCGTATTTTACATTTTGTTTCGATTCAGGCCCATGGATGAAAATAAATGAATTTAGGTTGAGGGTTTAGGTTTAGATTGATGAGAGAGTCGTTTTGATGGAAGAAATTTGTTGTTTGGTGACCTACAGAGGAATCTAGGGTTTTGGCTCGCCGGAGAAGACGACCGGAAGTCTTCTCCGGCAGCCTGAAAGTCATTAGCCCTAATCTCAGGTCATTAATGAGATTTGAATATTGGGCGTTGGATGGAGTGGACCGGTTGACTTCGCGCGCGGATAGAGGGCTCAGATCATTTGGATTAGCCCTAATTCATTTTATTAACATTAATTAATTGCAATTAAGTTAATTGACTCAGAAACAATCCTGGCCCTTGGATTTGGCGCCAGTCAACCCATTCAAACCAGGATGCAATCCCAGCCTCTCCTTCTGTTTACTTTTCTTTTTATTTAATTTTAATTCATTTTCTTTTCCTTTTATTTGTTTAATTTATTTAAAATAGTAAAAATTGTCTAAAAATTATGAAACTTTTTCTCTTAAGTTTTATTAATTTTTATGACCCAAAAATATTTTCATTTTATTTTTTTATCATTAAAAAAGTATTTTTAAATATTTAAAAGATTATTTTTAATTGATTAATGGAAATTAATTAATTAAAAATACTTTTAGGTATTTAAAAATCACCAAAAAATTCATGAAATGTTCTAAGACATTTAGAAACATTGTCCAACCTTCAAACCAAATTTCTTTTTTGATCTTGATGCATTTTGAGAATTTTTCATTGAATTAAATCATTTTTTGTGCATTATTTTGATCATAAGTCCAAAAAATCATTTCTGCCTATTTGAGAAGAGTTGGACATTGGTTCTTCTTGCATTGTTTTTTGTTTAGCATGTAGTTTCTAGGATAAAATGGCCATGATTTGATCTTGCATTTTCAATTTGTTTGGCATTTATTTTGTTTAGGAACCCTAAAAACCCTAATAACTTAGAAAAATCATAATTTGAGATTGGTTAAGAGTTGAGACTTCCCCTTTGGACTTTGGTTTAGTATAGGATTAGGGTTTCTTTGGGTGGAATTTTCCATTTTTTATCTTAGGGTTTGCTTCTGATTTTGAGTTTTGTTTGATATTTGTTCCATAAACCCTAATTTGGGCTTTCTTTTGCATCCTTCTTGCATTCTCTTGCATAACATGACTTGCCATGACATTCCATGCTTCCATTTGGTTCATTTGACATCATAAGACATATTTCAAACATGTTTGATCATTGCATCACATATTTGCCATCTTGTATGCCATGTATGCTTCATAACTTTTCATGTGTATCCATGCTTCTAACTTGCATCATTTGCATTCATGATCTTGTATGAACATCTCCATGCCTTGCCTCATGTTTGCAACACTTCATAGCATCATTATCATCATCAACATGCTTCTGGTTTTGTTTTTCATCATGTCATTACACCTCATTTGGCATTGCATTGCATTTCTTTTCTAACATTTCAGGTGGTAAGTGATTTGAGAAGTGAATTTGCCTTCACTTCTCATAACTTCTCTTTTCATCTCTCTTGCATCCTTTGATGCATTTATGTATGTGTTTGAGATTGAGCTTGCTCATTCTTGTTCCTCTCACTTTCTTCCTTCAAGTGACTTGACTTCTTGAATGAAGCAAGTTGCTTTGCTTCTCTTGATCTTGTTCATCTGCTTCCTGGTGGCTCCTTTGAAGATTGTTCTTGTTTAACCTCACAAACCTTAGGAACAACCAAGCATGACAATGGTTAGGATTTTGATTAGTCCCCCACTTAGTTTTACCTTTGTGTCTCATTGAGTCTTCTCTTCTCACCTCATAATCAGGGACTAAACCCTAAAGGCTTTAAGGCTTTGTGATTAAGCTTATGCCTGCATCCTTCTATTAGGATGGAGTGTATAACTTTAATCCTAAGTGTTGAACCCTTAATGTGTTTAAATCCTCTAATTAATTCACATAATAATCATCAAGACTTCACACTTGTAACTTGGGCCTTGCATTAGGGTTCTAATTCTTCCTTAACTGGTTAAGAAGGACTAACCCTAGTGTTAATGGACAAGTCCCCCT
The DNA here is from genome assembly GCA_963966055.1 of Lathyrus aphaca. Taxonomy (NCBI): domain Eukaryota; kingdom Viridiplantae; phylum Streptophyta; class Magnoliopsida; order Fabales; family Fabaceae; genus Lathyrus; species Lathyrus aphaca. The sequence goes on along the minus strand of OZ014523.1, from coordinate 266,864,779 downwards.
CAAGTTGTCTTACAAATCATAAAAATCACTTCATTATCATACCATTAAATAAAATCCACTTAATCAAAGGCTTGTTTTGTCATGAGTTTAATCCCTAATCATGGATTAAGTTGAGGAGTTTTCCTCAGCTTAAACATTCTCATCTATTATCCTTCTATTAGGATGGTGTAATGAGTCTGTTTAATCCTTGATTATGGCTTAACCTCATTACTCAACACTAAACAAAAACACCAAAAACATCTAAATAATCACAAGTAGGTTAATGATCTTAATCCTACACCAAAGGTGTTTAGGTGTGAGAATCTGACTTCACACTTAAGGTATTCTCATTACCCCTAATCAGAGGGAAGATGTGATGAGTTTACTAAATCCATTGGTTTAGACTTAAGCTCGTTAACTTATGACAAATTTTCAAAAGCAATAAAAGACTGAAAACATAAAAAACAAACAATAATCGTCTCCTTCGGGATTCTTCTCCCATCTCATTCACTCACAAACAAGAACTCGCTTCTTCCGTCTAATGCAAGACAGTTTGCACCTGAGCCAGACAGGTCATACACTTGAGCATAGGCAAGTAAGCAGTTCACAAGTCAATTCATCTTTCAGTCTCTTTGGGTCGAACTACGGTGTTCTGACTTCCTCATTGCACGAGAGGATACGTAGGCATAACTTAACAGTTATCGAACAAAAGTCCCTGTATATTCCCCCTCTTTCTAGCTTCATTCTTTTTAGCCTCATGATCTTGAGCATTTCACTCCTGTTTTTACACTGACACTTCATTTATACACTTCACTTCTTTTACACTGACACCTGTACATCCTTTTCCAGCCCTTTTATACACAGATTGCACTGACACTACCCCTTTAAAACACAAATCTTTTAAGCATGGATCCCGTCGAGTACGGCGGACAATCTGGGTGCTAATACCTTCCCAGGTTGTAACCAACCCCCTTTCTCAGTCTTTCTGGTTCGCAAACCGTCTTATCCATCTCTTTCTAGGTCTATGCAGCATTGCCTTTCCTCCGGGATAAAAATGCCTAGCTGGCGACTCTATTCATTTTCCAGTGAGTTCACGGCTGTGTGTTCTCATTGTCCCTTTCGCCGACCGTTCGCGTCTGTACCTTCATGTGACCCAGTTTCATTTGTCGGGAGCGACACTTCCTAGGATCAATGACTTAATGGATCAGCTAGTGGGTGCGCTTGTTTTCAGTAAGATTGATCTGAGGTCAGGTTACCATCAAATTCAAATAAAAGAAGGTGATATTCAGAAGACTGCATTTAGAACTCGATATGGACACTATGAATATGATGTGATGCCTTTCAGAGTGTCTAATGCGCCTGGTGTATTTTTGGAGTATATGAATCGTATTTTTGATTCTTACTTAGATCAATTTGTTGTGGTCTTTATTGATGATATACTTATTTATTCTAAGAGATAAGATGATCATAAGGAACATTTGAGAGTTTCCTTGCAGGTGTTGAAGGATAAAAATATGTTTGCTAAATTATCGAAATGTGAATTTTGGCTTGATAGTGTGAGTTTCTTAGGCCATGTTATATCTGCTGATGGTATAGCGGTGGATCCTTCTAAGATAAGTGATGTGTTGCAATGGGAACCTCTGAAGACTGTAACGGAGATTCAAAGTTTTCTTGGTTTGGCAGGTTATTATCGGAGATTTATTCAGGGGTTTTCTAATTTAGCATTAACGTTGACTTAATTAACTAGAAAGAGTCAAGCATTTATTTAGGATGCAGCTTGTGAGGAAAGTTTTGAAGAATTGAAAAATAAATTGACTACGACACCAATGTTGGTTTTACCAAGTCCTGGTGAACCTTTTGTTGTATATTGTGATGCGTCCAAGATGGGACTAGGTGGTGTTTTGATGCAAGATGGTAAGGTGGTAGCTTATGCTTCGAGACAGTTGAGGGTGCATGAGAGAAACTACTCATGATCTTGAGTTAGCTATAGTGGTTTTTGAGTTGAAGATTTAGAGGCACTATTTGTATGGGTCAAGATTTGAAGTGTTTAGTAACCATAAAAGCTTGAATTACTTGTTTGATCAAAAAAAAGCTTAAAATATGAGACAAAGAAGATGGTTGGAATTTCTAAAATATTATGATTTTAATTTGAGTTATCATCCGGGTAAGGCTAATGTTATAGCAGATGCTTTGAGCCGTAAGACAATTCATATGTCGACATTAATGGTGAAAGAATTCGAGTTAATAGAACAATTTAGAGATTTGAGTATGGTTTGTGAGACGACACCTGAGAGTGTTAGGCTTGGAATGTTGAAAGTAAATAATGACTTTTTGGATATTATAAAAGAGAATCAGAGGCTTGACGTGAAGTTGGTTGACTTGATTCCTTCAGAAGACAATGATCCTGAAAGTGATTTCTATGTGGATAATTCTGGTGTGTTGAGGTTTCATGGCAGAATTTGTGTACCGGACAATCTGAGTTGAAAAAGGCTATTTTTGAAGAAAGTTATCATAGTAGCTTAAGTATTTATCCGGGAGCTACAAAGATGTATCAAGATTTAAAGAAATTGTTTGGGTGGTTTGGTATGAAGAGAGATATAACACAATATGTGTATGCTTGTTTAGTGTGTTAGAAATCGAAGGTGGAACATCAGAAGCCTTCGGGAATGATGCAATCATTAGAGATTCCGGAATGGAAGTGGGATAATATTTCTATGGACTTTGTGACTAGTTTTCCTAATACGACGAGAGGATTTGATGCTATTTGGGTGGTTGTGGATAGACTTACAAAGTATGCACATTTTATCCCTATTAATATGATTTTTCCATTAATGAAGTTGGTTGAAATTTATATCAGGGTAATTGTGAAGCTGCATGGTGTTTCTTCGAGCATAGTTTCGGATAGAGATACGATATTCACTTCTGAGTTTTGGAAAATTTTGCAGGAGGCTTTGGGTTTGAAGTTGAAATTAAGTTTGGCTTATCATTCGCAGACGGACGGCCAGTCAGAGAGAACTATTCAGACTTTAGAAGATCTATTGAGAACTTGTGTGTTGGAACAGGGTGGTGCCTGGGATACTCATTTTCCATTGATTGAGTTCACGTACAATAATAGTTACCCTTCTAGTATCGGAATGGTGCCATTTGAAGCTTTATATGGCAGGACGTGTAGAACGTGTTTATGTTGGTATGAAACTGGTGAAAATGTGGTGCTTGGACTTGAAATTATACAACAGACTACTGAGGCAATTCATATGATTAGAGAAAAGATGAAAGTGTCTTAGAGTAGATAGAAGAGCTATCATGATAACCGGAGAAAAGAATTAGAATTTGCTGAAGGTGATCATGTGTTTTTGAGGGTAAAACCCATGACGGGTGTTGGACGTGCTTTGAAATCGAAGAAGTTGGATCCTAAGTTCATTGGACCATATCAAATTTTGCAGAAAGTGGGTACTGTTGTTTATAGGGTGGCGTTACCGCCAGAGCTTTCGAACTTGCTTGATGTGTTTCATGTATCGCAACTTCGGAAGTTTGTCTCTGACCCATCTCATGTTATTCAGAGGGATGAGGTGCAGGTTAGGCAAAATCTTACCGTAGAAGCGATGCCGATAAGAATTGAGGATTGCAAGATGAAGCAACTCAGAGGTAAAGAGATTCCTCTGGTGAGGGTATCTTGGGATGGAGCTGCTGGTGGAAGTGTGACATGGGAGTTAGAAAGCAGGATGCATGAGTCATATCCAGAACTTTTCTCATTAGGTACATTTTCGAGGACAAAAATACTCTAAGTGGGGGAGAGTTGTAACACCCCATTTTTAATATTTAATCATCGGATATTTTGGTACTTTGTTGGCCTTGTTTAAGGCATATGTTTTATTGTTTGTGGTGTTGTGTCTTAGTGGGATGGGTAGAATCGGGTGCGCTTAGTGATAGAGAGTGTACAAATAATTATGATAAGATCATTTAATTAACTATATTATTATTATTATGAATAATATTATTAATATTATTAAAATTATAATATTGGTAATTAAAATTAATATTATTATTATTAATTGGATTAAGGGGTAAACTAGTAAAAGTCTTGGTGAGGTCTTTAGAGGAGAATTAGTCTAATCAAGAGATTAGGATGAAATTAACGTAAAAACTTGTGAGAAGAGCAAAGTAGATAGAGGAAGGAAGACCAACCTAGGGCATAATTCTCGAAGAAATTCATAGGAATTTTCACCCAAATTCGAGGTAAGGGGGGAGAAAGGATTTAAATTCAGGTGATTTAACATGATGGGTAGTTAAGGGTATCCTTCCCTCTTAGGGATTTTTGTGGTTTATGATGTTTATGATGAATCTGTGAAATATATGATGTATATTATGAATTTGTGATTGTAATGATATAACCTTGTTGATTTTCTGATTAAATATTGTTTTTGATGTTCTGGTTGATTCATAAAACCTATTGATGTTGTTGTTGTTGATGAGCAATACGATCTTAGATCTAAAAATGAAAATACAAATTGAATATAGTAACTTAGATGAAAGAAGGATGAGGATAAGAGTGTAAAACTGGTGTAGAAAAGATTATAGGACTGATATGAGTCATGGAACTGAAGATTATGAGAAACAAATCTGGAAATAGGAAGAAAACTCAGAAATTGCATGGTTTCTACCCATATGCATGTGGACCATGCCAATACGCGTATGGGTGGGTGAAGGAAGCTTACGTTACACGTATTTAAGGGAAATATGCGTATTTGGTGTATGTTTTATGAGGAAATATGTGTATTAGATGGTCATTTCGCGTATTGAGTGTAAAGGGCTAGTGTGATACACGTATAATGCGTATGGGCTAGGGTCAATACACATGTTGCCTTGCCAATACACGTATGACCAGTGGTTAGGGAAAAAACACGCAGTTTTGAAATTTCTGTCCCGATTTCGTGTACATTGCTGATTATTTTGTTTTTTTTTTGTATTGAGATGAACCTTAAAGTATGTTTAATCAAGAATTAACATTGAGAATGAATGAATAATGAAATTTAGTTGGATTTAGTTAGTCGAATAATCAGTTAAATCACGTGAGGCTGATATTGGTGATTTTTAGTGAAATAATTATTGTGTTTTGATCAGATGGATCGTGTAGATGTATAAAATGGTGAATTATACATGATGTATGCTTTTGCATTGCCATACATACATTTTTCGAGTTATTATTGGGATGATCATTTTATATGGGCGAATACAATCATCCATACTTAGTTATGGAGAGTGTAGGGATAATCATTGCCGAATGAGTGTATCTGATTATCATGTTCGATTGAATGAACAAAACCTGGTACCGCATGCATTGTGTCGTGTTGAGTCATATTGAATAATTATCGTTGATTGTTGTTGCATAATTATTGTTGTATCTGTTGTTGTGGAATATTGGTGAACTGTTGGTAATTGATGTTGTGTGTGAGAAACTACCTTGTAGATGTTATTTACACCATTTATATATGAATTTGTTTCTCACCCCTTTGTTATTATTGTTGCGTCTGTGTTTCTTTGGAAATACAAATAATCCAGGTATTTGAGAGTGCATAGAGTCGTGTTGCCTGTTCAAGTCTAGGATGCTCTGATATGTAACACGGGAATGGGGAATCTTTCAGTTGTTTAATTTGTTTTGTTTTGTTACGTATCTATTTTATAAATCGATTATTTGAGGATATTTTGTTGAGATTGACTTATTGGCCAAGTTGGATTAAATTCTTATTTTATTCCGCTATTTTTAATGAAAAGACTAATTTTGGCGATTATTGTTGAAAATGATGTAGCATTCCACTTTGGGAACTCTGAATTTTATATTAAAACTATTATTTTATTCATTTGGGAAAGTGGGGTGTTACACAACCCGCTCTCAAACTTCAGACACTTTGAATAGCTATTTAGTTTAATAAAATATTGAGTGTGACTTAATCATGAGATTCCATTAAACATAAGGACATTATTCTTAAAGCATCCATAGTCGAGCTTTAATGTGAAATGAGATAACCTTAAAGCATTAAGATTATTATGTAGATAGACTGATGATCACATCTCATGGATCATGGATAATGAGTGTAAGTTCTATAGAATTGACATTAATTTTGTAAAGTAAATATAGAAGCAATGTGTATGTACAAGATCTTTGCAAAACACATAAAATATAAAGCAATGAGTCATTTGTGTGCACCGAAACATGTTGTGATGAAATGTTTCAACATCTGGAACAACATGTCGAAGAAGATGTCAAGATAGTTCATTCGATATCATGAACTGCTGTAGATGGATTGAAGTTTCTGTTTTGGTTTCAACAGAAACAGTTTATTTGAAGATTTAAATCAATCCAATGGCGCTGATTGTAGAATATCTTGAAGACTCAATTTACATTGAAGACAAATATTGAAAAATATAGAGTTTCTATATTTAGAGATATTTTAGGATTTTTTATATTTGAAGATCTTTTTGTATATTTTGTAGCAGATATTTCTACATTATTTGTAGCAGTTATTACTGTGATTGTTTAGGCCCAAATCTAATTGGAAATAGGTTATAAAAGGAACCTTGTAACCTAGTTTAGAACCAACACACCAACCAACCGATCAAAATGTAACATCATTAGGGTTGTGTTCTTGTGCAGTCGTACGCAACAAGGAACCCTGTTGTGGCTGTGTATTTGTAAACCTCGAAGTTGATAAGCAAGAGGTGGATTATACATAACTGAAGCTGCTAAGAAAGGTTAATGTATTGTAATGTAAGTGTGTATTCTATTGTAACTTGTTGTATAGGTTTGAATTCGTCAATATCAGCAACTGAGAGTTGAGAACTGTGAGACATCACTGAGGTGATCGGAAGTGAAATGAGTTTCTCATATTTATGAGTTCCTAAGTAGAAGTTGCATTGGTAGTGATTAAGTGAGAAAACTGTAAATTGTAGGTGTTTGATGAGAAGTCTTTTAATTGATACTACATAGTGGATTTCCTTCCTAGCTTGGTAGCCCCTAGAGTAGATTGGTTTGATCGAACTGGGTTAACAATTCTGTTATGTTCTTTATAGCTTTTCTGTCTTTATTTTATGCAGTGCCTGAACTCAATATCCTATCAAATGTCGCAACATCCTGAAGCATGTTTGACTCTGATATATCATAATTTTTAAGTACTAATGTGTATGCCTTACCATGTTTATAAGTAACAGATAAGATGTCTCAACATCATATTCGATATCTGAATCTGTTATACCAGAATTTCAATTGATATCAAAGCAGGCATCCTAGTCTGTTTCTGGATGGGATCCAAGGGGGATACTTTCTGGTTCATGGTCAAGGTAGAAGGGTTCTACTGAAAAGCTATTTAGATGTGTGAATGGTCTCTATAAGTGGAGGATGGACTGTTCTGTTGTTGTAGCATAGGGTTTGTGTTGCTATTGTGATAGGTCTGATTTATTTTCAAACCTATGGTTGCTGGTGTCACCTGGAGAGAATTGATAGGGCTAATTTGTGACACTTGAAGCTACTAAGGAGTTTGTTATCCGCTGCTTATCTATCTAATAACTCCTTTGTGTGCTAATGGTACTTGAAGACTCTTTTTCAAGTCCACTCAAGGCAATGTCAAAAGAAGTGGTTGTTTGGAGATCTGAAGACTGCTATTAACAGACTTATCTTCTGTCTGTAGATCTATTTGTGATCCTTAGAACGATGTCGTATCCCATGATAGAACATCACATCATAATTAGGCATGATTTTATTGTCTAAGGAATGGCTATATAGATGCTTGGGGTGATAAACTACTGTGTTTATTTCACAAGTGTTTGGAACCTACTCTTGATCTGGAAGAGGAGGAATTTGTATGGTGTATCTAAGGAGGTTCTGGCCCTGAAACTTTTCTTAGCTATGGGTTTTGATCAAGGAGTGATCAACATGTGTTTTCTCCTGAGGACAATTTCTGGTCCTTACTATAGGAGTGAAGTACCTGAGCTTCAAGGAAGATTATTTCATAGAGACTCCTTCTATATGAAGGTCAAGCTGTGTCAATAGGTGGAGTTAATTGATGTGGATATAGCTGATCAATAGCTATATTGTGTGAAGACATCTCTAATCCGTCAGTCAGAATACTAGGTCTGAAGAAGAAGTTTGTGGAAGTGTCCCAGCTACTGTTTATGTTTGTGTTTTGGTAGCCTCATCAACTGTTAATGGTTAATTCCCCTGTGTTTCCATGTATATGGTTTGTATGGAGACTTATGTGACTCATATTGATGTCTGAACGAATGTTAGAACATCATCTCAGGAAGTGTCAGATGTCTGCAGAAGAAGAAGAAGTCAGATTACATGTTCAACCTTGTGTGAGAAGGTAATCTTATATGACCATTAGTAAATACCTTGACGAGAGACTTGGTATTTGTCTATTGTTTTTATGATGCATAAAGGTGGATACTTGGACGGGAGACTTAGTATTTATCTAAGGAGTATGCATATTTGCAGTCTGAATCTAATGGTTCAGAAAGTGTTCTGAGTAACTAATGCTCATCTTCAGAAAGGGATTTGGTTGTTCATGAGAGGGGGAGTTAAGTAGTGCTATCTGTGGTGTTTTGGTGCAAGAGTGCAAACTGGTTTTGGTGGATGCAGCTGGAGTGTTGTTCTTCCCTTGAAAAGGAAGGTGTTTATATTCATGAAGTTATTATTGATAAATCATCAAGACTTTGTGAATATTGCTTTACTTAGGGAGAAATGTCATCCTTGGTATTGCTGCAAGGTGTAGTTCTGAACTATTCCTTTTGAAGATTCAGACTTTGGAAAAACATTGGAAGTTTCTCATCAATATGTGTTATTGGTAGGAATTTATGCAAAACCAACAAAATGGATGATATTTACTCAAACTTGGTGGATAAATCAAGTCAATGAGAGCATGGAACTCTTGTTCTGGAAAGGAAGGAGGTTCTTTCAAGTGGCAGAAGAAGGAGCTGAATTTAACAGCTGGATGTGGACTAACAATGTTCAAACATCTAGTTCAACATCAGAGTCTAATTGGTGAAGTGGCACATCAATTTAAGATAGAATGATCTACATGGATTGAATGCTTCATAAGGCCTGTTATCTTGACAACTTGGCAAAGATCAACTTCATTGATCAGGATATCTTTGGAATATTTTTGATAAACATGAAGAAGACAAGTGTGGCAATTGGATTTTTCATATGAGGATTCATAAAGGAGGTAATCAAACTGTGGCAATTGGTTGATCTCTATAGTGGATTCAAAGAATCAAGATAATCAGAGTGTGGCAGCTGGTTATTCTTGAGGATTGTCTTGGAACAAATTGCTCTTGGGCAGAAGGGTGATGAGTCGAAGACTCAAGGAAATTTGGGCTTCTTGAAGGTGGTTTTCTGGATTTCTGGTTCAAGCTGGTGGCACAGTGCAATTGAAGAATTTCATTTCTTGGATTACTATGCTATAGTAATTCCAGTTGGTGGAGAACATCTAGGATCATGGTGATAAAGTCTTAGTGTGAGGAAAATGTTCTAACTAGGTGTTAGTACATTATCTTGGGTGTTTGTCTACATGGTTTCTATTCTTAGTCTAACTAATCATATTGGAGAATGATGAAGTAGTTGATATGTATTGGAAGAAACATGTAGAAGTGTAATACGGTGGGAGAACTGACTTTTAGTCATGTTGCGGATAGCAAGAGTCACCACCGAATTTTATTTTATCCATAAGGAAGGGACATAAAAGAATAGGAAAGACCGTTTTTTTTAAAAGACTTGGGTTCGGGGGGTAGGTTATATAAAGGGAAGATGTTAGCACCCTTTATATCCATGGTTATCCATGGGCTCTTCGTTACTTAACTCACTTTAATTGTTTTTGGAAAGTGTAGTGTGTGATTAGAAATTTTCTAAGTCCTTTGTAATGATCCTCGTATGGATGTATACAAAGCCTTGTTTGAAAATGTTTTGAAAATATTGTGAGGTGTGAAAAGTATTTTTGAAGAGTGAGCAAGTAACTATGAGGCACCTACCCTAGACTAAGTCATTCATGTTCTTATATGTCCTTTCAAGGGTAAGACTATCCCTATTATAAGGAATAGGTAGTCATTACCTTGGATTTGTATAAGGGACGGGCGTAGGGTCATCGTATGGTCATAGAAGGCAACTTAAGGGGTGTCTTTAGCAATTCGTAGGGACTATCATCATTTATTCGAAGGGACAAGATCATTATTCCGTAGGCAACCTCGAAGGGACTTGATCTTTTAAATCTGTAGGGACTTGATAATTTTATAAGTGAAGGAACTTTTCTTAAGACACCCCTATATTCGAGGGACTTGACCATTATTTCAAGGCAACCAAGAGGGATACCCTAGGAAGTGCAGACGACGATCTTAGATCGACTTACGTGTGTGAGTGTTTATTTTCAAATATTTATCTTTTTTAAATTAGTTATCTAAATTAAATTAATTACAATTATGTTTGCACTCCCTATTTACTAACCACGCAATTTATATTAAAAAATAAGAAAATAAAGACGGAAAATAAATCTACAAATTATTACACGGCTTTAGCAGATACATAATAATCGGATAAAAATGAATTATAGAGCAATAATAACGAAAATAAAATAATAAATAAACAATAGTAATAAGGCAATAATAATAATAATAATAATAATAATAATAATAATAATAATAATAATAATAATAATAAAGTCATAATGAAAAGAAATTAAGATTCGAATTTGAAAAGAAATTATTTTAGGTTTAGACAAATTAGATTTTTTTGGAAGTTATTTAAGAAAATATAAGTTTAAATAATTTAGTAATAATAAAAGAATAAAGTGTTATATTTAAAAAAACAATATTATTAATGTACAAATTATAAAATAAAAAGGGTTATTGTATAAAAAAAGTATTAAGTTAGTTATTTACAAAATAAATAAAGAATAAAGAAACTACTAAATTATTAAGTTAATAAGTCATTTATAACTTAATTATATACAAGATTTTTAGAATTATTATTATTTAATTAGAATAAAAATGGTCAATTAGATTTTATTTACAACTATATAAATATAATAGAATGATAAAAATTAAGAAGTTAAAACAAGGATTAGAAAATTTTTAATTAGAAAAACTTAATTATTTGGTTATTTATTTACAAAATATAATTATGATAAAAATTATATACAAAATACTATTATTATTATAAAAAAAAGTTTATTGATTAACTAGTATTTTTTTTAAATTAATGATCTAAGTCCATATTGATTTTCATTCAGTTCTTGGCACGCCCTAAATTACTAACCACACAGAGAATAATAAAAATAAATAAAGGCAGAAATTTAAAGGCAGAAAATAAAAATTCCTACACTATTACATGGCTTCGGGACAATTACATAATAATTAGGCGGAAAATAACACTAAATTATTACATCCCAGGAGACAATTATATAATTATAGGGCGAAAAATAAAAACTAAATTATTACAAATATGAAACAATTACATAATATGATAAACAGTAAATAAATAACATAAAAATGAGTTAGTGTTAGAGTGAAAATTAGAGTTCAAGGTTTATAGAGAAAATTATTAGGATTAAAAAAATATATTTTTTGGGTTAGTGAAAAAAATTAAGGTTGAAGACGTTAAAATTCATAAAGAAAATATATAATCAGTTTTAGAGAAGCAATTAAGGTTTATATAAAAAATTTAAGGTTTAGGAAAAAAACAGGGTTAAAAGTTTAATAAAAAAAAAGTTTATGGTTTAGAGAAAATAACACGGTTAAAGTTTATAAGAAATTTGTAAGGTTTACACGAAAAATTAAGGTTTATAAAAATGAAATTTTTTTAAGGTTTAGAGAAAGTTTAAGGGTTCGAGGCAAGAAATCAGGGTAGTTAGTTATCTAAAATGTGCAAATATAAATTTATCAAGAATAAAACAAAAGATTAAAAAATAATGTTGCTAACGCAAAATTGCGATCATCGCAACTAGACCGGATCAACACAAATGTCACGCCTCATGCACATAAATATGCGATCAGCGTATCGACACGATCCAATCCAAATAAAGAACTGACAATATCAAAGCAAAACTATATATATATATATATATATATATATATATATATATATATATATATATATATATATATATATATATATATATATATATATATATATATATATATATATATAAGCGAAAGAAGAAAAAAACATGTATGATCCGCCTTTTAGTGTTCTTATTTTTTTTCGGTTCAGTTTCTCCCTGAGGGAAATTTTTTTTCGTATTGTGGTTGAGAGAGGAGTGATAAAATGAGAAATGAGATGGGGTCCTCTTATGTGTAAAACAACATGTATTTATAGATTAAGAAAATTAGGTTAAAAAGTTTAAAAGGAAAAAAATTAGTCTTAATCCCTATTGATTAAAAAATATTTGAACAAAATTATATGATTTTTACTTGGCTACCAAGTAGACCAGTTAGAAACTAAGTTTGACACAAAAATGACATAAAATGACCAATACAAAACGAGTATACAAGAAAAGAAATGTTTTTGGTATTTATTATGTTTTTTTTTGAAATTTTTTCCATAAAATAATGATTTTAATGAAAAAATCATTTTTTTTAAATGCATTAAATGCAAATACGAAAATTAAAAATTAAATAATTAAAAAATGATATTTTTGTGATTTTTTCATAAAAAAATAAAAATAGGAAAAGTTATTAGTAAAGGAAAAAATTAAAAAAATTAAAAAGAGCGGAAGGTGGGATTTGAACTCACAACCTCTCACAATTATATCTCTTATACCCATCTTTCTACCAATTGTGCTATTTTATTTATTCGAAATAAAAAAGCACCAGAAAGCATATGAAGCGGGTCAAAATTTGGGGTATGACAAGTGTGAGGAAACCTTGTGAATCAATTTGTCTCAAATATGTGAGGGCAAATTTTGGGGTACAACAGCTGCCCCTGTTCAATTTTCTAAAATCTGAGGAGTTAGATTGACATGTGTGCCATTCGTGACTGGAAGGTTGAAGGGGATTGAACATAAAAACCCAAAAATTTGCACTCGCCGACACGTAGAGTAACACTGTTGATTGGTTGCATTGCTTGAATGGGCTTAAAGATGCCACTTAGAGGAACTGGAGATGGGCTTATAGATGCCATCCATAATATCAGAAGGTGAGGGTATCTGTAGGTTGTTACTGGATATCAATACTAGGTCTTCGTATATACCATCTCTGAATCGTTTCTGTAACATGACTGAGTTAAATATCAGCACTAGATCTTCGTATAGATCGTCTCTATATTATCTCTGGGGAAAAAGAATATTCTGCATTAAGTGTCAGTACTTAGATCTTCGTCTATATTGTCTCTGGACATAATTTAAGTTAAGCATCAGAATTAAATCTTCGTAGCGTTCATCTCTGAATTGCTTTTGGAAAATATCCTGGATTAAGCACTAGATCTTCGTATAGATCATTTACGTACCATCCCAAGGACAATTTGTTGAGTTGACCATCAGAAATAAATCTTCGTAGCGATTATCTCTTCTGGAAATATCTCAGACTAAGTACTAGATCTTCGTATAGGTCATTTATGTACCATCCCAAGGACAATTTGAGCATCAGCATTAAATCTTCGTAGCGATTATCTCTGAATTGCTTCTGGTAATATCCTGGACTAAGCACTAGATCTTCGTATAGATCATTTATGTACCCTCCCGAGGACAATTTAAGCATCAGAATTAAATCTTCGTAGCGATTATCTCTGAATTGCTTCTGGTAATATCCTGGACTGAGCACTAGATCTTCGTATAGATCATTTATGTACCATCCCAAGGACAATTTGTTGAATTGACCATCAAAATTAAATCTTCGTAGCGATTATCTCTTCTGGAAATACCCCGCACTAAGTACTAGATCTTCGTATAGATCATTTATGTACCGTCCCAAGGACAATTTGAGCATCAGAATTAAATCTTCGTAGCGATTATATCGGAATTGCTTCTGGTAATATCCTGGACTAAGCACTAGATCTTCGTATAGATCATTTATGTACAATCCCAAGGACAATTTGTTGAATTGACCATCAGAAATAAATCTTCGTAGCGATTATCTCTTCTGGAAATACCCCAGAATAAGTACTAGATCTTCGTATAGATCATTTATGTACCGCCCCAAGGACAATTTAAGCATCAGAATTAAATCTTTGTAGCGATTATCTCTGAATTGCTTCTGGTAATATCCTGGACCAAGCACTAGATCTTCGTATAGATCATTTATGTACCATCCCAAGGACAATTTGTTGAATTGACCATCAGAGATAAATCTTCGTAGCGATTATCTCTTCTGGAAATATCCCGGACTAAGTACTAGATCTTCGTATAGATCATTTATGTACCGTCCCAAGGACAATTTGAGCATCAGAATTAAATCTTCGTAGCGATTATCTCTGAATTGCTTCTGGTAATATCCTGGACTAAGCACTAGATATTCGTATAGATCATTTCTGAACCGTCTTAAGGACAATTTCTTAAATTAAGCATCAGAATTAAATCTTCGTAGCGATTATCTCTGAATTGCTTCTAGAGAGTCTCCTGGACTAAGTATCAGCATTAGATCTTCGTATAGGTCATTTCTGAACCGTCCCTAGGACAATTCCTTAATTTGAGCATCAGAATTAAATCTTCATAGCGATTATCTCTGAATTGCTTCTGGAAAGTCTCCTGGACTAAGTATCAGCATTAGATCTTCGTATAGATCATTTTTGTACCGTCCCAAGGACTTAGTAATGAATTGCTTGAATGGGCTTAAAGATGCCATTCAGAGAGAAAATTCTTCAGATATACTTCTTTGAGAGTGAAGCAAACCAAAACATGATGATATAGCTCTTGGGAGGATAAACAACGGCCCAAGATAACCTTTGGGAAGATAAACAACGGCCCGAAGTAATGATGATAGGTCTCTCGGGAGGATAAACAACGGCCCGAAGTAAGTTATGGATAACCTTCATTTGTTGTAGAATTAACCTGAAAAATAAGGTTAGTCTTATGCAAAAATCATGATGTATGTAACACTCTGCCAGATAATGTCTCATGAGAATGTTGTATGCGTATGATATGATATGATGTGATATGATATGATGTATGTATGAATTATGTAGTTTGAAGTGTCTGGATAGCTTCGTATAACAACTGCTGACTAGGGAAAATAAATCATGGTTCGTTGCTGAGGAACATGAAGACTTCGTTCCCGTCTTGTTTAAGAATATCGTACTTAGAACTTCCCGTTTTCGTTCATCATACTTCTTATTGAAGGATTAAGTTCCTGAATATGCTGACTAAGGATAAAAGAGATGGACATAGATCCGGGAGACTTATTTGGTTAAGTATCAATTCTTCGGAGGATATGACACTGCTTAAAGACTTTCGTCAAGCTGGAAGTGTAAGCTATTACTTGAGGTATTCTGTAAGGATATCCATAAAGATTACTCCGTGGGGATGAACCGGCGAAGCTTCGATGAATTCTTATCTCCCTCCGTTCTGAATAAATGTTATTATTGTATTTTATGCATTTATGGTAAACATCAATCAAATTCAAAAGTATATATACATTCCACCATAACCAACAAACGTTTCTTGCTTTAGTAAAAGGGGAACAGTAAACCTGAATAAAGAGGGAAAAGTAAAGTTGAACTTGAAAACATAATTGTTTCAACTTTGAGAGTGTATAACCAATTGGGTTTAGAGCTTCTGAGGTTCTTGACTTCCCTGAGTAATTTCCTCATGATTAGATCCAAAGACCCGATACTGACACCATATGATACTACTGGCGTAAACTGTTAATTTCCATAATGGCTTCTGCTGAGAATCCAATATCAAGGTAATACAATGAGATAAACCATATACACTCCGGGTATTAGATTTGGAAAGAGAGTGTTGCCCCTTGGTTGAGGATGAATTGTTCCATAATGGAAGTAACTTAAAGGAGCTACTTCAAGAGAAATAAACCGAAGGCCCTATAATAATATGCCCCTGGAATCATGAACTCTGTAATGTTACCTTTGGTACTTAAGATAGATGAGAAGATCTTCCCCTAGCTACTTAAGCATAGTTGAATCTTGACCTGATGCCCCAAATGAAATAGGCAGTATCATGGTATGCCCCAATGATTGGGAAGCAGTGACTATGCCCCTTGTATACATTGGCTTTTATTCAGGAAGCAACTTTGTTTATCAGAAGGACTTTGGTTTATTGAACATTCATCTTGTAAGTTTCTCTGTTTGTCAAACACTCAGTTATATGCAAACAATGATATTAAAAAATGCAATTCTTATGTCTGTCTTGAAGTTTTGAAAAAAAATTATTTAAGTAAAACAATTTTTATGAAAACTGTGATATTAACTCAAGTTTTATAATAAGCCCTAAAGGAGTCAGGATACCTTTTGTAGTAGTATGCTTTTTGGACTAACCATGCTTCAGTTAGGTCTTTTAAAGGGTTATAATGTGGCCTGGTTCACGGTTTAAGAAACAAAGGATAAAGGCTCAAATTTTATTTGTACCCAACCCAATCTCCATGATGTTCTTTAGTCCTATGCTCAGTTAACTTATGCATTGAGGCTCAAAGGAGTTTGGAATTGTAACACTGACATTTGTGATGGTTCAGAAACCAAAAATTTATTTGAACATTCAGTCATCTTTCTTTGTTGAGGATTCATAGTGACCTCTTTTTTCTTTTGACTTTGTTATCCCTTATTTTTTCCTGAACTGTTTGTTTCAAAATTACAGTCAGCGGAATTTCTCAATTTTTTTACTAAGTCTCCTTCATAGGTTTTGACTTAGTGGGTTTTTCTTTTGCTGGATATTGACTATCAGGTTTAATGATTACAGAGAACCATCATTAGTTGTGTACAACACAGATAATTGGCATATTTGAGTTAACCGAGTAACTACCCTGCCCCAAGTTATGAATAAGGGTTTTAATTTGTGCGAGAATGAAAACTCCTACTTCATAGGCTCACTAGGGTTGACTAGGGGTTAACTTCCTTATATCTCCACTGTTTAGGAATTGAAACAATGCCTGTACATCGTCAGCATAGTCTGTTCAAAAGCATACTGCCTAATATTATGGTATTGTTTTCGTTATCCTCCCTCTACAGGCTTATAGCTTTATCAGGAGTTAAATATCACAAAATAGAAATATGAAGCATAGTTCAAAATATAGTGAAAAGAATGGATTAATTCAAGACAAACATATGCAATGCATTAATGAAAACAAAAGTTTAACATAATAGTAAGTGTTTAAACAAAATAAAAGAAATTACAAATCAAAGTTCAAATGTTATCCCATCCAGATGGCTGAATCTCTTCAATTGAAATCTGTGAACTTTCAGGAGCAGTATATTTCACCATGAAATCAAATTTGCCATTTGGATGTCCCAAGGTGCCCCATAGCTCAATAGGAATAGGTAGGCTTTCTTCTTGCTACCTTGGGCAACTTGTCTTGCAGCTTCGATGTTTGATGGACGATAGTAGAATTCAATTTGGCCTTCTGGCGTAACCTCGAGGATTCCTTCGTCAATCAGGTCTTGAATCTTTTTCTTCAATGTCCAACAACTATTAGTATCATGTCCGGGGCAGTTGGAGTGATACCCACACATTGCCTTGGGATTATAGCGAGGAGAGGAAGCATTAGGATTTTGAGGAGGATTTTTCAAGGAAATTAGCTTCATCTCCAACAAGCATTGCAGAACTTGTGACATTGGAGTGCTGAATTTGATAAACTGTCTTCTACATTCCTTGTGTTGAGGTGGATTAACCTTACCAAGTCTTCCTTCTTCCATTGAAGAACAATTAGTGGTAGCTTGTTGTAACACCCCAAAATTTGCCCTCCAATTTATTACCCTAATCGGCTTATGTTTCGCATTCGTATGCATTGGGTCATATTGCACACATTTGCATGGGTACTAAGGCGTGTGATTAATGTCGTACGAAATTAGGGTTTCATACTTTATCTATATCTATCAGGGTTCTGGTTCCTCTCAAACATCGGAAGTCGAATATTGCTTCACCGAACATCGCGAGGATTCATATTCATGATTGAGCTTGGGAGAATTTCACCGATTGAGGCCCGTTGGTTTGATTTGGGCTCATTTTAGGGATATAGTCATTCACGCGTGGCAAATGATTAATAAAGATGTGGTTTAGTGATCATTGTTTTTTTTTGGATTAATCATGGCATCATAATTCATGAGAAGTGGGTTTTGTTCAAAGGTTCGATTCAAACTAAGGATGAAAAGCGTCATGATTTATTTTGAAAGCTTTGTCCGAGTTCATTTTTAAATCCAATTATTTATTTCGGCCCATTCTTAAACCTTATTCAAGCCCGATCCATTTCTTTTACCAACAATAAATCATTAAGTCCATTATTAATCGATTTACCCAAAGCCCGTTCACATTTTTAACTGTGATTAAACCCATTGCTCAGTTAATTATCCCACTATCTTTTTAGCCCAAATTAACACCATTTTTCTTAACCAATTTACTAAACCTTTCTAGACCCATTAATCCATATTTTGTCCATTTTCCAAAAAATAAAACTTTTTCCAAGCCCATTTAAATTGACAAGTCCAAATTCCATTTTTTTATCCACATTAAACTAGTTGATACCATATTCATTTCATATTCAAGAAAATCCATTGGAATAATAAAAAGCAGATAGACATAACAAATAGATATACCATTTTCTTTTATTCATCATTTTTGAGTTCGTATTCATTCACAGATAGATATAACTGGAATAAAAAAAAAGAGGATCAACAAGGAACTGAAGAACTTGCAGAAGGATCCTCCTGCTTCTTGCAGCGTTGGCCCTGTTGCTGATGACATGTCCATTGGCAAGCTAGAATTATGGGCCCAGCAGACAGCCCATTGGCTGGAGGCGTGTTTCTTATGCAAATTCACTTCCCTCCTGATTATCCTTTCAAACCACCCAAAGTTTCATTCCGACAAAGGTTTTCCACCCTAATATCAACAGTAATGGTAGCATTTGTTTTGACATCCTCAAAGAGTAGTGGAGCCCTGCCCTCACAATATCCAAAGTGCTGCAACCCATTTGCTCTTTGTTTTGACGGTAACACGGAGAAATGTTAGATGGGTGGTTGATGCCGCCACAAGTTGTAGGTTTGAGGTGACGTATCTTGGATCAGAAGAAGTGGTATAGATGAAGATTTTACAAGTTCTTGTAGCTTATGTGAAGAGCAAAGCGTCTGTAATACTTAGTAACCAACACATTTGCATTATAGTGAATACTTGCTTCCTTATGGTTCGTCGAGCAGGAACCAAAGGTGAGTTGCTGCAGCGGATAGCTCGATATACAACGCACAAACTGGTTAGGTGTATATCCTTGCATCTTCAAGAGATCGACGCTGTAGAGAATTTACCTATAAATGAGACTCACAGGTTAACTAAAACGCACCATCAAACACACAAAAATATGCAGCAGGAAAACCATAAAACTCTTTGTTTTATTTTTTGAAAAAAAGCTGCAGCAACAAAGGCAAGGAAGAGAAAAAAAAACGAAATCGGAAGTTATAACCATAACAAACTCTAACAGAAAAAATGAAATTACAAACTAGTTCCAACTGATTCAGCTTAACTAAAATACCTGGAAAAAAAGAGCTCTGGCAAATGAAATTACAAACTAGTTCCAACTGATTCAGCTTAACTAAAATACCTGGAAAAAAAGAGCTCTGGCATTGCTCTGGATCTTCACCTATAAAAGTCAGGTTAGTGCAATTTCAGAGGGGATTTTCCTTGGCTCAACTTTAACTCCATTTTTCTCCCTTAATTCCATCTCTTGAATCCTTTTCATCTGATCCTATTCTTTCTTCTCCAATTCACTAACACTTCCATTCTCCAAGCTTCATATCTTTCTTCAACCATCTTCACCAAGATTTCACTGAAATCTTTCTCTGAATCAACTCAGCCTTAAAACATCAACCTGCAAAATCATAAGAAGGGTATCAACACAAAACTTCAACAAATACCACTCCTCAGTTCATCAAGAAATCTACCGGCATCACCTTGTAGGGCCATCAGTGGTGATTCGCAACTGTGATCGATTCATGAAGAGCAAGAAGAAGATATAGTAATTTTGGAATCGAAGGTTAGAAAAGCACGTTAAAGCCGTTACCTCAAACAGAAACACGACGTATCATCATCTTCTCAGGGAAACGACGCCAATCCACATCATCGTCACCGGTCAATTTTTCCCGTCAAGGAATTCTCTTCACCATCAATTCAACACGGACCTGCAAAGAACCACAACATAGTCCATAAGAATGATCGAAAGAAAGAAAGAAGAATCAGCCATCTTGCGGTAACCCCAACGCACCAGAAGCGTCTTCTTCATAGAAATCATCGACACGACTCCAATTTGCAAGGTACTAAGCTGAACCTCTCAGGTCTATGAATCATTGCGTGTTGGTAGATGTTCTTGTTTCGGGTAGTTCCCAGAGGTTTTCTTATTTTAGAGGTGAAAAATGGGATTAGGTTAAAGTTGTGTGGAGATGGAAGAGGAGGTAGGAGGTTTTGCCGATGGGTTGTTAGCTTCCTGTGTTGATTTGCGGCGGCACCTAGGTTTAGTCGGAGAGAAGTAAAGGCGTGGTGAGAAAGAGAGAAATTGTGGTCAGGAGGAAGAGGCGCCGTCGCCGGAGAAGAAGGAGGTGATGAAAGGGTGGCGGCTCGAGCTAGGGTTTGTGAGGAGGATGAGGTTGTGGGAGAGAGAGAAAGCAAAAGAGAGGGTTAGGGTTATTTTGAGAGAAGAAGAAGGCGGACGATGATGACCGGAAGAGACGGAGGTAGTGACGGAAGCGGTTGACGGTGACTAGGTTGGCGTGGTGGAAGCGAAGAACAAGGGATGGTGACGGCGATAGGAGGGGGAAGAAGAGAGTTTTAGGGTTTCTGTCTTTTAGTTCTAATCAGTTCATATGATTTAGGACTCTTATGAATTATCTCTTATCTTATTAATTCTAAACATATTTATTTAATTAATAGAATCATAGGGGTTTTTCTTGAGTTAATGATAATAAAATCATGTTTTTAAACCAACATTAATGCACCATGTTTTCTATAATTGTTCATAGAATCAGTGATCAAGTTCCACCGCCATTTTTGATTTTATGCTGATTGGGCTTAGGCGAATCTGATAGTTGCACCCCCATGCTGAGCCCAACTCATTTTAACATAAAAAATGTTTCTATTTGCACCCCCAGGCTCCTATGCGAATTGGGCCCATAAGAATTACTATTCCCACCCCTATTTTTGGCCCAGTTGCCATTTTAATTTAGAAACGTTACTGTTTCTACCCCCCTCTTATTTTCTTTCTTTTTGGTTTTTCATTTTAATGCCTCTTTAATTTAATTTACAAATAAATATTAAAAAGCATATTAAAATTCTACAAAAATTATGGTAGGATATTAAGACATTTTAGAACCATGCCCAATTTTTATTTTCTGATTTTAACCATTTTTTCGATTTAATTTCGATTTATTTAATTTAATGGACTTATATTGAATTTCCATTTGGACATATAAATTTGTACAATTTATTTAGGCCATTTGCCATAACATTTTTTGCCCATTATTTTTGCCATGATTAAAGGACAAATATAAGTACCTAGAATATTTTTTGTGTATTTTTTAAAGTATTTTTTCTACTGTTTTGGTAGTATAATTTGTGTAAGTTTGTGATTGAACTTTACATAGAATTAGGTGACTATTTGCCTTAGTTAGGATTAGAATTTCTTAGATATTTTTTAGCATAGTGTCATAATCAGGTTCAAGACCTTAGGAATTTAATTTCACTTTTTTTTTCATGACTTTTAATATTTTTGTCATTTTAATTCATTCCTTCACATTATGCATATTCATAATCCATATCATTCACTAACTATTTGCTTTTTCTTTGTGCAAGGTATGTTTTCAAGGATTGGCTTATTGGACTTGGATATTTTTATGCCTTAATTGTGTTTTATACTTTGTATGCGTTGTGATGTAATATCCTAGAACTTGTATGCTTTTATAGTTTCCATAAGTAGGATAGAAAAGCTAAAACGAATCGATAGAAAACCAAATTTTCAAAAACAAATAAAGTATTCGATCCAACGTCGAGTATATTTCCAAATAAATAAATAAAGTGCATATTATTTTAGGGTTCCCCGATTACCATCGTTCCATTCCATTCAACCAAAATCAAACCTTGCATGTTTCACACCATAAGTCGTGCGTCTTAGCACCACGCAACCGACCCACCTGAACCATTGTTTCATCCCATTTACATTTCATACCGTTTTTACCTACCATGACTTAGGAGGAACCTTTTGCTCATTACTAACTTCTTTTACTTGCATGTCTAGTCTTATATCTCTTAGGTAGATTTAATTTGCAAACCTCACTAACCATAGGTTATCCTTGAATTCAACTGATTTAGGGTAAGTCTAGTTCCCCTTAGAACGTTTACCTTTTACAACTTGAGTCTCTTCTCATCTTGAAATAAAATCAAAAACACTTAATAAAGGAAAAGATGTACAATGCGCCACGAGCCTTAAGCTATACGGGAAATGATTAGTGGAGGTCTCCTTCACTCTTCTAGGATGCTTTACAAACGTTCCATTGGGGGCGATCTTGGAAAGTATTCGCTCCTGTGTCATAGTCTTTAGTGTTGTACATTCAATAAACACAAATTCAAAAACACTTCTTATAAAAGACAACAAACCAAGAAGTCACGTCTTCTTTCCTCATCTCATACTCTTTGCGGACGAATATGACTTGTCTCGACAGTTCAAACAGCGACACGGTAAACACCCTCGAGTCAGAGCCGGTAACACCTGAGCTAGAGCTATGGCAACGTCATCCTAAAAATACAAATGAGTGTAAGCCTTAGTTAGACGAACTACGGCGTCTCTGATCCTCATTTATCCCAATGAGGTACGTAGGCAGTGGGGTAGGGCCCATTCGAGCACAATCTTTCTTTTTCCCTACATTTTCCCTTTTTTATTTCCATTTCTCAATTCCATTCCTTTTTCTCATTTCTATTCCATTCCAGATAGCTATTCTTTCAGTCAAGCAGCATATTATTTCTCACCCTTTGAAAACAGACTTATAAGCGTGGATCCCGTCGAGTACGGCGGACGGATTGGGGTGCTAATACCTTCTCAATTCGTAACCGACTCCCGTATCCAGATCTTTGGTTCGCAAGGCCTCGTCCTTTTCCTTCTTCCTTAGGTTTGTGCAACATTACCTTTCCCATTCCTTTGGGATAAAAATGTCTGGCTGGCGACTCTACCTTTTCCGCGCCACTTTCGCGTTTGTACTAGGATGAAAATCCCGGGAGCGACAGCTGGCGACTCTGCTGGGGATATTTAGAAATTCTAATTTCCCCTTTGAGAGTCAATCCTAGCGCTTGTCTGTTTTGTTTTCTTTGGGTGCTTATTCATTCGCTGTTATGCTTTAGTTTAGCTTTACTGTTTTATTTACAGTTTATCGTTTTCCTTTACAGCTTTATTTACAGCTTTCTGCACTTTACTTTACTGTCGCATATACTGGCATATACAGTACTGGCTGTTCTGGTTTTCCTTGCCGGGATGGGATTATTGTGAGATAAGCCAAATACCCGGCTTGAGTATGCACATAGGATTTATAGTGGGCAGTCGTGTGGCTTGCGTGGTCTTGAGCACGTGTAGTTTTCACGAGTCCCACACCCAGATCAGGCTCTCTTGGGATATGTTCTATACTGCCTAGGCAGACAAAAGAATGTTCCCACCTGAGCTGCTAACACTGGGAACCGATCATCGAGGACCTTAGTGGAAACAACCCTCTCCAGTGGTGACAGTGGCAGACCACATTTCGTGGCAAACCCATTCGCACCCGAGGGCCCACTAGGAAATCGCATAGGATGACCTTGTTCTCTCATAGGAACCTGGTTAAAGCAACTGGTCGTATGACGGTAGTATTGTACCCTTCGGGATGAATGTATTATTGTTTCTCGACTTCAGTGCTTGAAGCCGGGAACTTATGAGGGATGCTTGTTTTTCCGGTATTCAGCTGAGGCCTCCCTGGGTAGTACATAATGCCAAACCGATTCCCTGATTTGGTCATGAGCCATTTCTCGGAAATGGTGAACGTATTATTGCTATTCGGCTTTGAGAGTCCGTGATGTTGACCCGTAGTAGCAATACCCGTGAGATTGGGAGGGGTTTACAGGTTTGCAGGAAAACTAAACTTTCAACCTACCTTGTTCTTGATACTTGGGTTTTCTTTCGACACATACTTATGATCTGGTATCCTTGATAGTCGGTATTCAGGCAAAATCAGAAGGCAGTACAACAGTGCCCAGTATATGCAACAGTGATCACATGCCATTGCATTGCATCACATCATCCGCATACTTGCATTCCTAATGCATGTTTATTCATTTGCAGGGCTGCATATCCCGTCCTTGATTACGGTTGTGGGTATTGATCTATGAGCATGGAACCCAAGAAGAAGACCAAGTGTATTATCTCCTACAAAGTTTATCAGCCTGTTGTGAAAGAAATTCTCAAAGTAAAGGCCTTAGCTCCTCCAGAAGTTCTGAATGTCTTCAAGCAGGATTACAGGTGGATTTTGTATTTCATAGAGCCTATCAGTGACTATGCTTTCAGAGGGATGCACACCTTGCTACAGTTTTATGATCCACAGCTTAGATGTTTCGTACTTTCCGATTTCGTGTTGGCACCTACATTAGAGGAGTATTCGAGCATCCTGAGAGTTTCCGTGAAGGACTGTGCACCATTCTTTGGGACCAAGATTGATCCTGACTTCAAAGATGTAGCAACTGCTCTTTATTTGAGCAAGTCATTATTAGAAGACTAGATTGATAGCAAAGGAGGTTTCCGAGGATATCATTTGAGTTTTTTGTTAGATGAGGCTACCAAAGCAGCTGAGGCAAAAAGTTGGAGTACCTTCAATGCGATCCTAGCTTTGTGTATCTATGGAATCACTTTGTTCCCGAATATGCCGAACTTCGTGGATGTTGATGCTATTCGCATTTTCATAGCAAAGAATCCTATTCCTACTCTCCTAGGTGATCTCTACCACTCTGTGCATTATAAGAATGAGAAGCGAAGGGGCGGAATGTTGAATTGTTGCGCGACTGTATTCTACAAGTGGTTCACACGCTTTCTTCCACAATCAGGAGCTTTTGAGAAGACGAAGAACACTCTCGAATGGTCGGAAAGATTGATGGGTTTGCAAGCAAAGGACATTGTATGGGTTAATCAGGGTTTGTGGTGCATTGGCATTCTTCATAGTTGCGGGGGATTCCCTAATGTTCCATTGATCGGGAGGAAAGGGGGAATTAATTACAACCCTTCTCTCACAATTCGACAGTTTGGGTATGCTTTAAAGGAACCACCAGCTGCTGTGGACATCACAGAGTCCTTGTACTTCCAATCAACAGATGGATTCGAGATTGCTCAGAAAGCTTCTAATGCTTGGCATAGTCGGAAGACAAGAGGGAAGAAGACTTTGGGAGTAGGGAATTGTCGGATGTATCCACCGTTTGCAGAATGGTTAAGAGAGCGGGTTGAAGTGTTACTGTTACCATTTGGGCCTGCGCCTCTTCTATATCCCATGGTCATTGAACAACCTACCACAGTTAGCATCGAAGAATTCAACAAGATGAAGACGGAAAGATACGGTTTGTTAATAGAGAATGCACAGTTGGGTCAGGAGCTTGCTAAAGCTAATCACGCTAGACTTGAGATTGAGTGGAAAGCTCAAGAAGATGCTGAGAGGCATGCTATTGAAAGGAAACAGTGTGAAATTGAGTTGGCTCGGTGTGAGAGGTTCGAATTTGCTACTAGAAGTTCTTCCAAAGAGCACATTGACACTAGAAGGCAACTGGATCAGAAGACCTTGATGTTTGAGAACATGAAAAAGAGACATACTGCTTACAGGATCAAAAGAGAGGAACAAGACAAAGCTCAAGCTGAAGAGATCGCGAGTAAGCTAAAGGAGAAAGACGAAGAGATGGCCGATAAGCTGAGAGGAAAAGATGAAGAACTTGCTAAAGCCCGAGAAGAAGCTACCTACTACAAGCGGATGATGATTTGCTATCAGAAGAAGCTGAAGAGGTTTGAAGACAACCAGGTGCAGACAAAGGAGTTGGTAGAAGTTCCAAAGGCAGGACCGATCATTGACCCGGATCTAGATGGAGGATTGCATTGACAAAGACATCTTTCTGTTTGCTTATATGTTGTAGGATTACCATCAGGACTGTTGATGGAATCTTTTTATCATTGTACTTCTGTTTGAATCCATACTTTTGGTGTTTTGACTATATCAACATAAGTTCTTATCATAAAAAGATCTCTTTACTGTCATTATGTGTTCTCTCGCTTTATGATCACCGACACATCTGACACATTTGCAAAAAGCACGTCGGTCTTCGTATTCTTGGAAGTGTTTGGCACGTCTGCTACACACACGCACCTTATATTATCAACACCGCTTGTTATTTACAGCAAAAAGAGCTTTTGTCTTCATTAAACTCACAAAACTGGAATCAGGGAATGAGATGCCCTAAAAATGAATCAACATGCCATGGCATTCATGTCCTGCATACCATATTCTTGTATTTTTGCAGGTTACCCAGGGTTTCTAACTTATTTGATCGCAGGCAATATAGCTGGTCAACGCATTCACCGATATCCGACTAAAAGAAACCGAGTAAGGATGGCTGATCGAGTGCAGACTGATCTCAATGAGCTCCGACAGAGGATGGATCAGTTCATGGAAATGATGACTGGCATGGCCCAGAACCAGGAGCGTCTCCGGTTGATGGTTGAGCAACCTCATGGGAATGTTAATACGGGAACACCGGCTGAGAATGTGGATTCTAATGCTGCCCGTAACGGAGAGCCTCAACCAAATAGGACCGCAACACGTAATGCAGGTTTAGAAGACAATCAAGAAGACCAGTTCACTCTACTGGATGCTGATATGGGTAACATGAATGAGATCAACAATCGCAGGTATGAAGAGCTATCAGAGAAGATCAAGGCCATGGAATGTCAGAACTCCTTGGGCATCGATGTAACCAGTCTCGGGTTAGTACCAGGAGTCAGAATCCCTCCAAAGTTCAAAGCACCATCGTTTGACAAGTACAACGGCAGCACGTGTCCTAGGACTCACATTCATGCGTACTTCGGAAGAATCTCAGCTCATACTGATGACGAGAAACTTTGGATGCATTTCTTCCAAGACAGTTTATCTGGAGCTTCGTTGAGCTGGTACATGAAGCTGAGTCGAGTCTCTATTCGAAGTTGGAAAGATCTAGCTGAGGCATTCCTCAAGCAGTATCAATACAATATTGATATGGCTCCGAATCATACCCAGTTGCAGAACTTGTCTCAAGGACCTAAAGAGAGTTTTAAGCAGTATGCCCAGAGGTGGCGTGAGCTGGCCGCACAGGTTCAACCTCCATTGCTGGATCCGGAAATGGCCGACATGTTTATGGGCACCTTGCAAGGTGTTTACTTGGATCGTCTGGCCGCCTGCCCGTCCATTGGTTTTTCTGATATCGTCATTGCTGGAGAAAGAATAGAGAATTTTCTGAAAATGGGAAAGATCCAGGATGCAAGCAGTGCTAGTTCTTCCGGTGTGAGAAAACCTTTTGGCAACGGCCAAAGAAGAAGAGAAGGCGAGACGAATGCTGTGTATAGGGGCCGAGACAGAAGTTATTCTCAAGGTTACTACCAAACGGCTGCGGTGACTATTACTCCATAGGTTCAACAACAACGACCACAGGTTCAACAACAACAACCACAATTTCAACAACAACGACCACAGGGTCAGCAACAACAGGTACAGAGACCGTTTCAAGAAAGAACAAGAGCGAGAAACCGCAGACTCGACCCCGTCCCGTGCCCATATGTTGTATTGCTCCCAGAGCTGCTAAAGTTGAACTTGGTTGAGCTTCGTACCATGAGACCTCCCGCTCCTGACAATCTACCTCCGAATTTTGATGCTAACGCCAGGTGCGAATTCCATTCAGGTGCCCAGGGGCACAGTATTGAGAAATGTTGGGCCTTTCAGAACAAGGTACATGACCTAGTTGACTCCAAGGCGATCAATTTCGCTCCTCTCCCAAATGTACTCCATAATCCGATGCCTAGTCATAATGGAACCGGTGTCGCGGTCATTCTACCAGATGGTGCACGTTAAGCTGAAGTCTTCGAGTTGATCACCCGGAATGCTAGGGTATTCATGAAGCAAATAAAGCCAGCAGTATTCAAATACTCTCAGTGATGGCATTTATGTGATTTCTTTTTTTCATTGTTCGTTTTTCATCCCTATTGAGGGGAACTACGTCGCTCTGATTCTTCATTGGTCATCAGTCAATGGAGATACGTAGGCAGAAGATCGTCAGGTCTTTCCGAGCAACCTTTTGGGGCAACTTTACTCCCCAGCTTCACTTTTTCCTTCAGACGTCTCGTGTCAGAGTCAGAATAGCTAGAAGAAGAGGTATGACTGCCGTGGTTTGGTATACAACTGCGAATTGAAGATTACAAGTCTGTGAAAAGAGCTATTGATCACTGAAAGTATCCAAGACTGACAGGTCCAGATGGAGCCAAGCCTCCTCAACTACGGCAATATTCAGTTTCTTTACTGCATTTCCATTTGTAGTTTCTTTTATATGCTAAACATTTGTCTACACGTACGAATTTGTTTGCTTTTGAATGTTAGCAATAATAAAACTCCCATGTTTTTCTTGAAGTAAATTCACTTGCATTCCCTTATAATTTTGCATTTGTACATCGCAATACCAATGGTCATGCTTAAATTCTATGAAGGAGGATGACGAAAAAGAACTTAAAATCTCTAATTGTGTGCTCTCAAGTAAGACCCTGTTGACGATGTACAGGCATTGTTTCAAATCCTAAACACTGGAGATATAAGGAAGATAGACCCTTGCTAACCCCTTCGAGCCTTGAAGTAGGAGTTTATTTTCACATAAAAAAAACCCTCACATATAACCCAGGGGCAGGGTAAACTCAGCTACTCAGACCAAGCGTTCAGACTTTCATAAAGAAGTGTATTTGAAGATCCGTTGCATTCTACTATGCTAATCAAAAGGTCCAAAGACCCAAAATCACAATGGTTATTCAATTCAAAAGGTCCAAAGATGGAAAACCACAATGGTTATCCTTCGTTGACCACAAAATGAGGCAGTCACAACCCTCGCAAAGCAATCAAGACAAACGATGTCACGCGACTTGTTCAAAGTACAAAAGAAAAAGAAAAGAAAAGCCCGCTAAGTCGAAACTTGAAAACAAGCGACTTAGGCAAAAGTTAGGGCATCCCGCTGGACTCCACAATCAAAGATTCACAAGAATCAGTCCAGGCAAAAGTTAGGGATAAGCAAAATAACGCAAAAGCGAAAGACAGAAAGGATTACATAAGAAAGATCCTCAAATAAGAACAAAGTCGTGCGACACGAACACGAAAGATAGAGGAGTGACTGACTCTCGACAATAACCTGATGGGTGTTTGAACTAATAGCAGCAATGGTTCCTCAATCAACACGAAACCCTTATGAAAGGTGAATGCTTGTGAAAACTAGCTGAACATAGGAATGGAGAACATCACGAAGAAAGGGTGGGCACAAATAAACTTCGAGCCTATATCCTTTGTTTCTATAACCGTGAACCAGGCCACGATACAACCCTTAAAAGTCCTAACTGAAACAGGGTTAATTGGAGAGTGTACTATCATGAGACCGCGTTCCTGACTCCTATGAGTTGTGCTAAAAGACATTTGTTGGTATTGCATGTACATACTCTCATTCAAAATAAGGTCGTATCTTAACCAGTGATTCTCTCACGAAGGTTAAACGATCCATTTTCAAAACTTCAAGTTTAACTTGTGTGTTGCATTAGAATTTTCATTCTAAGAATAAACATTTTTTGCTTGCATACATTTGTTTGGCATCATAAATGGTTCACATGCGGAAATTCAATCCAGAAGCTTAAGCTTGCCAGGTTGAGAAGTCTAAAACTTCTGAAAGACTGTCACATCAAGGTGCACTTTTCCGAAAAAGCTTCATTGAGCAAGGACTTTCCCAACTAGTCATGGTAAGAGCTAGCCAATCCGGGGCAGTCACGTCGAGCAATCTCTTCAAAATTAAAGTACTGAGCCAAACCGGGGCAGTTACGTCGAGCAATCTTTTCAAACTTCAGTCAAACTGGGGCAATCACCTCGAGATTCAAATCTCTCCAAGATTGAAGATCAGTCACTCAGGTGCAAATCTATTCAAATACTCGTACTGGGGCAGGCCACCCTAATAGTACGAAAGTTCATTCTTTCCCGAAGACAGAGGATCAGAAGCATTTACCCGGAGTTTAGAGTACCGTGGTTACTTGTCAAGTCAACTATCTCGTTCAGCACTTCTGACAGATACAAACTCATCCGCATTGGCAATGGTTGCCTCCCCAGCAAGGTTATTACATTGATTCATGCAGTTGTTACAAAATCTAAGAGTTTAAAGACGCCAAGTCTTTTTGTAAAATCCTCTTGAGGTAAAATCCATACGGAAGCAGCTGATCCCCAGCCCGGGACAATTTGAAATCTTTCCTCCTCAGCAGGACGTGTCTCGGTGTTGTCATCTCCAACAGGCAAATGGAACTTGTCCTCACTAAAGTCAGCACTTTTTCTTTCAGTTGGTTTCCTTGATCTTGATTCCTCATCGGATCCAAGGCAATTCTTATTCCCCTAGAAGATTTCAGATAAATCATTCTCCTCCCCAGCAGTTCCATAAGAGTGGATAATCCTCAATAATCAAGGTATCCCCGGGCACGGCCCTCAAATCTAAAAGTCCAATTTATTTTTGGCAAAGGTGATAATTCGGGACAGATGAATTATTCACGCTCCTTTCCGACAGAGATGTTATCCCCACGGGACTACTTGATATCGAATTCGCGATCATTGTGTTTCCCCACAGAGTTAGCAGGGACTTATTACTTCCGCGTCAGGAATTTCTTTCACATTCACACCAGTTCATTAACAATACTCAAGACATAATGTCCCCAGTGTCATGGGGCAACATGCCGTGCAACTCAACATATGCAAAGTCCAGCCGCAGACTGGCCAAAGTCCATCTTCGGGTGGCAAAATTTCAAAAGTCTCCCGTAGTGAGCAAAAGTCTCCCGTAGTGAGCAAAGGTCTCCCGTAGTGAGCAAAAGTCTCCCAGCAGACAGCCCATTGGCTGGAGGCGTGTTTCTTATGCAAATTCACTTCCCTCCTGATTATCCTTTCAAACCACCCAAAGTTTCATTCCGCACAAAGGTTTTCCACCCTAATATCAACAGTAATGGTAGCATTTGTTTTGACATCCTCAAAGAGTAGTGGAGCCCTGCCCTCACAATATCCAAAGTGCTGCAACCCATTTGCTCTTTGTTTTGACGGTAACACGGAGAAATGTTAGATGGGTGGTTGATGCCGCCACAAGTTGTAGGTTTGAGGTGACGTATCTTGGATCAGAAAAAGTGGTATAGATGAAGATTTTACAAGTTCTTGTAGCTTATGTGAAGAGCAAAGCGTCTGTAATACTTAGTAACCAACACATTTGCACTATAGTGAATACTTGCTTCCTTATGGTTCGTCGAGCAGGAACCAAAGGTGAGTTGCTGCAGCGGATAGCTCGATATACAACGCACGAACTGGTTAGGTGTATATCCTTGCATCTTCAAGAGATCGACGCTGTAGAGAATTTACCTATAAATGAGACTCACAGGTTAACTAAAACGCACCATCAAACACACAAAAATATGCAGCAGGAAAACCATAAAACTCTTTGTTTTATTTTTTGAAAAAAAGCTACAGCAACAAAGGCAAGGAAGAGAAAAAAAAAACGAAATCGGAAGTTATAACCATAACAAACTCTAACAGAAAAAATGAAATTACAAACTAGTTCCAACTGATTCAGCTTAACTAAAATACCTGGAAAAAAAGAGCTCTGGCAAATGAAATTACAAACTAGTTCCAACTGATTCAGCTTAACTAAAATACCTGGAAAAAAAGAGCTCTGGCATTGCTCTGGATCTTCACCTATAAAAGTCAGGTTAGTGCAATTTCAGAGGGGATTTTCCTTGGCTCAAATTTAACTCCATTTTTCTCCCTTAATTCCATCTCTTGAATCCTTTTCATCTGATCCTATTCTTTCTTCTCCAATTCACTAACACTTCCATTCTCCAAGCTTCATATCTTTCTTCAACCATCTTCACCAAGATTTCACTGAAATCTTTCTCTGAATCAACTCAGCCTTAAAACATCAACCTGCAAAATCATAAGAAGGGTATCAACACAAAACTTCAACAAATACCACTCCTCAGTTCATCAAGAAATCTACCGGCAGCACCTTGCAGGGCCATCAGTGGTGATTCGCAACTGTGATCGATTCATGAAGAGCAAGAAGAAGATATAGTAATTTTGGAATCGAAGGTTAGAAAAGCACGTTAAAGCCGTTACCTCAAACAGAAACACGACGTATCATCATCTTCTCAGGGAAACGACGCCAATCCACATCATCGTCACCGGTCAATTTTTCCCGTCAAGGAATTCTCTTCACCATTAATTCAACACGGACCTGCAAAGAACCACAACATAGTCCATAAGAATGATCGAAAGAAAGAAAGAAGAATCAGCCATCTTGCGGTAACCCCAACGCACCAGAAGCGTCTTCTTCATAGAAATCATCGACACGACTCCAATTTGCAAGGTACTAAGCTGAACCTCTCAGGTCTACGAATCATTGCGTGTTGGTAGATGTTCTTGTTTCGGGTAGTTCTCAGAGGTTTTCTTATTTTAGAGGTGAAAAAGGGGATTAGGTTAAAGTTGTGTGGAGATGGCAGAAGAGGTAGGAGGTTTCGCCGATGGGTTGTTAGCTTCCTGTGTTGATTTGCGGCGGCACCTAGGTCTAGTCGGAGAGAAGTAAAGGCGTGGTGAGAAAGAGAGAAATTGCGGTCAGGAGGAAGAGGCGCCGTCGCCGGAGAAGAAGGAAGTGATGAAAGGGTGGCGGCTCGAGCTAGGGTTTGTGAGGAGGATGAGGTTGTGGGAGAGAGAGAAAGCAAAAGAGAGGGCTAGGGTTATTTTGAGAGAAGAAGAAGGCGGACGATGATGACCGGAAGAGACGGAGGTAGTGACGGAAGCGGTTGACGGCGGCTAGGTTGGCGTGGTGGAAGCGAAGAACAAGGGATGGTGACGGCGATAGGAGGGGGAAGAAGAGAGTTTTAGGGTTTCTGTCTTTTAGTTCTAATCAGTTCATATGATTTAGGACTCTTATGAATTATCTCTTATCTTATTAATTCTAAACATATTTATTTAATTAATAGAATCATAGGGGTTTTTCTTGAGTTAATGATAATAAAATCATGTTTTTAAACCAACATTAATGCACCATGTTTTCTATAATTGTTCATAGAATCAGTGATCAAGTTCCACCGCCATTTTTGATTTTATGCTGATTGGGCTTAGGCGAATCTGATAGTTGCACCCCCATGCTGAGCCCAACTCATTTTAACATAAAAAATGTTTCTATTTGCACCCCCAAGCTCCTATGCGAATTGGGACCATAAGAATTACTATTCCCACCCCTATTTTTGGCCCAGTTGCCATTTTAATTTAGAAACGTTACTGTTTCTACCCCCCTCTTATTTTCTTTCTTTTTGGTTTTTCATTTTAATGCCTCTTTAATTTAATTCACAAATAAATATTAAAAAGCATATTAAAATTCTACAAAAATTATGGTAGGATATTAAGACATTTTAGAACCATTCCCAATTTTTATTTTCTGATTTTAACCATTTTTTCGATTTAATTTCGATTTATTTAATTTAATGGACTTATATTGAATTTCCATTTGGACATATAAATTTGTACAATTTATTTAGGCCATTTCCCATAACATTTTTTGCCCATTCTTTTTGCCATGATTAAAGGACAAATATAAGTACCTAGAATATTTTTTGTGTATTTTTTAAAGCATTTTTTCTACTGTTTTGGTAGTATAATTTGTGTAAGTTTGTGATTGAACTTTACATAGAATTAGGTGACTATTTGCCTTAGTTAGGATTAGAATTTCTTAGAGATTTTTTAGCATAGTGTCATAATCAGGTTCAAGACCTTAGGAATTTAATTTCACTTTTTTTTTCATGACTTTTAATATTTTTGTCATTTTAATTCATTCCTTCACATTATGCATATTCATAATCCATATCATTCACTAACTATTTGCTTTTTCTTTGTGCAAGGTATGTTTTCAAGGATTGGCTTATTGGACTTGGATATTTTTATGCCTTAATTGTGTTTTATACTTTGTATGCGTTGTGATGTAATATCCTAGAACTTGTATGCTTTTATAGTTTCCATAAGTAGGATAGAAAAGCTAAAACGAATCGATAGAAAACCAAATTTTCAAAAACAAATAAAGTATTCGATCCAACGTCGAGTATATTTCCAAATAAATAAATAAAGTGCATATTATTTTAGGGTTCCCCGATTACCATCGTTCCATTCCATTTAACCAAAATCAAACCTTGCATGTTTCACACCATAAGTCGTGCGTCTTAGCACCACGCAACCGACCCACCCGAACCATTGTTTCATCCCATTTACATTTCATACCGTTTTTACCTACCATGACTTAGGAGGAACCTTTTGCTCATTACTAACTTCTTTTACTTGCATGTCTAGTCTTATATCTCTTAGGTAGATTTAATTGCAAACCTCACTAACCATAGGTTATCCATGAATTCAACTGATTTAGGGTAAGTCTAGTTCCCCTTAGAACGTTTACCTTTTACAACTTGAGTCTCTTCTCATCTTGAAATAAAATCAAAAACACTTAATAAAGGAAAATATGTACAATGCGCCACGAGCCTTAAGCTATACGGGAAATGATTAGTGGAGGTCTCCTTCACTCTTCTAGGATGCTTTACAAACGTTCCATTGGGGGCGATCTTGGAAAGTATTCGCTCCTGTGTCATAGTCTTTAGTGTTGTACATTCAATAAACACAAATTCAAAAACACTTCTTATAAAAGACAACAAACCAAGAAGTCACGTCTTCTTTCCTCATCTCATACTTTTTGCGGACGAATATGACTTGTCTCGACAGTTCAAACAGCGACACGGTAAACACCCTCGAGTCAGAGCCGGTAACACCTGAGCTAGAGCTATGGCAACGTCATCCTAAAAATACAAATGAGTGTAAGCCTTAGTTAGACGAACTACGGCGTCTCTGATCCTCATTTATCCCAATGAGGTACGTAGGCAGTGGGGTAGGGCCCATTCGAGCACAATCTTTCTTTTTCCCTACATTTTCCCTTTTTTATTTCCATTTCTCAATTCCATTCCTTTTTCTCATTTCTATTCCATTCCAGATAGCTATTCTTTCAGTCAAGCAGCATATTATTTCTCACCCTTTGAAAACAGACTTATAAGCGTGGATCCCGTCGAGTACGGCGGACGGATTGGGGTGCTAATACCTTCTCAATTCGTAACCGACTCCCGTATCCAGATCTTTGGTTCGCAAGGCCTCGTCCTTTTCCTTCTTCCTTAGGTTTGTGCAACATTACCTTTCCCATTCCTTTGGGATAAAAATGTCTGGCTGGCGACTCTACCTTTTCCGCGCCACTTTCGCGTTTGTACTAGGATGAAAATCCCGGGAGCGACACTTGTCTCTTTCCTTCTCTTATCCTTACTTTCCTTTCAGCCAAGTCGGCTTGTTTCAACGGAGGTTGACTGATGATTAGATTCCCAACTCCGTTATGTCGAAGCTTATTGACAAAGCTTCTCAGCTTTTCTTTCCCCTGGGCCAAACTCTGGATAAGAGTCATTTGGCCATTCATCTGGATCCTCATCTCTTCCATCTCAGCTTGTAGTTGTTTCAGCTGATCATCCTTGTTATCCTCAAGATTCTTCTTCTTCATGTCCTTAGAGAGGAGTGCTTTCAACTCTTCTTGCCCCTTGGACAAATTCAGAATCACTTCTTGAAACTGAGCATTATGAGCTTGAAGATCTTTGCCAGATTGTTCGAGAGCCATTTCTACTGAAATAAACAGCGAGAAGATGAGAAACCTGTTGTGACAACCTGTCATGCAATGATATGGTATGTAGATGCATATGCAATGTTTTCAAGGACCGCAGAATTTACATTTGTTAAACAAATGGAAATAAAACTTTTATTAGTAAATGTTAAAATTATTTTGCCCCTTGGGCTTACAATGAAGGGAAATAAGTACAAAAATGGGGTTTTAAGTCTCCCATGGATGTTTTCTCTTTGTATGGAGGTATGTGTTGAGGTTCCGCTCCTCGTGAAGTTGCTTGGTCAGCTCCAACACTTTTTCTTGGCTAATCCTGAATTGAGCTTCGAAGGTATTTTTTTGTTCCTTCAGTTGGATCCAGGATTTCTGCAATTCTTCCAGGTTAGTGGGCATTTATAGATGAAGGATGGTATAAGGAGTATCTCCTTCTGCAACAGGTTCCATAGTAACTGGTAGAATAGCAGGATATGGCATCATAAGAGTTTGAGCACGAGATCGCACACATTTGAGGTAAGGTTCCATAGGAATGGAGTACTTTGGTTCCAGAGTCTTGCTGTCAACCTTGTTCACTTTACCCCAAGCTCATATGAACCTTTGACGGTAACCTTGCAGATCGTTGTCGTAGTCGAACATAATTCCTTGAATAAGCATGTCATGAGGACCATTGCTCCGAGCATAACCAAACTGACGTAGAGCTAAAGAAGGATTGTCGTAATGCCCCCTCTTATGCCAAGGAGTGGCACATTGGGGAATTCCCCACAACGGTCAATGATAATAACATTCTCCATAGATCTAGAACACCAATGAATGTCTGAATGAGAAAGTGACATGGTCCTTTTAGACCACCTTAACCCTTGTTCGTTCTTCATCACTGATCGAGGAAGGTGAGAAATAAACCACCTAGACAATAGAGGTATACAACACATCAGAGTTCCTCGTGCCTTCATAGTACGGGTATGAAGAGAGTGTAAGATGTCTCCAAGTAATGTAGGCACTAGATTATGAGTCAGAAATATGTTGATGGCGTGTACGTCTATGAACTGGTCTGGATTAGGGAACAAAACTAAGCCATAGATTAATAAGGCTAAGATCTCCTCAAAAGCATCATAGCTCATAGCCTCCAAGAATACCGGAGCTTTCTCCATCAATACCTTAGAAAGAATACCCTTAACTTCGCTTTTTGTTTCTAGGACAGTGTCTAATTTCTTCAAATGTAAGGCTGCAACAATAACCTCAGGTTTAGGCTCTTTTTCTAAGCCTATGAAGGGTCTCTGATTAAGGATAGGTATACCCAATAGTTTGGAGAACTCCTCCATTGTGGGAACCAGCTGATAATTGGGGAATGTGAAACAGTGATGTTTAGAGTCAAAGAACTGAAATAGGACACTCATCACGTCTTCATCAAATCCTGAGGTAACCAAGTCAAGTAGGTGACCATGTTTCTTGATGAACTGGGAGTTTTCAGAAACTTGAGAGACCAATTCTTTAAGCTTAGAAGGTATCCCTACAAAGTTGATTCAGATAGTATTCCTACGAGCATAAGCCATGACCTGCAACAAAGAATAAAGATAAATCCTTTGGTCCTTGAAATGGTTAGTGAAAATTCCATGCTTATGATGTCATGATGTTATGATGTTATGTTCAATCACAAACATGTGGCACATACAAACAAGTCACACCATAACCCTAGGTTTAGAGGCTTGCATGAGGTTTAAGGTAAGTACCCTCCCCTGAAGTTTAGTTGGTTCATCCTATCCTACAAAAGTAACCGGGTTCTAAGGGATCTCAATGAGTGTAGCACCGAGTATCAACCAACTCCAGTCTTCACCAAAGCCGGCTATCTCACTACTTTCTAAAGGCCAAGATGGGATGACTAGGGTTCTAAAAGCCAGTTAGTGTATTGAAAATATATGGCAGCCTCATATTATCCTTAACTTACTTAAGAAACATAAGCACCAACCAAGAAGTCACGCTAACTATGGCAACCAGATCAACCATATCGGTATACACCGTACAGTTTCCTTAGTCTATTGCCATTTACCTAAGGTACACTAGATCCAGGTTAGGATCTTTCACACAAAAAGCCCAACAAGTAATATAAAGCAAACGATTTAAGTGATCTAATTCCTAAGGGTACCCCTCTTTTATTAAGTCCCCATCAGAGTCGCCAGTTCTGTAACAAGGTGGGAGAACTGACTTTTAGTCATATTGCGGATAGCAAGAGTCGCCACCGACTTTTATTTTATCCATAAGGAAGGGACATAAAAGAACATGAAAGACCGTTTTTTGAAAAGACTTGGGTTGGGGGGGTAGGTTATATAAAGGGAAGGTGCTAGCACCCTTTATATCCATGGTTATCCATGGGCTCTTAGTTACTTAGCTCACTTTAATTATTTTTGGAAAGTGTAGTGTATGATTAGAAATTTTCTAAGTACTTTGTAATGATCCTCGTATGGATGTATACAAAGCCTTGTTTGAAAATGTTTTGAAAATATTGTGAGGTGTGAAAAGTATTTTTGAAGAGTGAGCAAGTAACTATGATGCACCTACCCTAGACTAAGTCATTCATGTTCTTATATGTCCTTTCAAGGGTAAGACTATCCCTATTATAAGGAATAGGTAGTCATTACCTTGGATTTGTATAAGGGACGGGCGTAGGGTCATCGTATGGTCATAGAAGGCAACTTAAGGGGTGTCTTTAGCAATTCGTAGGGACTATCATCATTTATTCGAAGGGACAAGATCATTATTCCGTAGGCAACCTCGAAGGGACTTGATCTTTTAAATCTGTAGGGACTTGATGATTTTATAAGTGAAGGGACTTTTCTTGAGACACCCCTATATTCGAGGGACTTGACCATTATTTCAAGGCAACCAAGAGGGATACCCTAGGAAGTGCAGACGACGATCTTAGATCGACTTACGTGTGTGAGTGTTTATTTTCAAATATTTATCTTTTTTAAATTAGTTGTCTAAATTAAATTAATTACAATTATGTTTGCACTCCCTATTTACTAACCACACAATTTATATTAAAAAATTAGAAAATAAAGACGGAAAATAAATCTACAAATTATTACACGGCTTTAGCAGATACGTAATAATCGGATAAAAAATGAATTATAGAGCAATAATAACGGAAATAAAATAATAAATAAACAATAGTAATAAGGAAATAATAATAATAATAATAAAGTCATAATGAAAAGAAATTAAGATTAGAATTTGAAAAGAAATTATTTTAGTAATAATAAAAGAATAAATTGTTATATTTAAAAAAAACAATATTATTAATGTACAAATTATAAAATAAAAAGGGTTATTGTATAAAAAAAAGTATTAAGTTAGTTATTTACAAAATAAATAAAGAATAAAGAAACTATTAAATTATTAAGTTAATAAGTCATTTATAACTTGATTATATACAAGAGTTTTAGAATTATTATTATTTAATTAGAATAAAAATGGTCAATTAGATTTTATTTACAACTATATAAATATAATAGAATGATAAAATTAAGAAGTTAAAAGAAGGATTAGAAAATTTTTAATTAGAAAAACTTAATTATTTGGTTATTTATTTACAAAATATAATTATGATAAAAATCATATACAAAATACTATTATTATTATAAGAAAAATTTTATTGATTAATTAGTCTTTTTTTTAAATTAATGATCTAAGTCCATATTGATTTTCATTCAGTTCTTGGCACGCCCTAAATTACTAACCACGCAGGAAATAATAAAAATAAATAATGGCAGAAATTTAAAGGCAGAAAATAAAAATTCCTACACTATTACATGGCTTCAGGACAGTTACATAATAATTAGGCGGAAAATAACACTAAATTATTACATCAAGGAGACAATTATATAATTATAGGGCGAAAAATAAAAACTAAATTATTACAAATATGAAACAGTTACATAATATGATAAACAATAAATGAATAACATAAAAATGAGTTAGAGTTAGAGTGAAAATTAGAGTTCAAGGTTTATAGAGAAAATTATTAGGATTAAAAAAAATATTTTTTGGGTTAGTGAAAAAAATTAAGGTTGAAGACGTTAAAATTCATAAAGAAAATATATAATCAGTTTTAGAGAAGCAATTAAGGTTTATATAAAAAATTTAAGGTTTAGGAAAAAAACAGGGTTAAAAGTTTAATAAAAAAAAAGTTTATGGTTTAGAGAAAATAACACGGTTAAAGTTTATAAGAAATTTGTAAGGTTTACACGAAAAATTAAGGTTTATAAAAATGAAATTTTTTTAAGGCTTAGAGAAAGTTTAAGGGTTCGAGGCAAGAAATCAGGGTAGTTAGTTATCTAAAATGTGCAAATATAAATTTATCAAGAATAAAACAAAAGATTAAAAAATAATGTTGCTAACGCAAAATTGCGATCATCGCAACTAGACCGGATCAACACAAATGTCACGCCTCATGCACATAAATATGCGAACAGCGTATCGACACGATCCAATCCAAATAAAGAATTGACAATATCAAAGCAAAACTATATATATATATACATATATATATATATATATATATATATATATATATATATATATATATATATATATATATATATATATATATATATATATATATATATATATATATGTATATATAAGCGAAAGAAGAAAAAAACATGTATGATTTGCCTTTTA
The DNA here is from genome assembly GCA_963966055.1 of Lathyrus aphaca. NCBI lineage: Eukaryota > Viridiplantae > Streptophyta > Magnoliopsida > Fabales > Fabaceae > Lathyrus > Lathyrus aphaca. The sequence continues at coordinate 266,823,986 of OZ014523.1, read as the reverse complement.
GTGTTCTTATTTTTTTTTAGCGAACAGCGTATCGACACGATCCAATCCAAATAAAGAATTGACAATATCAAAGCAAAACTATAAATATATATATATATATATATATATATATATATATATATATATATATATATATATATATATATATATATATATATATATATATATATATATATATATATATATATATATATATATATATATATAAGCGAAAGAAGAAAAAAACATGTATGATTCGCCTTTTAGTGTTCTTATTTTTTTTCGGTTCTGTTTCTCCCTGAGGCAAGAATTTTTTCGTATTGTGGTTGAGAGAGGAGTGATAAAATGAGAAATGAGAGGGGGTCCTCTTATGTGTAAAACAACATGTATTTATAGATTAAGAAAATTAGGTTAAAAAGTTTAAAAGGAAAAAAAAATTAGTCTTAATCCCTATTAATTAAAAAATATTTGAACAAAATTATATGATTTTTACTTGGTCACCAAGTAGACCAGTTAGAAACTAAGTATGACACAAAAATGACATAAGTTGACCAATAGAAAACGAGTATACTAGAAAAGAAATGTTTTTGGTATTGATTATGATTATTTTTTGAATTTTTTTTTCATAAAATAATGATTTTAATGAAAAAATCATATTTTTTAAAATGCATTAAATGCAAATACGAAAATTAAAAAATAAATAATTAAAAAATGTTATTTTTGTGATTTTTTCATAAAAAAATAAAAATAGGAAAAGTTATTAGTAAAGGAAAAAATTTAAAAAAAAATTAAAAAGAGCGGAAGGTGGGATTTGAACTTACAACCTCTCACAATTATATCTCTTATACCCATCTTTCTACCAATTGTGCTATTTTATTTATTCGAAATAAAAAAGCACCAGAAAACATATGACGCGGGTCAAAATTTGGGGTACGACAAGTGTGAGGAAACCTTGTGAATCAATTTGTCTCAAATATGTGAGGGCAAATTTTGGGGTACAACAAGAAGAGACTGAAGTAGATCAGGTATTGATTTCTTGGAAGTCTGTTTGTGGACATTCTTACTAATTTTAGAATTAGTTTGAATGATGTTTGTTTGGATTGTATGGCCAAAGGAATGTAAAGATATTATGGGCAATCTCAAGAACTTGTATGCAGAAGATTTTCAACTTGTGAAGTTTGTGGTAACAACAAACCAATAAGGGATCAGGTGTGTTTTGGTACTAGAAGTGAATGTGTTCAATTGGGAATTGAACAGAGGGCGAGCTCTTGAAGATATGAAGATGCGTCTTATGTTTTCCTTTCATCTTAGTGTAGAGAAGCCTGGAGTATCCTAGTTAGGGGGAGTATGTTACAATTCTATGCAGCTGATTTTGTGAAGTTAAGGGGGAGTATTACCTTAACCAGGTTCTATTATGTTTCACATCATGTTGTGACATGTGCTACTAAGTATGTTCTCCTTGATTAATTGTTATTACTTAGTAGTTATGGTGTGCATGTCCTTGTGATCCAGATGAGGAGTATCCTAGGAGTCCAGAATGGTATATGTGTTGCACCCCTAAATTTGTCCTCCCCTAGTCAAGGCATTGTGTACCAAGGTGTCCCAAGAGGTTCACAAGGTTCACAAGGTATCCCAGGAGGTTCACAAGGTTCACAATTAGTCAGAAAGCTTGGAAGTTCCCTCAGACAAAGCCTCCTCCTAAGCAATGCACCCTAAACTAGGGTTTTGGATTTCATCAGGCTAAATGGACTTTCAAGGCCTCAAGTTAGCTTCATAACATCCTACATGTCTTCAAGGATCCCTATGTCAAGTTTCAAGGCTTTCCCAAAAGGTTTGCTCAGTCAGATGATGAGATATGCAAAAATCAGTCAAAGTGGTTAAAAAGTCAAATTGAAGTCAACTATGGTCAAATCAAAGTCAAACTTCATCATTTTTTGCAAAAATCAATTTTATGAAGTAAAGTTCATTATTTAATCAAGGATTGATCATGATTCATCAAGGAGATTTCAGATCATCAAGAATCAGGAGTTTCTAAATTAGGGTTTTCACAGGAAAAGTCAACTGAACTTTGACCAGCCATAACTTTCACATGCTTCATCAAAAATTTACCATCCAAAGCTAATTTTTAAGGAAATTGAATTCTCTACAACTTTTTGTCTCACAAGCCAAGCCTAAAAATGCTTCATTTGAAAGGTATGATCCAAAACATTACAGGTCATTTCAAAAGTCAACAAAAAGTCAACATCTTCCAAAGGGCATAATTTGAAAATGGTAAAGGATATGGACATGATACCAAAAGGGTTTGCTAGAGGACTCTCTAAGATTTCTAAAAAGTCCAAGAACACCCTCATAGCCTTAAAATTGAGGGATTTGTGCTTTGTTAAAGTTGGGAAATTTTTGGGAGGTATATGAAGCAAATGGCGCCTTAAAACCAATTTTTGCTAAATGGGCCTACCAAATTGCCACCCAATCTTCATGATAGCCTCAAGCACGACCCAAACCAAGCATTATCTGATTTTTTATAATTTATTTAGTATTTATTTTAATTTTATTCATTAAAATGCAAATTAAATCAAAATAAAATATAAAAGTCAAATATTTGGACATGATTCTGGTTGTAGAAGATCATAAACATCATTTAAGATTGATTGATCACATCCAAATTCGTGCATGAACAGATTGGCATAGTTAGATTTGATTTTTGGTGATTTTCAAATATTGGATTTCTTCATGATCAAGCTACTTCAAAAAGCCCACAAATCCATCAAGTTTTTGACCTAATTCATTCACCATAAATACATGAACAAGACCATTGCATTAGGGGACGATTTTTGTAGGCCAAGAACACCTTATTAAAGTTTCAAAAATCTTCATAAAAAGTCAAATTCGGATATCAAGATTGAAGCTTCTTCCAGGCGATTTTAAGGTTGTAAATGAACCTTTGAGGCTTCCATAACATGTCTCCATCATCACTATCATTCCATTCACACCTTAAAGCCATAACCGAATCAAGTTTTCTTCTTCATATGTCATATTTTCGTTTACATACATTTAGTCATTATCATCTAAAACTAACCACCAATTTATGTTTGTTTTGAAGTATAGAAGCTTCCTGGATGATTTGTTCTGAGTTCCATGGCCATAGTCGCGTTTCACCATGATTAGGGTTTTAAGAACTATTTTAGGGCTTCGTGATTCAGGACATATAAATACCATTGAGTGACATAATTGAATCCTTTGATCATTGGCTAATTGATTGGAATGATTATTGTGGATTAATTTCATGTATTACTCGAGATTGAATTTTACAGGTTTCATGCGCATGAGAATTCGCAGGAAAATTCCCATCAAATTTCGCAGGTAAACCTGCGAAATTCTGAGGAAGAAGACGATGAAGTTGGCGCGAACCTGATTTCAAATATTTGATTTATTTTATTAATCTTTTGTTTGATATTGTTATCACAAGCGCACGCTTGTCCCAATGGTGAATCAGTCTCTATGTTTGCTATACGGTGTGGGTTCAAATCCAGCCTGTGGCAATTTTTTCTTTAAATTATGATTTTCACGCTGATTTAATATATTAGGTTTTGTTCCCAGATGGTTGTTACCTGCGCGCAGGTGGCCTGGTGGCAAGGGATGAGGCTGAGGAACCTTAGGTCAGGGGTTCAAACCCCGATCTCCCCATTTTTAGTATTTTCTAAACTTTTCTTCCTTTTTTTTGTTTTTTTATTATATTAATTAATTATAATTAATTTATTAATTAACACTAATAAATCAAAAATTAACCCCTTCAAACTAATTTTTTCTAAAATATTTTTAAAATAACTTTTGTAAATAATTTTTCTTAATTTTAATATTTTTTTCATATATTTCATTTAAATATTATTATATTCTTATTTTTTTAAATTTCATTAAGTATATTTAAACTAATTCTTTTATAAACCCTAATCAAATCTTGTTTTTTTTACTAACCCTGATTTTTCTAACCCTAATAATTGTTGCTTTTATTTATTATTATATTATTTAATTATTTATTTATTTCTCGCTTTAATTTAGTTACTAGAAAAATGTAATTTATTTTCGTTCGATTATTATGTATCTGCCCCGAAGCCCTGTAATAGCTTAGAAGTTTATTTTCTCGTTTTTATTATTATTTAACTGCCATGGTTAGTAATTTAGGGAGTGCATAACTAATTGTAATTAAATAAATTTAGAAAATTAATTAAATAAGATAAATAATCAAAACACTCACACACGTAAGTCGATCTAAGATCGCCGTCTTCACTTCTTAGGGTTACCTCTTAGTTGCCTTATTCAAAAGGTCAAGTAGGGTGTCTTAAGCAAGATCCTAACAAACAAAATATCATCTTGTCCCTCCCAGATTTAAAAGATCAAGTCCCTACGATGTTGCCTACGGATTAATGATCTTGTCCCTTCGAATAAAAGATAATTGTCCCTCCCAAGTGGCTAAAGACACCCTACAGTTGCCTATACACATGGACCCTGCATATGTCCCTTAACTAACATCCAAGGTAATGACTACCCACTCCTTAATAGTAGGGATAGTCTTACCCTTTGAAAGAACATAAAAGAATAAGAAAGACTTAATCCAGGGTAGGTATCTCGTAGTTACTTGCTCACACCTTCAAAATTACTTTCACACCTCACACTTTCTAAAATATTTTCAAACTAGGTTTTGTATACACCCATACGAGGGTCATTACAAAGTACTTAAAGAAATTTTTCTAATCACACACTACAAAAACAATTAAAGTGAGCTAAGTAACTAAGAGCCCATGGATAACCATGGATATAAAGGGTACTAATACCTTCCCTTTATATAACCTACCCCCCGAACCCAAGTCTTTTAAAATAGGTCTTTCCTGTTCTTTTATGCCCTTTCCTTATGGATAAAATAAAAGTCGGTGGCGACTCTTGCTATCCGCAACATGACTAAAAGTCAGTTCTCCCACCGTGTTACAGAACTGGCGACTCTGCTGGGGATTTAATAAAAGAGGGGTACCCTTAAGAATTAGATCACTTAAATTGTTTGCCTTGTTTGCTTTATATTACTTGTTGGGCTTTATGTGTGAACGATCCTAACCCGAATCTAGTGTACCTTAGGTAAATGACAATAGACCAAGGAAACTGTACGGCGTATACCGATATGGTTGATCTGGTGGCCATAGTTAATTTGACTTCTTGGTTAGTTCTTATGTTCCTTAAGTAAATTGAGGATAATATGAGGCTGCCATATGTTGTCAATACACTAACTGACTTTTAGAACCTGAGTCATCCCATCTTGGCCTTTAGAAAGTAGTGAGATAGCCGGCTTTGGTGAAGACTGAAGTGTGTTGATACTCGATGCTACACTCATTGAGATCCTAAACTTTGAGGGTTTTGGTTGGAAAGTAAGTTGCCTACTGAACAACCACCCTTGGGAAGGATCAGTGATATTGAGATCCCTTAGAACCCGATTACTTTTGTAGGACAGGATGAACCAACTAACTTCAGGGGAAGGTACTTACCTTTAAACCTCATGCAAGCCTCTAAACCTAGGGCTATGGTGTAACTTGTTTGTGTGTGCCACATGTTTGTGATTGAGCATAACATCATAACATCATGACATCATAAGCATAACATTTTCACTAACCATTTCAAGGACCAAAGGATTTATCTTTGTTCTTTGTTGCAGGTCATGGCTTCTACTCGTCGGAATACTATCCGGATCAACTTTGTAGGGATACCTCCTAAGCTTAAGGAATTAGTCTCTCAAGTTTCTGAAAGATCCCAGTTCATCAAGAAGCATGGTCACCTACTTGACTTGGTTAGTTCAGGATTTGATGAAGACATGCTGAGTGTCCTGTTTCAGTTCTTTGACCCTAAACATCATTGTTTCACATTCCCCGATTATCAGCTGGTTCCTACAATGCAGGAGTTCTCTAAACTACTGGGTATACCTATCCTTGATCAAAGACTTTTCATAGGCTTAGAAAAAGAGCCTAAACCTGAGGTTATTGTTGCAGCCTTACATTTGACGAAATCAGACATTGTCCTAGAAATGAGAAGCGGAGTTCAGGGTATTCTTGCTAAGGTATTGATAGAGAAAGCTCAGGTATTCTTGAGGGCTATGAGTTATGATGCCCTTGAGGAGATCTTGGCCTTATTAATCTATGGCCTAGTGTTGTTCCCTAATCCAGACCAGCTCATAGACGTACACGCCATCAACATATTTCTGACTCGCAATCCAGTGCCTACATTACTTGGAGACATCTTACACTCTCTCCATACCCGTACTACGAAGGCACGAGGAACTCTGATGTGAAGCATACCTCTATTGTCTAGGTGGTTTATTTCTCACCTTCCTCGATCAGTGATGAAGAATGAACAAGGGTTAAGGTGGTCCAAGAGGATCATGTCACTTTCTCATTCAGACATTCATTGGTGCTCTAGATCCATGGAGAATGTTACTATCATTGACTTTTGTGGGGAGTTCCCTAGTGTGCCACTCCTTGGCATAAGAGGGGGCATTACTTACAACCCTTCTTTAGCTCTACGCCAGTTTGGTTATGCTCAGAGTAATGGTCCTCATGACATGCTTATTCAGGGTATTATGTTCGACTATGACAATGATCTACAAGGTTACCGTCAAAGGTTCATACGAGCTTGGGGTAAAGTGAACAAGGTTGACAACAAGACTCTGGAACCAAAGTACTCCATTCCTATGGAACCTTATCTTAGATGGGTACGAGCACGTGCTCAGACTCTTATGATGCCATATCCTGCTATCCTGCCAGTTACCATGGAGTCTATTGCTGAAGGAGATACTCCTTATATCATCCTTCATCCAGACATGCCCACTGACATGGAAGAGTTGCAGAGGTCCTGAATCTAGTTGAAGGAACAAAGGGATACTTTTGAGACTCATTTCAAAGCTAGTCAAGAAAGAATCCTGGAGCTGACAAGACAACTTCACGAAGAGCAGAATCTCAACACATACCTCCATACAAAGAGGAAATGTCCATGGGAGACTTAAAACCCCATCTTTGTATTTATTTCATTTTATTGTAAGCCCAAGAGGCAAACAAGTTGATTGCTTACTAATAAAAGTTTCATTTCTGGTTGTTTAAACAAATTTAAATCATGCGGTCCTTGAAACATTGCATATACATACCATATCATTGCATCACAGGTTTCTTATGAACATGTATCTTATCTTCTTGCTGTTTATTTCAGCAGAAATGGCTCTCGAACAAACTGTTAAGGATCTCCAGGCTCAAAATGCACAATTTCAATAAATGATCCTGAACTTGTCCAAGGGACAAGATGAGCTGAAGGCACTTGTGACTAAGAAGAAGAAGAAGACTAGAAAATCAGTGGGCCTCATCAACCTGGGTAGAAGATTCAGAGGTCCTGTCAAGACAGAAGAAGAGGTTGGGAATCTTGAGTCTGAAAATTCTGAGAGAGAAGGAGGTAGTCTCCATGAATCTGTGGAAGATTCTGATTCTGAGGAGAACTATTATCATGATCCTACTAGTGAGGAGAAGTATAAGATGTTGGTAGACAGAATGAACGCTATGGAACTACAAAAATCTTCTGGGCTTGCTTTTGAATATTTGAGTTTAATTTCTGGAGTGGTTATACCTATTTGCTTCAAGGTTCCTGCTTTTGTGGTGTATGATGGTGTTTCATGTCCTAAACTGCACTTGAGGTCCTATGTCCGGAGGATTCAACCACATACTGCTGACAAGAAACTGTGGATTCATTTCTTCCAAGAGAGTTTATCTGGAGCTCAATTGGAATGGTATTATCAACTTGAAAGTGTTAATATTCGTGATTGGAATGATCTTGCTGAGGCCTTCTATAGGCAATACCAATATAATGCTGATTTAGCACCAACTTGCATGCAGCTCCAAAACATGTCTATGGGTGCTAAGGAGAGTTTCAAAGAGTATGCCCAGAAATGGAGAGACCTGGCTGGCAGAGTTCAACCTACTCTTACTGACAGGGAGCTAGTGGATATGTTTATGAGTACGCTGAATGGTCCTTTTTATAGTCACCTCATTGGAAGCTCATCATCTAGTTTCACTGAGCTGATAATGACTGGAGAAGGTGTGGAAAGTGGGATAAGAAGTGGTAAGATACATGTGGATGCCTCTTCATCAAGCACTTATAAGAAGCCCCCTAGTGGAAAGAAGGAGTCTAATGATGTGTATGGTCAACATAGTCGTAACAGGAGTCACCAATCTGTGGGAGCAGTTCACATCTCCAATCATGCCCCTACAACACTAGATCAACAACAGAACAATCAACAGAAGCCTAGAAGACATTTCACCAAGATCAACATGTCACTGGCCTAAGCCTTGCAACACATGTTGAAAGGGGAGCTAATTACTTTAAGGGATCCTCCTCAGAATCCTAATACATCCTCTCCTCGGTACAACCCTAATGTAAGATGTGCATATCATTCTAATAGTCCGAGACATGACACCAACAATTGTTGGGTGCTGAAAAACAAGATTCAAGACATGATCGAAGCTGGGGAAATTGAATTTGACCCTCCTGGGACCCCAAATGTGATCACTGCTCCAATGCCCAATCATGAGAAGACTGCTAATGTTGTTGATGAAGTTTCTTATGTTTCCTCAGTAACAGATTTGACTACTCCTTTATCCATTATCAAGAAGAAGCTGGTGTAGGTTGGGTTCTTTCCAGGTTGCAAGGAAGACTGTTTTTACTGTGCCTATAAACCTGATAGCTGCTGGATGTTGAAGGATGGTATTCAACGCCTCATGGACAATTACACTATATTGTTTGAGAGGACTCCTTCTATGGAAATTATGTGTGAAGATCTGACTCGAAACACGAAACTTGAAGATGTAGCTATGGTTGATAAAGTACCAGTGAAGATTACCTCCAAAGGTCCTGTCAGGATCACCTCTAAAGGTCATGTATAGATTACATCCAAAGGACCAGTGAAGATTACTGCTGAAGGCCCTGTGAAAGACTGTTGCTGAAGCTAGAGTGGCTCCCATGATCATTACCACTCCTGGCCATGTTCCTTATACTTCTGATAAAGCTATACCTTGGAATTATGGTTCTGATGTGTATATCCATGGTATCAAGCAAGAGCCTCTGGCTGACCCCCCTATTGCCAACCACAATCTTGATGTTGACAATATTGCTGGATCTAGTAAGGTCACCAGAAGTGGAAGAATCTTCTCACCTCAAGACACCTCTAAAAGTACAGTTACTCCAGCTCATACCTCTAATTTTGGGCCAAGTACTGATGCCCGGGGCAAAGGTCCTGTGATTGAACCTGTGCAAGTTGAGGCACCAACTGCTGAAAATCTTTCTAAACAAATGGAAGAAGTACTGAAGATCATTCACAAGAGTGATTATGATATTGTTGACCAGTTGGGGCATACTCCCTCCAAAATCTCCATGTTATCTTTGCTGCTGTGTTCTGAGGCCCATGCTAAAACCTTAATCAAGTTCTTAAAGGCTGCTCATGTGCCAGATGAAATTTTTGTGGATCAGTTTGAGAATTGTGTTGCACATCTGACTAGTGATAATGGTCTGGGCTTTTCTGATGTTGATCTGACTCTTGCCAAGAGAAACCATAACAGAGCTCTGCATATCTCCATTGAATGTAAGAGCTCTACTTTGTCTCATGTACTGGTGGACAATGGTTCTTCATTCAATGTGCTCCCTAAAGAGGTTCTGGACAAGCTCAGTCCTGGAGATGTTGTGTTAAGGCCAAGTAATGTGGTAGTAAGGGCCTTTGATGGATATTCGTCCTGCGTATTCTTGTTTTCTTGGGCGCCCCTGGATCCATGGGGTAGGAACTGTAACTTCCACCTTGCATCAGAAGTTGAAATATCTGGTGAAAAGAAAAATTGTCATTGTCTATGGTGAAGAAGAGTACATGGTTAGCCATGTGAATACTTTCAAATATGTAGAAATGGAGGGTGAATTGGTTGAAACTCCGTGTCAAACATTTGAAGTTGTTCCTTGCTTTGCTCCTGTTCCTCAGTCTGTCCCTGCTTCTGAAAGAGCTCTTGTGGTTACCAGAATACCTCCTGCAATGGCCTCCCTCAAAGATGCTAAGGATGTGGTTGAAAAAGGTGGTTGTGCTATTTGGGGTCAGCTTCCCAACATCCCTTACAAGTCTGACAAGTTTGGTTTGGGTTTCACTGCAGAATCTCAGAGGGTTGTTCGTCGTGCTCGTGCTGTTCGTATCACTAATAAAGGGGTCATAGGAGATCAAATCAATGCTGTGGGTGAACATGATGAAGACTACAACCTGGATGATTGGATCTTTCCTACCATGGGTGATGGGCTCAACAATTGGAAGACTGAAGACGTTATTCCTATCTCCTTTAGTCAGGAGTAAATACTATTACTGTGTTTTGTTTTAAGTTTGTAATTTCGAACAATAAAACCTTTTAAGCCTTGTGTTTTACCTGGGGCACAATGGTATGCTTGTTTCAGGATGTCATTTCATTTGCATACTTCATTCAATAAAATCAATGGACGTTTCGTTTTCGTAAATATTGTGCTCCTTGTATTTCTTTTATTATTTTTTCTATTTTATCAGTTATGTGTTCTTACACACACCCATATCACTAAAATGCAGATCCTCATCCACTCTGGATCCTGTTGATAACAGTTCCACTATTGCCAATTATAATTTCAAGAATCTGATCTATCAAGCTGACGATGGGAAGGAGGAAGATTGTGAGGTACCTGTAGATCTTGCTAGGTTGTTGCAACAAGAAGAGAAAGCTATACAGCCACATGAAGAGCCACTCGAAGTTGTGAATTTGGGAACTAAGGAAAACAGGAAAGAGGTCAAGATAGGGGCTGAACTAGAAGATGGTGTTAAGAACAGACTAATCCAAATGTTACGTGACTATGTGGAGATCTTCGCTTGGTCATATGAAGATATGCCAGGGTTGGATACTGACATTGTGGTTCACCGTCTATCGGTAAAAGAAGATTGTCGTCCAAAGAAGAAAAAGGTTTGTTGCATGCGTCCTGAAATGTTAGAAAAGATTAAAGCAGAGGTGATGAAACAATTTGATGCAAGGTTCTTAGTTGTGACTTCTTATCCTCAATGGATTGCAAACATGGTGCCAGTACCTAAGAAGGATGGTAAGGTACACATGTGTGTGGATTACAGGGATTTGAATAAGGCCAGTCCTAAAGATGACTTTCCACTTCCACATATTGATGTTTTGGTAGACAACAATGTTCAGCATAAGGTATTCTCTTTCATGGATGGTTTCTCTGGTTATAATCAAAATAAGATGGCACCAGAAGATATGGAGAAGACTACATTTGTTACACAATGGGGCACTTTTTGTTATAAGGTGATGCCATTTGGTTTGAAGATATCAGCGTGCTATGGTGGCTTTGTTTCATGATATGATTCACCATGAGATAGAGGTATATGTGGATGATATGATAGCCAGGTCCCAGAATGAGGAACAACACCTTGATCATCTGTGCAAGTTGTTTGAGAGGTTGAAAAAGTATAAACTGAGATTGAATCCAAACAAGTGTACTTTTGGAGTTAGGTCTGGTAAACTCCTGGGTTTCATTGTCAGTGGAAAAGGTATTAAAGTGGATCCTGCAAAAGTAAAAGCTATACAAGAGATGCCTGCTCCCCATAATGAGAAGGAAGTCAGAGGTTTCTTGGGACGACTGAATTACATTGCAAGATTTATTTTCCAGCTAACTGCTACCTGTGATCCAATCTTCAAGTTGTTGAAGAAAGATCAGGTAATGGAATGGAATGATGAGTGCCAGGTAGCCTTTGATGAGATCAAGAAATACCTCCAAGAACCTCCAATTTTGATGCCACCAGTTGATGGAAGACCCTTGATTATGTACTTAACAATATTAGACAGCTCAATAGGGTGTGTGTTGGGACAACATGACGAGTCTAGTCGAAAAGAGCAGGCAATATACTACCTTAGCAAAAAGTTTATCAATTGTGAAACAAGATACTCACTGCTCGAGAAAACTTGTTATGCTTTGGCATCGGCTCCTCGCCGACTAAGACAATATATGTTGACTCATACTACCTTGTTGATTTCAAAGATGGATCCAATCAAGTACGTATTCGAGAAACCTGCTCTCTCTGGACGAATAGCGAGATGGCAAATGATTTTAACAGAATATGATATACAGTACACCACTCAGAAGGCCATTAAGGGCAGTGTGTTAGCTGATCATTTAGCTCATCAGGCAGTGGATGATTATCAGTCTATGAATTTTGAGTTCCCGGATGAAGACATTATGATTGTTACTAAAGAACCTAAACAATATGACGGACCTGAACAGGGATCCCGATGGACTATGGTTTTTGATGGAGCTTCTAATGCGCTTGGTAATGGTGTTGGTGTTGTGATCATTTCCCCGGAAAGTTGTCATACCCCAATTACTGCTAGACTTTGTTTCTATTGTACCAATAACATGGCTGAATATGAAGCATGTATCATGGGTATCAAAGCTGCCATTGAGATGAAGATTCAGGTTCTGGACGTATATGGAGATTCAGCCCTGGTAGTTAGTCAGATTAAAGGAGATTGGGATACCAAGCACCCAAATCTCATTCCTTACAGAGAGAATGTGTTGTCTTTGATCCCATATTTTGAAGAGATTACCTTTGGACATATTCCACGAGAAAAGAATCAGTTGGCAGACGCATTAGCCACCATGGCATCTATGATTGAGATTAGTTGGGATGATGAAGCTCCCAGAATCACTATTGATAGATTTGAGAAGCCTGCATATTGTAATGAGATTGATACTGACGGAGTAGAGGTAAAGCCTTGGTTTTATGAGGTGAAGAGGTATCTTGAAGCTCAGGAGTTCCCTGGAGGGGCATCTGTCAATGATAAGAAGTTTCTGAGGAGGTTTTCTGCTAAGTTTTTCTTGAGTAATGGAATTTTGTACAAGCGCAATCATGATTCTACTTTGCTTCGTTGTGTGGATAAGAAGGAAGCAACAGAGATTATGGAAGACATGCATGATGGGATCTTTGGCACTCATTCTAGTGGTCATACCATGGCAAAGACGATATTGAAAGCAGGTTACTATTGGTCTACCATGGAAGCTGACTGCTATCAACATTCCAAAACATGTCACAAGTGTCAGATTTATGCTGATAAGGTGCATGTACCTCCAGTTCCGTTGAATGTGTTGACTGCTCCTTGGCCTTTTGCCATGTGGGGCATTGATATGATTGGTGAGATCAAGCCTACTGCTTCCAATGGGCATCGTTTCATCCTTGTTGCCATTGATTACTTTACAAAGTGGGTGGAGGCAGTCTCATTTGCATCTGTTACTAATAATGTTGTGGCTCGATTCATTAAGAATAATCTCATATGTAGGTATGACATCCCTGAAAGGATTATCACAAACAATGGCTCTAATCTGAACAACACTATGATTACTGGCCTTTGCACGCATTTCAAGATTAAGCATCATAATTCTTCTCTGTATCGTCCAAAGATGAATGGTGCAGTAGAAGCTACCACTAAGAACATCAAGAAGATTCTACAGAAGATGACTGTTATGTATAAGGATTGGAATGAGATGTTACCATTTGCTCTTCATGGTTATCGTACTACAACACATACTTCAACAGGGGCAACCCAATTCTCCTTAGTCTATGGTATGGAATCAGTTCTACCCATTGAGGTTCAGATCCCTTCCTTGAGAATCATGAAGGATGCAGGCTTGGATGAAGATGAGTGGATTCAGACTTGACTTGACCAGATAAATTTGATTGATGAGAAAAGGCTGGCAGCTGTTTTTCACGGTCAGATGTACCAGAAATGGATGATCAAAGCTTTTAATAAGAAGGTTAAGCAAAAGGTATATCAGACTGGAGACTTGGTAATCAAGCGTATCGCATTACCATAGGGTGATCCTAGGGGCAAGTGGACTCTTGCATATGAAGGACCATTTGTAGTCAAAAGGGTATTTTCAGGAGGTGCCATGATGCTTACTACTATGGATGGTGAAGATTTCCCACAGCCCGTAAACGCAGACATAGTTAAAAAATACTACGCATAAAAAGAGACCTGCTAGGTTGACTGGCCTAGGCAAAAATAAGGGCATCCCGGTGAACCAAAAGGGTTCGGACAAAAATTAGGGATATATAAAGGATTGTACACCCGGCAAGTCGAAAATCCGAAAGGGAGGCTTGGGCAAAAAAGGGTATCCTAGTGGATTGAAAACCTGAAAAGGAAATCCGAGCAAAAGTTAGGGATTAAAGCATATGAATATGTCTCGTTGGATCACTCATGTAACCTCAACCAGTTGTGCTACCTGAATCAAGTTCAAACAAATAAAGATCAATCCAATCATTTCTATCTCGACAGCAAAGGATGAGATACTTGAAGATAATGGCAATAGTAGAATTGGAACTCAATAGGATTATTTTTCACATAGCTGCTTTTCTTTGTTTTTGTAAAACTTTTACGACGAATTACTCTTACTAGGATTTCTGTATCCTTGTAAAAACGTACATGTTTATAGGCCATTTTCTAAATAAATAAAGTCCCGTTTTTTGAATTCAAGTTTACTTTTCCCTTGTTTACTTAAGCGAAAATGTCCATTGGTTATATTTTAATGTGTGTATGCTTTTGAATATGATTGATGTTTACCAGAAATGCATAAAATGCAGTAATAATATTTACTAAGGACGAACGAGGATAGGAATTCAACGAATCTTCGCCTCCTCATCCCCACCAAGCAAGGTTTGATACTCCAGGATAAGTCACTCAGGGGATGTCCATCTCTTTTATCCCCAATCAGGATATTCAGGAACCTAATTCTTCAAAAGCACGACAAATGAAGACGGGAGGTTCTGAGTACCATATTATTAAATAGACGGGAACGAAGTCCTCATGTTCCTCAGCAATGAACCGGGATTTATTATCCCCAGCCAGCAGTTGTTATACAGAGATACCCAGACACTTCAGGCTACATGATTCATACATACATCATTTACATTATATCATGGCATACACATCCATAACCCAAACGACATTCTTACTTAAGAGCATCATGTTATACATGCATACATCAAATAATCTTGCATAAACTAACTTTTTCTTTTCAGGATAGTTGCATGCAGATAAACACTATCAAACAATTCAGAGATAATCGCTACGAAGATTCATTCTGATGACCAATACAAGTTGTCCTTGAGATGGCACATAAATGGTCTATACGAAGACCTAGTGTTCAGTCCAGGATATTACCAGAAGCAATTCAAGAGTAATCGCCACGAAGATTTAATCCTGATGCTCAAGTTGTCCTTGGAAGGGTATGTAAATGAGCTATACGAAGATCTAGTGCTTAATCCAGGATATTTCTAGAGGAGATAATCGTTACAAAGATTTATTTCTGATGGTCAACTATCTTTGGGATAGTGTGTGAATGATCTATACAAAGATCTAGCACTTAATCCAAGAGATTCTTTCAGAAGAAGTTCAGGGATAATCGCCATGAAGATTTAATCCTGATATTCTTTATGTCCTTGGGAAGGTATGTAAATGGTCTATACGAAGATCTATTACCTAATCCGGGATATTTCCAGAAGATATAATCACTACGAAGATTTATTTCTAATGGTCTATGTAATAGTTTATCTGTGGGATGGTACATAAATGATCGATACGAAGATCTTGTACTTATCCCAAGATATTACCAAAAGCAATTCAGAAAAGATCTCCACAAAGATTTGATTCTGATGCTTAAATTAAAGTATGTTCCTAAAGATGGTTCAGAGCCGATCTATACGAAGATCAAAGTACTGACACCTAATGAAAGATATTCTTTTCCCCTAGAGATAATGCAGAGACGATCTATAAGGAGATCTAGTGCTGACATTCAACTCAAACCATGTTATAGGAATGATTCAGAGACGGCCTATACGAAGACCTAGTACTGATATCCAGTGACAACCTTTTGATACTATCACCTCCTGATATTATGGATGGCATCTATGAGTCCATCTCCATCTCCTCTAAGTGGCATCTTTAAGCCCATTCAAGCATATACAACCAATCAGCAGTGTTACTTTACGCACCAGCGAGTTCAAATTTTTGGGCTTTTGTGTTCAATCCCCTTCAACCTTCCAAGTCACGAATGGCACACATGCCAATCTAATTCCTCAGGTTTCAGAAAATTGAACAGGGGTAGCTGTTGCACCCTAAAATTTGCCCTCCCGTAGTCAAGGCATTGTGTACCAAGGTGTCCTAAGAGGTTCACAAGGTTCACAAGGTATCCCAAGAGGTTCACAAGGTTCACAAGGTTCACAATTAGTCAGAAAGCTTGGAAGTTCCCTCAGACAAAGCCTCATCTTAAGCAATGCACCCTAAACTAGGGTTTTGGATTTCATCAGGCTAAATGGACTTTCAAGGCCTAAAGTGAGCTTCATAACATCCTACATGTCTTCAAGAATCCCTATGTCAAGTTTCAAGGCTTTCCCAAAAGGTTTTCTCAGTCAGATGATCAAATATGCAAAAATCAGTCAAAGTGGTTTAAAAGTCAAACAGAGGTCAACTATGGTCAAATCAAAGTCAAACTTCATGATTTTTTTCCAACATCAAGTTTATGAAGTAAAATTCATCATTTGATCAAGTTTCGATCATGATTCATCAAGGAGATTTCAGATCATCAAGAATCAGGAGTTTCTAAATTAGGGTTTTCACAGGAAAAGTCAACTGAACTTTGACCAGCCATAACTTTCACATGCTTCATCAAATATTTCCCATACAAAGCTAATTTTTAATGAAATTGAATTCTCTACAACTTTGTGTCTCACAAGCCAAGCCTAAAAATTCTTCATTTGAAAGGTATGAGCCAAAACATTACAGGTCATTTCAAAAGTCAACATCTTCCAAAGGGCATAATTTGAAAATGGTAAAGGATATGGACATGAGACAAAAAGGGTTTGTTAGAGGACTCTCTAAGCTTTCTAAAAAGTCCAAGAACACCCTCATAGCCTTAAAATAGAGGTATTTGTGCTTTGTCAAAGTTGGGAAATGTTTGGGAGGTATATGAAGCAAACGGGGCCTTAAAACCAATTTTTGCCAAATGGGCCTACCAAATTGCCACCCAATCTTCATGATAGCCTCAAGCACGACCCAAAACAAGCATTATCTGATTTTTTATAATTTATTAAGTATTTATTTGAATTTTATTCATTAAAATGCAAATTAAATCAAAATAAAATATAAAAGTCAAATATTTGGACATGATTCTGGTTCTAGAAGATCATAAACATCATTTAAGATTGATTGATCACATCCAAATTCGTGCATGATCAGATTGGCATAGTTAGATTTGATTTTTGATGATTTTCAAATATTGGATTTCTTCATGATCAAGCTACTTCAAAAAGCCCACAAATCCATCAAGTTTTTGACCTAATTCATTCACCATAAATACATGAACAAGACCATTGCATTAGGGGACGATTTTTGTAGGCCAAGAACACCTTATTCAAGTTTCAAAAATCTTCATAAAAGTCAAATTCGGATTTCAAGATTGAAGCTTCTTCCAGACGATTTTAAGGTTGCAAATGAACCTTTGAGGCTTCCATAACATGTCTCCATCATCACTATCATTCCATTCACACCTTAAAGCCATAACCGAATCAAGTTTTCTTCTTCATATGTCATATTTTCGTTTTCATACATTTAGTCATTATCATCTAAAACTAACCACCAATTTGTGTTTGTTTTGAAGTATAGAAGTTTCCTGGATGATTTGTTCTGAGTTCCATGGCCATAGTCGCGTTTCACCATGATTAGGGTTTTAAGAACTGTTTTAGGGCTTCGCGATCCAGGACATATAAATACCATTGAGTGACATAATTGAATCCTTTGATCATTGGGTAATTTATTGGAATGATTATTGTGGATTAATTTCATGTATTACTCGCGATTGAATTTTACAGGTTTCATGCGCATGAGAATTCGCAGGAAAATTCCCATCAAATTTCGCAGGTAAACCTGTAAAATTCTGAGGAAGAAGACGATGAAGTTGGTGCAAACCAGATTTTAAATATTTGATTTATTTTATTAATCTTTTGTTTGATATTGTTATCACAAGCGCGCGGTTGTCCCAGTGGTGAAGCAGTCTCTATGTTTGCTATAGGGTGTGGGTTCAAATCCAGCCTGTGGCAATCTTTTCTTTAAATTATGATTTTCACGCTGATTTAATATATTAGGTTTTGTTTCCAGATGGTTATTACATGCGTGCAGGTGGCCTGGTGGCAAGGGATGAGGCTGATGAACCTTAGGTCAGGGGTTCAAACCCCGATCTCCCCATTTTTAGTATTTTCTAAACTTTTCTTCCTTTTTTTTGTTTTTTTATTATATTAATTAATTATAATTAATTTATTAATTAACACTAATAAATCAAAAATTAACCCCTTCAAACTAATTTTTTCTAAAATATTTTTAAAATAACTTTTGTAAATAATTTTTCTTAATTTTAATATTTTTTTCATATATTTCATTTAAATATTATTATATTCTTATTTTTTTAAATTTCATTAAGTATATTTAAACTAATTCTTTTATAAACCCTAATCAAATCTATTTTTTTTACTAACCCTGATTTTTTCTAACCCTAATAATTGTTGCTTTTATTTATTATTATATTATTTAATTATTTATTTATTTCTCGCTTTAATTTTTTTACTAGAAAAATGTATAGGTTATATTAAATGTAATTTATTTTCGTTCGATTATTATGTATCTGCCCCGAAGCCCTGTAATAGCTTAGAAGTTTATTTTCTCGTTTTTATTATTATTTAACTGCCATGGTTAGTAATATAGGGAGTGCATAACTAATTGTAATTAAATAAATTTAGAAAATTAATTAAATAAGACAAATAATCAAAACACTCACACACGTAAGTCGATCTAAGATCGCCGTCTTCACTTCTTAGGGTTACCTCTCAGTTGCCTTATTCAAAAGGTCAAGTAGGGTGTCTTAAGCAAGATCCTAACAAACAAAATATCATCTTGTCCCTCCCAAATTTAAAAGATCAAGTCCTTACGATGTTGCCTACGGAATAATGATCTTGTCCCTTCGAATAAAATATGATTGTCCCTCCCAAGTGGCTAAAGACACCCTACAGTTGCCTATACACATGGACCCTGCATATGTCCCTTAACTAACATCCAAGGTAATGAATATCTACTCCTTAATAGTAGGGATAGTCTTACCCTTTGAAAGAACATAAAAGAATAAGAAAGACTTAATCTAGGGTAGGTATCTCGTATTTACTTGCTCACACCTTCAAAATTACTTTCACACCTCACATTTTCTAAAATATTTTCAAACTAGGATTTGTATACACCCATACGAGGGTCATTACAAAGTACTTAAAGAAATTTTTCTAATCACACACTACAAAAACAATTAAAGTGAGCTAAGTAACTAAGAGCCCATGGATAACCATGGATATAAAGGGTGCTAATACATTCCCTTTATATAACCTACCCCCCGAACCCAGGTCTTTTAAAATAGGTCTTTCCTGTTCTTTTATGCCCTTTCCTTATGGATAAAATAAAAGTCAGTGGCGACTCTTGCTATCCATAACATGACTAAAAGTCAATTCTCCCACCGTGTTACAATATGGTATAAAGTTGCTCTCTGCAATTTACTTTGGATTCTGAAGGTGTTGTGGACCATATTGTTGCACTGCTAGCACACAGTATATGATTGGATTCCAGAACATGTTTCAAAACATGTGTGTATTTTTTTCTTTTTGGGAGTGTTTGTGGACGACGCTGGCAGAAAAATTTGAAACACGGGGTTTCCATGCGTGTTTGTTATTGGCCGTTTGTTTTGGGAGAACTAGTCAGCTGGTCAAGATCAGTTTTTGTTCCACATTGAATGATGCATAAGTTTTTGCTCCTATCATAAAGATCTGGGACCAAGAACGCTTCTTTTTCAAGGATAGGACGTTACTATCTATGCATTGGCTCACTTAAGCGTATTTCCTCCTCCTCCAGCATGTGAGTTTAACTTTTTCATCTATTCTTATTTCCTTCTAATAGGGTTCTTTAGAGTTTGGATGAATAGTTCATGGATATGGTGCTGTGAGAGTCGTGTTTGCCAAGTTTTGGCTAAAAAGGGGGAGAAAGAGTGTGTACAGATGTTGTGCTCAGAACTGTTGTCAATGCAGCTGCATCTATTATTATGTGTGGTGGTTATCAGGATATCAAGGTGGATGTCGTATGCTAGTACTTGTGACTTGTGTCCTGAGTTGTTGAACATAATTGTGACTTATGTTCTGAGTTACATAAGGGAATGAGAGGGTTTTCTCTTAAGCCACCATTGGTCACCCAAATGGAGTATGTTCATCACCTTGAGAGGAAGGGTTTTGTGGAACCTGAATGGATAGAGGTCTTAATGGATTGGTTCGACCAAGACTTCAAGAATTTCTATTTTCCACTGAAAGAATAGGTGAATGGTGTGTCATTGTGAATACTGCTGAAGATGTCAAATAACATGCCCTGACAAAGTGAAAACAATAGGTGAATGGTGAATGGTGTTTTATCCAAAATTTTCCAAAGGGGGAGATTGTAAGTTCTGTAGAATTGGCATTAAGTTTGTAAGACAAATATAGCAGTAGTGTGTATGTACAAGATCTTTGCAAAACACAGAAAATATAAAGCAATGAGTCCTTTGTGTGCGCCCAAACATGTTGTGTTGAAATGTTTCAACATCTGGAGCAACATGTCGAAGAAGATGTCAAGACAATTCATTCGACATCATGAACCGTTATAGATGGATTGGAGTTTCTGTTTTGTTTTCAACTGAAACAGTTTATTTGAAGATTTAAATCAATCCAATGGCGTTGATTGTAGAAGATCTTGAAGACTCAATTTACATTGAAGACAAATATTGAGAAATATAGAGTTTCTATATTTAGATACATTTTAGGAGTTTTTTATATTTGAAGATCTTTTTGTATATTTTGTAGCAGAATTTTGCTGCATTATTTGTAGTAGCTATTGTTGTGATTGTTTAGGCCCAAATCCAGTTGGGAATAGGTTATAAAAGAAACTTTGTAACCTAGTTTAGAACTAACCAACCAACCGATCAAAATGTAACATCATTAGGATTGTGTTCTTGTGCAGTCGTACGCCTATTGTGGCTGTGTATTTATAAACATCAAAGTTGCTAAGCAAGAGGTGGATTATACTTAACTGAAGTTTCTAAGCAAGGTTAATGTATTGTAATGGAAGTGTGTCTTCTATTGTGATTGTTGTATAGGTTTGAAGCCGTCAGTATCAACAACTGATAGTTGAGAACTGTGAGACATCACTGAGGTGATTCGAAGTGAGGATAAGTTTCTCATGTTTAGGAGTTCCTAAGTAGAAGTTCCATTAGTAGTGATTATGTGAGAAGACTGTAAACTGTAGGTGTTTGCTGAAAAGTATTTGAATTGATACTACATAGTGGATTTACTTCCTGGATTGGTAGCCCCCAGAGTAGATTGGTTTGATCGAACTGGGTTAACAATTCTGTTGTGTTCTGTATAGCTTTTCTGTCTTTATTTTATGCAGTACCTGAAATCAATGTCCTATCAGATGTCGCAACATCCTGAAGCATGTTTGACTCTAATATAGAATTTTAAGTACTGATGTGTATGTCTTACCATGTTTATAAGTAACCGATAATATGTCTCAATATCATATTCGACATCTGAGTCTGTCATACCAGAATTTCAAGGAGTTATCAAGTCTTGACATAGGTATGAATGTTAGGAGTAATATTTATACTGGATTGACCCACTATGAGAGTACTAGATAGAATGTTATGCAAAGTGTAGTAAGTTATTCTCATGGTGATAGTGGTGTATACCACTCTTTGACCTGAAACTACTATGGATCCTAGATGTAGAGTCAAGTATTTTATTATTGATCAAACATTATCCGTAACTAGATGATCATAAAGACAGTTGATGGGTACTTCACGAATCATGTTGAGGAACACAAGTAGCCTAGATGGAATTTGCCCATCTGTAACACCCCAAATTTTCCCTCTTATTCTTAAGCATCATATCGCATCATGTTCATCATACTCATATCATTTTCATATTTTTGCGTGACATCATTAGCATAGAAAAATGAGGCATACCATTCATTGTGGAGGCATAGCATAAGCTGGCAGTGATTTTAGTGCGTCGATCTGAGTCAGACGGACGTTTCACCTAATCTTGGTCAAACTATCAGGAGATTAGTTCAGCTGCTGAGTCTTCATGCTTCAGGGGTTATTTCTCAAGCAGTGCGAGTTCGGAGTTGAATTGTGTTGTATGCAAAAATACTTGATTTACCAGGCAGTGGTTCAAGTGATAGTTTTTGGGTTCGAGGATTCAAGTGTATCATGGGTATTTTCATTGTGTGCATTTGAGGATTTATTGTTCTAGAGAATAATTCAGATTAATTCGAAGTAATTCTGGTCAGAGGCCCAGAGACTGATCTTTTCAAATGGTTGTTGTTTCGCGTGTGAATTTCTCAGTGGTAGTGGTGTTCTCCTGAGCTAAATAGTTCGGTGGAAGTGAGGCAAGATGGTTGAGTGTGAATGGACTGATTGATCGAGATTTCGTGATTATGTGCGTATTGGCGATAATTGGTTTGTCCCACAAAATGTCAAATTCTACATCCGTTTCTAAACCATTTTATCCGATCATTCGTTTAATCCAATTTCTCCACCATTGTCCATATTTCGAATTTTTCCCATTTTTTTAACATCTTTCAAATCCATATTCACAACCCGTATCTCTATCAGTTTTAGTTATAACCAATATCAGTTTCTCATGTTCGTTTTTCATTTGTAAATACGCTTCGACCAACTAATTTTCTTTTTTTATTTCAAATGTCAATTCTTTTTTTATATTCATATCCAGAACCACTTTATTATACTTATATCAATTTTAAACCATATTCGTTTCCATTAGTCAATTTCCAAATCCATTTTATTCGTATTTTTTTATGTCCATTAGTCATTTGTTTTTCTAACCAAAACCCATGTCCATATTATAATCAAAATAAAGTCTCCCAAAAATACTAAAAGATTTGTCACATGCTTAGGTCTACATTTCATTTATCGCGAAGCATTTTGTTATAATCTTCTGGATATTTCAAGCAGTGTTGTCTCATAGCTTATAGCATCCGTAGCGGCACTATAGTGTAGCAGATTCTCGATGGATTCGTTCTTTAAATTAGAAGATGTTGCTATGGGCATATGGATCGAACAATTTCAGAATAGTGGTAAAGAAGTGCATTATGAGAATGATGAGAGGTTTTACAATGCTGGATGTGAATCAAATTATACACTGGCACATTATCAAAATCCAAGGATGGTGTTATGCCTTTGGGAGAAACTGCAGAAAGAATACAAGCCAGAATGCTTTCAAAATATCATGTACATTACAACATGACCAAAACGCACCATTTTTCAACACAAAAACACAAAGGCACCGTATGCAAACCCGTACAAATCAGGAATCAAAACGCAGTGAAATAAAAAAATAGTGGAAAAAGAGAAAGAGTCAAAAACAGAAATTAAAAAAAAATATATAACAATATAATAGAAAAAAAGAGAATAAAGAAAAATCAGAAGAAAAGAGGAGGGATTTTCATAACCGAATTTTGGGGGCTGCTCAAAACAATAACTGAATCATACTTCTCATCCTAACAAAAAATCACCGATAACAGAATTATTCTACAAGAAAAGGTTTGTTATAACAGAATCATTCCCCTCACAATAACAGATTGGTTCATTGATCTCCATCACAGATAGTACACCCAAAACCGATTCATTCATCATCATTCTCTGGAATCTTCTTCACAAAGATAACAGAAATAACAAAAATCACTCCTCTCACAATAACAGAATCAATTGAATCTCATCCATTTTCTCTCCCCAATTCTCTTCAATCTTCATCAATTTTCTTGAGAATCATCATCAATTCATCACAGTTTTCCTCCATGTTCTTCAATCTGTATCACCAATAACAAAGGAATCGATTCCAATCTACATCAGCACTTCAATATTCATCAAGCATCATCCTGTATTTCGGATTCGATCACAATTTTCCTCCATGTTTCAGCCTTCATCAAGTTGTTTTTTCGATCGAATGAAGCTATCACAGTAGCATCAACAAACCTGCGAATTAATCCGATACACGTTCATATCAATTCAGAACGAACAAAACGTAATTGCGAAGTTGAAGCGAAGCTCAATAACAATAACAAAATTGCGATTCAGTTCTGAAGAAGTGAAGTATTACCGTATCGAGGCTGATTTCCTTGTATCTGTCGGCATCGTCAACTGAAGCTCGTAGTCTCGTATCAACTTCACGGCAGCTTCTTCAATTCCTTCGGTTAACAGGTACGAATCTCAGCTTGTAGACGTATCTGCTTGCGGTTTGTGTTTGTTGTCATCATGATTCTGAATATGTGGATATGGTGTTTGAGTTGAGTTTTGAGTATTTTTGTTTCTGAATTCATGTTGAGCACGATTAGGTTAGGGTCGTTTAGAGTAAATTAGGGCTAGAGTTGATGGCGGATTTAGGATTGAGAGGAGATTTGGAGAATACCGTTTGCGGATTCATGCCGGTGAGAGGTTCTTGGTGGAGATTGTTGTTCGTAATTAAGTGGTTAGGTTACGTTAGAGGAGAGGTTGAGAGAAGCTTAGGTTAAGCAGAGTTCGGCGGCGGTGAGTATGTGGTGGCGAGGTTATGAGGTTGGCGAAGGAGAGGCGTCGGCTGGGAGTAAGAGGTGAGGTCGGATGCGAGAGGAGTTTAGTGCCGTAAGGTTGAGGAAGAACCGGTGTCAGCGTCGGTGAGGGTAAGGTTGAAGAAGAGGCTTCGGCGGCGGGCTAGGGCTCTTGAAGACAAGCAGGATGTGCTTGGGAGAGAGAGGTTTAATGGCCTCCGTCTTGAGGTTGAAGGAGGGAGGAAGCGGCGGCGGACTCTAGGGCTGGGAAGGAGATGTGTTTGAGAGAGAGAGGAAGCTTATTTGCGTTTTTTGTTGTATATGTGTTTATGTTTGTTTCATTGTTTTATCATTAAGAGCATTAAGGCAATAAAATGTTTAGGAAATATGAATAATGTTTAGGAAATATAATAATGTTTAGGAAATATAATAAAATGTTTAGTAAAGAATTAATAAGGGGATTTTGAAGAGATAAGAAATAAAGAGTTTGAGGATTTGTTTGTGTGCTTGAACCTGGACTGGTAAATTCCTGGGCCTAAGGAATTGATTCTTGCACCCCTCTCCATTGGGCCCATCTTGTTTCAGCTCAAAGGGCCTGCTTCATGTACCTCCCACTCATTTCCTTTATTTTCTTTTCCTATTTTAATTTCTTTCATAGATCAGTTTTCATTTTAATCCATTAAAATAGTTCTGTTCATCTAAAAATTCTCAAATAAATCATGGACTTTCCTTTATGTCTCTAGTTTTTTATCACATTTTTATTTTATTTTTTCCATTGATCCACGTGCCATAAATAATTCACCAAGGTGCATAGCTTCTTTTGCTTCATTTCTTGACCAGTCTGTCTTGTCTATTTTCTATAGCTTTCAATATTTGGATTTTTGATCCCATTCTTTTTGCATTGTGTTCCTGAGATCTTTTAGTTTCCATGTAATTTTTCTCTGAATTTTTAGGAAATTATTTCTTGAGTTTTGATCTGATATCTTGTGATGTAAGTTTCTGTCCTAACTTGTGTTCTCGCCTTCATTTGTCCTAGCTCCTTTCTGAATTTTTGCAAATCCTTTTGAAAAGTTGATATGACATGTTTGAAGATCATTTGGTTTAAGTTGTAGAATTTTTAGATGGCTGGTTTATTATTTGTGGATTTTTGTTCTCACCTTGTCCCATTTTGCCTCGTTTGGTTCATAAGATTTCTTATAGGCTTAGAAGGGCACTTGTGCCAACTTCTTCTTCTCATTTGGGGTCCTTTTGGGATGTGGATACCTTCCTGGTCCTAGTATAGGTCTTGTTTCTTCTGAATTTTTGAGTTTGTTTCTTATTCAAGTCATTTGTCTCTTTAAGTGTTTAAACTCCATCTTTTGATTCCGTTGCTTCTATTTTGATATTGTTTGGTATTGTGTGACCTCTCTCTTCATCTTTCTGGCCTCCTAGGCTATTCTTCATATCATTTTGGTTCTGGTTTTGAACTTTGTGCTTGTATTTTGTGTGTTTTGCATTACATCTTTCATAGGTGCGCACTTGTTTCCATATGTATTCATGTTGCCTCATTTTAAATCATAAGGCTCTCACCTTCATTTCTTTGAGTTGAATTGGCATTAAGAATTTGTTTACTTCACTTCACTTCTGATTGTTGGATGATGTCATGTTAATTTGCTTATTTTTGTTTCACTTGTGCTTACTAACCTTGCAGGGGCTATGGTAAGTGTGAGATGTGGGAATTGAGTTCCACATCTCTAATTCTTATCTCTTCCTTTTATGTTTATGTGAATTAACTCTCTTTTGTTGGGCCTAGGCCTTTCTCATCCCTTCTTCTATCTTCTTCTTCCTTCTTCATTAGGATAGAAACCTCACTAACCCTTAGGACATCCATGCATGTTAACACTTAGGATTATTTTTAGTTCCCCTTAGAATTTTTCCTTTGAGATCCTTTGGTGCTCTCTCTCTTCTCATCTTCAAACTTAATTCTAATTCATTTAATAAAGGTTGAGTACTTTCATGTGACATGAGACTTTGCTATGAGATGCTTGCACGCGTTCCATTTCGGGGCGAGGTGTGAGTCATCACTCGTGGTGGATAGGTCTTAGCATGAGTACCTCACAAAGAAAAGCTAAAAAGCACTTCTTAATCAAAAACCACAAAAACACTTAATAACGATAATAGGCCAGTGTGCTTAAGCCTTCACTTGTGGGACTAGCTTTGGGGATTTCCTCCATGGATAGGTGTGCCTCTTGCGCATTCCATTTCGGGATGATGTGAGATGTACACATCCCATTGAGTAAGACTTAGGTACACTTACCTATGCAAAACTTCACAAATAAAAGCTTCTAAAAAACACTAAACAAACAATAAGCGTCTTTCCTTCGGGAATTCTTTTCTCATCTCTTTCGCTCCGTACGCGAACTTGCTTCTACTTGTCACTTTGCAAGACGGTTACGCACTCGTCGTCCGAGTCTGCAACACCTGAGCAATGGCATAGGCAGTTCAAGCTTTAATTCACAAGAAGTTCCCTTTGTTACCCCTAGTAAGGGGAACTACGGCGTCTCTGATCCTCATTATCCTGATGAGGTACGTAGGCAGCGGGGTAGGGCCCGTTCGAGCACATTCTTTATTTTCCCTACATTTCCCCTTTTATTCTCATTCTCTTTTTCTTATTCCTTTCTCATTTCCATTCCATTCCAGTTAGCGGTTTTATTCAACAACATTCTTATTTCTCCCCTTTGAAACAAAGCAAGCAAGCGTGGATCCCGTCGGGTACGACGGACGGATTGGGGTGCTAATACCTTCTCAATTTGTAACCGACTCCCAAACTCAGATCTTTGGTTCGCAGGACCTCGTCCTTTCCTTCTTCCTCAGGTTTGTGCAACATTACCTTTCCCATTCTTTTGGGATAAAAATGTCTGGCTGGCGACTCTAACCTTTCCACGCCACTTTCGCGTTTGTACTAGGATGAAAATCCCGGGAGCGACAGCTGGCGACTCTGCTGGGGATTGCACACCAGATGATCTCTGGTTCCCCTGTGAGTCTCTCCTAGCACTTGTTTGTTTCTGTTTCTTTGGGTGATGTTTGTTTGTTGTGGCTTGTTGTATTGTATTGTTGTTTGTTTACAGCTTTATTTACAGTTTTCAGTATTTATTTTCCGCATCATATATAGCATATTGGACTGTCTGGACTGGTTTTCTGTTTGGTGGGCTTGGGTGATACTGTTTTTGAGAGATAAGCCAAGTACCCGGCTTGAGTGCACCCTAGGATTAGAGTGGACATATTGTACTCGCATGCGACATGATGAGTGGCGATGTGTTTCACGCCCAGATTGCGACTGTCTTGGAAATATCTTGTGTGGGGATTTCCTCCACTTCGGGATAAGACCTTGATAGTTATGTGCATCTGGGGACCGATCATTGAGAACCTTTGTGGAAACAACCCTCTCCAGTGGTGACAGTGGCAGACCACATTTTGTGGCAAACCCATTCGCACCCGAGGGTCCACTAGGGACTCGCATAGGATGGCCTGGTTCTCTTATAGGAACTCAATCAAAGCATCTGGTCGTATGACATTAGCACTGTATCCTACGGGCTGAATGTACTATTGTTTCTCGATTTCAGCACTTGAAGCTGAGAACCTATAAGGGATGCTTGTTTTTCCCGGACTCAGCTGAGGCCTCCCTGCATAGTACATAATGCCCAACCGATTCCCTGATTTGGTCATGAGCCATTTCTCGGAAATGGTGAAAGTATTATTGCTATTCGGCTTTGAGAGTCCGTGATGTTTGACCCGAAGCACACCTGTGAGATTGGGGATGGGTTTACAGGTTTGCAGGAACCCTTGACCTCATCATACCCTTGTTACCAGTACAGTTCATGTTATGATACAGTTACTTTGGTTCCGGAATTCTGGTTTTCTTGTTCTGGTATTCTTGATACTATGGTCCTGAGATCTTCTTCAGAGAATAGTGATTATCAGAGAGTGTGACTCAGTGGGCTTTTGGTTTGTCAGTTATTCAGAGGGGCCTTTATCAGTGTCCAGATTTCAGACAGTCCCAGATGACCTTTGTCTTTGCATTTGCATCTGCATTGCATCATTGCATCATTAATCATTGTTTTTTGTTTTCATTCACAGGTTCATATCTCTGCTTCCGGTTCCGGTATTCTCTTCAAAGATGGAAGATCCTCGCAAGCAGAATATTCATTTCAACTTCTTTGATATCAAGGTTGGATTGTTGAAAAAGATGGTAAAGTTGATTACACCAAACCAGGTAGAAAGATTCAGAAAAGCTTACGGGAGTATTCTTGATGTGGTGATAGAGCTAGATCCTTCTAGGAGGAGTGCCATTCATACATTGCTTCAGTATTATGACCCACAGCTCCGTTGCTTCACCTTTCCTGATTTTCAGTTGGGCCCTATGCTGGAGGAGTATGCTCTGATCCTGGGTGTGCCGGTTCGAGACCAGGTTCCTTTCAATTCTGAGATGAGTAGACCTGCACCTGAGGCTATTGCTAAGGCTCTTTATTTGAGCCCTTCTACTGTGAAGTCTCTGACCATCATTAAAGGAGGAGTGTCCGGGTTTTCTTTGGAGGCTCTGGTGAAGAAGGAGGAAGAATTGTCTGTTGAAGAGGAATGGGATGCTGTGTGTGCTATCTTGGATCTTTCTATCTATGGCATCATCTTGTTTGCTGATATGGAGAAGTTCATAGACATAAACGCCATACATCTCTTTTTGCTGAAGAATCCTGTGCCTACCTTACTCGGGGATTTGTATTATTCAGTTCATTACAAAACTGAGAAGAAGAGGGGAGGTTTGGTCCGTTACTGTGCTCCGTTATTTCACATATGGTTCATGAGGCATTTGCCTAGTACGGGAGTGTTTAGTGACCATAGTTTGATATGGGCTCAGAAGCTGGAAAAGTTGTTGGCCAAGGATGTTAGATGGTTCACTCAAAGGCTGCAAGGTGCACGTTTCATCACCAGCTGCGGGAGTTATCTTAGTGTGCCTTTGTTGGGAATAACTGGAGGGATTAATTACAATCCGATCTTGTTAAGAAGACAATTAGGATACGCTTTGAGAGATGTGCCTGAAGATTTGAAGTTGACCCCTATTTTCTACTTCTCAGTGAAAGATAATATGCCCTTAGTGAGGAAGGTTGCGGGAGCTTGGAAGTGCATTAAAGGAGAAGGAATAGCTAGATTTGGGAAGTGCAACAATCAAACATTCCCAGAGTACAAAGCTTGGTTGAAAGACAGAGCCAGAAGAGTTTTGTTACCATTTTCGACACCAGTTCCCCCAGTTGCTAAGTCCATTAATACTGTGCCTCTAGAGGAATTCAAGAAGTTGGAAGCCCAGCTACATGCAGTTAGAGTTGAAAATACCGAGATGGTAAGCCTGTATCACCAAGCCAACAGGGCCAAGATTGAAGCTGAAGAGAAGTTGCTGAAGATACAGACGACTTTGGAGGCTAAGGAGAAGGACTTTGCAGGTAGAGAAGCACATTTCCGCAGGTTAGGGATGATGGAAGCCCAAAGAGAAGTTGAGCGCAAGAAGAAGTCAAAGACCCTCAGAGATGCTAGTCAGTCTATTTTCTGGTTGAAGGGACAAAGAGAGCAAGAGCTGAAGCAATATAAAGAAAAAGAAGAGTTCTTTGAAGTTCAGATGGCTTACAAAAAAGAAGAGGTGGAGCAGGCCCACAAGATTCGCAGAGAGAAGACCCAACAGCTCGCAGACAGTCAACAAGCCCTTGAAGCAGCACTCAAAGAGATTGAAGACCTCAAGTTGATGGCGGGAGTCAAGAAGGTCAGGTCTGATGAGGGAGTTACAGGATCCTCAGGCGGTGGTTGTGCTTCTTAGGTTGTTTTCTTTGTATCTGGATTACCTACAGGCATGTTGTAGGAGTCCTAGCTGTTTGTTTCTCCTCTGTAAGAACTTGTACTCTATGGGGAATTCTGTTTTATTGTGCCTAATGGGCTGATATATGTTATGATGTTTTTCACCATTTCTTGGTTTGCTTGCTGTTATGGTTTGAATATGGTTTCCCGCAAAGGTTTCTGAAAGTCGAGGATCAGTGCCCATCTGGTTTTCTTTGCTAAATACCGGAACCGGGGCATAAATGACCTGTGATTGGAAACATAAACAACTGCATTGCATCCATATAACTTGTTTGTTATTTTGCAGGTAGTGTCTCAGTTACTAACGTGTTTTGTGTTACAGGCACTATAGCTCCCCGTAAAGTTCGGGAACAACCAGCAGTGCACAGATATCCAACCAAGATTAACAGAGAACGAGCCATGGACCAGATGCAAGCGGACTTGGCAGATTTGAGGTAGAGAATGGATAACTTCATGACGTTAATGGCCGGCATATGGAAAAATCAAGAGCGTCTGTAAGAGATGGTTGAGAATCAGAACAGGAACACTGCTGCTGCTGCTAATGCTGATAATCGTACCGGTGCGGGCGCACGTCAGGTTGAACCTCCTGTTACACAACCAGGAGTGACTATAATCAACGATGGGTTGCATAACTTTCAGATGGACAATCATGATGACCAGTTCACTCTACTTGATGAAGCTGAAGGTCAAGGAGTAGAAATGAACAAGAGGTTCGAAGAGATGGCTGAGCAAATCAAGGCTATTCAGTCCCAGAGCTCTTTGGGATTCGATATAACAGACTTGGGCTTGGTTCCTGGAGTCAGGATTCCGTATAAGTTCAAAGTTCCAACCTTCGAGAAGTATAACGGCACTGCTTGCCCGAAGACCCATCTGCAATCATTTGTTGGGAGAATTGCCGCTCATACAGACGATGAGAAATTGTGGATATATTACTTTCAAGATAGATTGGTGGGAGCTTCCCTTGAATGGTACATGAAGCTCAGTAGGGTTAATGTCAAGAGCTGGAAGGATCTAGCTGAAGCCTTTGTGAGGCAGTACCAATATAACATGGACATGGCTCCGAACCGCACGCAGTTGTAGCATATGGCTCAGACAGCAAAAGAAGGCTTCAAAGAATATGCCCAGAGGTGGCGCCAGCTAGCTGCCAGGGTACAACCGCCTCTGTTAGAGAATGAAATGGCCGACATGTTTATGGGCACTCTCCAAGGTGTATTTCTTGAAAGATTGGCGTCGAGTTCTGCTACTAAGTTCAACGATATTGTCATTGCGGGAGAAAGAGTTGAAACGTTGCTGAAAATGGGGAAGATACAAGACCCAAGTGCTAGTAGCTCAAATGGAGCGAGGAAAGCTTTTAGTGGACCTCCTAGAAGGCGAGAAGGCGAGACGAATGCTGTATTCGGCCGAAGCCAGGGACGTGGTTACAGAAGACCTGATGAACATATGGCTGCTGTCACCATTCCTACAGCTCCCGTACAACAGATGCTACCTCCTCCACAACAACATCAGCAACAACAACAACCTCGAACCAACTACCAGTAGAGACCATATCAGCCGAGGTAGACTCGCCCGGCTAACAGGGTGATTGAAGCCATTCCGATGACGTATGCTGCCTTGTTGCCAAGACTACTAGATTTGAACCTCATCCAACTGAGGACTTTGGCACCACCACCTCTAGGAGAGCTTTCGGTTGGTTATGATGTCAACGCGCGATGCGCTTTTCACTCAGGAGCACCCGGGCACTCAACTGAGAAGTGTAGGGCTCTGCATCACAAAGTTCAGGATCTTGTAGATTCTAAGGCAATCAACTTTGCGCCGCCGCCGAATGTTAACTCGAACCCTATGCCTAATCATGGAGGGGCAATAGTCAATGCTGTTGAAAGTGATGACAAGTTGAGTTTGGTTCTGAGTATTGATGAAGTCAAGACACCTTTGAGGGTGGTGAAGGAGAGATTGTTGAAGGGTCTAGTATTTCCTGGTTGCTGTCTTGATTGTGAAGACTGTATGAGTGCTGTGAATGGCTGTGAGAAATTGAAGATGGGTTTGCAAGGGTTGATCGATGATGGGTCCTTGCAGTTCAGTAAGGTTAGTAATGAAGAGGCTGATGATGTGTCAACCATTACTATCTTCTACGATGAAGCTGACATGCCCGTCAGACAAGAGCCAGTTACCATTTACGCTCCTCAGATTAGTCTCGTGACTATAAATGTACCTGGGCCAGTGCCGTACACTGATGATAGAGCCATTCCTTGGCATTATGGTTCCGATGTTTATGTAGCGGGACAGAAGATGGAGAGTAGACCTGTTGCTGACCTGGCTATTGAGAATGTAGGAGGTGTTGGGGGTTTTACCCGAAGTGGTCGTTTGTTCGCTCCCCCTACGCTGAGAAGGGATTCTGAGGCCGAGGCTTCGTCCAAAGACAAAGGAAAGCAAACTGCGAATGACGAGTCAACTACTCCTGTGGCTGGGCAGGGAACGTTTGAAAAAGAAGTAGAAAAGTTCATGAGGATTATCAAAAGGAGTGATTACAAGGTGGTTGATCAACTAAACCAGACGCCTTCAAAGATTTATATCTTGTCACTGCTGATGTGCTCTCCCGCGCACCGAGAAGCCTTACTGAAAGTACTTCAAATGGCCTACATTCCTCAGGAGATTACTGTCAACCAACTCGAGGCTATTGTTGGAAGTGTCAATGCTAGCCATGGCCTAGGATTCACGGACAGAGACCTCACTTCGGAGGGAAGGAATCACAACAAAGCATTACACATCACGATGGAGTGCAAGGGCGCTGTGCTGTCTCATGTTCTTGTAGACACAGGCTCTTCCTTGAATGTGCTTCCGAAGAAGGCGTTGATGAAGCTTAATATTGATGGGATTGTCCTGATGCCGAGTGATCTGGTGGTTAAAGCTTTCGATGGTTCAAGAAGATCAGTTTTCGGAGAGGTTTAGTTGCCTGTCAAGATAGGCCTCAAGTCTTCAAAAGTGTCTTCTATGTTATGGACATCCAGCCGGCATATAGCTGTTTGTTGGGCAGGTCGTGGATACATGCAGCTGGAGCTGTCACTTTAACCCTGCATCAGAAGCTTAAATACATGGTGGATGGCCAGGTCATCACAGTTTGTGGGGAAGAAGATATATTCGTCAGCCATTTGTCGACGTTTAAATATGTAGAAATGGATGGAGAAATCCACGAGACTTTGTGCCAAGCTTTTGAAGCAGATGTCAGTATCTTGACTCCGGTGAAGAAAAACAACGAGGGCACGTCCATTCATTCCTACCAGGAAGCAAAAGAGGTCGTTCAATCAGGTAGTGCTCAAGGCTGGGGCAAGTTGTTGGAGCTGGAAAAGAAGGATGATAAATTCGGCTTAGGGTATCAGCCTGGGGGGTCTACTCAGAGTGGTAAAGCCATCACGTTCACAAGCGCTGGTTTGCTCAACCGCGATCAAATCTGTATGGCAAGCCAAGATGGGGATAGTGACAGAGACTGGGACAACAATTGGATCCGCCCGTGTGCGCCCGGCGAGGAGCTAGGAAATTGGTCTGCTGAAGACATTGTTCAAGTCACCTGGCTCTCAAAGTAATTGCTTTGTTTCCTTTTATTAGCATACTGCATTGTCAAATCCAGCATTATGCCCAAGATGCTTGGATCCATTGTATTGGGCCACCATGTTTTGTATTGCATCGTTATTTTGCTATGAAATAAAAGGACATTTTCAGACAAACTGTGTTCCTTGTCTTTGTTTTTAAAACTTTTTCACAAAAAATATATAAAAATGGCAATGTGTTTTCCTTTTTGTTTTGTGTTAGCGTCTCTTTTTCAAAATAAGCAGATTCTGAATAAGCACGTCATCTGTGCAGTGTTGATCATCTGGATTCCACGGATAACGTTCCTGCTATGACTATGCATGACTTTGATAATCCAGTCTACCAAGCTGATGAAGGGGTTGAGGAAGACTGTGACCTCCCTGAAGAGTTGGTCAGATTGTTGAAACAAGAGGAACGAGTTATTCAGCCTCATCAAGAGGAGATTGAGACCATCAACATTGGCAGTGAAGATGCAAAGAAGGAAATCAAGATAGGGGCCAATCTGCAGGCCAACGTCAAGAAAGAGTTGATCAGTATGCTGAGAGAGTATGTGGATATCTTTGCTTGGTCATATCAAGATATGCCAGGTTTAGACACCGATATCGTGATGCATAAGCTACCCCTGAGAGAAGACTGTCCTCCTGTAAAGCAAAAATTGAGAAGAACTCGCCCGGATATGGCGATGAAGATTAAAGAGGAGGTTCAGAAGCAGTGGGATGCCGGGTTCCTTGCCGTGACTAGTTACCCGCCTTGGGTAGCTAACATCGTACCAGTACCTAAGAAGGACGGCAAGGTCCGGATGTGCGTTGACTATCGGGATTTGAACAGAGCAAGCCCAAAGGACGATTTTCCGTTGCCACACATTGACGTGTTGGTCGACAATACTGCTCAATTCTCGGTGTTCTCCTTCATGGATGGATTCTCCGGTTATAATCAGATAAAAATGGCGCCGGAAGACATGAAGAAGACAACGTTCATTACCCCGTGGGGAACATTCTGCTATAAGGTCATGCCCTTCGGTTTGAAGAACGCAGGGGCAACTTATCAACGGGCGATGGTCACATTGTTCCATGACATGATCCACAAGGAGATTGAATGTTATGTGGATGATATGATTGCAAAGTCTAGAGACGAAGAGGAGCATTTGGTTAACCTAAAGAAGTTATTTGATAGATTGATCAAGTACAAACTGAGGTTGAATCCGAACAAGTGCACTTTCGGAGTGTGTTCCGGAAAATTGTTGGGTTTCATTGTAAGTCAAAGAGGAATTGAGGTAGATCCTGCTAAAGTGAAAGCTATTCAAGATATGCCTGCACCGAGGACAGAAAAGGAAGTGCGCGGGTTCTTAGGTAGATTGAACTACATTTCTCGGTTCATATCGCATCTAACTGCCACGTGCGAACCGATATTCAAACTGCTAAGAAAAGAGAAAACAGTCAGGTGGAATGATGATTGCCAAAGAGCTTTCGACAAAATAAAGGAATATTTACAGGAACCTCCAATTCTAATGCCTCCAGTGGAAGGAAGACCGTTAATCATGTACTTGACCGTGCTAGAAGGGTCGATGGGGTGTGTGCTCGGCCAACATGACGAGTCTGGTTGAAAAGAGTACGCCATTTATTACCTTAGCAAAAAGTTTACCGACTGTGAATCCCGATATTCACTGCTCGAGAAAACTTGTTGCGCTTTGGTATGGGCTGCTCTCCGACTGAGGCAGTACATGTTGACCCATACTACACTTCTCATTTCCAAGATGGATCCTGTCAAGTACATCTTTGAGAAACCAGCATTGACCGGAAGGGTTGCTAGATGGAAGATGATTTTAACTGAATACGACATCCAGTACACTTCTCAGAAAGCCATCAAGGGAAGTGTATTGTCGGATTACCTTGCGCAGCAACCTCTTGAGGATGACTATCAGCCGATGAAGTTTGATTTCCCTGATGAGGACATCATGTACCTCAAGACAAATGATTATGAGGAACCGCTTCCGGGGAAGGGGCCTGACCCTGAATCCAAATGGAAGTTGATGTTTGATGGGGCCGTCAATATCAATGGTCGTGGAGTTGGTGCCGTACTCATTACTCCTGAAGGTGTCCACTTACCCTTCGCTGCCAGAATTACTTTTGGCTGCACCAACAATGAAGCGGAATACGAGGCATGTATAATGGGAATAGAGGAGGCAATTGATCTTCGGATCAAGAACCTCGATATATTCGGAGATTCAGCCCTCGTCATTAACCAAATCACCGGCAAGTGGTATACGCATCAAGAGCATCTAGTTCCGTACAGGGATTATGCTAGAAAACTGCTGACATTCTTCACGACAGTTGAGCTCAAATACATACCACGTGACGAAAATCAGTTTACCGATGCTTTGGCCACTCTCTCTTCGTCGATTAAAGTCCTGCGTTGGAATTTTGTGCCTAGAATTGACATATCCAGGCTTGACTCTCCAGCTTATGCTTTCTCTGTAGACGCCGTGTCTGACGAGAAACCTTGGTATTTTGATATCAAGTTATTCCTGGAAAAGCAGGAATATCCAACTGGGAATCTTCCAAAGACAGAAAGACCTTGAGACAACTTGCTGCTAGTTTCTTCTTGAACACAGACGGGGTTTTGTATAAGAGAAACTTCGATATGGTCTTGCTCAGATGCGTGGATAGACACGAAGCAAGCCTGTTGATGCAGGAAGTCCATGAAGGATCTTTTGGTACCCATGCAGGAGGGCATGCTATGGCAAAGAAACTGCTGAGATCAGGGTATTACTGGATGACGATGGATGCAGACTGTTGTTCATTCGCTCGTAAATGCCACAAGTGCCAAATATATGCAGATAAAGTGCATGTTCCTCCTAACCCGCTCAACGTCATGTCATCTCCCTGGCCTTTCTCTATGTGGGGAATTGACATGATCGGGAAGATCGAGCCAACTGCTTCGAACGGTCATCGCTTCATCCTGGTCGCGATTGATTACTTTACCAAGTGGGTAGAAGCAGCGTCTTATGCCAATATCACTCGTCAAGTGGTGGCAAGATTTCTGAAAAGAGATATCATATGTAGATATGGAGTGCCCGAAAGGATCATTACTGATAATGGTTCTAATCTCAACAACAAGATGATGGCAGACTTGTGTCGGGACTTCAAAATACAGCATCACAATTCTTCTCCTTACCGACCAAAGATGAATGGTGCGGTAGAGGCAGCTAACAAGAATATCAAGAAGATTGTGCAGAAAATGGTTGTCACCTACAAAGATTGGCATGCGATGTTACCGTTTGCTTTGCATGGGTACCGAACGTCAGTCAGGACGTCAACAGGGGCAACTCCTTTCTCTCTGGTGTACGGCATGGAAGCAGTCATGCCTGTTGAAGTAGAGATCCCTTCACTACGCGTAATGATGGATGTCAAGCTGGATGAGGCTGAATGGGTGCGTGCTCGTTACAATCAGCTATGTCTAATTGAGGAAAAGAGATTAGCGGCTATCTGTCACGGTCAGCTTTATCAGAGGAGAATGAAGCGGGCATTCGATCAATGAGTACGTACTCGAGAGTATCGAGTGGGAGAGCTTGTGTTGAAGAGGATAGTTCCTCCAGGTTCAGATAACAGGGGCAAGTGGACCCCAAACTACGAAGGACCATTCATAGTGAAGAAAGTCTTCTCAGGAGGAGCATTGATGCTCACCACTATGGATGGAGATGACTTCCCATCCCCTGTTAACTCGGACGCAGTTAAAAAATACTTCGCATAAAGAGACCCGCTAGACACAAAAACAGAATGTAAGTCCAGGAAAGAAAAGGGCATCCCGGCGAGATAAAAACAGAATAAAAAGCTCGGGCAAAAATTAGGGAAATAAATATAAAAAATGTACACCCGCTGAGTTGAAAAGCCACATTGGACAGCTCAGGCAAAAAAGGGTATCCCGGTGGATTGAGAACCCGAGAGGGAGATCCGCGCAAAATAAGGGAATAAGCGAACAACTGTGATCCTAGTTATCTGAACCACGTCATCGTTTTGTACAACTTGACAATGTCAGAAGGATAGGAAACAGTTCCCTTGTCCTCTCAGAAAGCCAAAGCAGAATGGAGAATATCGAAGACATGCAGGTCATAGCAGAAATGGAACTCCTTGGAATGCCGTGTACATTGCCATTAGGATAGTTTCTTTTCTCAATTTTTATAGTGGCTACCTCTTTCCTGGTGGTTGCTTCCTGATGTAAAATCTTTGCCTATTCAGAGGCCATTCAATAAAAGTAATATTCAGTCAAAAAGCTGTGTGTGTTTATTTTTGCTTGCAAAATGTCCTGAATTTTTGGCAAAAATAGCATTGCATCTAAACATGGTGATAATTTTGAAAAGGAAACTGACATGCAGGGAAACTGTAACCCTCTTTGAGTGTCGGGTGACGATGGATGAGCAGATCATTCCATGCAAGTCCCCGGGGCACACTTGTGTTTTCATTTGTTGCAGGTTGAAGAATGGCGTCACATTCTCAAGCAATTTTTACTCTCCCCCAGTAGAGTATCTCCCCTAGCAGAGATTTCTTCTCTAGTAGGTATCTGAAAGTCTGGCATCTCGAGCAGAGATTTTCTCCAGCTAAGCCTTGGCAGCAGCCCAAGCAGTTTCTCCTTCCCCAAGTAAAGTAGCAGGCCATGTTTCCCCAGTGGAGTATGCCAGTAGGTATCTGAAAGCCTAACGTCACCAGAGTTGGAATCATCAGTATTCTATCCTCAGCACGAGACCCCTCAGAGTCTTGAATCAGCAAATGCTCTCCCCAGCCAGAGTATTGTCTAAGCAGCTTCCCCAGCCAAGTCTGAAGGTGATCCTGTCCCCACAGAGTTCATATTTAATCTTCACCTCCGTCCGTGAAATGTTTCCCAGCAAAGTTGCCATACTTTTGGTTATTTGATGATACAGCCAGGTATTCATCACCTCAGTCAGAGGGGGTATCTATACCTCTTGACTTGTCTTCCCCTGTAGAGTTGTATCTCTTGTTGCCGATCAGGCATTCGTTTGTGGCTCATCTGCAATCTTCAACACTCGTCTGTGTTATCCCTAAGCAAAGTTTTCCCCAACAGGGACATATCACTGCTTTATTGCTGCTCGTCTGCATCGTTCAACACTCGTCCGTGTTGGCCTTTTGATATTGCTCATTTGCTTTCTCCAGCAGTGGTTCTTGATTACCTCGACTTAGCTTGTCTACAATTTCAAACACTCGTTTGTGTTTGATTATATCATTTATTGATTGCTCGTCTGCAACTTCCAGCACTCGTCTGTGCTTTGAGATGTAATATTTTGCTGTTGATTCTCAGCACTCGTCTATGTTTGGTTATGATAGTTGTTATTGCTCGTCCGCAACTCCTCAACACTCGTCTGTGTTCTGAGATGATATTTGTTGTTGCTAGTATGCAACCTCCCAACACTCGTCTGTGTTTGGTATTGGATCCTCCGCTGCACTCGTCTGTGCCTTGATATGTATTCTCTGTTGTTGCTCGTCTGCAACTGTCCAGCACTCGTCTGTGTTTGTTTGAAGCTCGTCTGCTTTTATTCCCCAGAAGTCGTTTGTGTTCTGAAGCGTCTGCTTTGCTTGGATACTCGTCTGTATCATCTCCAGCACTCGTCTGTGCTAGCTTACATCTAAATGTGAAGATTTGCTGTTTACCCTGATATTTCTGTATGACTAATTCAAATGCTCGTCTGTGTTTGAATCTTTGGTATTCGTCTATACCAGTTGCTGATACTCGTCTGTATCATTGCCTGAAACGCTCGTCTGTGTTTCTCAGATCATCGTCTGATACTCGTCTGTATCATTGACTTATGGCACTCGTCTGTGTTATCTTGATGATCATCCAATACTCGTCTGTATTGAAGAGGTTTCGAATCCTGATAGTGGGAATTAAATGTCGAAATGGTTACCGGTCCTGGCATAACAGGTAAATCCGAAGGAGGCTCGTCTGTCTCAGGCACCAATTATTGTTGTTGCTGCACCTGGCGTCACAGGTTCGCTCAAGAAGACTCGTCTGTCTTGTACCATATATCCGCGGATAATATATGAAGAAGGTTCGTCTACCTTGATTGCATGTCTATCCCACAGACTGAAGTGCATTACCGGTCTTGGCGTAACAGGTAAATCCGAAGGAGACTCGTCTGTCTCATGCTATATGCAGTGTTTTGAGGACTCGTATGTCCAGCTCCTGGCGTCACAGGATGGTTTGAAGACTCGTCTGTCAACTTGTTCATATTCCAGATATCAGTTTCAACTTGGAAGAAGCTCGTCTGCTGTTTCTCCCCTTCAGTCACCAAAGCGTCATTTGGTCGGGTTTATTTCCCGGTGTTGCATTCTTCGTCAGAGTGCAAATTTCTGGTCTTCTCGGTATTCAATCACAGTTTATCTTGAATGGTCGATAGCTCGTGCTACCGTCCTTTTCAGATTAACAGATGATTGAATAGGGGCAGCTGTAACACCCCAAATTTGCCCTCTTATTCTTAAGCATCATATCGCATCATGTTCATCATACTCATATCATTTTCATATTTTTGCGTGACATCATTAGCATAGAAAAATGAGGCATACCATTCATTGTGGAGGCATAGCATAAGCTGGCAGTGATTTTAGTGCGTCGATCTGAGTCAGACGGACGTTTCACCTAATCTTGGTCAAACTATCAG
Source organism: Lathyrus aphaca (assembly GCA_963966055.1). Lineage (NCBI taxonomy): Eukaryota > Viridiplantae > Streptophyta > Magnoliopsida > Fabales > Fabaceae > Lathyrus > Lathyrus aphaca. The sequence continues at coordinate 266,783,105 of OZ014523.1, read as the reverse complement.
GAGATTAGTTCAACTGCTGAGTCTTCATGCTTCAGGGGTTATTTCTCAAGCAGTGCGAGTTCGGAGTTGAATTGTGTTGTGTGCAAAAATACTTGATTTACCAGGCAGTGGTTCAAGTGATAGTTTTTGGGTCCGAGGATTCAAGTGTATCATGGGTATTTTCATTGTGTGCATTTGAGGATTTATTGTTCTAGAGAATAATTCAGATTAATTTGAAGTAATTCTGGTCAGAGGCCCAGAGACTGATCTTTTCAAATGGTTGTTGTTTTGCGTGTGAATTGCTCAGTGGTAGTGGTGTTCTCCTGAGCTAAATAGTTACGGTGGAAGTGAGGCTAGATGGTTGAGTGTGAATGGACTGATTGATCGAGATTTCGTGATTATGTGCGTATTGGCGATAATTGGTTTGTCCCACAAAATGTCAAATTCTACATCCGTTTCTAAACCATTTTATCCGATCATTCGTTTAATCCAATTTCTCCACCATTGTCCATATTTCGAATTTTTCCCATTTTTTTAACATCTTTCAAATCCATATTCACAACCCGTATCTCTATCAGTTTTAGTTATAACCAATATCAGTTTCTCATGTTCGTTTTTCATTTGTAAATACGCTTCGACCAACTAATTTTCTTTTTTTATTTCAAATGTCAATTCTTTTTTTATATTCATATCCAGAACCACTTTATTATACTTATATCAATTTTAAACCATATTCGTTTCCATTAGCCAATTTCCAAATCCATTTTATTCGTATTTTTTTATGTCCATTAGTCATTTGTTTTTCTAACCAAAACCCATGTCCATATTATAATCAAAATAAAGTCTCCCAAAAATACTAAAATATTTGTCACATGCTTAGGTCTACATTTCATTTATCACGAAGCATTTTGTTATAATCTTCTGGATATTTCAAGCAGTGTTGTCTCATAGCTTATAGCATCCGTAGCGGCACTATAGTGTAGCAGATTCTCGATGGATTCGTTCTTTAAATTAGAAGATGTTGCTATGGGCATATGGATCGAACAATTTCAGAATAGTGGTAAAGAAGTGCATTATGAGAATGATGAGAGGTTTTACAATGCTGGATATGAATCAAATTATACACTGGAACATTATCAAAATCCAAGGATGGTGCTATGCCTTTGGGAGAAACTGCAGAAAGAATACAAGCCAGAATGCTTTCAAAATATCATGTACATCACAACATGACCAAAACGCACCATTTTTCAACACAAATATACAAAGGCACCGTATGCAAACCCGTACAAATCAGGAATCAAAACGCAGTGAAATAAAAAAATAGTGGAAAAAGAGAAAGAGTCAAAAACAGAAATTAAAAAAAAAATATAACAATATAATAGAAAAAAAGAGAATAAAGAAAAATCAGAAGAAAAGAGGAGGGATTTTCATAACCGAATTTTGGGGGCTGCTCAAAACAATAACTGAATCATACTTCTCATCCTAACAAAAAATCACCGATAACAGAATTATTCTACAAGAAAAAGTTTGTTATAACAGAATCATTCCCCTCACAATAACACTTTGGTTCATTGATCTCCATCACAGATAGTACACCCAAAACCGATTCATTCATCATCATTCTCTGGAATCTTCTTCACAAAGATAACAAAAATAACATAAATCACTCCTCTCACAATAACAGAATCAATTGAATCTCATCCATTTTCTCTCCCCAATTCTCTTCAATCTTCATCAATTTTCTTGAGAATCATCATCAATTCATCACAGTTTTCCTCCATGTTCTTCAATCTGTATCACCAATAACAGAGGAATCGATTCCAATCTACATCAGCACTTCAATCTTCATCAAGCATCATCCTGTATTTCGGATTCGATCACAATTTTCCTCCATGTTTCAGCCTTCATCAAGTTGCTTTTTCGATCGAATGAAGCTATCACAGTAGCATCAACAAATCTGCGAATTAATCCGATACACGTTCATATCAATTCAGAACGAATAAAACGTAATTGCGAAGTTGAAGCGAAGCTCAATAACAATAACAAAATTGCGATTCAGTTCTGAAGAAGTGAAGTATTACCGTATCGAGGCTGGTTTCCTTGTATTTGTCGGCATCGTCAACTGAAGCTCGTAGTCTCGTATCAACTTCACGGCAGCTTCTTCAATTCCTTCGGTTAACAGGTACGAATCTCAGCTTGTAGACGTATCTGCTTGCGGTTTGTGTTTGTTGTCATCATGATTCTGAATATGTGGATATGGTGTTTGAGTTGAGTTTTGAGTATTTTTGTTTCTGAATTCATGTTGAGCACGATTAGGTTAGGGTCGTTTAGAGTAAATTAGGGCTAGAGTTGATGGCGGATTTAGGATTGAGAGGAGATTTGGAGAATACCGTTTGCGGATTCGTGCCGGTGAGAGGTTCTTGGTGGAGATTGTTGTTCGTAATTAAGTGGTTAGGTTACGTTAGAGGAGAGGTTGAGAGAAGCTTAGGTTAAGCGGAGTTTGGCGGCGGTGAGTATGTGGTGGCGAGGTTATGAGGTTGGCGAAGGAGAGGCGTCGGCTGGGAGTAAGAGGTGAGGTCGGAGGCGAGAGGAGTTTAGTGCCGTAAGTTTGAGGAAGAACCGGTGTCGGCGTCGGTGAGGGTAAGGTTGAAGAAGAGGCTTCGGCGGCGGGCTAGGGCTCTTGAAGACAAGCAGGATGTGCTTGGGAGAGAGAGGTTTAATGGCCTCCGTCTTGAGGTTGAAGGAGGGAGGAAGCGGCGGCGGACTCTAGGGCTGGGAAGGAGATGTGTTTGAGAGAGAGAGGAAGCTTATTTGCGTTTTTTGTTGTATATGTGTTTATGTTTGTTTCATTGTTTTATCATTAAGAGCATTAAGGCAATAAAATGTTTAGGAAATATGAATAATGTTTAGGAAATATAATAATGTTTAGGAAATATAATAAAATGTTTAGTAAAGAATTAATAAGGGGATTTTGAAGAGATAAGAAATAAAGAGTTTGAGGATTTGTTTGTGTGCTTGAACCTGGACTGGTAAATTCCTGGGCCTAAGGAATTGATTCTCGCACCCCTCTCCATTGGGCCCATCTTGTTTCAGCTCAAAGGGCCTGCTTCATGTACCTCCCACTCATTTCCTTTATTTTCTTTTCCTATTTTAATTTCTTTCATAGATCAGTTTTCATTTTAATCCATTAAAATAGTTCTGTTCATCTAAAAATTCTCAAATAAATCATGGACTTTCCTTTATGTCTCTAGTTTTTTTATCACATTTTTATTTTATTTTTTCCATTGATCCACGTGCCAGAAATAATTCACCAAGGTGCATAGCTTCTTTTGCTTCATTTCTTGACCAGTCTGTCTTGTCTATTTTCTATAGCTTTCAATATTTGGAGTTTTGATCCCATTCTTTTTGCATTGTGTTCCTGAGATCTTGTAGTTTCCATGTAATTTTTCTCTGAATTTTTAGGAAATTATTTCTTGAGTTTTGATCTGATATCTTGTGATGTAAGTTTCTGTCCTAACTTGTGTTCTCGCCTTCATTTGTCCTAGCTCCTTTCTGAATTTTTGCAAATCCTTTTGACAAGTTGATATGACATGTTTGAAGATCATTTGGTTTAAGTTGTAGAATTTTTAGATGGCTGGTTTATTATTTGTGAATTTTTGTTCGCATCTTGTCCCATTTTGCCTCGTTTGGTTCATAAGATTTCTTATAGGCTTAGAAGGGCACTTGTGCCAACTTCTTCTTCTCATTTGGGGTCCTTTTGGGATGTGGATACCTTCCTGGTCCTAGTATAGGTCTTGTTTCTTCTGAATTTTTGAGTTTGTTTCTTATTCAAGTCATTTGTCTCTTTAAGTGTTTAAACTCCATCTTTTGATTCCGTTGCTTCTATTTTGATATTGTTTGGTATTGTGTGACCTCTCTCTTCATCTTTCTGGCCTCCTAGGCTATTCTTCATATCATTTTGGTTCTGGTTTTGAAATTTGTGCTTGTATTTTGTGTGTTTTGCATTACATCTTTCATAGGTGCGCACTTGTTTCCATATGTATTCATGTTGCCTCATTTTAAATCATAAGGCTCTCACCTTCATTTCTTTGAGTTGAATTGGCATTAAGCATTTGTTTACTTCACTTCACTTCTGATTGTTGGATGATGTCATGTTAATTTGCTTATTTTTGTTTCACTTGTGCTTACTAACCTTGCAGGGGCTATGGTAAGTGTGAGATGTGGGAATTGAGTTCCACATCTCTAATTCTTATCTCTTCCTTTTATGTTTATGTGAATTAACTCTCTTTTGTTGGGCCTAGGCCTTTCTCATCCCTTCTTCTATCTTCTTCTTCCTTCTTCATTAGGATAGAAACCTCACTAACCCTTAGGACATCCATGCATGTTAACACTTAGGATTATTTTTAGTTCCCCTTAGAATTTTTCCTTTGAGATCCTTTGGTGCTCTCTCTCTCTTCTCATCTTCAAACTTAATTCTAATTCATTTAATAAAGGTTGAGTACTTTCATGTGACATGAGACTTTGCTATGAGATGCTTGCACGCGTTCCATTTCGGGGCGAGGTGTGAGTCATCACTCGTGGTGGATAGGTCTTAGCATGAGTACCTCACAAAGAAAAGCTAAAAAACACTTCTTAATCAAAAACCACAAAAACACTTAATAATGATAATAGGCCAGTGTGCTTAAGCCTTCACTTGTGGGACTAGCTTTGGGGATTTCCTCCATGGATAGGTGTGCCTCTTGCGCATTCCATTTCGGGATGATGTGAGATGTACACATCCCATTGAGTAAGACTTAGGTACACTTACATATGCAAACCTTCACAAATAAAAGCTTCTAAAAAACAATAAACAAACAATAAGCGTCTTTCCTTCGGGAATTCTTTTCTCATCTCTTTCGCTCCGTACGCGAACTTGCTTCTACTTGTCACTTTGCAAGACGGTTACGCACTCGTCGTCCGAGTCTGCAACACCTGAGCAATGGCATAGGCAGTTCAAACTTTAATTCACAAGCAGTTCCATTTGTTACCCCTAGTAAGGGGAACTACAGCGTCTCTGATCCTCATTATCCTGATGAGGTACGTAGGCAGCGGGGTAGGGTCCGTTCGAGCACATTCTTTATTTTCCCTACATTTCGCCTTTTATTCTCATTCTCTTTTTCTTATTCCTTTCTCATTTCCATTCCATTCCAGTTAGCGGTTTTCTTCTTCCTCAGGTTTGTGCAACATTACCTTTCCCATTCTTTTGGGATAAAAATGTCTGGCTGGCGACTCTAACATTTCCGCGCCACTTTCGCGTTTGTACTAGGATGAAAATCCCGAGAGCGACATCATCCTACATAATAAGATAAATGTCTATGGGCCCAATATTGAACTAGACAAGGATGACACGGTATATGCCTTATGTTCAATATAGACATAAGGGAAAAGGGTAATTGTACACACAAATACTATCACAAAAAAGGTTTTGTCAGATCACATGACAATTTTGTGACTTGGGTAGCAATGATGTGTTGCTAGATATCGCTCACCGTTTATTATGTTAAATACATGATTTAATATAATTTCCAATGTCGCGAAATCCTACAGGGTCACACACATTACCTAAGAATTTTGTTTGAATTCATTGGTTCATCCGATTATTCGATTATCCATATATCCATCCTTGTTTCTAAACCATGTCTACATATCCATTTCTCTAGAAGCCCAATATTCATTCTTAATTATTAAAGTCCATGTTATAAACCAAAAAGGGCCATTTTATCTTTTATTTGTTTTTACTATCCAGGCCCAATTTAATTATTAAGAATCCACTTTATTTTTGGAAAGAAAAGGATTCAACTAATCACTCTTCAAAACGATATTGTTTTCATAAAAAGAGGGGAATTTACAGTTGCTAACTAACATAAAGTTAGTTGAAAAAACTAATGAGAATTCCCTGACTGAACTTAACACAAAAACACAGAGGAATAAACTAACATAGTCTGTTACATACAAACTGATATACAAAAATCCTTCAACAGAAACTAACAAAAAACATAATTTCGGTTACAATGCTCACTCTCCACAAAAAATTGTTTATCAGGAATAAATAACAAAAGAATCAGGGGAAGAAAAAGGGAGGAGAGAATTAAAAGGAGTAACAGAGAGGGAAAAGGATCATTTCTAAGATATAATAGAAAAAGGGCAACCAAAAAAACTGTGAAGAAAACTTCTCAATCACAAAACCTTCATCTTCATCTATGACCATAACCTTCACCCTCCAATGAAACGGCTCCTCACACTTCAATCATCTTCAGCCCTCATCAAGAGCATTCAACTTGTAACAAAAGAAAAGGTTAACAGAAAAAATCAGTTGAACTGATATAACAGAAAGAGAACTAAAAAAAACTCTCAAAGGATATAACAGATAATAGAATATAAAGAGGGGATCATCAATCTTCAATCATATTTAAGTCCTCTCCATAACAGAATCCACACACCAAATCAACCTTCTTCATCAATCTCGAATCCTCTACAACAAACCCAGAAACCTCTCTTCACATTTTCACGACATCATCATTTACGATCATCATCTCTCTACAACTCTCCATCCACATCTTTGTCGATCATCATCATAAATTCATATGCAAGAATCTTCAACAATCACTTAATAAGAACTTTCAAGCAGTTCATCATCTTCAATAGCTTCGTCTCACTCTCGTGACACAGTTCAATCTTGAACTTCATCACCTTCAATCACCTTTTCTTGACACATTGCAAAGCCGCAACTAATCACAACAACAATCACACATGCATAATACAACAACAACCACAACAATCTCAAAATCGCACACCAGAAGGAGTAGAAAACAAGGACCAAATCACACAAAACACGAGTTCAAAGATTCACGAACTCATCACGAAAATTGATTGGGAGAAGAACAACAATCAAGATGAAAAAGTTTGAAAATGTTAATACCTGAAGCAAATCTGTACAACTCGAAGCATTATCGAATCAAGCTTCTCATTCCGTTGGAGTTGTGTTTTGAACCAAACGAGATCGTAGTTTTTGCGTGTCGATGCGGTGGTTGTGTTAGAAGCAAAATACGAGAGCATTGAAAGCAAGAGAGTGGGACGAGAGGGTGAAGTCTGAGATCGGTGGAGGCATCGCCGTCGATGTTGGAGAGGGGTTAAAGGAACCGAAGGCGAAGATGAATGAGGATGAAAGAGTCGCGATGGAGGGCTTTGGTTTTGACGGTAGGGTTCTTGTAGGATGATTGATGATGCGTTGATGATAATGGTGTTTCCGGTGGAACTTTTCTGCGTGAAGAAGATGAGAAGCTCTTGTGTTCAACATACTAATGGAACTCTAGGTTAAAACTCTATAGAAATTGGGTTGGGCTCAACTCTTCATCTCCATGTTTATCCTATCTGCATACCCCAAATTCCTACCATACTCCCTCTGCGGTTCATCAAGTGGAGATGGGCCTTGGGCCATGAAAATACTATCTGAAACCCTCCAGTTACTCATACCCCTCCCATGCGGATTTTATTTAGATTGGGCTTTTAAGCCATGGATTTTCTGCTGCACACCCTCTTTATTTGCTGGACCCCTATTTCCTTTATTTCTTTAGAAATTATTAGTTAAATTTCTTGTAAATTGTTAATTAATTTCTTTGTTAATTAATTTTTTTATAATTAACATATTGTTTAGTGGCCTAACAATTTTGATTAGTATTTTAGTGAGAATTTTAATGTTGATTAGGATTAATTTTGGATAAAAGTGTTCATAAGCTTTTTTGATCGATTTGTATCGATTTCGAATATGGTGGAGCTTCATGAAGAAATTATGGAAGATAAGCATTTATTTTGCTTACGGGAGATTACAAGATCTTGCACAAAGTTTTTGAGTTTCTTTTATGTGAAGAATCGTCACTTCGATCAAGTAAGAAATCTCGACTTTCTCGACTTTAATGCATCATTCTAGTTGTATGTGGCTAAGATCATATAAAGTAAGGTGCATATTGAGCCCTCCCACCTGAGGCACTGGATTTATTTGTTATTTATGATGATGTGTGACAAAATCAAAGCTTAGGGACTAGTTTATGCGTGATAGAATTCACTTTCATCGCACTTTCCCTTAATCACCATTTTTTCCGGTTTCGTCGCAATTATTAAAAATAGTTCCGGATGTGATAAAATTATGAAAAAAATTCAAGAGTTATACTTATCCTCTTAATTAAACTCCTGTTCTCGTCTGGAAGTCATTCTTTTTCAGAGTCAGTTCTCGTCTGACAATGAACCAACAAGGAGTCAGTTCTTGTCTGACGACTTATTATTTTCCCATCAGTTCTCGTTTGTTGGCCTACCCTCAATAAACCGGTTCTTTTCTGGTAATTCACTTCCAAAGTCCAATTTCTTGGCAACCAAAAAGAAAAACCAATCATTATCAACCTGGCCCTAATGCCCAACCATCCTTGTTTCAAACATCTCCCGCAACTTGCATGTCATGATATCATCAGCATCCTGAGCATACATCTACATCTTGCATCATTTGCATCTTCATATTGCATGGTTTCCTTTTCTGTGTGGGGTAGAATCATTTCAAAATGCAGTTCGGGGCAGTTATTTCGAGATCCGATGAATCGCTGCGAGAGTTTCCATACACTGAGGCATTCTGGATGCCAGGTCTTCTGTAAAATCCTCTGGTGAGAATCTTTTGTTAGACGATATAGTTTGAGGCACAATTAATTTAGATTTTTGATTCCAAGTATTCACAAAATGCATTGTTTTGGTTTAAGGGACAGAAAGATAATTTTTTCCAATAGGTGTGAGACCAATCTTTTTTGTGTGATTAACCACTGTGTCGCTCCCGCCTGATGACACACAGGGCCAAGAGGGGTACAAACGCGAACGTTCGGCGAAAGGAGGAATGAGAACACACAGGAGTGAACTCAAAAGAAAAGAAAGAGTCGCCAGCTAGGCATTTTTATCCCGGAGGAAAGGTAATGCTGCATAGACCTAAAAAGATATGGATAAGACGGTTGTGAACCAGAGAGACTGAGAAAGGGGGTTGGTTACAACCTGGGAAGGTATTAGCACCCAGATTGTCCGTCGTACTCGACGGGATCCACGCTTAAAAGATTTGTGTTTTAAAGGGGTAGTGTCAGTGTAATTTGTGTATAAAAGAGCTGGAAAAGGATGTACAAGTGTCAGTGTAAGAGAAGTGAAGTGTATAATGGAAGTGTCAGTGTAAGAAAGGAATGAAATGCTCATGACTATGAGGCTTAAAGAATAATTGCTGGAAGGAGGGGGAATATACAGAGACTTTTGTTCGATAACTGTTAAGTTATGCCTACGTATCCTCTCGTGCAATGAGGAAGTCAGAACACCGTAGTTTGACCCAAAGAGACTGAAAGATGAATTGACTTGTGAACTGCTTGCTTGTCTATGCTCAAGTGTATGACTTGTCTGGCTCAGGTGCAAACTATCTTGCATTAGACAGAAGAAGCAAATTCTCGTTTATGAGTGAAGATGATGAGAAAAGAATCCCGGAGGAGACGATTATTGTTTGTTTTTGTGTTTTCAGTCTTTTATTGCTTTTTGAAACTTGTCATAAGTTAATGAGCTTAAGCCTAAACCAATGGGTTAGTAAACTCATCACATCCTCCCTCTGATTAGGGGTAATGAGAATACCTTAAGTGTGAAGTCAGCATCTCACACTTAACTTCCCTGATGTAGGATTAAGATCATTAACCTACTTGTGATTAGTTAGATGTTTTTGTTGTTTTTGTTTAGTGTTGAGTAATGAGATTAAGCCATAATCAAGGATTAAACAGACTCATTACACCATCCTAATAGAAGGATAACAGATGAGAATGTTTAAGCTGAGGAAAACTCCCCAACTTAATCCATGATTTAGGGATTAACCTCATGACAACACAAAACCTTTATTAAGTGGATTTTAGTTAATGATAATATGAAGAAATGATTTTTATGGTTTGTAAGACAACTTGAGGGGGACTTGTCCATTAACACTAGGGTTAGTCCTTCTTAACCAATTAAGGAAGAATTAGAACCCTAATGCAAGGCCCAAGTTACAAGCTTGATGTCTTAGTGATTATTAGATGGATTGATTAAAGTATTTAAACACATTAAGGGTTTAACACTTAGGATTAAAGTTATACACTCCATCCTAATAGAAGGATGCCGGCATAAGCTTAATCACAAAGCCTTAAAGCCTTTAGGGTTTAGTCCTTGATTATGAGGTGAGAAGAGAAGACTCAAAGAGACTCAAAGGTAAAAGCTAAGTGGGGGACTAATCAAACCCTAATTATTATCATGCTTGGTCATTCCTAGGGTTTGTGAGGCTTAAGAAAGAAAGAGATCTTCAGAGGAACCACCAGGAAGCAGATGAAAGGATCAAGAAGAAGCAAAACAACTTGCTTCACTTAAGAAGACAAGTTGCTTGAAGAAAGAAAGTAAGATGAACAAAAATGAGCAAGCTCAATCCAAAGCACAAGATAAAATGCAGCAATGATGCATAAGAGAGATGAAAAGAGATTGTGAGAAGTGAAGGCAAATTCACTTCTCAATGCAACTTACCACCTGAAAAGTTAGTAAAAGAAATGAAATGTAATGCAAATGAGATGAAATGTGATGATGCAAACCAAAACCAGAAGCATGGGTATGATGTTAATGATGCTAAGAGATGATGCAAACATGAGGCAATGCATTAGGATGATCATACAAACATATGGGTGCAAATGAGGCATGCTTAGAACCATGAATGTTCATGAAAAGTTATGGAATGCAGATGACATACAACATGACAAATGAAAGATGCAATGATCAAACATGATCCTAATATGTCTTAAGATGTGTGATGAATCAAATGGATGCACAAAATGTCATGGCAAGTCATGGTATGCAAGCAAATGAGAAATGGATGCAAAGGAAGGCCCAAATCAGGGTTTATGATCAATGCACAAAACAAAATTCAAAACCAGAAGCAAACATCATGATAAAAATTTGAAAAGGCATTAAAAGGAAACCTAAACCTATACAAACTCACTGCCCAAAGGAGAGGATCCCACTCTTAACCTAGTGAGAGTTATGAATTTTCTAAGATTGCTAGGGTTTTAAGGTACCTTGTCAAGAAAAATTCCAAACAAAATGAAAATGCAAGATCAAATCATGCCAATTTAATCCTATAAACTACATGTTATGCAAGATGCAATGCAAAAAGAATCATTGTCCAACTCTCAATGGTTAGGCAGAAATGAATTTTTGAAGATTGGTACAAAATAATGCCTTAAAATGAATTTAATTCCATTGAAAATTGTCAAAAGGCATCAAGATCAAAAAAGAAATTTGGTTTGAGAGTTGGACAATGTTTCTAAATGATTTTAAATGTTACATGAATTTTTTTGTGATTTTTAAATACCTAAAAGTATTTTTAATTAATTAATTCTCATTAATCAATTAAAAATAAACTTTTAAACGATTTAAAAATAATTTTTGATGCGAAAAATAAAAATAAAAATGTTTTTGGTTTCTGAAAATTAGTAAAAGGTTTGATAAAAATTTTCAGAATTTTTCAATGTTTTTTGCTATTTTAAAATAAATGTACAAAATAAGATAAAAGAAATGAATTAAAAATGAAATAAAAAGAAAGTATGCACTTTGGCGCGCTATCCTAAGGTCCACATTTAAACTGAACTAATCTTAATTAATTAATTTAAATAAAATAGATTAGGGTTAAGTGAGAAATCTGGGCCATTGAAACGCGCGGGGGTCAAAGGAAGTCAGCCCATCCTACGCTTCATATTCAAACTACAATTAATGACATAATTAGGGCAAATGACATTCAGGTGACCGGAACAGTGGTTCCGGTCATCTTCTCCGGTGAGCTAAAACCCTAGAATCTTCTACAGGTCACTAATCATGAAATTTCTTCCACCAAAACAATCCTCTCATCAATCTAAACCTAACCCCTCATCTTAAATCCATTTATTTTCACTCAAAAGCCATAATCGAAGCTAAACACAAAATACGGGCAAATGTTCAGAGACACCATACATGCTGGTTTCTTCACCATTTCAAAAAGTAAACACATATTCATGATCAGGAGAAGACATAGTATCTTAAGAGAACTTAAAAATCAGTTTCTGGGAAAAAAGTTCTTCATGTTACCTGAGATGAAGCTTCTCTGTTTTTGAGCTTTCTGGCCTCAAGCTTTGTGCAATCCTTCTCCCTTGATCCTCCTGATGATGGAATGAAGCTTGGGATGCTTTAAGAGTGGCTGGTTGTGACTGTTTGGTTCTGGTATAGCAGAAATGAAGGTCTCTATGTGTGATGATTCATGCTGTTTCAGGGGGTGCTTCTTGATCTATGAGTGATTTGTGGTTTGTGGGTGAAGAAATTTCTGGATTTTGTTAAGTTTTGAAGGAGTTTCGAAGAGAACAAGTTTGTGCACACATTTGTGAATCTGAGGTTGTGTGTGTTTTGAGGTCCCAATGCTTTGCTATATCACTCCCATGATGTGTGAGTAGGCTGTGGAGCAGGTCAGTAGAGGCTTCTGATCACTATTCCAAGAGTATGGGAGTTTTGGCCAAAAAGTCAAATATGTGTCCTTGAGAGTATGGGCCATGGTAGAGGAAATCTTGAGGCTTGTCCTGCCTCAGCTTGAGTCAAGGATGGCCCTTGGATGGTTCATGAGAGGCTGCTGCATTTGGATCATGAGCTAGAAGGGTTTTTGCAACTTGACAACTTGTGACATTTCATGACTTTTGGCTATGTGAATGTGATAAACCTTGCTGAATTTCTGATGTAGGATGCCTCATTAGGTCATGACAATGTATTAAAACCATCTAGAGACCATACAATTCATTTGAGAATGATTTTGCCAAAAATCCCTCTTTGCACTTCCATGAAAAATGACTTATGGATACTTGAAAATCAAAGCATAGAAATGGGAAATTCTTTGGGCCAAACTGATTTTTAGACATTGTTTCATGTTTGTATGAAGATTAGAAGTCCATTTGATAGCACAATTTGCCTTGGCAATAGATTTTGCAACTTTGCCTCTTTGGTGGAAAACTTGAAATTATGTGATTTTGGCCAACTTTGACAAGTCATAACTTTTGATCCAAAATGAATTAGAATGAGTTCTTGTACTTTTTGAAAAGGGAATGATCCATTCTAAAACTTTCATGACCAAAGTTTTCTCATTTGAAGCATTTTTGAATCAAAAAGTAAGGGTTGAAAAAGTTTCCCAAAATGGCAAGTTTCCATTACAAGTCATTTTCCCAAAAAGTCAACTTTGCAAATGTCTTGAAATTCTTCAATTTTGTGAACTTATAACATCTTCCATGATCAAATAAAGATCATACATAATCAAAATGATGATGAACACCCTTTGGTTGGGTCATTGGGGGCCTCAGATGCCCTGATTTTGCACTGACTTGCTCAAAAAGTCAACTCTTGATCAGATGACTTCCCCATGGAATTTCTTCATGAAAATTGATACGCATGATCCCTATACCATATAGAGACCAATAGAAACAAGAATGACCAACAAATTTGGAGTTATGGCCTTTGAAACCAAAACCCTAATTCTAGGTCATCTGTGTAGTCAAACCTGACTCTGCTTCCATGCTAATCTCAGTTCTTGTGATTCTTTGACTTTCTTGACTTTGTGAGGATATAATATGATGCTTGAACATACATGGACCCCTTTGAAGTGATTGATGACCTTTGGAATGGCTCCAATGGCTTAGGGATAGCTCAGATCACAAACCCTAGATGCAGATGACTTAGAAACAATGCAGTGAATCAAAATGCAATATGAGATGCTATGATTGGGTTTATGCATATGAAATGATCACAAGCCATGGTGTGAATGGGTGAGGGCAAATTTGGGGTGTTTACACACTGGAATTTGTGACATTTTTATTCTATTTAGGATTTTTTTTTCATAATTTTTAGTGCCATTTTGAATCTACTTTGTGGAGTTGTTTTTCGGAGATCATGCCTTGTTATCTTGCCCATTAAGTGAATCGTTGTGACACTTTGGTACATAATTTTATGAAATAATTTCATCCAATGTAATCTACTGACTTTAAAATGCTAGGGATTTAATTTCGTAATTTTTCAAGCCTCTTTTCTATTTTTCATGTCACCTAGATTATAGGTCCATTTATGTGCTCACTTGTTCCATATCCTAGATGTTAGGAACGCATTCATGCCCTTTGCTTGAGATAATTTAGGGTAGCCTATAAGAGTTAATTATAGGTTCATTTTAGGTCCTAAATTCCAATTATAGGTCACTTTTTGAACCATATTTATTTGGTTTGTTTTTGTGTTTCAAAGTGCATCCTTATTTGAACTAGTTTGACTTGAAACTTGTCTCTCTTCTCTCCTAATTGTTAACGTAACTTGTGTGGGAATCATAAATGTCTAATCATGCATTATAATTGAATCTCATCCATTTTATGCTACTGACTCATAATCATCTCATGCATATTCACATGTCATGCATCCTTAACTTGCATCATTTATGATCTTATGTGATACTTGTTTCATTTCTTCTTCTTATTGCTCCATATGCTTAAACCATTGCATCCATGATGATATGTCAATTCACCCTCATTCATTAGAATTCACTACTGACTTTTATACTCATTTCATGAATTCATTCATACTTGTATGCCATATGCACTCATACTTCATCAATGAACCCTAACTTGCATTTGTGTGAACTTATGTGAACTTTTTGTACATAGTTTGATCTTGTGAGGTACCCTAGCATCCTTAGGGACCTATAAAATGTAGATACTGACTTTATAATTCATATAAACTTTAGATACCTTCACTCTTAGACTTAGGTCTTATTTTGAACCCTAGTTCCATTTTAGGACGTGTGTAAGGTTTAATTGTCTTTATTCCTTTGTTTTGGTTTTCATTATTCAAATTATCTTGTCACTAACCTTTTGTGTAGGGGCTATGGTAAGTGATTGAGTATGTGGATGTTTATCCATACTCATACCTCTTTTACCTTCTCTTTTAAAAGCTTTCTCTTATGTGATTGTGAAAAGCATCCTAATGGCTCTTTGACATTTCACTTCCTTCCACCCCCTTCGAGTTCTTATCTCATCTTTATCCTTTGAAGTGAGTTAGAAATTGTTCTTCTATCCTCTTCTTCTATATTTAGAGTTCTTAAAACCTCAATAACCTTAGGATCCTCATTGTATAATAACATAGGATGAGTCTTAGTTCCCTTAGTTTTTTCCCTTTCTCAACTTTGAGTCTCTCTCCTCATCTTCAAAGAAAAACAAAAAACACTTAATGATAAAAGTGTGCATAGTACGCCACGATCCTTAAGTTATATCTAGAAATGATTAGTGGAGATCTCCTCCACTCTTCTAGAATTCTTTGCAAATGTTCCATTGGGGGAGATTTTGTAAAGTATTCACTCTTATATCATAGTCTTTGTGCTATGCATTCTTACAAACATAAACCTAAAAAGCACTTCTTCACTTCAAAATACAAAAACACTTAATAATTACAATGAGCTTGTGTACTTAAGCCCTAATATTTAGAACCAAGTCTTGGGGATCTTCTCCTTACTTGGGTGTGCTTCTTCCTCATTCCATCTTGGAGTGATGTAAGACGTACATACTCAATGGAAAGGGACTTGAATACACTTTCTCACGCAAAATTCAATAAAATATTCTAAAAGCATTCAAACCAACAATAAACGTCTTTCCTACGAGAGTTCTATTCTTATCTCTTTCACTCATTACGAAAGAACTCGCTTCGACATGTCTCTTTACAAGACGGTAAATGCACTCGTACCAAACGAGCCTGCAACACCTGAGCATAGGCATAAGCAGTTCAATCATAAAAAACACAAATAAAAAAATTTCCTCCCTAGTCAGGGGAACTATGGCGGCTCTAATTCTAATTCTCCATGAGATATGTAGGCAGTGGGGTAGGGCCCATTCAAGCACATACTTTATTTTCCATACATTTTCCCCGTTCCTTCTTTCTTCCAATTTAACAACAGTTTATTATCACGCTTTGAAATAGTTCAAGCAAGCGTGGATCCCGTCGGGTATTATGGACGATATGGGGTGCTAATACCTTCCCAGTTTGTAACTGACTCCCGAACTCAGTCTCTTTGGTTCACAAGACCTTGTTATTTCCTTTCCTTCGGTTTGTGCAACATTACCTTTCCCTTTCTTTGGGATAAAATGCCTGGCTGGCGACTCTGTTTCTTTTCTGCACCACTTTCGGGTTTGTACTAGGATGAAAATCCTGGGAGCGACAGCTGGCGACTCTGTTGGGGACCGAACCCAGAATCTCTGTTTTCCCCTATGAGAGTCAATCCTAGCGCTTTTATGTTTCTGTTTTCTTTTGGTGTTTATTTATTTACTATTGTGCGTCTTAGTTTAGCTTTACTATTTTGTTTATTTATCGCTTTACTTTACTGCTTTTTGCATCTTACCTCACTGTTGTACCCTAAAATTTGCCCTCACATCTTCAAGACAATATACCTCAAGAGTACTCCTAATAGTCACAAGATTCTCAATTGCTCAAAAGGATTCAAGGTTTCATCAGACAAAGCCTCCTCATAAGCAATGGATCTTAAGTTAGGGTTTTGAGTTTCCCAACGTAAATTGGACTTCTAAAGCCTCAAGTAGATTTCATGGTGTCCCATATACTTCAAAGGATCCTCATGTCAGGTTTCAATACCCTACAAGTTTGGTCAATCAGATGCCTAAATAATCAAAAATCAGTTAACTAGGTCAAAAAGTCAACTGTGGTCAACATACAATCAAACTTCAAGATTTTTGGTCAACATCAATATTATGAGGTGAAATTCATCATTTGATCAAGGGTAGATCACGATTCATCAAGGAAACCTCAAATTCATCAAGAACCAGAATTTACTAAATTAAGGTTTTTGCAGGAAAAGTCAACTGTACTTTGACCAGCCATAACTTCCACATGCTTCATAAATAATTTGCCATCCAAAGCTAATTTTGAATGAAATTTAATTCCCTACAACTTTGTGTCTCACAATCCAAGGCCAGAAATGCTTCATTTGAGAGATATGAGCCAAGAAATTATAGGTCCTTTTAAAAGTCAACAAAAAGTCAACGTTTTCAAAAGCTTATAACTTGAAAATGGAAGATCAAATGGACATGGGACCAAAAGGAGTAGTTATAGGACACTCTAAGCTTTCTAAAAAGTCCAAGAACACATCCATGAGATAAATATTGAGAGAGTTATGCATTGTTGAAGTTGGGTAAATTTGAGGAGGTGTATAAGGCAAATAATGACCAAAACTCAAGTTTCTTCCAAATGGGCCCATATTTTTCTAACCCAAACTCAATCATAAGATAATCCACGACCCATAAGTCATAATATCTGATTTTTTATATTTATTTTATATTATATTGGATATAATTTATTTAAAATCAATTTTAATTAAAATAAATATTGATAAATCAAATATTTGATCTTAGTATTATTTTAGGATCAGATTTTGGTGTTTATGATCATAATTTGGATCCCAAATTCGTGCAAACCAAAAGATAAGGCCATAACACCAATTTTTCACCAAAATAGAAAGTCCCTTTCTTCACTTCCAAGCAATCTCAAATCCAACACAAAAGCCCAAACTTTTTAACCTAATTCACTATTTTATAAACAAACAACAAGGTCAAATGCACAAGGGACGAAAATTTGAGAAAAGGGACCCTAGTAAAACTTTAAAAATTCAAAGGAAAAAGTCAAATTGGGGTTGCCCCTTACAACCACTTTCAAGGAGTTTTGAAGGTCTCAATACCTTCCTAAGGATCTTTAGAATGTATATCCATCATCATCATCATCAAAAGCATCACATTATGCCCTAACCGAATCCAACTTTTAGCTTGTTTTCTTGATTTTCGATTTCAATTATATGTGCATCATAACTCAAATTTCATTATATGTTGATGTTAAGAAGCTATGGATGGTTTGAATGAAGTTTCGATGCAAGTTTAGCAATTCACCATTGCTATGGTTTACAGATTCGAATTTGGGAACTTAGGTTAAGGACGATTTCAAGTGAAATTGATGGTTCTAATGGACTCATGGAATGATTTACAATTTATTGATGCCTTTAAATTGGATTAATCATGCTTGTTTTGATTTTTGAAAAATGCAGGTGCTATAGTGACGGACAAAGCCGTCACTATAGGTTGTTGATACGACACAAAAACCGTAGGTATAAGCCATGGACGAACAAATGAAGATGATGAAAACGCGTGTTTCTATTATTTCAAATTTTGGTTTATTTTATAATATTTGTTTTCTGTTTATTAACCACCCAGGCACATCTGACCCAGTGGTGGAGTACGCGCATGTGGGAGAGGAAGGTCTTGGGTTCGATCCAGGCCTTCCACCCTTATTTTTTTTGCCTTTTTTTCTTTCCTTTATTTGTTTTGGCTTGTTTTATTTTATTTTATTTTTAATTAACTAACCAAATAAATATTCTTTTTAATATATAAAAAATTCATAAAAATTTCTAATTAACTTGATTATTTTTTTTCTTGATTAATAAATTTAGTTTTTTACACAAAAATTAGTTTTTTTTAGGTTATTTCATTAATTGATTTCATAATTAATTTTTTATTAACTTAATAATTAGGGTTTAACCAATATTAATTTTAATTTTTGTTTTCTAACCCTAATTTATCTAATATTTTGACATAATCCTAAATAATTAACACTTTTGACTTAAAATTATTTTCTTAATAAAATTTTAATTAATTAGTTAATTTCTTTCCTATTAAAATTAATCACCATAAAAATTTATTAATTTAGACTTTAAGACTTTAAAAATACATTTTTACTTTCTACACTCCCCATATTTCAAACATGTATCCCCTCCCCATGATGTAATAGTCTAGGGTTTACTTTCCGTATTTTATTATTTTGTAAATTAATTGCGTGGTTAGTAAATGTAGGGTGTGAAAAGAATGTATGTGAACAAAATAAACAGACTTAGATAACCCTAATTTCTAAGATTAAAATAATTGTAATTAACACACTTCTCACACACTCACCCCTAGGGGTTCCCCTCTTGTTGCCTTACAAAATGGTTAAGCCCCTCAAATATAGAGGTATCTTAGCAAGGTTGCCTACGAATAAAAATCATCAAGTTCATTTGATATAAAGATCATAGTCCCTCGTTGTCCCTTCGAGTTGCCTACGAATAAATGATCTCGTCCCTCGATGACCCTACGAAAAAATGATGATAGTCCCTTCTAATTGCTAAGATACCCTTACATGTTGCCTTCTATGAACATACGAGGACCCTACGCCTGTCCCTTCAAATCCAAGGACAAGACTACTTACTAACTAATAGTAAGGACAATTTTGTCCCTAAGGAAACGAAATAACAAGAAAGACCTTACAATTTAGGGTAAGTAGTTCTTAAGTGCTTGCTCACAAATTTTCAAAGTACTCTTTACACCTCACATTTTCAAATACTTTCAAACCAAACACTTTGTATACATTCGTACAAGAATCATTACAAAGTTAAAGTCGTTATGAAAATATTTTCTAAACACACTACACTTTTCAAACAAAGTAAGTAAAGTGAGCTAAGTAGTTAAGAGCCTATGGATAACCATTGATACAAAGGGTGCTAACACCTTCCCTTTGTATAACCTACCCCCGAACTCAAATATTTTTCAAAGGTCTTTCCTGTTATTTTATGCCTTTCTTTATTGGATAAAATAAAAGTCGGTGTCGACTCTTGCTATCTGCAACATAGTTTTTGAAAACAAAAACGACCAAATCAGTTCTCCCACAGTGTTATAGTATTGGCGACTTTGCTGGGGAGTACTAATTAAAAGAGGGGTTACCTTAGAGTTATGAAACTTTACTTGTTTGAATTGATTGCTTTATTTTTAAGGGTACTTATTGTGGGGCTACTATGAGAAAGATCCTAACCCGGATCTAGTGTACCTTAGGTAAGTGGCAATAGACCAAGGAAATTGTACCGGGTATACCAATATGGTTGATCTGGTGGCTGCAGTTAATGTGACATCTTGATTGGTACTGATGTTCTTCAAGTTAGTTGAGGATAATAACAGGCTTCCATATGGTGTCATTAAAACTAACTACCCTTTAGAACCCTAATTAACCCATCTTGGCCATTAGAAAGTAGTGAGATAACCGACTTTGGTGAAGTCTAAAGTTGGTTTATACTCGATGCTACGCTAATTGAGATTCTAATCTTGGGAGGTTTTGGTTGGCAATTGAGTTGCCATACTGAACAAAAGCCTGTGAAAAGAATAAGTGATATTGAGATCCCTTAGAACCCAGTTACTATTACTAAGACAGGTTAAACCAAATAACTTCAGTGGGGAGGGTACTTACCTATGAACTTCATGCAAGCCTTTAAACCTAAGGCCATTGTGTGACTTGTTTGTGTTTGCCATCTGCTTGTTTGAACATGACATCATAACATTATGACATCATAACATAGCATTTTAACTAACCATTTCAAGGACCAAAGGATTTATCTTTGTTCTTTGTTGCAGGTTATGTCTTCCGTTCGTAGGAATACTATCCAGATCAACTTTGTAAGGATACCTTCCAAGCTTAAAGAATTGGTCTCTAAAGTTCCTGAAAGCTCTCAATTCATCAAAAAGCATGGTCATCAACTTGATTTGGTCACTTCAGAGTTTAATGAAGACATGATGAGTGTTTTGTTCTATTTCTTTGACCCTAAACATCACTGCTTCACATTTCCCGATTATCAGTTGGTGTCCACAATGGAAGAATTCTCCAAACTACTTGGTGTGCCTATTCTTGATCAGAAACCATTCACAGGCTTAGAGAAGTAGCCTAAACTAGAAATTATTGCAGCAACTTTACATCTGAAGAAGTCATACATTGTACTGGAAACAAGAGGTGGAATTAAGGGTATTCTTGCTAAAGTATTGATAGAGAAAGCTTAGGTGTTCTTGGATGCTATGAGTTACGATGCTTTTGAAGAGATCTTGGCCTTGTTGATTTATGGTTTGGTGTTGTTCCCTAGTCCGGACCAATTCATAGATGTGTACGCCATTAACATATTTCTGACTCATAATCCTATACCTACCTTGCTTGGAGATATTTTGCACTCTCTTCACACTCATTCTACAAAGGTGCGAGGAACTTTGATGTGTTGCATACCTCTACTATCAAGGTGGTTTATTTCTCACCTTCCTCGATCTGTGATGAAGAATGAACAAGGTTTGAGGTGGTCTAGAAGGATAATGTCACTTTCTCATTCAGATATTCATTGGTGTTCCCAATATATGGAAAATATCACTATCATTGACCGCTGTGGAGAGTTTCCTAATATGCCACTCCTTGGCATAAGGGGAGGTATTACTTATAATCTTCTTTAGCACTACGTTAGTTTAGTTATGCTCGGAGTGATGGTCTTCATGATATGATTATTCAAGGTATTATGTTTGATTATGACGATGATCTTTAAGGTTACTGTCATAGGTTTATACGAGCTTGGAGTATGGTGAATAAGATTGACAACAATACTCTGGAACTAAAATACTCCATCCTTATGGAACCTTACCTCAGATGGGTGCAGTCTTGTGCTCAGACTCTTATGATGCCATATCCTGCTGTTCTACCGGTGATTGTTGAGCCTATTGTGTAAGGAGATGTTCCTTATACCATTCTTCATCTTGATATGCCTACTGATCCATAAGTGCTGCAAAAGTCTTGGATCCAACTGAAGGAGCAAATGGATACCTTTGAGGCTCAATTCAAAGCTAGCAAAGAAAGAGTGTTGGAGCTGACAAAGTAACTTCACAAAGAGAGGAACCTCAATACGTATCTCAACACAAATAGGAAGAGTCCATGGGAGACTTGAGTCTCATATGTTTATTTTATTTCTATCTTTTCTTGTTTTCCTTCATTGAAATCCCAAGGGGTAATTATATTTTAAAACATACTAATGAAAGTTTTTGTTTTTGTTTTTCTTTAACAAATTTAAATCCTACCTGGTCCTTGAAAACATTACATATGCATCTACATACGATACCATTGCATAACAAGTTTCCACGACAGGTTTCTTATTTTCTCGTTGTTTATTTCAGCAGAAATGGCTCTCGAGCAGTCTGTCAAAGATCTTCAAGCTCAGAATGCCCAATTTCAAGAGATGATCCTGAACTTGTCCAACGGACAAGAAGAGCTGAAGGAACTCTTGACCAAGAAGAAGAAGAAGACCAGAAAACTAGTTGGCTTCATCAACCTAGGTAGGAGGTTCAAAGGTCCAATCAAGACAAATTGTGAGGTTGAAAATCCTGGAGATGAAGATTCTGCGAAAGAAGAAGATAGTCAACGTGGTACTATTGGGAATTCTGATCACAAAGAGAATTATTACTATGATTCAGCCGGTGATGAGAAATACAAGTTACTGGAAAACCGTTTGATATCCATGGAGTTGCAGAAGACATCTGGTTTAGATTTTGAAGATTTGAGTTTGATTTCTGGAGTTGTCATCCCTCTTGGGTTCAAAGTTCCTACTTTTGTGGTATATGATGGTATTTCATGTCCAAAGCTGCACTTGAGGTCCTATGTCCGAAGGATCTAACCACACACTGCTGATAGAAAGTTATGGACACACTTCTTCCAATAAAGTTTATCTAGAGCTCAACTAGAATGGTACTACCAACTTGAAAGTACCAACATTCATACTTGGAATGACCTGGCTAAGGCATTCTATAAGCAATATCAATATAACTATGATTTAGCGCCGACTCGCATGCAACTCCAAAGTATGTCCATGGGCTCTAAAGAAAGTTTCAAGGACTATGCCCAGAAGTGGAGAGAACTTGCAAGCAGGGTTCAACCTCCTTTAACTGACAGGGAGCTAGTTGACATGTTCATGAGTACATTGACTGGTCCTTTCTACAGTCATCTAATTGGGAGCTCGTCATCCGGTTTCACTGAACTAATAATGACTAGAGAACATGTTGAAAGTGGAATACAAAGTGGTAAGTGTCATACCCCAAATTTGTCCTACCCGCGCCATTTTATTTTACTGTTTCATCTTTTTTTAGAAAGATCAAAAAATGTGTACCGTTTCCTCTTTCTGTCTGATAATCAAAAAATCCAAAACGCGTTTTTTTTCTCTTCTCGTATTATTATAAGTTTTCTGTTGTTTAATTCATTATCAAAAATTACAAAAAAAAAACTATTTCTTATCATCTTTTATTATTTAATATGTCATTACCATTATCGTTATTATTTTTATCAGAAATTTTATCAATTTTTTTATATATACATAACCTTTTAATTTCCTCTTATAATCCATTTTTTATTTTTATTATTAAAAGTTTCCTAAAAATACATCCCATGTTTCTCTTTTATTTTTTTATTCTAAAATAATTACTCAACTCTTCATTCAAATTTTATTTCTAAAAGCCCATTATCATTTTCATTCTTAAAATCCTTCATTTGTACAAGATCACATAATTTCATTACCATTGTTTATTCTTATTATTATTATAGTTATTTTTACTATTATTATTATCATTTTCTTTTTTTATATTATTTCCTTTTATTTACTATCACCATTTATTATTGTTATTATTATTCAACCTATATTATTATTTTACTATTGATATTTTAATTTCTATTGTTTATATTTTTCATCATTATTCCTGTTAGCTTTTATAATTATTTGTTATTAGTTTCTATTTTTTATTTACCATCAGTTTTATTATTTATAGTGTAAACACCCCAAATTTGCCCTCACCCATTCACACCATGGCTTGTGATCATTTTCATATGCATAAACACAATCATACCACCTCATATCACATTTTTGATTCACTGCATAGTTTCTAAGTCATCTGCACCTAGGGTTTGTGATCTGAGCAATCCAAGGGTTTCTTGAGCCACTCCAAAGGCCACCAATCATCTCAAAGGGGTCTATGTGTGTTCTTATATCATATTACATCCTCTCAAAGTCTAAAATGCCAAAGGATCACAAGAACTGGGATTGGTATGGAAGCAGAGCCAGGTTTGACTGCACAGTTGACCTAAAATTAGGGTTTTGGTTTCAGAGGCCATGACTCCAAAATTTTTGGTCATTCTTGTTTCCATTGGCCTCTATATGGTATAGGGAGTATGCATATCAATTTTCATGAAGAAATTCCATGGGGAAGTCATCTGATCAAGAGTTGACTTTCTGGACAAGTCAGTGCAAAATCAGGGCATCTGAGGCCCCCAATGACCCAACCAAGGGGTGATCTTCATTATTTTGAGTGTATATGATCTTTATTTGATCATGGAAGAGGGTTGAAGTTCACAAAATTCAAGAATTTGAATTTTTTGCAAAGTTGACTTTTTAGGGCATAGTTGACTTTTAAGGAATTTGTCAATTTAGGTCACTTTTCAAACCTTACTTTTTGATCCAAAAATGCTTCAAATGGAAAAACTTTGGTCATGAAAGTTGTAGAATACATTTTTCCCTTTTCAAAAAGTACAAGAACATGACCTAATTCATTTTGGATCAAAAGTTATGGTGTGACAAAGTTGGCAAAAATCACTAATTTTCAAGTTATGCACTAATTGGAAATTTTGCAAAATCATGAACCAAGGCAAATTGCAACTTCTAATTGACATCAAACCAATACACAAGCATCACATGAGTTCTAAAAATCAGAATTGAACCAAAAGATCACATGTTCATGGTTTGTATAACAAGGCATTTTCATGAAGTTTCAAAAGGAAGCAACTTGCAAAATCATCATCACACTTTCACCAACTTGCTGCATTGGCCTTTGAACCACCCTAGCCTCACTCATACACCATGCTGCGCCAGCCCATGCTCATGTACCAAGCTAGAGCTTAGCCCATGCCTTTCTTACAACAAAGTGGACTTTTTGCAAAAGTGAACATCCCAATCACAGCAGGCCAGGTCACATCATCTGACCAATAGGAGTCTTTTATGCAAAGCAAAGGCTAGCCATTTCATACATCAAGCCAGCCTGAAGCAAGCCCTAAGACAGCATACACAAAACTCACCCCATTTGCATTTCTCTTCGAATCTCTCTGCACAACACACAAACATAAAAACAAGTTTCACTAATCATCTCACCATGCTTCATAGAGCCTAAACCAACAAGACACAAGCTTGAATCCAGCAAGAACTTTGTTTCTCCATTTTCACCCCAACCTGCAGTTTCCTTCGAAACATCTTCCACAGGCCATAAACACTCAAACAAACTCTACAAACCTTCTCAAAACATCACCCTGATCACAAAGAACCACTCACATTGGCCTGAAACAGCTTGGATCACCATCACCATTTTCAACTGAGCTTGAGCAGAAGCTGTTCAAACTCTTCAACTAGCCAGCATAAATTTCTTCCAAGCATTCAAGCATCACCAAGGGGTCATAAGGAGTGGATTTCACAAGGAGGGGAAGTCTGAAAGTTACCAGAGTGAAAGCTTCGAAACTCAGGTAGCTCAAGAACTTTTTTTCCAGAAATCATTTTTTAAGTTCTTAAGTTGTTCTATATGCTTTCCTGATCACAACTATGTCATTGGTTTTGAAAATGGTTGGAAAATGAGGATGTAATCGTGTTCTGAAACTCTGTGACCTAAAAAATGTTTTGCTCGATTCATGAGTTTGAGGAAGAATAAATGATTTCTAGTTTGGGGTTTTGATTCAGGGGAGTGTGGGAATCATTTCTGTGTGTTTAGATTTCATTTAGGTTGCGTTTTGTGGATTTTGGGGATTTTCAGGTGGGGTTCCCACCGGAGAAGACGACCGGAGGTCTTCTCCGGCCACCTGAAAGTCATTAGGGCTTAATCCTGTAATTAATTGCCATTTGAATTTGGAGCGTAGGATCAGTTGACCCCATTGACTTGCCGCGCGTACGAATGGCCCAGATCTGGCCATTATGCCCTAATCCCTTTAATTAGTTTTAATTAATCATATTTAAATTAATTTGATCAGATGCAATCCTGGCCCTTCAAAAACGCGCGCGGTCAACCATTTTGAACCCAGAAGCCATCTCAGCCTTCCATCCTGCATACTTCAGTTTATTTGAATTTTTTATTTCATTTCTTTTCATTTTATTTGCATAATTTATTTAAAATAGTAAAAATTGTCTAAAAATCATGAAACTTTTTCTCAAGGGTTTCATTAATTTTTAAGACACAAAAATATTTTTATTTTCATTTTTAGCATTTAAAAAGTATTTTTAAATATTTAAAAGATTATTTTTAATTGATTAATGAAAATTAATTTATTAAAAATACTTTTAGGTATTTAAAAATCACCAAAAAATTCATGAAATGTTCTAAGACATTTAGAAACATTGTCCAACCTTCAAACCAAATTTATTTTTTGATCTTGATGCATTTTAAGAATTTCTCATTGAATTAAAATCATTTTTGTGCATTATTTTGATCCAAAGTTCAAAAAATCATTTCTGCCTATCCATGAAGAGTTGGACATTGATTCTTTTTGCATTGCATTGTGTTTAGCATGTAGTTTGTAGGATTAAATGGCCATGATTTGGTCTTTCATTTTCTTTTTGTTTGGTAATTTTCTTGTTTAAGAACCCTAAAATCCTAGAAATCTTAAGAAAACCATAACTTGAGTTAGGTTAGGAGTTGAGACTTCTCCTTTGGACATTGAGTTAGTATAGGATTAGGGGTCCTTTGGGTGGCATTTTCAATTTTTTATCTTAGGGTTTGCTTCTGATTTTGGTTTTTGTTTGATGTATTGTTCATAAACCCTAATTTGGGCTTCCATATGCATCCATCTTGCATTCTCTTGCATAACATGACTTGCCATGACATTTCAAGCATCCATTTGATTCATTTGACATCATAAGACATATTAAAAGCATGTTTGATCATTGCATCATGTGTTTGCCATGTTGTATGCCATGTGCACTTCATAACTTTTTCATGTATGTTCATGGTTCCTAACTTGCTTCATTTGCATTCATGAACTTGTATGACCATTTCCATGTGCTGCCTCATGTTCATAGCATCTTATAGCATCATTAGCATCATGTATATGCTTCTGGTTTTGTTTCTCATCATGTCATCTCATCCCATTTTGCATTGCATTGCATTTCTTTCCTAACCTTTCAGGTGGTGAGTGATTTTGGGAAGTGAATTTGCCTTCACTTCTCATAACTTTTCTTTTCATCTCTTTTGCATCCATGCTGCATTTCTATTTGTGTTTGAGTTTGAGCTTGCTCATTCTTATTCTTCCCACTTTCTTTCATCAAGTGACTTGACTTCTTGAATGAAGCAAGTTGCTTTGCTTCTCTTGATTCCTTTCATCTGCTTCCTGGTGGTTCCATTGAAGACTTCTCTTGTAAACCTCACAAACCTTAGGAACAACCATGCATGACAATGACTAGGGTCTTGATTAGTCTCCCCATTTAATTTTACCTTTGAGTCTCATTGAGTCTTCTCTTCTCATCCCATAATCAGGGACTAAACCCTAAAGGCTTTAAGGCTTTGTGATTAAGCTTATGCCTGCATCCTTCTCTTAGGATGGAGTGTATAACCTTAATCCTAAGTGTTAAACCCTTAAGGTGTTTAAATCTCTTAATCAATTCACTTAATAATCATCAAGACATCACACTTGTAACTTGGGCCTTGCATTAGGGTTCTATTTCTTCCTTAACTGGTTAAGAAGGACTAACCCTAGTGTTAATGGACAAGTCCCCCTCAAGTTGTCTTACAAACCCTAAAAATCACTTCATCATCATACCATTAAATAAAATCCACTTATTCAAAGGCTTGTTTTGTCATGAGTTTAATCCCTAATCATGGATTAAGTTGAGGAGCTTTCCTCAGCTTAAACATTCTCATCTATTATCCTTCTATTAGGATGGTGTAATGAGTCTGTTTAATCCCTGATTATGGCTTAACCTCATTCCTTAACACTAAACAAAAAAAAACAACAAAAACATCTAAATAATCAACAAGTAGGTTAATGATCTTAATCCTACTCCATGGTGATTAAGTGTGAGAAGCTGACTTCACACTTAAGGTATTCTCATTACCCCTAATCAAAGGGAGGATGTGATGAGTTTACTAACCCATTGGTTTAGGCTTAAGCTCATTAACTTATGACAAACTTTCAAAAAAAACAATAAAAGACTGAAAACTCAAAAACAAACAATAATCGTCTCCTTCGGGATTCTTTTCTCATCATCTTCACTCACAAACGAGAACTCGCTTCTTCCGTCTAATGCAAGACAGTTAGCACCTGAGCCAGACAGGTCATTCACTTGAGCATTGACAAGCAAGCAGTTCACAAGTCAATTCATCTTTCAGTCTCTTTGGGTCGAACTACGGTGTTCTGACTTCCTCATTGCACGAGAGGATACGTAGGCATAACTTAATAGTTATCGAACAAAAGTCTCTGTATATTCCCCCTCCTTCCAGCACTATTCTTTTAGCCTCATGATCTTGAGCAGTTCATTCTCATTCCTACACTGACACTGTATATATCACACTTCACACTTCTTTTACACTGACACCTGTACATCCTTTTCCAGCTCTTTTATACACAGATTGCACTGACACTACCCCTTTAAAACACAAATCTTTTAAGCGTGGATCCCGTCGAGTACGACGGACAATCTGGGTGCTAATACCTTCCCAGGTTGTAACCAACCCCCTTTCTCAGTCTCTCTGGTTCGCAACCGTCTTATCCATCTTTTTCTAGGTCTATGCAGCATTGCCTTTCCTCCGGGATAAAAATGCCTAGCTGGCGACTCTATTCATCTCCAGTGAGTTCACTGCTGTGTGTTCTCATTGTCCCTTTCGCCGACTGTTCGCGCTTGTACCTGGATGCAAATCTTTTGGGAGCGACATATAGTTAGAACTATTATTATTACTATTTTATTATTATTATTATTATTATTATTATTATTATTATTATTATTATACACTCAAATAAGCCACAAGACCACTTTTTTTTTATCAGTACCAATTGCCACCAATTTCCAGCAGTACAACACAACTCTCCACTCATAACAAACCTCCACTCATCACCTCATTTTCACAACTTTTTTTCACGCAGCAATAACAAAATTTAAGATCACTAACAGATTTTTTTTAACAGCTCATCAATCTTATCCCAAATCTCTATAGGATATTCCATTTTTCACCCTCATTTTTTTTACTATAAAGCCAACTTTTGATTCATTAAGAGGAGAGCTTGAATAGCATAACAAAATTCTGCAAAATTCAAAAACTCAAGCTTCACAAAACCACAAAAATATATACATCCTGCAAAAGCAAAAAATGCAAAAACGCAGCAAACAACAACCTTCCACCAAGCATTCCCTATCACCACCATTTTGAAATCAAACAAAAAAAAGCCCAAAATCCGAAAGAAGACTCACTGAAAACCATTTCTGCTTCTAACCTATCACCAACACTACAAACACCAAACCAAAGAAACCATAACCAAATTCAAAAAAATCACAAAAACAGAACTGAGAGAAGAAGAGAGATGAATCAAAAAATAGACTGAAAAACACACAGAAAAAGCCCAGAAAAAACCAGTGAAACAGAGGAACGAAACCGGCATAAATCAAACCAACCTGAGACAAAAAAATCTGCATATTTCATCATAAACACCAGCCCAGAATTTTTTATTTTTCTCCAACCGTAAACCATTCACTGCTTGAAACCGCACCGTCCTTCACCCCTCAAACCAAGCCGGACCGGAAACCCAGAAACAGACGCCGAACCAAATGCGAAACCCGTCCGCGCATCACCACAAAACCACCATTTCCAAAACCTCAAACCACTGAAACTTACCTTCAATACTCACCATTTGTTACCAAACAAGAAACAATAATTCCTCAAAAACCAGAAAACGTAAAACCTCTTCAAATCCGAAAACTCACCGCTTTCATTATCAGACCACAACCACCTTCATATTCGCGAATCATCATTGAACTAAACCTTCAAACCACCCGAAATCATAAGCTCACAAACTGACTCTCCTTCATCGGCCACCCATATCCTCCGCTCAACCTGAAAGCTTCAGCCACCGGAAACAGACCCAGTCGGCCACCATCACCGTTGAACACGCTGCAAGCCGCATCACCGCGAACTCTCCGGCCAAAACCATCTTCTGAACCGCGACGGCCACCCTTGAAATCACCTTCACAAAACGAAACCCTCACACCACTTGCCGCAACCGCCATACATCAACCGAACAACACCTTGCGACCACCGCACTGTGACTCAGACGCAACCCGCAGCAACCCCGACGAACAACCTGCGCCGCCGTGAGCCAAACGAAGCGAAAGCCGACAAGAGTGAGAACCTCGCCGAAGCGCAAAATCCGCAACCAAACAATCCGCACGAAAACGAACACGACGCAGAACTTGGAATCGCGAACTCCGAAATCCGTCATCAACAAACTCAGACATCACCATCCGCTGTCAAACACTCCTCCGCGAATCAAAAGCCAAGCCAGCCATCGTAGAACCGTCGTACACAGGGGGTGAGTTTTGTTTCAATGTTTCTCTTCTGTTTCATTTACTGACTTGCTTTACTCTTTTTTTCTATTTATTATTTGTTCTCTTTCTTTTTTGGTTTTTATAAAGTTTAATTTGATTGATTTGAGCTTATAGGTCCTAACCCCCTAAAGCTTTGCTGTCTATTCACACCCATACCCAGCGCAGACCTTTCTTTTTTGTAAACTTTTTTCTATTTTCTTTTTTTTATATGATCTTTTATCTTGGGCTCAGCCCATCTAGATTTTGCTCACACACCAGACACATAGCATGCACTCCCACATCTTATTTTGTTTCCATTAGTTTTTTTACATATATATATATATATATATATATATATATATATATATATATATAGATTTCGGGCTTCTCATCACAATTGGTTTGTCCCGCTTCTAAGCACATCCTGTATTTCTGTTGCACACAGTAGACACAAGAATTACTTGTTTGATATTATTTTCTTAATATGTTCTAAAAATTGTATCTATTTTATTTTTATTTTTATTGTTGAAATGTTGTAATAAGCTTCATATTTATTTAGAATTTATCTTAACTATTATTTTTATTAAGGGCCAATGATATACTAAACGACCAACTTATCGCCCGATTCTAATCGGTGATTTTTGGTCAATATGAGGCCCCCTTTGTATTTAATTTTTCATTTTTATTATTCCGACAAAACAAACATGTAAATCAATTTAATTTATTTTATTATTCTTATCATTATTTAATTTATTTAATTTATTCAATTTAATTTAATTCTAGCAAATTCAATTTATTCATTTAAAATTACGTTTCGACTCCTTATAGAATGGTTCCCATTTTGAACCCATTCTAAGGCAGTTCACGAACAAAATTTCGTCGCGTCCCAAAAAGGTCCAACGCCTTCGAATAGTTGCGCTCGATTAAAAGGTCCAACGCCTTCAAATAGTTGTGTCCCGATTTAAACAGGCTGAACGCCTTCGAATAGTTCAAAACACACTGCACACACGCTTCCTCTTGGGCAAAATACAATGATACCATTTATTTCTCGCAATCCCCTGTATTTATTTTGTATCCCTCTCCCCCTTCTTTGTACGCAATTTACTTTCCGTATTTATTTCTGAATCCTTGGTCCAACGCCAAGCGATTGCACTTGCACACTTGCACTTTATTTTCCAGTTATTATTTCGTTTATTAGGACCCATCTCTCCTTGCGAGCCGAGCGCTTCGTGCCTCGTTAAACAAACCACAAAATCAAACTCCATTTGCATTTACCCCTTTAACATCAAAAAACCAAAATGTTTCGATTAGATCCAAACCCTTGATCCAACGTCAAGCGGTCATAGGACAATAAAACACTTTAATAATACGAGAAGATTTGTACGCCACGAGCCTTAAGCGGTAGAAAGGAGGATAACGAGCTTTCGTTACTCGCTCCGATTATTTCGACGCAGGACGCTCGTCTTGTTGGGCGAGATAAACTATCCATAGTCTTTAGTGCATTTTAACTCCTAAACCCTTTCATCGACGAAAGGTAATAAAATCAACATCCATTACCCTTAGTAGGCCGAACTACGAGGCTCTGACTTTCCCATTGCACACGGGAGTACGTAGGCACGAGGATCTCAATCCTTGCCGATCACCTAGGTTCAATCTAACTTATAATTCAACTCATTTACCTCTAGTAAGCAATCCGTTTAAGCATAGACATCCTTTCTCGCGCGATAACTTAGATGGTTCCCATCGAGTACGATGGATGTAAGGGGTGCTAATACCTTCCCCCTGCATAACCGACTCCCGGACCCAGGCAATGGTTCCGATGACCTTTGTCCTATCCTTTTCTTCCCGGGTTGTATCTATATCTTCCCTTTCCCTCTTCGGGAATAAATAGAATTAGGTGGCGACTCTTCAGTCAGTCCAGCGCGCGGCTCCATTCCTTTCAACGGGTACAAAAAGGGCGAAACAAATGCCGTCTCTGCTGCAAGTGAGAATTTTCAACAGAGTGCACCTGCACCAGTTCCCTACTATCAGTATCCCTATGTTGCTGCTGCACAATATGCTCCTATGCCATTTCAGCCAGCTCCTCCAATGCCTTATCAGCAGGCCTTTCAAGCTTTATTTCCGCCTCAGATGGCTCATCAACCACGTCCACCTCCAATGGTTGCAGCTGCGCAGTATGCGCCCAATCCATACCAGCAACCGACTTATCCACCACGGCCTGGTCAACAGCAACAGCGCGCTCCTCAACAGCGTCCACCATATCAGCAAAGAAGGCCTGAAAGAACCTTTGATCCCTTGCCTATGACGTATGGAGAAATCTTTAATGGACTGATGGCAAAAGGAACTCTTGTGTTGAAGGACATGCCACCTCAAACTGGTAACGCTCTGAATTATGATGCCAATGCTCGCTGTGAGTATCACAAGGGTGCTCCAGGTCACACAATTGACAACTGCAGGTTATTCAAGCACAAAGTCCAAGATTTAATCGACTCTAAGGATCTCACCTTCACTCCGAGAAATCCAAATGTCCAGAACGATCCAATGCCGTCGCATGGTGCCAACAAGTGAATACATTTGAAGGGGTTGTTGAAGACCAAACTGAGTAGTCTCCAACTTTGAAGCATTCAATCAAGAGAAGTTCAATTCCTCAAATCAAGGCAGCCAGTGCCATTTATAATTTTCGCATTCCTGTTGTTTTGTATTGTTTGTTTAAGTACTATTTGCTTTGAACATTATTATCATTTGTACTTGGTTATGTTAATGTTATGTTTATGCATGTTTTGAATTAATCTATTTGCATTCGCTCATTATTTATCATTTGTCACATAATCACAAAAATATTCCCTCACTTCACTTTAGCAAATATTTGAGGGAGGATGATGAAAACGAAATACCCATAACTGTTGCGGTATGCTTCCGGATAAAACCTCGTCAATGATGTACAGGCATTCTTTCAAATCCCCAAACACTGGAGATATAAGGAGTTAATCCCTAGTCAGCCACTTCGAGCCTAGAAGTAGGAGTTTCTTTCGGATACAACCCTTACGTTTAACCCGGGGTAGGGTAGTTGTTCAGTTAACCTAGCTACACCTTCAAATCGCAAGATGAGACATCCCGTCAGAGGACCATCAACAAATGACTTGGCAGTCACAATATTCAAGCAAAAAGAAAAAGAAAAGAAAAAACACTAAGTTGAGCACCCGAAGGGAGACTTAGTCGGAAAAAAAACAAATCAAAAGAGGAACTCAAATCCTCAGCAAAAACAAAACAAATATCAGTGACCACCAAATCAAGAATCAATGGGTCACCAGCAAAATAAGATGACTGCCATCTTCAAGCAAACTTTGAAGCTTCATATTCATTCTTGCAACATCAAAATAAGTGCATATGTAGAGTTAACTGAACGTAGGATTGGAGAACATTACGAAGAAGGTTGGGTACAAATCAAACTTTGAGCCTTATATCTTTGTTTCTCAAACCATTAACCAGACCACGTTACAACCCTCAAAAGACCTAATTGAGGCAGAGTTTATTCTGAAAGCATGCTACCAACAAGGTTGCGTAAAATGACTCCCATATATTTGCTAATCTTAAATCTTGATCGCACATTATTTTTGTTGCATCTTTCACGCACTTTCTAAATCAGCACCTCGTTTGGGCTAACGGTCCATTCGTCACACTATCACAACATTCAAATAAATAGATTTTTTTTTCAAAACTTACATGAACTTTACATTAACACTACCATTTGTGTATGAATAATTTAATTGCAATTTAGTGCTTGACATCCGTACAATCCCAACAAGGGGCAATCAAAAGAGGAATTTGACTCAATACTTCTTCAAAACCAGCCCAATCAGGGGCAATTTATCTTCAAACAGCTCAATCAGGGGCAAGCGCTTACCAAATCCAGACTCTGGGGCAGATCATGCCATGGTCATTGTCAAAGCTTCCCCACCAGATTTATTTCAAATACCCTACAGATAGGGGCAAGCAAACAAGGAGCAAATCTTCCTACCTCTACTCCCCAGCAGAACAGGCAGTCCTTGCCAGACATTGGCCATTGTTTAAAGCAAAATCAGTCTTCATGTGTCCATTAAGTCACTCCGCTCATCAGCAAGTGACCCAAACTTGGAGATCTCAGATCCATCTTCTGACCATACATCGTCGAAGATCGAGTATCGGGAAATCAGTCTCTCCACCCACCCGAAGTCCAATCATCATTGGCAACTACCAAACCAAAAGTCCACCAAGCTGGCACCTTTCAATCGCTCATATGCATCATTATGCATCATCAAACGTCATAAGCATCATTTACATCAATCATTTATAGCATATGCATCATATGCATGCCTAGATAAATCAGCTTTTCATATCCCCAACATTATCAAATTTATATCTCAGTGCATAAGCATTTGCATCGTATCTCCATCGCTATGGAATACCATTTCAAAACAATCAAACATACGTGCATAGTTCAGGATCCAGGATCAACCAAAGATTCCAGGCCTTCCCCTAGCGGAAATCAGGATCCAGGGTCGATCGAAGATTCTCCTAAGGTGTTATTCAGTGGGCGTCCCCGTTGGATATTTCTCTTCCAGTTTATTTAAATTTTATGTTGCTCAGCATCGACCTAGCATCGAATGTTGGGGTCGCATTATCATCCTTGTGGTGGTAAGCGATTATTTTATTTTATTTTCTGTTGCTCAGCATCGACCTAGCATCGAGTGTTGGGATCGCATTATTATCCTTGCGGTGGTAAGCGATTATTTTATTTTATTTTCTGTTACTCAGCATCGACCTAGCATCGAGTGCCGAGTTCGCATTATCATCCTTGCGGTGGTAAGCGATTATTTTATTTTATTTTTTGTTACTCAACATCGACCTAGCATCGAGTGCCGAGTTCGCATTATCATCCTTGTGGTGGTAAGCGATTATTTTATTTTATTTTCTGTTACTCAGCATCGACCTAGCATCGAGTGCCGAGTTCGCATTTATCATCCTTGCGGTGGTAGGCGATTATTTAATTTTCTGTCAACCTATTTTTTGTTTCGTATCACCTTCATTTTCCAATTTTGAATCATCCATTTACTGCACAGTTTCATTTATCGGACAAATTTGGAGTCTGTTAATATCTAATTATCTTACACCTTGAAAGATTGAACGCGAGCCAGTTCATCTTACTCGGTCTAAGCCAATTCGATAGGGGCAACTGTCATACCCCAAATTTGTCCTACCCGCGCCATTTTATTTTACTGTTTCATCTTTTTTTAGAAAGATCAAAAAATGTGTACCGTTTCCTCTTTCTGTCTGATAATCAAAAAATCCAAAA
The DNA here is from genome assembly GCA_963966055.1 of Lathyrus aphaca. NCBI lineage: Eukaryota > Viridiplantae > Streptophyta > Magnoliopsida > Fabales > Fabaceae > Lathyrus > Lathyrus aphaca. Next base: position 266,747,235 of record OZ014523.1, on the reverse strand, counting down.
CGCGTTTTTTTTCTCTTCTCGTATTATTATAAGTTTTCTGTTGTTTAATTCATTATCAAAAATTACAAAAAAAACCTATTTCTTATCATCTTTTATTATTTAATATGTCATTACCATTATCGTTATTATTTTTATCAGAAATTTTATCAATTTTTTTATATATACATAACCTTTTAATTTCCTCTTATAATCCATTTTTTATTTTTATTATTAAAAGTTTCCTAAAAATACATCCCATGTTTCTCTTTTATTTTTTTATTCTAAAATAATTACTCAACTCTTCATTCAAATTTTATTTCTAAAAGCCCATTATCATTTTCATTTTTAAAATCCTTCATTTGTACAAGATCACATAATTTCATTGCCATTGTTTATTTTTATTATTATTATAGTTATTTTTACTATTATTATTATCATTTTCTTTTTTTATATTATTTCCTTTTATTTACTATCACCATTTATTATTGTTATTATTATTCAACCTATATTATTATTTTACTATTGATATTTTAATTTCTATTGTTTATATTTTTCATCATTATTTCTGTTAGCTTTTATAATTATTTGTTATTAGTTTCTATTTTTTATTTACCATCAGTTTTATTATTTATAGTTAGAACTATTATTATTACTATTTTTATTATTATTATTATTATTATACACTCAAATAAGCCACAAGACCACTTTTTTTTATCAGTACCAATTGCCACCAATTTCCAGCAGTACAACACAACTCTCCACTCATAACAAACCTCCACTCATCACCTCATTTTCACAACTTTTTTTCACGCAGCAATAACAAAATTCAAGATCACTAACAAATTTTTTTTAACAGCTCATCAATCTTATCCCAAATCTCTATAGGATATTCCTTTTTTAACCCTCATTTTTTTTACTATAAAGCCAACTTTTGATTCATTAAGAGGAGAGCTTGAATAGCATAACAAAATTCTGCAAAATTCAAAAACTCAAGCTTCACAAAACCACAAAAATATATACATCCTGCAAAAGCAAACAATGCAAAAACGCAGCAAACAACAACCTTCCACCAAGCATTCCCTATCACCACCATTTTGAAATCAAACAAAAAAAAGCCCAAAATCCGAAAGAAGACTCACTGAAAACCATTTCTGCTTCTAACCTATCACCACCACTACAAACACCAAACCAAAGAAACCATAACCAAATTCAAAAAAATCACAAAAACAGAACTGAGAGAAGAAGAGAGATGAATCAAAAAATAGACTGAAAAACACACAGAAAAAGCCCAGAAAAAACCAGTGAAACAGAGGAACGAAACCGGCATAAATCAAACCAACCTGAGACAAAAAAATCTGCATATTTCATCATAAACACCAGCCCAGAATTTTTTATTTTTCTCCAACCGTAAACCATTCACTGCTTGAAACCGCACCGTCCTTCACCCCTCAAACCAAGCCGGACCGGAAACCCAGAAACAGACGCCGAACCAAATGTGAAACCCGTCCGCGCATCACCACAAAACCACCATTTCCAAAACCTCAAACCACTGAAACTTACCTTCAATACTCACCATTTGTTACCAAACAAGAAACAATAATTCCTCAAAAACCAGAAAACGTAAAACCTCTTCAAATCCGAAAACTCACCGCTTTCATTATCAGACCACAACCACCTTCATATTCGCGAATCATCATTGAACTAAACCTTCAAACCACCCGAAATCATAAGCTCACAAACTGACTCTCCTTCATCGGCCACCCATATCCTCCGCTCAACCTGAAAGCTTCAGCCACCGGAAACAGACCCAGTCGGCCACCATCACCGTTAAACACGCCGCAAGCCGCATCACCGCGAACTCGCCGGCCAAAACCATCTTCTGAACCGCGACGGCCACCCTTGAAATCACCTTCACAAAACAAAACCCTCACACCACTCGCCGCAACCGCCACACATCAACCGAACAACACCTTGCGACCACCGCACTGTGACTTAGACGCAACCCGCAGCAACCCCGACGAACAACCTGCGCCGCCATGAGCCAAACGAAGCGAAAGCCGACAAGAGTGAGAACCTCGCCGAAGCGCAAAATCCGCAACCAAACAATCCGCACGAAAACGAACACGACGCAGAACTTGGAATCGCGAACTCCGAAATCCGTCATCAACAAACTCAGACATCACCATCCGCTGTCAAACACTCCTCCGCGAATCAAAAGCCAAGCCAGCCACCGTAGAACCGCCGTACACAAGGGGTGAGTTTTGTTTCAATGTTTCTCTTCTGTTTCATTTACTGACTTGCTTTACTCTTTTTTTTCTATTTATTGTTTGTTCTCTTTCTTTTTTGGTTTTTATAAAGTTTAATTTGATTGATTTGAGCTTATAGGTCCTAACCCCCTAAAGCTTTGCTGTCTACTCACACCCATACCCAGCGCAGACCTTTCTTTTTTGTAAACTTTTTTCTATTTTCTTTTTTTTATATGATCTTTTATCTTGGGCTCAGCCCAACTAGATTTTGCTCACACACCAGACACATAGCATGCACTCCCACATCTTATTTTGTTTCCATTAGTTTTTTTACATATATATATATATGTAGATTTCGGGCTTCTCATCACAATTGGTTTGTCCCGCTTCTAAGCACATCCTGTATTTCTGTTGCACACAGTAGACACAAGAATTACTTGTTTAATATTATTTTCTTAATATGTTCTAAAAATTGTATCTATTTTATTTTTATTTTTATTGTTGAAATGTTGTAATAAGCTTCATATTTATTTAGAATTTATCTTAACTATTATTTTTATTAAGAGCCAATGATATACTAAACGGCCAACTTATCGCCCGATTCTAATCGGTGATTTTTGGTCAATATGAGGCCCCCTTTGTATTTAATTTTTCATTTTTATTATTCCGACAAAACAAACATGTAAATCAATTTAATTTATTTTATTATTCTTATCATTATTTAATTTATTTAATTTATTCAATTTAATTTAATTCTAGCAAATTCAATTTATTCATTTAAAATTACGTTTCGACTCCTTATAGAATGGTTCCCATTTTGAACCCATTCTAAGGCAGTTCACGAACAAAATTTCGTCGCGTCCCAAAAAGGTCCAACGCCTTCGAATAGTTGCGCTCGATTAAAAGGTCCAACGCCTTCAAATAGTTGTGTCCCGATTTAAACAGGCTGAACGCCTTCGAATAGTTCAAAACACACTGCACACACGCTTCCTCTTGGGCAAAATACAATGATACCATTTATTTCTCGCAATCCCCTGTATTTATTTTGTATCCCTCTCCCCCTTCTTTGTACGCAATTTACTTTCCGTATTTATTTCTGAATCCTTGGTCCAACGCCAAGCGATTGCACTTGCACACTTGCACTTTATTTTCCAATTATTATTTCGTTTATTAGGACCCATCTCTCCTTGCGAGCCGAGCGCTTCGTGCCTCGCTAAACAAACCACAAAATCAAACTCCATTTGCATTTACCCCTTTAACATCAAAAAACCAAAATGTTTCGATTAGATCCAAACCCTTGATCCAACGTCAAGCGGTCATAGGATAATAAAACACTTTAATAATACGAGAAGATTTGTACGCCACGAGCCTTAAGCGGTAGAAAGGAGGATAACGAGCTTTCGTTACTCGCTCCGATTATTTCGACGCAGGACGCTCGTCTTGTTGGGCGAGATAAACTATCCATAGTCTTTAGTGCATTTCAACTCCTAAACCCTTTCATCGACGAAAGGTAATAAAATCAACATCCATTACCCTTAGTAGGCCGAACTACGAGGCTCTGACTTTCCCATTGCACACGGGAGTATGTAGGCACGAGGATCTCAATCCTTGCCGAGCACCTAGGTTCAATCTAACTTATAATTCAACTCATTTCCCTCTAGCAAGCAATCCGTTTAAGCATAGACATCCTTTCTCGCGCGATAACTTAGATGGTTCCCATCGAGTACGATGGATGTAGGGGGTGCTAATACCTTCCCCCTGCATAACCGACTCCCGAACCCAGGCAATGGTTTCGTTGACCTTTGTCCTATCCTTTTCTTCCCGGGTTGTATCTATATCTCCCATTTCCCTCATTCGGGAATAAATAGAATTAGGTGGCGACTCTTCAGTCAGTCCGGCGCGCGGCTCCCGTCCATTCGGATCGCGTGAGGTCGTATTTTTCGGGGTACGACAGCTGGCGACTCTGCTGGGGACTGGTTCACCCCTATGCGAGTCAAGCCTAGTCTAGGTTCCCGCGTTTGTTTGGATGTTTGCTTCCATGCCTTGCTTGTTTATTTTTATCGCTTTCTTTATCGCATTCCATATTATATATCTTGTGGCTCCTTGGTACTATAATTTGGATCGATATTTTGCAAAAAAACTTGAGGGAAAAGCTCTATACCCGGGCTTGCGAGTACAAACTTAAGTTAGCGAGGTTGTGTAGTATGGGCTCCCGAGAGAACCTTTCTCGTGGGTTGTCGATACGAAAACCTCACTCGGAGTAGATTTTAATGGAAATACTGACAACCGTCAAGCTCTTGGCGTGTGTGCTCAGTTGTTTTCATTAAAGTCGTCGACTCTGAGGACCTTTAGAACCTTTTGGTTAAAACATCGGTTGATGGTTGCGTAGTATTGGGCACCAGGGTTCGCCCTCGCGTGGCTCGATACGAAAACCTCACTTGGAATAGACTTACTCAATGGAGTTGATTGACTGTCAAGAATGTATGAAATTGACACGTGCATCAAACAGTTGAGAAAGTTCCATAACTCCAAGACTTTGTTTTAAACCTTGTGCCGATGATCACGTAGTATGGACTCCCGAGAAAACTTGCTCTCGTGGGTTGTCGATAAGAAGATCTCACCCAAAATAGATTCATATGGCGGAGTCAATCAACCATCATGCTTATGGCGCGTGTGATGAACAACCATATGAGTTGATAACTTTGGGATCCCTAAAACTTTAGAGTCTACCCAGTGAGTTCCTGATCCGAGTATCTTCCGTTTGTACCTTGGACTCGTGAGACCCTGATCTTGTGATCCTGGATTCTGACATTGCATAGCATCTCATTTGCATCATTTATTCATCTTGAATTTCATTTCAAAGCCAAAAAACTTATTTTCATGTTCCTCCATCTTCAGTAAATCAAGTTGGTTTCCCGACGCCCGTATCGAGTTAGACGACCGTATTCAACTCGAGCCAACACTAGAAGACTGATGGACGTGATTCAAGAAGAACAAGCTGCTATGAGGGAAGAGATTAACTCGGTCAAGGGCAAGATTGACCAGATTTACGAGACTTTGCAATCTTTGGCAAGAATGGAAGAACGTCGCGAAGCTACTGCCGCAATGAACAATGCTCAAGTGCAAGGATCTACCTCACGAGCAACGCCTTCAGTTCTAGTTCCAAATCCTTTGGTTTATGGTTTGCCTCCAGGTTTTACTCCTGCTGTTGAAGAGGTCACTTCCCAACCAATACCTGCTTCTGGTGTCACTATTGGTGCTATTCCTCAAGCTCAACCTATTCCAACTCAAGTCCAGTTTCCTCAAACTGAAGAGAATCATCCAGTTGAGTATGAAATGCATACTACTATTCCAATCACCAATCCTCAGGCTGCTCAAGAGTCTGAAGCTATGAAGATGTGCCGCGAGTTAGCTGAAAAACTCCGAATTATGGAAGGACACAACTCAACTTCTCTGAGTGCCTCAGACATGTGCTTAGCTCCAGATGTTGTGATCCCGACTAAGTTCAAACTGCCAGAATTCAAGAAGTACAAAGGCCTCAGCTGTCCTGAACTTCATTTGAGGATGTACTGCAGAAAAATGGCTGCTCATGCCAAAAATGATAAGCTTATGATCCATTGCTTCCAAGACAGCCTGTCTGGAGCGTCTCTAGAATGGTACATGCAGCTCGAACGCAACAATGTTCGTACTTGGCTTGATCTATCTGATGCATTCAAAAAACAGTACAAGTACAACACTGACTTAGCTCCTAACTGTACTCAACTTCAGAGTATGTCTCAAAAGGAGAGCGAATCCTTCAAAGAGTACGCCCAACGCTGGAGAGAGCTAGCCGCCAGAGTTCATCCGCCATTGGCTGACCGTGAATTGATCGACATCTTCATGGGTACCCTACAGGGGCAATACTACGAAAAGCTGATCAGCAGCGTATCTTCTGGATTTTCAGACATGGTGATGGTAGGAGAAAGAATTGAAGAAGGCTTGAAAAGTGGAAAGATCCAAGGAGGTCCTAGCAGCCAAAACAATGCCAAGAAGCCTTTCAACGGGTACAAAAAGGGCGAAACAAATGTCGTCTCTGCTGCAAGTGGGAATTTTCAACAGAGTGCACCTGCACCAGTTCCCTACTATCAGTATCCCTATGTTGCTGCTGCACAATATGCTCCTATGCCATATCATCCAGCTCCTCCAATGCCTTATCAGCAGGCCTTTCAAGCTTTATTTCCGCCTCAGATGGCTCATCAACCACGTCCACCTCCAATGGTTGCAGCTGCGCAGTATGCGCCCAATCCATACCAGCAACCGACTTATCCACCACGGCCTGGTCAACAGCAACAGCGCGCTCCTCAACAGCATCCACCATATCAGCAAAGAAGGCCTGAAAGAACCTTTGATCCCTTGCCTATGACGTATGGAGAAATCTTTAACGGACTGATGGCAAAAGGAACTCTTGTGTTGAAGGACATGCCACCTCAAACTGGTAACGCTCTGAATTATGATGCCAATGCTCGCTGTGAGTATCACAAGGGTGCTCCAGGTCACACAATTGACAACTGCAGGTTATTCAAGCACAAAGTCCAAGATTTAATCGACTCTAAGGATCTCACCTTCACTCCGAGAAATCCAAATGTCCAGAACGATCCAATGCCGTCGCATGGTGCCAACAAGTGAATACATTTGAAGGGGTTGTTGAAGACCAAACTGAGTAGTCTCCAACTTTGAAGCATTCAATCAAGAGAAGTTCAATTCCTCAAATCAAGGCAGCCAGTGCCATTTATAATTTTCGCATTCCTGTTGTTTTGTATTGTTTGTTTAAGTACTATTTGCTTTGAACATTATTATCATTTGTACTTGGTTATGTTAATGTTATGTTTATGCATGTTTTGAATTAATCTATTCGCATTCGCTCATTATTTATCATTTGTCACATAATCACAAAAATATTCCCTCACTTCACTTTAGCAAATATTTGAGGGAGGATGATGAAAACGAAATACCCATAACTGTTGCGGTATGCTTTCGGATAAAACCTCGTCAATGATGTACAGGCATTCTTTCAAATCCCCAAACACTGGAGATATAAGGAGTTAATCCCTAGTCAGCCACTTCGAGCCTAGAAGTAGGAGTTTCTTTCGGATACAACCCTTACGTTTAACCCGGGGTAGGGTAGTTGTTCAGTTAACCTAGCTACACCTTCAAATCGCAAGATGAGACATCCCGTCAGAGGACCATCAACAAATGACTTGGCAGTCACAATATTCAAGCAAAAAGAAAAAGAAAAGAAAAAACACTAAGTTGAGCACCCGAAGGGAGACTTAGTCGGAAAAAAAACAAATCAAAAGAGGAACTCAAATCCTCAGCAAAAACAAAACAAATATCAGTGACCACCAAATCAAGAATCAATGGGTCACCAGCAAAATAAGATGACTGCCATCTTCAAGCAAACTTTGAAGCTTCATATTCATTCTTGCAACATCAAAATAAGTGCATATGTAGAGTTAACTGAACGTAGGATTGGAGAACATTACGAAGAAGGTTGGGTACAAATCAAACTTTGAGCCTTATATCTTTGTTTCTCAAACCATTAACCAGACCACGTTACAACCCTCAAAAGACCTAATTGAGGCAGAGTTTATTCTAAAAGCATGCTACCAACAAGGTTGCGTAAAATGACTCCCATATATTTGCTAATCTTAAATCTTGATCGCACATTATTTTTGTTGCATCTTTCACGCACTTTCTAAATCAGCACCTCGTTTGGGCTAACGGTCCATTCGTCACACTATCACAACATTCAAATAAATAGATTTTTTTTTCAAAACTTACATGAACTTTACATTAACACTACCATTTGTGTATGAATAATTTAATTTCAATTTAGTGCTTGACATCCGTACAATCCCAACAAGGGGCAATCAAAAGAGGAATTTGACTCAATACTTCTTCAAAACCAGCCCAATCAGGGGCAATTTATCTTCAAACAGCTCAATCAGGGGCAAGCGCTTACCAAATCCAGACTCTGGGGCAGATCATGCCATGGTCATTGTCAAAGTTTCCCCACCAGATTTATTTCAAATACCCTGCAGACAGGGGCAAGCAAACAAGGAGCAAATCTTCCTACCTCTACTCCCCAGCAGAACAGGCAGTCCTTGCCAGACATTGGCCATTATTTAAAGCAAAATCAGTCTTCATGTGTCAATTAAGTCGCTCCGCTCATCAGCAAGTGACCCAAACTTGGAGATCTCAGATCCATCTTCTGACCATACATCGTCGAAGATCGAGTATCGGGAAATCAGTCTCTCCACCCACCCGAAGTCCAATCATCATTGGCAACTACCAAACCAAAAGTCCACCAAGCTGGCACCTTTCAATCGCTCATATGCATCATTATGCATCATCAAACGTCATAAGCATCATTTACATCAATCATTTATAGCATATGCATGCCTAGATAAATCAGCTTTTCATCTCCCCAACATTATCAAATTTATATCTCAGTGCATAAGCATTTGCATCGTATCTCCATCGCTATGGAATACCATTTCAAAACAATCAAACATACGTGCATAGTTCAGGATCCAGGATCAACCAAAGATTCCAGGCCTTCCCCCAGCGGAAATCAGGATCCAGGGTCGATCGAAGATTCTCCTAAGGTGTTATTCAGTGGGCGTCCCCGTTGGATATTTCTCTTCCAGTTTATTTAAATTTTCTGTTGCTCAGCATCGACCTAGCATCGAATGTTGGGGTCGCATTATCATCCTTGTGGTGGTAAGCGATTATTTTATTTTATTTTCTGTTGCTCAGCATCGACCTAGCATCGAGTGTTGGGATCGCATTATTATCCTTGCGGTGGTAAGCGATTATTTTATTTTATTTTCTATTACTCAGCATCGACCTAGCATCATGTGCCGAGTTCGCATTATCATCCTTGCGGTGGTAAGCGATTATTTTATTTTATTTTTTGTTACTCAGCATCGATCTAGCATCGAGTGCCGAGTTCGCATTATCATCCTTGTGGTGGTAAGCGATTATTTTATTTTATTTTCTGTTACTCAGCATCGACCTAGCATCGAGTGCCGAGTTCGCATTATCATCCTTGCGGTGGTAGGCGATTATTTAATTTTCTGTCAACCTATTTTTTGTTTCGTATCACCTTCATTTTCCAATTTTGAATCATCCATTTACTGCACAATTTCATTTATCGGACAAATTTGGAGTCTGTTAATATCTAATTATCTTACACCTTGAAAGATTGAACGCGAGCCAGTTCATCTTACTCGGTCTAAGCCAATTCGATAGGGGCAACTGTCATACCCCAAATTTGTCCTACCCGCGCCATTTTATTTTACTGTTTCATCTTTTTTTAGAAAGATCAAAAAATGTGTACCGTTTCCTCTTTCTGTCTGATAATCAAAAAATCCAAAACGCGTTTTTTTTCTCTTCTCGTATTATTATAAGTTTTCTGTTGTTTAATTCATTATCAAAAATTACAAAAAAAACCTATTTCTTATCATCTTTTATTATTTAATATGTCATTACCATTATCGTTATTATTTTTATCAGAAATTTTATCAATTTTTTTATATATACATAACCTTTTAATTTCCTCTTATAATCCATTTTTTATTTTTATTATTAAAAGTTTCCTAAAAATACATCCCATGTTTCTCTTTTATTTTTTTATTCTAAAATAATTACTCAACTCTTCATTCAAATTTTATTTCTAAAAGCCCATTATCATTTTCATTCTTAAAATCCTTCATTTGTACAAGATCACATAATTTTATTACCATTGTTTATTCTTATTATTATTATAGTTATTTTTACTATTATTATTATCATTTTCTTTTTTTATATTATTTCCTTTTATTTACTATCACCATTTATTATTGTTATTATTATTCAACCTATATTATTATTTTACTATTGATATTTTAATTTCTATTGTTTATATTTTTCATCATTATTCCTGTTAGCTTTTATAATTATTTGTTATTAGTTTCTATTTTTTATTTACCATCAGTTTTATTATTTATAGTTAGAACTATTATTATTACTATTTTTTTTTATTATTATTATTATACACTCAAATAAGCCACAAGACCACTTTTTTTTTATCAGTACCAATTGCCACCAATTTCCAGCAGTACAACACAACTCTCCACTCATAACAAACCTCCACTCATCACCTCATTTTCACAACTTTTTTTCACGCAGCAATAACAAAATTCAAGATCACTAATAGATTTTTTTTAACAGCTCATCAATCTTATCCCAAATCTCTATAGGATATTCCATTTTTCACCCTCATTTTTTTTACTATAAAGCCAACTTTTGATTCATTAAGAGGAGAGCTTGAATAGCATAACAAAATTCTGCAAAATTCAAAAACTCAAGCTTCACAAAACCACAAAAATATATACATCCTGCAAAAGCAAACAATGCAAAAACGCAGCAAACAACAACCTTCCACCAAGCATTCCCTATCACCACCATTTTGAAATCAAACAAAAAAAAGCCCAAAATCCGAAAGAAGACTCACTGAAAACCATTTCTGCTTCTAACCTATCACCAACACTACAAACACCAAACCAAAGAAACCATAACCAAATTCAAAAAAATCACAAAAACAGAACTGAGAGAAGAAGAGAGATGAATCAAAAAATAGACTGAAAAACACACAGAAAAAGCCCAGAAAAAACCAGTGAAACAGAGGAACGAAACCGGCATAAATCAAACCAACCTGAGACAAAAAAATCTGCATATTTCATCATAAACACCAGCCCAGAATTTTTTATTTTTCTCCAACCGTAAACCATTCACTGCTTGAAACCGCACCGTCCTTCACCCCTCAAACCAAGCCGGACCGGAAACCCAGAAACAGACGCCGAACCAAATGCGAAACCCGTCCGCGCATCACCACAAAACCACCATTTCCAAAACCTCAAACCACTGAAACTTACCTTCAATACTCACCATTTGTTACCAAACAAGAAACAATAATTCCTCAAAAACCAGAAAACGTAAAACCTCTTCAAATCCGAAAACTCACCGCTTTCATTATCAGACCACAACCACCTTCATATTCGTGAATCATCATTGAACTAAACCTTCAAACCACCCGAAATCATAAGCTCACAAACTGACTCTCCTTCATCGGCCACCCATATCCTCCGCTCAACCTGAAAGCTTCAGCCACCGGAAACAGACCCAGTCGGCCACCATCACCGTTGAACACGCCGCAAGCCGCATCACCGCGAACTCGCCGGCCAAAACCATCTTCTGAACCGCGACGGCTACCCTTGAAATCACCTTCACAAAACGAAACCCTCACACCACTCGCCGCAACCGCCACACATCAACCGAACAACACCTTGCGACCACCGCACTGTGACTCAGACGCAACCCGCAGCAACCCCGACGAACAACCTGCGCCGCCGTGAGCCAAACGAAGCGAAAGCCGACAAGAGTGAGAACCTCGCCGAAGCGCAAAATCCGCAACCAAACAATCCGCACGAAAACGAACACGACGCAGAACTTGGAATCGCGAACTCCGAAATCCGTCATCAACAAACTCAGACATCACCATCCGCTGTCAAACACTCCTCCGCGAATCAAAAGCCAAGCCAGCCACCGTAGAACCGCCGTACACAGGGGGTGAGTTTTGTTTCAATGTTTCTCTTCTGTTTCATTTACTGACTTGCTTTACTCTTTTTTTCTATTTATTGTTTGTTCTCTTTCTTTTTTGGTTTTTATAAAGTTTAATTTGATTGATTTGAGCTTATAGGTCCTAACCCCCTAAAACTTTGCTGTCTACTCACACCCATACCCAGCGCAGACCTTTCTTTTTTGTAAACTTTTTTCTATTTTCTTTTTTTATATGATCTTTTATCTTGGGCTCAGCCCAACTAGATTTTGCTCACACACCAGACACATAGCATGCACTCCCACATCTTATTTTGTTTCCATTAGTTTTTTTACATATATATATATATATATATATATATATATATATATATATATATATATATATATATATATATATATATATATGTAGATTTCGGGCTTCTCATCACAATTGGTTTGTCCCGCTTCTAAGCACATCCTGTATTTCTGTTGCACACAGTAGACACAAGAATTACTTGTTTGATATTATTTTCTTAATATGTTCTAAAAATTGTATCTATTTTATTTTTATTTTTATTGTTGAAATGTTGTAATAAGCTTCATATTTATTTAGAATTTATCTTAACTATTATTTTTATTAAGGGCCAATGATATACTAAACGGCCAACTTATCGCCCGATTCTAATCGGTGATTTTTGGTCAATATGAGGCCCCCTTTGTATTTAATTTTTCATTTTTATTATTCCGACAAAACAAACATGTAAATCAATTTAATTTATTTTATTATTCTTATCATTATTTAATTTATTTAATTTATTCAATTTAATTTAATTCTAGCAAATTCAATTTATTCATTTAAAATTACGTTTCGACTCCTTATAGAATGGTTCCCATTTTGAACCCATTCTAAGGCAGTTCACGAACAAAATTTCGTCGCGTCCCAAAAAGGTCCAACGCCTTCGAATAGTTGCTCTCGATTAAAAGGTCCAACGCCTTCAAATAGTTGTGTCCCGATTTAAACAGGCTTAATGCCTTCGAATAGTTCAAAACACACTGCACACACGCTTCCTCTTGGGCAAAATACAATGATACCATTTATTTCTCGCAATCCCCTGTATTTATTTTGTATCCCTCTCCCCCTTCTTTGTACGCAATTTACTTTCCGTATTTATTTCTGAATCCTTGGTCCAACGCCAAGTGATTTCACTTGCACACTTGCACTTTATTTTCCAGTGATTATTTCGTTTATTAGGACCCATCTCTCCTTGCGAGCCGAGCGCTTCGTGCCTCGCTAAACAAACCACAAAATCAAACTCCATTTGCATTTACCCCTTTAACATCAAAAAACCAAAATGTTTCGATTAGATCCAAACCCTTGATCCAACGTCAAGCGGTCATAGGACAATAAAACACTTTAATAATACGAGAAGATTTGTACGCCACGAGCCTTAAGCGGTAGAAAGGAGGATAACGAGCTTTCGTTACTCGCTCCGATTATTTCGACGCAGGACGCTCGTCTTGTTGGGCGAGATAAACTATCCATAGTCTTTAGTGCATTTCAACTCCTAAACCCTTTCATCGACGAAAGGTAATAAAATCAACATCCATTACCCTTAGTAGGCCGAACTACGAGGCTCTGACTTTCCCATTGCACACGGGAGTATGTAGGCACGAGGATCTCAATCCTTGCCGAGCACCTAGGTTCAATCTAACTTATAATTCAACTCATTTCCCTCTAGCAAGCAATCCGTTTAAGCATAGACATCCTTTCTCGCGCGATAACTTAGATGGTTCCCATCGAGTACGATGGATGTAGGAGGTGCTAATACCTTCCCCCTGCATAACCGACTCCCGAACCCAGGCAATGGTTCCGTTGACCTTTGTCCTATCCTTTTCTTCCCGGGTTGTATCTATATCTCCCCTTTCCCTCATTCGGGAATAAATAGAATTAGGTGGCGACTCTTCAGTCAGTCCGGCGCGCGGCTCCCGTCCATTCGGATCGCGTGAGGTCGTATTTTTCGGGGTACGACAGTAAGATACAAATGGCTTCCTCTTCAAGTACCACCAAGAAGCCCTCTAATTGGAAGAAAGAATCCAATGTTGTGTACGGCCAACAAAGTCGTAATAAGAACAACCGTAACCAATCTGTAGGAGTAGTTCTGATCTCTAATCCTGCACCTGCGCAATAGAATCAACAACAAAATAATCATCCTAACAAAGGTGCACCTAAGAGACAATTTACAAAGATCAATATGTCGTTGGCTAAGGCTCTGCAACACATGTTGAAAGGAGAGTTGATTACCTTGAGGTACCCTCCTCAGAATCCCAATACTTCCTCTCCTCGCTATAATCCCAATGCAAGGTGTGCATATCACTCCAACTACCCCAGACACGATACTAATAATTATTGGGCGTTGAAGAATAAAATTCAGGATATGATTGATGCTGGAGAAATTGAGTTTGATCCTCGTGAGACTCCTAATGTGATTACCGCTCCTATGCCCAAACATGAGAAGACTGTTAATGTTGTTGATGATGGTTCTTATGTTTCTACTATGGCTGATCTGACCACTCCTTTAGCAATTGTTAAGAAGAAGATGTTGCAAGGTGGTTTATTTTCGGGCTGCAATGAAGACTGTTATTACTGTGCTTCTCAATCTAATGGTTGTTGGAATCTGAAAGAAGATATTTAGCGTTTTATGGACAACCGTACTATATTGTTTGAGAAGAGCCCTTCTATAGGGAGTTTATGTGAAGGTTTGTCTCAAGGACTGAAGCTTGAAGATGTGTTTGTGGTTACTAAAACTCCTGTGAGGATCACTTCTAAGGGTCCTGTGAAGATTACTACTGAGCCAAAAGTGGCTCCCCTGATTATTACTACTCCCGGTCCAATTCCATATTCTTCTGACAAGGCTATCCCTTGGAATTATGGTGTTGATGTTTATATCCATAGTGTCAAGAAAGAGCCTTTAATTCATATACCTGCTGAAGATACTAATTCAAATATCGATAATATTGTTGGGACTAGTAAGGTTACACGGAGTAGATGGATTTTCTCTCTAGAAGGCACTTCAAAGACTGCTACTGCTCCAATTCGTATCTCCAACTCCGGGCCATGTACTGAAGCTCGAGGCAATGGACTAGTGATTGAGCCTGTTCAGGTTGAAACACCAGCTGCTGAATATCTCTCTAAGCAGATGGAAGAAGTATTTAAGATCATCCACAAGAGTGATTACAATATTGTTGAATAGTTGGGACACACTCCCTCCAAGATCTCTATGTTGTCTCTGTTGCTATGCTCTAAGGCCCGTGCTAAGGCTTTGGTGAAATTTCTAAAATCTACGCACGTACCGCACGAAATCTGTGTGGACCAGTTTGAAAATTGTGTTTCTAAATTGACAACTGGCAATGGCTTAAGCTTTTCTGATGTTGATTCAACTCCTGCTGGAAGAAACCACAACAAAGCTTTGTACGTCTCTATTGAGTGTAGGGGCATTACTCTGTCTCACGTATGGGTGGATAATGGTTCCTCTTTGAATGTATTACCAAAGTCCGTTCTTGACAAACTTAACTATGAAGATGTTGTGCTAAGACCTAGTAACATGGTGGTGAGAATCTTTGATGGTTCAAGAAGAATGATGCACGAAGAAGTTGATCTTCCAATCAAACTGGGTTCGTAAGTATTTGATTCTACCTTCTATGTGATGGATATTCGTCATGCCTATTTCTGCTTGCTTGGGCTCCCTTGGATACATGAGGCAAGTGTTGTAACCTCTACCTTACACCAGAAGCTGAAATATCCAATGAAGAGCAAGCTTGTCACTGTCTATGGTGAAGAAGAGTACATGGTCAATCATGTGAGTACTTTCAAGTATGTTGAGATGGATGGTGAATTTGTTGAATCTCCTTGTCAGACATTTGAAGTGGTTCCTTAGACTATTCATGCTGTTAAGCCAGTTCCTGTTGTTTCTAGAGCAACTTCTGCAATGGCCTCTCTGAAAGATGCTAAAGTTGTGGTTGAAGAAGGTGGTTGTACTATTTGGGGTCATCTTCCTGACATTCCTTACAAGTCTGACAAGTTTGGTTTGGGTTTTACTGCAGAGGTTCAGAAGGTTGTTCGTCGTGTTTGTGCTATTCATATCACCAACAAAGGAGTTCAGAAGGATCAAGTCAATGTTGTGGACGACTCTGATGAAGACTGCAACAATGACAGTTGGATCTTTCCTACCATTGGCAATGGGCTTAACAATTGGAAGGATGAAGATGTTATTCCTATCTCCTTTAGTCAGGAGTAAATGCTATTTTTGCTTTTCTTGTTTTGGTTTTGTAATTTGAATAAGTAAAACTTTTTAAGCCTTGTGCCTTGCCCGGGGTACAATGGTATGCTTGTTAGGGATGCATTTCATTTGCATATTTCATTCAATAAAATTTATGGACATTTTGATTTCGTAAATATTGCGCTCTTTATCTTTATTTTATTTATTTCTTTATCAAAAAATCTATGTGTTCTTACACACACCCATGCCACTAAAATGCAGATCCTCATCTACTCTGGATCCCATTGATAACAATTATGTTATTGCCAATTATAACTTCAAAAATCCAATCTACCAAGTCGAGGGTGGAAATGAGGAAGATTGTGAAGTACCTGTAGAGCTTGCTAGGTTTCCACAGCAAGAAGAGAAACTTATACAACGGCATGAAGAGTTGATCGAAGTTGTGAATCTGGGTACTAGGAAAGATAAGAAAGAGATCAAGATAGGCGCTGAATTAGAAGACAGTGTTAAGAACAGGTTAATTCATATGCTACATGATTACGTGGAAATATTTGCTTGGTCTTATGAAGATATGTCAGGGCTTAATATTGATATTGTGGTTCACCGTCTACCGATGAAAGAAGGTTGTCGCCCGATAAAACATAAAGTTCATCGTATACATCCTGAAATGTCAGAAAAGATCAAAGCTGAAGTGATGAAACAATTTGAGGAAGGGTTCCTAGTTGTCACTTCTTATCCTCAATAGGTTGCAAATGTGGTACCGGTGCCTAAGAAAGATGGTAAAGTACACATGTGCTTGGATTACAAGGATTTGAACAAAGCCAACCCCAAAGATGATTTTCCACTTCCACATATTGATGTTCTGGTAGACAATATTGCTGAGCATAAGGTATTCTCCTTCATGGATGGTTTCTCTGGTTATAATCAGATTAAGATGGCGCCTGAAGATATGGAGAAGAATACGTTTGTTACATAATGGGGCACCTTTTGTTACAAAGTAATGTCATTTGGTCAAAAGAACGCTGGGGAAACATACCAATGTTCTATGGTAGCTTTGTTCCATGATATGATTCATCACGAGATAAAGGTATATGTTGATGACATGATAGCCAGATCTCAGTCTGAAGAAAAACATCTTGACCATCTGCACAAATTGTTTGAGAGGTTGAAGAAATACAAGCTGAGATTGAATCCAAACAAATGTACCTTTGGGGTTAGATTTGGTAAACTGTTGAGTTTCGTTGTCAGTGGTAAATGTATTGAAGTTGACCCTGCAAAGGTAAGGGCCATACAAGATATGCTTGCTCCCTGTACTGAGAAGGAAGAGGTTTTTTGGGACGCCTGAACTACATTGCAAGATTTATTTTCCAATTAACCGCTACTTGTGATCCAATCTTCAAATTGTTGAAGAAAGATCAAGTAATGGAATGGAACGACGAATGCCAAATAGCTTTTGACGAGATCAAGAAATATCTCCAAGAACCTCAAATACTGATGCCACTATTTGCGGGAAGACCCTTGATTATGTACTTAATTGTGCTAGACAATTCAATGGTGTGTGTGTTGGGGAAACATGATGAGCCTGGTCGAAAAGAGCAAGCAATATACTACCTTAGCAAAAAGTTTACCGACTGTGAAACAAGATACTCACTGCTCGAGAAAACTTGCTGCAATTTAGCATGGGCTGCTCGCCGACTAAGATAGTATATGTTGACTCATACCACTTTATTGATTTCAAAGATGGATCCTATCAAATACATATTTGAGAAACCTTCTCTCTCCGGACGAATAACGAGATGGCAAATGATTTTGACAGAATATGACATTCAATACACTACTCAGAAGGAAATTAAAGGAAGTGTAGTAAATGATCATTTGGCTCATCAAGCGGTTGATAACTACCAGTCTATGAATTTTGAGTTTCCAGATGAAGATATTATGCTTGTTATTGATAATAAAGAACTTAGATCGTATGAAGGACTTGAACAGGGATCCCGATGGACTATAGTTTTTGATGGGGCTTCTAATGCACTTGGCAATGGTATTGGTGTTGTGATTATCTCTCATAAGGGTTGTTATACGCCGTTTATTGCAAGACTTTATTTTGATTGTACCAACAATATGGCTGAATATGAAGCATGTATCATGGGTATCAAGGCTGCCATTGAAATGAAGATCCAATTCTTGAATGTGTATGGGGATTCAGCCTTAGTAGTCAGTTAGATTAAAGGAGAATGGGAAACAAAGCATCCAAATCTCATTCCTTACCGAGAATATGTGTTTCCTTTGACTCCATACTTTGAAGAGATCACTTTCGAACATATTCCACGAGAAGAGAATCAATTGGCAGATGCATCAGCCACTATGTCATCTATGTTCGAAATTAGTTGGGACAATGAAGCTCCAAGAATTACTATTGATAGATTAAATGAGCTAGCATACTGCTATGGGTTTGATACTAAGGGAGTAGAAGAGAAACCTTGGTTCCACGAAGTAAAAAGATATCTTGAAGCTCAGGAGTATCCTGAAAGGGCATCTATCAATGACAAGAAGTTTCTGAAGAGATTTGCTGCCAAGTTTTTCCTGAGTAATGAAGTTTTGTACAAGCACAATCATGATTCAACTTTGCTTCATTGTGTGAAAAAGAGTGAAGCAAGAGAGATTATGGAAGACATACATGATGGGATCTTTGGTACTCACTCTAGTGGGCATACGATGGCTAAGAAAATTTTGAGCAGGTTACTACTGGTCTACCATGGAAGATGATTCCTATCAGCACTCCAAAACTTGTCATAAGTGCCAGATCTATGTTGATAAAGTACATGTTCCTCCAGTTCCGTTGAATGTTCTAACTGCTCCCTGGCCTTTTGCAATGTGGGGCATTGATATGATTGGTGAGATAAAGCCTACCGCTTCCAATGGACATAGTTTCATTCTTGTTGCTATTAATTACTTTACGAAGTGGGTAGAGGCAGTCTCGTTTTCTTCTTTTTCCAAGAATGTTATGGCTAGATTCATCAAGCATAATCTTATATGTCAATATGGCATCCCTGAAAGGATTATCATAGGCAATGGCACTAATCTGAATAATACTATGATTATTAAACTCTACACGTAGTTCACGATTAAGCATCACAATTCTTCTCCATATCAACCAAAGATGAATGACGCAGTGGCATACGCCAATAATAATATCAAGAAGATCTTGCAAAAGATGACATTAACATACAAAGATTGGCACGAGATTTTACCATTTTCTCTTCATGGTTATCGCACCATAGTACATACCTCAACTGGGGCAACTCCATTTTCTCTTGTCTATGGTATGGAAGCAGTTTTACCCGTTGAAGTCCAGATTCCTTCTTTGAGAATTATGAAAGATGCAGACTTCGATGAAGATGAATGGATTCAAACTCGACTTGACCAGATAAACTTGATTGATGAAAATAGGCTTGCGTCTGTTTGTCATGGTCAAATGTATCAGAAGCGTATGATCAAAGCCTTTAATAAACAAAGTCAAACATCAAGTATATCAGGCTGGCGATTTGGTAATAAAGCGTATCATATTACCACAAGGTAATCCCAAGGGAAAATGGACTCCCACATATGAAGGGCCATTTGTAGTCAAAAGGGTATTTTCTAGAGGTGATATGATGCTTACCACCATGGATGGTGAAGAATTCCAACAACCTGTGAACGCAAACATAGTCAAAAAATACTACGCATAAAAAGAGACCCGCTAGGTTGAGTGGCCTAGGAAAAAAAAATAAAGGCATCCCGGCGAACCAAAAGGGTTAGGGAAAAAATTAGGGATATATATATAAAGGGTATCCCAGTGGACTGAAAACCTGAAATGGAGGTCCAGGAAAAAGTTAGGGATTAAAGCGTACGAATATGTCTCGTTGATTTATGTACTTTTTTAAATTTTCCACGACGAATTCCTCTTACTAGGATTTCTGTCTCTTTGTTCAAACTTGCCTGTTTATAGGCCACTCTTAAGATTAATACAATTCTATTTTCAAACTCAACTTTACTTTTCCCGTTTTACTTAAGCGTAAACGTCCATTGATTATGTTTGAATGTATATATGCTTTTGAATGTGATTGATGTTTACCAAAAATATATATAAAATTACAATAATAGCATTTACTAAGGACTCTTGGAGGGAGGATTCCCCAGCAAAGTTCATATCCAACAGAGCTTCGCAGGCTCATCCCTATAGAGTAATCTTTACGGATTTGTTTTAGTGAAGTATTCCAAGTAGCCTTTCGTACTTCCAGGTATACAAAAGTCCCAAACAGATTCCTCTCGAAGTCTAATATCCTTAGAAGAATTAACACTTGGTCAGATAAGTATCTCAGGGGAATGTCCGTCTCTTTTATCCCCAGTCAGGGTATTCAGGAATTTAATCTTTCAATAAGAAGTGCGACGAACGGAAAATGGAAGATCCTAAGTACAAAATTCCGAAACGAGACGGGAACGATGTCTTCATATTCCTCAACAACAAATCGGGATTTATTTTCCCCAGCTAGCAATTAATATACGAAGCTACTAATGTGTTTCAACTACATAATTCATACATCATTTAGATCACATCATGGCATACGCATCCATAATGCATACGACATTCTCATTTATATTAAGAAAGTCGTGCCATGCATGCATACATCAAATGACCTCACATGAAGCTAACCTTTCCTTTCTAGGATAGTTCACGATCAGATAATTATTATCAAATCCTCGAGACGGTTCATAGACAATCTAAACGAAGATCTAGTTCTGATGCTTAGTTCAGGATACTTTCCAGAAGCAGTTCAGAGACGATCGAAATGAAGATCTAGTTTTGACGATTAGTTCAAGACATTTTCCTAGAGACAGTTCAGAGACGCGAGACGAAGATCTAGTTCTGATACTTAGGGTTTTGAGTTTCACAAGGTAAATTGGACTTCTAAGGCCTCAAGTATACTTAACGGTGTCCAATATACTTCGAAGGATCCTCATGTCAAGTTTCAAGGCTTACCCTACAAGTTTGGTCAATCAGATGCCCAGATAATCAAAAATCAGTTAACTTGGTCAAAAAGCCGACTATGGTCAACATATAGTCTAACTTCAATATTTTTGTTCAACATCAAGATTATGAGGTGAAATTCATCATTTGATCAAGGGTTGATCATGATTCATCAAGGAAACCTCAAATTCATCAAGAACCAGAAGTTACTAAATTACGGTTTTTGTAGGAAAAGTCAATTGTACTTTGACCAGCCATAACTTCCACATGCTTCACCGAAAATTTCCCATATAAATCTCATTTTGAAGGAAATTCAATTCCCTACAACTTTGTGTCTCAGAAGCCAAGGCCAGAAATGCTTCATTTGAGATATATGAGCCAAGACATTACATGTCCTTTTAAAAGGCAACAAAAAGTCAACTTTTTCAAAAACTCATAACTTGAAAATGGAAGATCAAATGGACATGGTGTGATACCTCAAAATTTTCCCTCTCATTTCCTCAACATTTTTCATAGGATTTAGCATACTTAAGTTCATAAAATAATCAAAAACATTGCATCATGGGTAGCACAGCTAAGGCATATGTATGTGATCAATGATTAGAGCAACTGAAGGCTATACAAAGGCAATCAAAGGGCCACAAAGCTTATCAACATTGTGAAAAGGGTTCAAAAAATCCCACAAGTTTTCATTTGAAACCACAAGCCATGGAAAAATTTGGGTTTATCAAAGAAGGCGAGCAGTGCATCATCTCCTGATAAAAAAGGCCGAATTAGGGTTTCATTTCTATTGGGCTTCTGCATGAAGTTTTAATTCAAAGTGGATTTCATTGTATTATATATGATGACAAGTTCCTAGGGTTCAAGTTTCATCCACAAATTCATTTTGGAAGAGGTTCAATTGGCCAGATGACTGAAAATAAGGGATTTGGGGAAAAATCAACCATGTTGAAGAAAAAGTCAACTCTTGACTTTTTGAGATCAAAATCATGAAATTAAGGTTACAAGGATCCTATGGTTCAAATTTTATCAAGAAATGATGGAGGAATCAAGAGAAATCAAGAAAACCAAAACTTATCATTTTTGGAAAATTAAGGTTTCCAAAAATGGCAAGTTGGCCTTCTCCCAAAATATGAGGGATATTAAAATTCTACTTTGGTCCAATTAAAGAGGGCATCTTGAGCTTCAAATACATAGGTGGAACTCCTCCATAACATAAAAAATGAGAGAGATATGATCTTGCAAAGTGGAAGCAAATTAGGGCAAAACTAGGCCATGGGCGAGGCAAAGGGCTGGCCAGCGCACGTGTCCTGCATGGCATATCATCAAACAGGTGGAAGGTCATATCTCAAGCCATTTTTCTTGGTAAAAATCACTTCAAATCAATTTTTGGTAAACTACAAAGTTGTTCCTTGATGCAATCCCTACAATATTGGTGTTCAAAGATTTTTCATTTGAGGAAGTCTTCTTGGGCTATTTGAGGGTCAAAGTGGAAAGGTTGCAACTGGCCAGCCATAGGCCCATGGGCATAAGGCATGCCAAATTCGTGCAGGCCAATATGCAGCCTTGTGACATGATATGCATTGGTCATTTTGAGATTATTAGAGGTCATCATCCATTTTGGTCCAAACACCAAACTTGTTCTATGATCCCTCCACTTCAATTTGAGTCCAAGAATTGTGAGAATTGATTGCTTGAGATGGAAGAAATCTTCCATTGAAAGTCATGTTTCTAAACTTTTTTCTTGGGTGAAAAGGTATCATATGCATTTTTCTAAGAGGCCATGATCTCATGAATGTATCTCCATATCACTGCCCTACACCAGCAACCTTTAAACTCAGGGCACCTTAGGCAAGCATGATAATTGCACATTTGAGTTATCATTGAATGTGTGCAAGATCACTTGAATTATCATGCACCTCATGATTAAGTCAGCCAAGGACCTCAATTTTAACTTGTCATCATTGATCCGATGAGGAATTGTGCATCACATTCCCACCACAACATCCATAAGCATCACCACACTAAATTGAGCTCGAGTATGGAAACTTCTAGTGAGTTCTATGGCATAACTAACTTGACTCACCTTCTAACTAATTCAACTCAGTTAACCATTGCTAGAACCCTAGTTCTAACTGTTAACCTGAGGTTAGGGAGCCTATAAAAGGAAGAGTGCACTACACTTTGAAGCTCTCATCATTTTTCTCAATTCACACCATAGAAGTTCACACAAATCCTCTCTGAATCTTCACTACATTTTGCCTCGAGAAGCTTCCATCTTCACCATTCCAACCACAATCTTCCTCAATTCATCTTCATCATCACCTCAAGCATGGCTTCCATGGATTACTAAGCTTGATTCCTCAAGAATCACATATTGCAACTTTGTGGTTGCACTGAACTTTGGACTGAAACTTCACAATCTTCATCTCTCTAGCACTGATCTTCATCAAGCCATCATCAATATCATGTGTTGCACCATTTATGTGGATTGCTCAACCTGAATTGTCCAAGGAGCTAGTTATACATATCACTGATCTTCACTGCACTTGTTTACATTTCTCAAGATCCCCCAAGTACAAAGTGTTTGTTTCACTCTTGTTGTGTTAGAGCAAGATCAAGCAACTCAGGGAATCTCCTCTCTGGTATTCTATCAACATTTAGACACCTCTGCAATTCAGGTATGCTCTGATACTTTGCTTGATAGAATTGCTTATTTTTCAATGTTTTCATGTTGATTGAAGCTCAATAGGAGCATTGCAATGTCTGGCTAGATGATAGGCATGTTAGATGCATAGATCCAGTTTTAGGTGTGGAAATTTTTGCATTCAATTTGACTAATTCATGAACCCTAAGCCAAAAACACGGTTAAATATGTGATCAGGAGGGAGATACGAGCAAGTATGTGGTTTTAGTTTTCATTTTCATGAAGGATTTAAGAAACCCTAGGCCAGGGGTTACCGGAGAAGATAACTGGAGGTCACTTTCGGTCACCTGAATAGTAACCCTAGGCCAGAGCTATCTTTATAACGTGGCCATTAGATTAGTCTGATCCAAGAGCCTAGAACGCGTCATCACATTAAAATTATCGTGACCCTCACGTGCCCTGAATCCTTCACAAACCCCAATTGACTTGTTGACTTCATATTGGCACCCCCAACGCATTGCATCCAAGCCCAGTTATGTTGTTTTCCTCACTAAACGCACCCCCAGGCCCAAACCAATTAATTCCATTTTATTTCTTTTTCTTATAAAATTATAATTTCGTTTCCTATTTTTAAAAATACCAAAAAGCCATGAAAAATTCCAGATAAATTCATATAGGATGCTCTCAATTTTCTCTAGTTTTATATATTTTTAGATTTTATTTTTATTAAATTTTGAAGTCAGAATTAATTTCCCTTTTAATTGTTTCACAATTTCTCCATTTTGAACCAATCATATTGTATATTTTTGTTCTCATAAACCACAAATGATAAAGACCCCTTTATTTTTGAATTCTTTTAAGAGCTCATTAAAATTCCCCAAAATATTTTTCTCTGGATTTTTAGGTCAATGTTTGGGTCCTTTTGAGTCCATCCTTCACATAGGTTCACATAAACCCCAATTGCATTCTAATGATTCTTTCACTACTCAAAATTAGGAATTTTCATGAGATTGTTTTGTATACATTATATTTTCTGGATTGTGATGTCCTATATTAAATTTCATAATTTTTCTAGGTCATTTGGTATTTTTCCCAAGTTGTTTAAGTCCTATGTCCTTTTTGGTCCCTTTTACAAGCTTCTTTCATCTCCATTTGAATAAGGCATTCATGCCATTTATCTAAGGTCTTGGTTATGAGTCTTGTAGGTTACATTGGAGGTCCTAAAGTGTATAATACAATCATTAGAGATTTTTATTTTGATTTTAGGGTTTTCTTTAGTCTTAAGTTTCTTTTGCCTTCCTTTTACCTAATTCTTCTTCACCCTCCTTCTTAACCCCTCAAAACCTATTTTTTGATAATCATTGCATGTTCAAACCACATTTATAATTCCATCAAGTTCCTGGTCTTTGTATTAGAAATCCAAATTCTTTTATTCATGTTTGAGTTGTACTTTAAGTTTTCTTCCTTTGAAGCTTTATGTGCATGTTCTTCTCATTCTCACACCATTCCACTTGTAGTTGGGATCTCTTTCACTTGGATCTCTTTATCCCCATTTAGTTTGACATATTAGAGGACTTTATGAAGGGGTTAGTCCCTGGATTTTCTATTCACCTTAGGGTTTATACCATTTTTAGTTTACTTAACCCTTTAAGTTTCTTCATGTAACTTTACCTTAGCTCTCATTAGGGTTTAGTACCCTTTTAGGAAATAATTTTAACTTGTTCACTCTTGTATCTTTAGAATACTTAAGTTGAATTTATCTACTGACTTTTTAATTTTACCATCTAATAAGTTGCCTTAGGCTTAGGTAATTGTCTTAGGAGCTCACTAATCGTTTCCTTAGATAGTGTGAATTGTTTGTGAAGATTACCATGTAATAATTGCTCATTTTGATTCATCATACTAATATTTTTTTTGTAGGGGGGAAGATGAGATAATCACTTCATTCTTATTCCTTAATGCATTTATTTGCTTTTGCCTTAGCACCTTTGTGCTTTGTTCATAGGTTTCCCTTTCTCTCTTTAGATTCAACTTAACTTCCTTAGGAAGTAAGTTGAATTATAACTTGTTCTTTATTCTCCTTAGGTTAGAATACCTCATTAACCATAGGACCACACTCTTGTACATAATAAGATAACTTAGGGTTGTGTCTTAGTCCCCCATTAGCTTTGACCTTGTGCCTTTTTAGTCCTTCTCTTCTCATCTTCAAACAAAAATCCAAAAAGACTTAACAATGTAAGAAAGGATCCCTTGTGTATAGCCTTATTCCATGGGGAACTTGCATTCATTCCATCTTGGAATGGTGTAGGCTTGTCTAGCATGATGTACAAGTCTTATCAAGGGGTTGTTTCACAAAGAAAATCTAAAAGATACTTCTTCACCAAATGCTACAAAAACATTTAATAAGTTCAACAAGCTAGTGAACTTAGACCCTAATCCTTGGAAACAAGTCTTGGATAAATTCTCCTTACTTGGTGTGCTTGTTCTATTATTCCATCTTGGAATGTAGTAGTAAGTACACATTCCAAGGAAAAGAGTTTGAATTCACTTCCTTATGCCAAATTTATACAAAACTCTTAAAAAGAAAACGAAAAACAATAAGCGACTCTCCTGCGGGAATTCTCTTCTCACCTCATTCATTCTCAACGTGAACTTGCGACGACTTGTCTTGCATGCAAGACGGTAAACGCACTCGGGCCAGACGAGCCTGCAACATCTGAGCATAGACATACGCATTTCCAGAGCATAGAAAACACAAACAAATAGTTCCCACCTTAGTTAGGCGAACTACGTCGACTCTGATCCTCATTTTCCCGATGAGGTACGTAGGCAGCGGGGTAGGGCCCGTTCGAGCACATTCTTTATTTTCCCTACATTTCCCTCTTTCTCTCCATTCCCTTTCTCATTTCCATTCCCATTCTAGTTAGTAGTTCATTTTTTCAGCAACACTTTATTTACCACCCTTTGAAACAAAACAAGGAAGCATGGATCCCGTCGGGTACGACGAACAACCTGGGGTGTTAATACCTTCCCAAGTCCTAACTGACTCCCGAACCTAGATCTTTGGTTCGCAGGACCTTGTCCTTTCCTTCTTCCTCAGGTTTGTGCAGCATTACCTTTCCCATTCATTCAGGATAAAAATGCATGGCTGGCGACTCTACCTTTTCTGCGCCACTTTCGCGTTTGTACTAGGATGAAAATCCTGGGAGCGACAGCTGGCGACTCTGCTGGGGACCGAACCCAGAATCTCTGGTTTCCCTTGTAGAGTCAATCCTAGAGCCTGTTTGTTTTTGTTTTCTTTGGGTGTTTATATGTGTGTGTTGTTGTGTTTATTTACTGTTTACAGTTTATTTACTGTTTATAGTTTATTTTACAGCTTTATTTACTTATTTCAGTATTTATTTTCCATGCATCATACTGGACTGTGTTGGTTTCATTTTTTCTGTGGGATGTGATTTGTTACTGTGTGAAATTCTGTGATCAGGTATGAGATGTCCTAAGAGATGTCCCAACACTTGACAAATTTAACCAAAAACTTAAATAGCAAGAAAAGTAAACAACACAGAAGTTTGTTAACCCAGTTCAGTGTATAACCACACCTACATCTAGAGGCTACCAAGCCAGGAGGAAATTCACTATAAGTAATATTAATTCTAGACTTAAACCACCCTGTTTAATCTATCACTTAATAACTACCCAATGCAATTTCTACCTAAGACACACCTTAGATAATAGTACCCTACTGTTGCACCCCAAAATTTTCCCTCACAATGTAAGACTTTGTGTTCTAAGAAGGTTCACAAGGTTCACAAGCTTCCCAATGTTTACAAGACCTTTCATGAGGTTCATGAAGTCTACAAGTCACTTCTTGAAGGTTCACAAGGTTCACAAGGTTCACAATACCTCCCATGAGTATCACAAGACATTTTATGATGGTTCACAAGGTTCACAAAGTTCATAATTGGTCAGAAGAGTTGATAATTCCCTCAGACAATGCACCTCCTAAGCAATGCATCCAAAATTAGGGTTTTGAATTTAATCAGGCTAAATGGACTTCCAAGACTTCAAGTGAGCTTCATAACATTTTATATGTGTGTAAAAACCCTCATGACAAGTTTCAAGACTTTTCTCAAAAGTTTGCTCAGTCAGATGATCAGATAAGTCAAAATCAGTCAATGCAGTTAAAAAGTCAAACTGAGGTCAACTGTGGTCAAACCAAAGTCAAATTTCATGATTTTTTGCCAACATCAAGTATATGAAGTAAAATTCATCATTTGATCAAGGGTTGATCATGATTCATCAAGGAGATTCCAGATCATCAAGAATCAGGAGTTTCTAAATTAGGGTTTCCTCAATAAAAGTCAACTGAACTTTGACCAGCCATAACTTTCACATACTTCATCACCAAGTCTCCATCCAAATCTCATTTTGAAGGAAATTGAATTCTCTACAACTTTGTGTCTCACAAGCCAAGCCCAAAAATGCTTCATTTGGAAGATATGAGCTAAGACATTACAGGTCATTTCAAAAGTCAACAAAAAGTCAACAACTTCAAAAGGGCATAACTTAAGATTGGTAAATGATATGGACATGAAACCAGTGGGGTTGTTTAGAGGACTCTTCAAGCTTTACAAAATGTCCAAGAACACCCTCATAGCATTAAAATTGAAGGATATGTGCCCTTGCAAAGTTGGGAAATTTTGGGTTGGTTTATGATGAAAAAGGAGGTCTAAAACCAATTTCTTCCAAATGGGCTTGCCAAATGATGACCCAATCCATACATTGACTTCATGCACGACCCAAACCATTAAAAATCAGAATTTTTATTATTTTATTTTTATTTATTTTGATTTAATTCATTAAAAATCATTTTAAATAAAAATAAAATATGAAAATGCAATATTTGATGGAGATTGAGCTTCTAGAATATCTTAAATGTTGATTGGAATTGAAGAGGAATGAAATCACAAGATTGGTCCAAAAATAGCAAGCCTTAATGCAAGAATATTTGATTTTCAAAGCATGATCAATATGGATCTTTTCATATCAAAATTTCCACACAACCATTCAATGTTATGACCTAAATTCATTTACCTATAAGTACTAAACACAACTCAATCACCAGGGGACGAATTCAGCAGCCTCAAGAGTAAGTTCCATTGTTCAAAAATCCTCCACAAAACTCACATTCGGTTTTCATCCTCCAGGACATTTGTAGGTAATTTGAGATCACAATCATGATCCTTGGCCCTCTTTGAGTGAAAACCAACCTTCATGTGCAACCAAAACACCTCCTAATGCATAAACCGCATCATCCATATGCTTCATATTTTTTTTTTCGAATCACCATATTTGCTAATTAATAATGAATTTTGATCACATATTGATGTTTGTTGATAGCTATAGATGGATTCTGGATCGTTTGGTGAAGTTCCATAGCCTGAATCGTGATTCACCATGTTTAGGGTTTGCGGCTTCAATTAGGGTTTTATTATCCAGCCAAGATAAATGGATTATAAGGACATAGAATGATTGGAAATCTTGTTAGGAACTCAATGATGTAATCAATTTCATAAAATCTTGTTGTTTTGTCCATGTTTGAATTTCGTAGGTTTTGTTGCCATTCTGTTTTCGCAGGAAAAATGGAAGCAAAATTCCCAAGTAATTTTGCAGGTCATGAGGTTGAAGAAGAAGTGGGCTTGGCGCGCATTCTGACATTTGAATATTGTTTTAATATTTTATTATATTAATGTTAATTTACTTCACAAATGCAGCAGTGGTCTGATGGTAAAGTGTACATGCGTATCATGGGAGGACCTTAGTTCGAGTCCTGGCTGCAGCGTTTTTTCACATTTTTCCTTTTAAATATTACTCTTAAAATATAATGATTGATAATGCATATGCCATCAGGTTCGCTCATCCAGCAGAGTTGGTCATGCGTATGCTTGTTTGCCTAAGAGGTCCTGGGTTCAATCCTCCCCCAGGCCTTTTGGCTTCTTATTATTTTTCCTGATTTTTCCAGACAAGAAACAAAACCAACTGAAGCCCATTCCCTTTCACCTGCGTGCTGATGGCCTAGTGGTGTGGTCGTGTTGTTGGTAAACCTGGTGACCTGGGTTCAAATCCCAGCCAGGTATGTTTTGCTGTATTTTTTTTATTTTGTTTAGATTGATTTAGATTTTTATCAATAATTATATATAATTAAATAATTCTAAATGTATTCTAATATTATAAAGTTATTTTTCTTAATTCAATTTTTTTTAATTTTGTATATTAAACTAAACTTTAAAAAATATTTTTTTAAACCAACCCTAATTTTGTAAAACCTAATTTATTTTCTAAATAATAAAAATTAATTTTATTTTATGATTTAAATTTCTAATCTTTTAGTAAATACAATTATAATCAAATTTGTTCTATATGATATGTAAATATTTATATATATATATATATATATATATATATATATATATATATATATATATATATATATATATATATATATATATATATATATATATATATATATATATATATATATATATATATATATATATATACTTTGTTTATAATCTAAATTATATATAAATAATTTATAATTAAACCTATGATAATCTAATTTTGTAATTATAATATGTTTAAAAATAATTTAATAATTTGTATATAAATTAAAATGTTATAATAATTATTTAATTATTCATATTTCCTCTTATTTCTTTAAATAATTGTCTATATTAAAAATCTAACTTTTGTTTATTATTATTTTTAATTATGTTCTTATAATATTTTGCTAATTCCATTTATTATTATCACTAATCTCATTATTACTAATCTATTTATTTATTATTATGCTTATTATTATTATTTCACTAACCCTATTTATCTTAATTTTTATTCCTAACCCCTATTATATTTATTATTGCCTATTTTTGCTTACTATTTGTATTTATTTATTTGCTATTTATTTTAATTATAATTATTGTAATTGCTCCTTGGTGTAAATTTTGTAAGTATTTAATTTATTTAATTTTTATGCTATGGTTAGTAATTTAGGGAGTGTAAACATGTATTCCATTTAAAAATCAAATTTAGATCATTTTAATTAAAAGATAAATTAAATTAAACACTCACACACGTAAGTCGATTTTTAATCGCCATCTCACATTTCTAAAGCTATCCCTCAAAGTTGCCTAATCATAAGGTCAAGTGGGGTGTATAAAGCAAGTCCCTTAAAAGAAAAATCATCAAGTCCCTAATGGTTGCCTTTAAAGATCAAGTCCCTTTTCGAATAATGATGATAGTCCCTCCTAAATGCTTAATACACCCCACAGTTGCCTTCATAAAACAGATGTCCCTCATATGTCCCTCACATCCAAGGTAATGACTACCTATTCCTTAATAATAGGGATAGTCTTACCACTTAAAGGATAAAGAACAGGAAGACTTAAATTTTAGGGTAGGTACCTCCTAGTTGCTTGCTCACTTCATTCAAAATTTTCCAAACACTTAACAAATTTTCAAACACAAGTTTTTACGCATCCATACATGGATCATTATTAACTCTTATGAAGATTTTCTATTCACACACTACACCTTTTCAAAAACAATTCAAAGTGAGCTAAGTAACTAAGAGCCCATGGATAACCATGGATGTAAAGGGTGCTAACACCTTCCCTTTACATAACCTACCCCCCGGACCCAAAATCTTTTAAAAGGTCTTTCCTGTTCTTTTATGCCTTTCCTTTGGATAAAATAAAAGTCGGTGGCGACTCTTGCTATCCGCAACATAACTAAAGTCAGTTCTCCCACCGTGTTACACCTACTCACTCCCCCTCAATCACACAGTGATTTTGTTTACAAGTTTAATGAAATTGAAGTCATACTTCAAACAAGACAGCTTGATCTTACTTCACAGTTTCAATCAAGTCACAAATGCACTTTTGCTTAAAAGCTCATAAAGTGGTACAATAAAAACAACCTGCTATTAAAACACTAGACACCCTATTTGGTCTTCTGAAATTCGTACTCAATTCTGTGAGTTTCTGTTGATTAAATAGGTATCTGTAATTTGGGCTTTCTGTAGAATGATCCAGCCCTAATGCGCATGCAGCTTCCACCTTGAATTAGGGTTTGTTACCTCCTAGATTCTAGGTGCTTTAGGTCTTCTGTTTTAATCTGAATCTTCAATATAAAACTCCCTACAGATGCGCCTTGTTCTGTTTTTATCCATCATTAATTAATTCCAGATAACTCTCCTTAAATATCTATGATCAGTTAATCATTAATTAATTCTGGTAGCAGGTTTGAGATGTCTCAACATCTGTTGGGACATCCTGAAAAACTGAACTTAAGTTATTTACACAATGTCCCAACATCTGATGAGACATCCTGAAATAAGTTCATATACTCTGTTTGATAATGTCCCAACATTTGATAGGACATTCTGAACATAATTCAACATTTCTTGTTGGTCAAAAATTCTGCCAATTCTTAAACATCTACAAACTCCCCATTTGGCTAATTTTTGGCTAACATCTTTTCTGGTTATCAGAGTGCAGCAGAAGTTCTTTTTATCAGAGTATAGCATTCCTTTCTGTTGATTCATATTTGATATTACTCCCCCTCAAACATATATGTATCCAGTCTTGTTGCAATAGAAGTATTTATCAAAACACACTGATTCAGTTCAGACACAAACAAACAGATTTTTCATTCATAATTAAACAGCAATACAATTTGTTGTTGTTGTTCTCCCCCTTGTTAGACACAAATTTTGGGGCCAAAGACACTAATCCAGAAATACAATGCAGTGCTGTCATTACATTTGCCTCACATACAATGATCACTCAGACTCCTCACTTTCAGTTTCTTCATCAGCTTCAGTTTCTTCATCAGAGGCAGCTTTCTGATCTCCTTCACTCTCCAGCCTTTGAATGATTTCCTCAAGCTTCTGCTTTCTAGTTTCAAGCTCTTTGCAAGTGCTCTTGAGTTCAGCAATTAATGCCTTCTTGGAGATTGGAGTCTTAGCAGTTGAAGGACCTGCAGATGTCCCAGAAGGTGCTTCAACATCTGCTGCATGATGACTAAGGAACAATTTGTAGTGAAAAGCCAGGGGGCTTTCTCTTTTGCAGATTGTGTCCTTTTCAGTGAGGATTCCAGGGTATTGATTGAGCACTATACCACACAGCAAGGATGGAAAAGCTATTGGCAGCTTTGTTACAGAAGAGCTGGCATGCTTCAAGGTCTGATCAAAAATGTAAGCGCCATAATCCAGCTTAGTCTGAGTTCCCACAGCATAGATAAACCTGGCCAGGCCAGTGGATATTGAAGATGTGTGGTTAGTAGGCACCCAATTTGTTGTACCTATCCTGTTCAGCATGGCATATTTTCTTGTTAGCATGCTCACTGAGAGCTTTCCTTTAACAGGCCATGCCTTGACCTGGTTTGCAGTGATAACCTTGCAGACTTGGTTATCTGTCTTACCTAGCTCATTTGGTCCATCTGTTTCTCTTCCTAGGTATTGATTGATGATCTGAGGAGAGAACTCTACACACCTACCTCTAACAAAGACTTTTCTAAATTCAGAGGACTTACCATTGGCACAATCCTCCTGAAGATTAACAATGAATTCTTTGACAAGAAGTTCATAGCAAGGAGAGAGGTCTGAGACTGTTTTGAAGAGGCCTGCAGCAGAGATGAGGTCAATCAGTTCAGTGCACTCAAGTGCATTACTGCTTAGCTCTCTTTCAAGGGCTACCCTTCTTTGGTACACAAACTTCCATTTGTATACACTTGAAACATGATGAAATGAAATGTTGTCCAAGGGAGCTTCTGGAACAGCAAATGAAGCCCTAGATGGTGCTGGTTTCTTCTTGGGAGGAGATGTTGGGACATCTGATTCAACATCTGAGTCTGATGGGGTGACAACTTTCCTCTTCTGGGTTTGGACTCTACTCCATTGTTTTGTTGGACCAAAGGCAGCTTTAGCTTTGCCTTTCTTTGGGGTAGCTTTCTTCTTCTCAGGAATTTCAGGTTCAGCTTGCATCTTTCCTTTCCTGGACCTGAGCCTTTTGGCTATGCTAGGTCTAACAGAGGCTATGATCTCTGTATCAGAGTCCTGCTCCAGGTTCACCACTGGAGGAGATTGAGCAGTCTCCTCTTCAGCTGGTTGATCAGCAGAGATGTGATCTTCAGTTGAGGCTTTGTTCTGATCCTCAGAGTCTTCTTCATCACTTTCATTTGAGGCCTTTTTCTGGTCCTCAGTTTGTTCAGTATCAGCATCAGATGAGTTCTTTTTCTCATCCTCAGATGTTCCAACATCTATTGGGACATCCTGTTGAGCAGGAGTGTCCTCTGCAGCTTGAGCTTGTTCTTCTTGAGGGGCAGGCATGGTGTTCAGAGGAATAGAAATCCCACTAACCACTCTCTGTTCAAAAAGAATCTTGTTGACTATCTCCTTGATGGAAGCATCCACATAGTCAGAAGATTTTGGAGGCATGTTTGCTGGAGAAGGAATGCCTCCTTAGGATTTGCTGCAGACTTGATCTTTTGCCCTTTTTGGAGTTCTTGGCTTTTTAGCATGAGAAGCACTACCTATGATTTCGTCCAATGGGGTTGATTTCATTGGTACCACAGAGATGGGAGTTGCGTAAACTACGTCTTCTTTGTTGAGAACTTCTTCAGGAGTGCTAGGGTTTTGAGACATTTTCAAGGAAGATGGATGAAGAGTTTTAGGGTTTATGATTTCTGAATAACAGCTTGATAATATGATTCGCTTTTGATGGTGTGATGAGAAAATTGATAGCTGATTATAAGCTGTTACTAAATAAGTAGCCGTTATATTGAAAATGATTAGGAATGGAATACCCAAGGTTCTTGTCCAGACTATTGTTGCCATCTGGATCTTATGCCATACAATGTCATATGACATGTTGGCACATCTCATTGACTGCTAAATCTCACATAAACAGATTCCCAGTTTGCCCCTTAAGTTCTCAAATTGTGTAGCATCCAATGCTTTTGTAAAGATATCAGCCAACTGCAGATTTGTAGCTACATGTTCCAATGAAATCACCTTTTCTTCTACAAGATCTCTGATGAAATGATGTCTGATATCAATATGCTTGGTCCTGCTATGTTGGATAGGATTCTTTGATATGTTGATTGCACTTAAGTTATCACAGTACAATGTCATGACATCCTGTGGGACATTGTACTCAGTGAGCATTTGCTTCATCCAAACCAACTGAGAACAACTGCTACCAGCTGCTATATATCCAGCTTCAGTTGTAGATAAGGATACACAATTTTGTTTCTTACTGAACCAAGAAATCAAATTGTTTCCTAGAAAGAAGCATCCTCCTGAAGTGCTTTTTCTGTCATCAGCACTTCCAGCCCAATCAGCATCACAGAAGCCAGTGAGAATTGGTTTGCATCCATGAAAGTACATTATGCCATAGTCACAAGTACCATTAACATATTTAAGAATTCTCTTGACTTGATTGAGATGACTGACTTTTGGATCAGCTTGATATCTTGCACATACACCTACTGCAAATGCTATGTCTGGTCTGCTAGCAGTCAAGTATAACAAGCTTCCAATCATGCTTCTGTATAAGCTTTGATCTACATTCTCACCCTTTTCATCTTTAGTCAGCTTTAAATGTGTGGGGGCAGGAGTTCTCTTATGAGAAGCATTTTCCATTCCAAATTTCTTGACTATGTTCTTGGAATACTTGCTTTGGGAGATGAACATTGAGTCTTCCATTTGCTTTATTTGCAGACCAAGAAAGTAGGTTAACTCTCCTACTAGGCTCATTTCAAATTCAGATTCCATCTGCTTGACAAAATGTTTGACCATCCTGTCAGACATCCCACCAAAAACAATGTCATCAACATATATTTGAGCAATCATGACATTTCCTTCTTCATATTTAACAAACAAGGTTTTGTCAATTCCACCTTTTCTGTACCCTTGCTTGATAAGAAATGTAGTCAGTCTTTCATACCATGCCCTTGGAGCTTGCTTCAGACCATAAAGAGCTTTCTTTAGTTTGTATACATGATTTGGACAGCTTGGATCAACAAATCCTTTAGGTTGTTCTACATATACCTCTTCATTAAGATAACCATTAAGAAAGGCACTTTTCACATCCATTTGAAATAGCTTGAACTTTAAGATACAAGCAATTCCCAAAAGTAGTCTGATTGATTCAAGCCTTGCTACTGGTGCAAAGGTTTCATCAAAGTCTACTCCTTCAATTTGTGTGTATCCTTGAGCTACAAGTCTAGCTTTGTTCTTTGTAACAACTCCTTGCTCATTTGACTTGTTCTTATACACCCATTTAGTTCCAATCACATTTATGTCATCAGGTCTAGGAACAAGGTTCCATACTTCATTCCTTATGAATTGGCCTAATTCCTCTTGCATAGCACAAATCCAGTATTCATCAGTAAGAGCTTCCTTGATGTTTTTAGGTTCTATTTTAGAAACAAAACAAGAACCTGAAATCACATCTCTTGATCTAGTGCTCACACCTCTGTTGGGATCACCAATTATCAAATCTTTGGGATGATCCTTCTGTATTCTGATGGAGGGTGGTTTGCTGGATTCTTCTGTTCTTGTATCAGTTTAAGTGAAGTTATAATGATCATTCTTTTCTTCAGCTTCAATCTTGATATCAGCAGATGTTCCAACATCTTCTGGAACATCTGTAGGAGCATCATCAATTATCACATTTATGGACTCCATGATAACCTTGGTTCTAGAGTTAAATACTCTGTATGCTCTGCTGTTTATAGAGTAACCAAGAAAAATCCCTTCATCACTTTTAGGATCCATTTTTCTCCTTTGCTCCCTATCTGCCAGAATATAACAGTTACTTCCAAACACATGGAAGTACTTAACTGTGGGTTTTCTGCCCTTCCAGACTTCATATATTGTGGACAGAGTTCCTTTCCTTAAAGTAACTCTGTTATGGATGTAACAAGCAGTGTTCATAGCTTCAGCCCAGAAGTACAAAGGTAGCTTTTTAGCATGGATCATAGCTCTTGTTGATTCTTGAATAGTTCTATTCTTCCTCTCAACAATCCCATTCTGTTGAGGAGTGATTGGTGAAGAATATTCATGATTGATTCCTTCTGAAGAGCAGAAATCTAAGAACTTTTGGTTCTCAAATTCTTTTCCATGATCACTTCTTATTCTGATCACACAGCTGGATTTTTCCCTTTGTATTCTTTGGCATAATTCTTTGAATACATCAAATACATCAGACTTCTCTTTGATGAAATTTATCCATGTATATCTTGAAAAGTCATCAACCACCACATAGGCATACCTCTTACCACCAAGGCTTTCAACCTGCATAGGTCCCATAAGATCCATATGCAAAAGTTCCAAAACTTTGGAAGTTGTTAGATGTTGGAGCTTTGGATGGGACATCTTGGTTTGCTTGCCAATTTGACATTCACCACATATTTTGCCATCATCAATCTTCAGTTTAGGAATACCTCTTACAACATCCATAGATATGATCTTCTTTATGCCTCTGAAATGAAGATGACCTAGTCTTTGGTGCCATAGTTTCACTTCTTCTTCTTTAGCTAGAGAGCAAGTTGAAGTGAGACTGAAGTCTAGTGGTTCCCACATGTAACAGTTGTCTTTAGATCTGGCTCCTTTCATGACAACCTCTTGTTCTTTGTTAGTCACTATGCATTCAGTTTTTGTAAAGTTTACGCTGTACCCTTGATCACATAATTGACTTATACTGATCAGGTTAGCAGTTAAACCTTTAACTAGCAGCACATCATCTAGTCTTGGAACATCTTGACAGTCCAAGGTCCCAACTCCCTTGATTTCTCCTTTAGCTCCATCTCCAAAGGTTACATACCTGGATGAATGTGACTTTAAGTTTACTAGCAGTTTCTTCAATCCAGTCATGTGTCTTGAACATCCACTGTCAAAGTACCAGTCTTCTTTAGCTGATACTCTTAGTGATGTATGTGCTATATATGCAACATTTTTCTTTGCCCATTTGAGTTGAGATTTCTTTTGATGCCTCTGCTCTGTGTGTTGTTCATCATTGGATCTCCAAGATTTATTGTTGATCTTGTTCTTGGGTATGTGGCTTTGATCAGTCTGAATGCTAGCTTTTGGTCTCCATACCTTCTTGATGACCTTTGTCTTTTGCTTAGGAGGTTGCTGATTTCTTTGATGTCTATGCAGCACTTTCTTGGTACCTTCTATTTTCTACTTAGAAGGTTGCTGATACATCTGATTTGGATATCCATGTAGCTTATAACAATGAGGTTTGATATGCCCAAATCTTCCACAGTGATGGCATCTCCATCTTTGATACTTCTTCTTCATTTTGTTCTTTCCAGAATGTTGAGACATCTGTTGGAACATTATGTTTGACTTTGTGTTCTTTTCCTGATGTTGAAGCATCTGTTGGGACATCTTGTTTGACTGTGTGGATTTTGAAGTAGTTTTGCTAGAGCTGGCTTCATCCTTATGATCTCTGTTATATCCCAGTCCACTTTTGTCCCCTGAATGCTTATTGTTGTTGAGAATAACATCCAGTGTACTTGAGCTACTGTTCAGCATTCTAACAGACTTGGACATGTGTTCCAACTTGGAGTTGAGAAGAGTTACTTCACTTTTCAAGGTGTCAATGATCTCTTGATCACTTTCTTTTTCATCTTCTAATGCCTCATTCTGCTTCTTTAGCTTTATAACCTCACTGCATATTTCAGTGCTTCTTTTGTATAGATCTTTGAATGCTTGCTCAAGATCTTCATAAGTAAGCTCTCCATCACTGGATTCACTTTCAGACTCACATAGTCCAGCTAAAGCAGTGATATGCTTAGCTGATTCTTCTTCTGAATCACCTCCTGAGTCTTCATCAGACCAGGTTACAGATAGTCCTTTCTTTTGCCTTTTTAAGTAGGTAGGACATTCATTCTTGATGTGTCCATATCCTTCACATCCATGGCATTTGATTCCTTTCTCTTGACTGGTCTTTTCAGCAAAATTTGACCTTCTGTTAGCATCATAAGTTCTCTTGTTCTCAGAAGAGTTTGTGTGTCTTCCACTGGGATTGGATTTGCCTTCCATTCCTCTAAGAATCTTTTTGAATTGTCTTCCAAGCATATCAAGGTTGTCTGATAAGCTTTTATCATTTTCTGATTCATCATCTTCTTCTTCATCAGTATTTGACACCAAGGCTATGCTTTTGTTCTTTTTAACATTTGTGTCATTCATTCCCATCTCAAAAGTTTGAAGGGAACCAATGAGTTCTTCAACTTTCATAGAGCATATGTCTTGAGCTTCTTCTATTGCTGTGACTTTCATGTCGAATCTTTTTGGCAAAGATCTGAGAATCTTTCTTACAAGCTTTTCATCAGTCATCTTTTCTCCCAAAGCTCCAGAAGTATTGGCTATATCCAAGATGTTCATGTAGAACTCATGAATTGACTCATCTTCCTTCATTCTCAAGTTTTCAAACTTGGTGGTGAGAAGTTGAAGTCTTGACATTTTTACTTTTGATGTTCCTTCATGAGTTGTTTTGAGAGTGTCCCAAACATCTTTGGCCAGCTCACAATGATGCACAAGTCTGAAGATGTTCCTATCAATGCCATTGAATAAAGCATTTAAGGCTTTTGAGTTGCCTAGTGCTGAATCTTCTTCCTCCTTACTCCATTCTTCTTCAGGTTTCAGCACTTTTGATCCATCTTTGGTGTCTTGGACAGGATGATCCCATCCAATATTGACTGCTCTCCATGCCCTGTTGTCAAGTGATCTTAAGAATGCAATCATTCTTGGCTTCCAGTAGTCATAATTAGATCCATCCAGTATAGGTGGTCTATTTACTGACCCTATATCTCTGTCCATGTTACAGAATTTGTATTCCCTAGATCTCACCCAGTATAAACAGGCAGGGTGCCTGCTCTGATGCCAATTGAAATTCTGTGATCAGGTATGAGATGTCCTAAGAGATGTCCCAACACTTGACCGATTTAACCAAAAACTTAAATAGCAAGAAAAGTAAACAACACAGAAGTTTGTTAACCCAGTTCAGTGTATAACCACACCTACATCTGGAGGCTACCAAGCCAGGAGGAAATTCACTATAAGTAATATTAATTCTAGACTTAAACCACCCTGTTTAATCTATCACTTAATAACTACCCAATGCAATTTCTACCTAAGACACACCTTAGATAAGAGTACCCTACTCACTCCCCCTCAATCACACAGTGATTTTGTTTACAAGTTTAATGAAATTGAAGTCATACTTCAAACAAGACAGCTTGATCTTGCTTCACAGTTTCAATCAAGTCACAAATGCACTTTTGCTTAAAAGCTCATAAAGTGGTACAATAAAAACAACCTGCTATTAAAACACTAGACACCCTATTTGGTCTTCTGAAATTCGTACTCAATTCTGTGAGTTTCTGTTGATTAAATAGGTATCTGTAATTTGGGCTTTCTGTAGAATGATCCAGCCCTAATGCGCATGCAGCTTCCACCTTGAATTAGGGTTTGTTACCTCCTAGATTCTAGGTGCTTTAGGTCTTCTGTTTTAATCTGAATCT
Organism: Lathyrus aphaca; assembly: GCA_963966055.1. Taxonomy (NCBI): domain Eukaryota; kingdom Viridiplantae; phylum Streptophyta; class Magnoliopsida; order Fabales; family Fabaceae; genus Lathyrus; species Lathyrus aphaca. Next base: position 266,706,861 of record OZ014523.1, on the reverse strand, counting down.
TCAATATAAAACTCCCTACAGATGCGCCTTGTTCTGTTTTTATTCATCATTAATTAATTCCAGATAACTCTCCTTAAATATCTCTGATCAGTTAATCATTAATTAATTCTGGTAGCAGGTTTGAGATGTCTCAACATCTGTTGGGACATCCTGAAAAACTGAACTTAAGTTATTTACACAATGTCCCAACATCTGATGAGACATCCTGAAATAAGTTCATATACTCTGTTTGATAATGTCCCAATATTTGATAGGACATTCTGAACTGAATTCAACATTTCTTGTTGGTCAAAAATTCTGCCAATTCTTAAACATCTACACTGTGAGATAAGCCAATTACCCGGATTGAGTGCACCTAGGACTTAGAGTGGTTATACTTTGGCTTCATGGCATTTTTCTATGTTGGTATTAGTGAGTTCCACGCCTTGACTTGCGACCTTCTCGGAAATGTATTGATGCTGAAATCTTTCTGGGGCAATACACTACATTGATAGTTATGTGCAATCAGGGGACCAATCATTGAGAACCTTTGTGGAAACATCCCTCTCTAGTGATGATAGTGGCAGACCACATTTATTGGCAAACCCACTCGCATCCGAGGGTCCACTGGGAACTCGCATAGGATGGCCTGGTTCTCTCATAGGAATCCAGTTAAGGCAAGTTGTTCGTATGACAATAGTATTGTACCCTTCAGGATGAATGTATTATTGTTTCTCGATTCAGTGCTTGAAGCTGAGGATTTATGGGGGATGCTTGTTTCCGTGGACTCAGCTGAGACCTCCCTGAGTAGTGCATAATGCCAAACCGATTCCCTGATTTGGTCATGAGCCATTTCTCGGAAATGGTGAACGTATTATTGCTATTCGGCTTTGAGAGTCCGTGATTATGACCCGAGTAGCACACCCGTGATATGGGGAGAGGTTCACAGGAACCCTGAACATTAACATACCCATTATTCCAGCATGCTTTAGTAATATGATCTTGTTCTGTTAATTATGGATTCTGAAATCATGGGCTCTTGATCTGAGAGATACTTGTGATGATGTTGTGGCCTTGCACAATGTTGCACCCTAAAATTTGCCCTCACCAAGACAAGACATTGTGTACTAAGGTGTCCCAAGAGGTTCACAAGGTTCACGGGGTATCTCAAGAGGTTCACAAGGTTCACAAGGTTCAGAATTAGTCAGAAAGTTTGACAATTCCCTCAGACAATGCATCCTCCTAAGAAATGCATCTTAAACTAGGGTTTTGACATTCATCAGGCTAAATGGACTTCCAAGGCTTAAATTGAGCTTTATAACATCCTATATGTCTTCAATAATCCCCATGTCAAGTTTCAAGGCTTTCCCAAAAGGTTTGCTCAATCAGATGATCAGATAGGCTAAAATCAGTCAAAGCAGTTAAAAAGTCAAACTGAGGTCAACTGTGGTCAAACCAAAGTAAAACTTCATGATTTTTTTGCCAACATCAAGTATATGAAGTAAAATTCATCATTTTATCAAGGGTTGATCATGATTCATTAAAGAGATTTCAGATCATCAAGAATCAGGAGTTTCTAAATTAGGGTTTTCACAGGAAAAGTCAACTGAACTTTGACCAGCCATAACTTTCACATGCTTCATCAAAAATTTCCCATCCAAATCTCATTTTGAAGGAAATTTAATTCTCTACAACTTTGTGTCTCACAAGCCAAGCCCAAAAATGCTTCATTTGGAAGGTATAAGCTAAGACATTATAGGTCATTTTAAAAGTCAACAAAAGGTCAACAACTTCCAAAGAGCATAACTTGATAATGGTAAAAGATATGGACATGAGACCAAAGAGGTTGGTTAGAGGACTCTTTAAGCTTTCCAAAATGTCCAATAACACCTTCATAGCATTAAAATTGAGTGATTTGTGCCTTTGCAAAGTTGGGAAATTTTTGAGAGGTTTATGAAGCAAATGGGACCTTAGAACCAAATTTCTCCAAATGGGCTTGCATTTTTATGACCCAAACACTTCCATGACAGCATACACGAATTAAAAATCATTTATTCAAATTTTTATTCATTTTATTTTATTTATTATGATTTTATACATTAAAACTCATTTTAAATCAAAATAAAATATAAAAGTTGCAATATTTGATGAGATTTTTGTTCTAGAAAGTCTTAAAGGCCATTTAGAAGTGATTGAGATCATACAAAATCAGATCAACCAAAAATAGCAAGGATATATCAATTTTTTCAATACTTTGAAGGAATATCTTTTTCAATCTCAAACTATCCAAAGGTCCAAAGTAAAGATTGATTTTTTGACCTAATTATGTTCTATGATATATATACAACATAAACCAATGAAGAGAACACAAATTGCATCCTCCAAGAACAATAATCAAACTTCAAAAATTCAAGCAAAAACATACATTCGGTTTTTGATTTGCAGGAGGTTTCAAGGAATTTTGAAGGTTCAAACATGATCCTTGGACATCATTGATCGTATCTCAATCATCACATTGCTCCATAACATCTCATATTGACGAATCCGATCCAAACTTTTTTCATATTTTTTGATTTTTCGTTCTTGATCATTCACGTATCATTAACTAATTTTGTTTGATGATTTGTGTTTAGTGGATGTTTATGATGAATTCTGGGTGATTGAATTGAAGAAACCATGGCTAAATCGTAGAATGCCATTTTAGGGTTCATAACCTTCGAATTGGGGTTTCCCAATTAAGTGAATATAAATGCCTTCTAAAACCATAAATCAATTGCATATACTGTCTGGATCATATTTATGTGATTAATTTGACAAAACTGTGTGTAAATGGTACTGTATGAGTTTCGTAGGTTTTCACATGCAGGAAAAAACGCAGGAGTTTTGGCAGGTAATTTCGCAGGTAAACCTGCGAAATCCCAAGGAAGATGACCCATTGGCGCCATCTGGAAAATTCAAAAATTTGATTTAATATTTTTAGAATTGTTTTCTATTTTGTTTCAACAAGTGTAGGTTGGCCCAGTGGTGAGGGTTGCGCGTATTGTTGCTCAGGACCTTGGTTCGATTCTTGGTTGCAGCATTCGTTTTACTAATTTTTCCATTTATTCGTATAACTTAATATATTATGATTTGTTGTGGATTGTATAGTAGACGCGCCCATGTGGCTTGGTGGTTGGAGTGTTTGATTGTTGACTGATGGTTCAGGGGTTCGAATCCAGGTTCCCAAATTTTTGTTCATAATTATTTTGTTTTAGCAGGATTAAAATATAATGAATTCGTTCCATAATATTATCACCAGCGCATGCTGGCCTGATTGGTTTTGATGTTGTGTATTGAGGTAAGGGACCTGGGTTCAAATCCCAGGTCCTATCTTTTTGGCCAATTGTTCATATTTTTTTTCCTATTTCTATTTTTTTCACATAATAAACTTTATTTTGTTTAAATTATTAATTATTAAATTACAAAACTAATTTCTAAATAATATTATACTATTTTCTTTATATTCTTAAAAATCATAATTTATTTTATTAAATGTAAAATTGTTTCTATTTATTTTGTAATATGTTTATATTATTCTTATGTATATATTTTTGTAAATAAGTGAAATAATTAGGTTTAGATTAATTCCAAAACCCTAATTTCATAAACCGTAATTTTCTAAATCCTAATTTTCTTAACCCTAATTTTTCTTAAATAAATATAAACCCTAATTTTTTTCAAAACTCTAATTTTTATTAACTTTAATATTTAATTTAATTTTTGTTATAAACCATAATTCAATAATTAATCATGTTTTGTAAATAATTATTATTTTGTTCATTATTATTATAATCATTCTATTTTCTTCTTAAAAATTTTCTAAAATTGTTTATTTAACTTAAATATTTTCTCTTAAATTGTTATTTTTTCTTTATATTTTTGCTAACCCCTTTTCTTTTTATTATTATTACTAACCTTTGAATTATCACTTATTTATTATATTTATCATTATCGTTTCTATTATTATGTAATTGCGAAAGCCATGTAATAGTCATAGATTTATTTTTTTGTCTTTATTTTATTTTTTGTAAATATTTTTATTGCCATGCTTAGTAATTTTAGGGTGTGTATAACTATGTGTAATTAAAATGACTTAGGTAATTAATCTTAAACAAGATAAATACTTGAATATGAACACTCACACACGTAAGTCGATCTTTGATCGCCATCCTCCACTTCCTAGGGTTACCTCTCATGTTGCCTATTTCTAAGGTCAAGTAAGGAGTCTTAAGCAAAGTCCCTCCATTAATATCATCAAGTCCCTTTAAATTATAAGATCAAGTCCCTTCGAGGTTGCCTACGGAATAATGATCTTGTCCCTTCGAATAAAAGATGATAAGTCCCTACGAATTGCTAAAGACACCTTGCAGTTGCCTAAATTCAGATGTCCCTTCACTTGTCCCTTATCACATCCAAGGTAATGACTACCTATTCCTTAATAATAGGGCTAGTCTTACCATTGAAAGAACATATAAGAACATGAAATACTTAATCTAGGGTAGGTACATCTTAGTTACTTGCTCACATTTCAAAATACTTTTCACACCTCACAATATTTTCAAAACAAGGCTTTGTATACATCCATACGAGGATCATTACAAAGTACTTAGAAAATTTCTAATCACACACTACACTCTTCAAAAACAATTAAAGTGAGCTAAGTAACTAAGAGCCCATGAATAACCATGGATATAAAGGGTGCTAACACCTTCCCTTTATATAACCTACCCCCCGAACCCAAGTCTTTTCAAAACGGTCTTTCCTGTTCTTTTATGTCCCTTCCTTTTGGATAAAATAAAAGTCGGTGGCGACTCTTGCTATCCGCAACATTTAAACTAAAGTCAGTTCTCCCACCGTGTTACAGAACTGGCGACTCTGCTGGGGATTTAATAAAAAGGGGTACCCATAGGAATTAGATCACTTTAAACTTGTTTGCTTTGTTTGTTTTACTTTACTTGTTTTGTACTCTTATGTGTGAAAGATCCTAACCCGGATCTAGTGTACCTTAAGTAAATGGCAATAGACCAAGGAAATTGTACGGCGTATACCGATATGGTTGATCTGGTGGCCATAGTTAGTGTGACTTCTTGGTTGGTGCTTATGTTCCTTAAGCAAGTTGAGGATAATATGAGGCTGCCATATGTTGTCAATACACTAACTGACTTTTAGAACCCTAGTCATCCCAACTTGGCCTTTAGAAAGTAATGAGATAACCGGCTTTGGTGAAGACTGAAGTTGGTTGATACTCGATACTACACTCATTGAGATCCTAAACTTGGAGGGTTTTGGTTGGCAAGTAAGTTGCCTACTGAACAACCACCCTTGTGAAGGATCCGTGATATTGAGATCCCTTAGAACCTGGTTACTTTATAGGACAGGATGAACCATCTAAACTTCAGGGGAGGGTACTTACCTTTAAACCTCATGCAAGCCTTCAAACCTAGGACTATTGTGTGACTTGTTTGTGTGTGCCACATGTTTGTGATTGAACATAACATCATAGCATCATCATGCATCATAAGCATAGCATTTTCACTAACCATTTCAAGGACCAAAGGATTTATCTTTGTTCTTTGTTGCAGGTCATGGCTTCTTCTCGTAGGAATACTATCCGAATCAACATTGTAGGGATACCTCCTAAGCTTAAGGAATTGGTCTCTCAAGTTTCTGAAAACTCCCAATTCATCAAGAGGCATGGTCACCTACTGGATCTAGTCACTTCAGGGTTCAATGAAGACATGATGAGTGTTCTGTTTCAGTTCTTTGATCCTAAACATCATTGTTTCACATTCCCCAATTATCAGCTGGTTCCTACAATGGAAGAGTTCTCCAAACTTCTGGGTATACCTATCCTTGATCAGAAACCCTTCACAGGCTGAGAGAAAGAGCCTAAACCTGAAGTCATTGTGTTGCACCCCAAAATTTGCCCTCAAAAGACCATACTTTGTGTACTAAGAGAACAACAAGGTTCACAAGGTTCACAAGATATCTCATGAGGTTCACAAGGTTCACAAAGTTCACAATTAGTCAGAAGATTTGACATTGCCCTCAGACAATGCATCCTCCTAGGCAATGCATCCTAAACTAGGGTTTTGACTTTAATCAGGCTAAATGGACTTCCAAGGCTTCAAGTGAGCTTCATAACATCTTATATGTTTTCAAGAATCCCCATGACAAGTTTCAAGACTTTTCCCAAAGGTTTGCTCAGTCAGATGATCAGATAGGTTAAAATCAGTCAAAGCAGTTAAAAAGTCAAACTGAGGTCAACTGTGGTCAAACAAAAGTCAAACTTCATGATTTTTTGCCAACATCAAGTATATAAAGTAAAATTCATCATTTGATCAAGGGTTGATCATGATTCATCAAAGAGATTTCAGATCATCAAGAATCAGGAGTTTCTAAATTAGGGTTTTCACAGGAAAAGTCAACTGAACTTTGACCAGCCATAACTTTCACATGGTTCATCAATAATTTTCCATCCAAAGCTCATTTTGAAGAAAATTGAATACTCTACAACTTTGTGTCTCACAAGCCAAGCCCAAAAATGCTTCATTTGGAAGGTATGAGCTAAGACATTATAGGTCCTTTTAAAAGTCAACAAAAAGTCAACAACTTCAAAAGAGCATAACTTGAGAATGGTAAAAGATATGGACATGAAACCAATTGGGTTGGTTAGAGGACTCTTTAAGATTTCTAAAATGTCCACAAACACCCTCATAGCATTAAAATTGAAGGATTTGTGCCCTTGCAAAGTTGGGAAATTTTAGGGAAGTTTATGAAGCAAATAAGGCCTAAAATAAATATTTTGCTAAATAAGCCCACCAAATTGCCATCCCATCTTTATAAGAACACCAAGCATGACCCAACCCACTTATTTTCTGATTTTTATTTTTTTATTTCATATTTATTTGAATTTTATTCATTAAAATACCATTTAAATTGAAATAAAATATAAAATCAAATATTTAAAAAAGGATTTTGTTTCTAGAAAGTCATGAATATTGTTTGGATTAGATTGATACACAAATTATGAGGATTGTCCCAAATTAGCAAGGTTGGATCAAATAAAAATCCAGTTTTAAGACATAATCTTTTTCAATATTCAAGTGATCCAAAAGTCCAAATAATCATACATTTTTTTGACCTAATATCATTCATATATATACAATGAACATGATACAATACAGGGGGACGAAAATCAGAGGCAAGGTAAATAAGTTGAAGTTTAAAAAAAAAGTGGAAAAAGTGGAATTCGGTTTCATTGATTCAAAGCCTTAACAAGAGAATTAAAGGTGTAGAATCGTTCCTTGAGGTCTCCTGAACATGTTTCAATCATTATTTGCATCAAAATCACGCTAAAAAGCCCTAACCGAATCGTTTTTTTTTCAAGTTTAATGATTTTTTCAATTTCATACATTGATGCATTATTAATTGATTCTAATGGCTGGTTTGTGTTTGTAATGACCCTAGGATACTTTCTGGATAATTAGATTGAAGGTTCATGACCTGAATCATAAACTGCCATGGCTAGGGTTTATGCTCCTCATTTGGGGTTTTGCGAAATAATGAATATAAATGAATTCTAAAAACGTAATTGAACTGGGTTTGTTGTATAGAATGCATTGGTGCTTTCAATTTGATGAATTGTTACAGGTTTGATGATCATTGAAGCAAGCTAGGAAAATCTACGAAACTGGATTCGCAGGTAAATTCGTAGAAGAAAACGCAGGTGAATTCGCAGGAAAATTGGAGAAGATGAAGTCAGATGCCGCCAAAGCTGGAATTTGAAAATTGAGATTAATATTTTATTGTTATGTTTCTATATTATTTCAGTTAACAGTGGCTAGCCCAGTGGTAGGAGTCATGCGCGTGTGAGGCTAAGGTCTTGGGTTCGATCCCAGGTTTTGATATTCTTTTTGATGATTATTTCACATGTTTTACAGGTTTAATATATAATGATTAATAGTCAATATAATATCAGACGCGCCCCATGTGGCTTGGTGGTTGGAGTGTTTGGTTGTTGGCTGATGGGCAGGGGTTCGAATCCAGGTTCCCACATTTTTGTTCATAATTGTTTTGTTTTAGCAGGATTATCATATAATGAATTTGTTCCATAATACTATCACCGGCGCATGCTGGCCTGATTGGTTTTGATGCTGTGTATTGAGGTAAGGGACCTGGGTTCAAATCCCAGGTCCTATCTTTTTAGCAATTTTTTGTATTTTCTTATTTTTAACTATTTTCTCAATTTTAATTCAATTTAATATAATTCAAGCAATTCCTAAATAAACATCATAATATTTTTTTATAAAAACTTCATATTTTCAAAATCAATATTTTATTTTCTCAAATTTAATTTGTTTCTATATGTATATATTATTATTATATATAACTTATTTTTATAATTGAATTAATATTGAATATTTAATACTTTTGTATGTAAACCCTAATTTATTTTGTAAACCCTAATTTATTTTCAAAACTTTAATTTTCTTTTTTTAACTTTTTATTTTATTATGTATAAGTTATTAAACATTTTTAATATGTACATATAAGTAAATTATTAGAACTATTAATCATATTTATAAGTATATAATTATTATTATTTATTTCTTTTATTAAAATTCTTAAAAATAATTATTTATTTAATTTTGAACTTTTTATTTGTTTCTATATTATATTGTTATACTAACCTTCTTATATTTATTTTTTATTTGTTATTACTAACCAATTTATTTATTTATTTATTATATGCTTACTTATTTAAATTATTTTTATTATTTTTATAATGTAATTGTGCCTGTAGAATTATTTTTATTATTTATTTAAATTGCCATGGTTGGTAAAATAGGGAGTGCAAACATGTTTGTATTTAAAATTGAATTTAGATCATTAATTTGTAAGATAAATACTTGAATTTGTACACGCACACACGTAAGTCGATCTTGGATCGCCATCTCACATTCTTAAGGATACCTCTCATATTGCCTAAAGAAAAAGGTCAAGTAAGGTGTAAAGCAAAGTCCCTTCTATCTATATCATCTAGTCCCTTAAAAGATAAAAAGATCAAGTCCCTCCATGGTTGCTTTCGTAAATGATCTCGTCCCTTTCGAATAAAGATGATAAGTCCCTTCGAATTGCTAAATACACCTTACAGTTGCCTAATCAAAGATGTCCCTTCATTTGTCCCTCAAACATCCAAGGTAATGACTACCTATTCCTTAATAATAGGGACAGTCTTACCATTTAAAGGATATTTAAGAACAGAAAAGACTTAACTTAGGGTAGGTTCCTCTTAAGTACTTGCTCACTTATTCAAAAATACTTCATTACACTTCACATTTTAAACAATTTTCAAAACAAAGTCTTTATATATATCCGTACAGGGATCATTATAAAGTACTTAAGAAATTTTTTAATCACACACTACACTTCTCAAAACAGTTTAAAGTGAGCTAAGTAACTAAGAGCCCATGGATAACCATGGATGTAAAGAGTGCTAACACCTTCCCTTTACATAACCTACCTCCCGAACCCAAAAATCTTTTAAGGTTTTTCCTGTTCTTTTATGCCATTTCCTATGGATAAAATAAAAGTCGGTGGCGACTCTTGCTATCGGCAACATTTAATTAAAGTCAGTTCTCCCACCGTGTTACAGAACAGTCGACTCTGCCGGGGATTTAATAAAAGAGGGGTACCCTTAAGAATTAGATCACTTTAAAATTGTTTGCCTTGTTTGCTTTATACTTATCTTGTTGGGTGCTCTTATGTGTGAAAGATCCTAACCTGGATCTAGTGTACCTTAGGTAAATGGCAATAGACAAAGGAAATTGTACGGCGTATACCGATATGGTTGATCTGGTAGCCATAGTTAGTGTGACTTCTTGGTTGGTGCTTATGTTCCTTAAGTCAAGTTGAGGATAATATGAGGCTGCCATATGTTGTCAGTGCACTAACTAACTTTTAGAACCCTAGTTATCCCATCTTGGCCTTTAGAAAAGTAGTGAGATAACCGGCTTTGGTGAAGACTGAAGTTGGTTGATACTCGATACTACGCTCATTGAGATCCTAAACTTGGAGGGTTTTGGTTGGCAAGTAAGTTGCCTACTGAACAACCACCCTTGTGAAGGATCAATGATATTGAGATCCCTTAGAACCTGGTTACTTTATAGGACAGGATGAACCATCTAAACTTCAGGGGAGGGTACTTACCTTTGAACCTCATGTAAGCCTTTAAACCTAGGGCTATGGTGTGACTTGTTTGTGTGTGCCACATGTTTGTGATTGAGCATAACATCATAGCATCATCATGCATCATAAGCATAGCATTTTCACTAACCATTTCAAGGACCAAAGGATTTATCTTTGTTCTTTGTTGCAGGTCATGGCTTCTGCTCGTAGGAACACTATCTGAATCAACTTTGTGGGAATACCTTCTAAGCTTAAAGAATTGGTCTCTCAAGTTTCTGAAAACTCCCGGTTCATCAAGAGACATGGTCACCTATTGGATCTAGTCACTTCAGGGTTCAATGAAGACATGATGAGTGTCCTGTTTCAGTTCTTTGATTCTAAGCACCATTGCTTCACCTTCCCCGACTATCAGCTGGTTCCTACAATGGAAGAGTTCTCTAAACTTCTGGGTATACCTGTTCTTGATCAAAGACCCTTCACAGGCTTGGAAAAAGAGCTTAAACTAGAGGTTATTGCTGCAACTCTACATCTGAAGAAGTCAGACATTGTTCTAGAAACGAGAAGCGGAGTTAAGGGTATTCTTGCTAAGGTGTTGATAGAGAAGGCTCAAGTGTTCTTAAAGGCTATGAGCTATGATGCTTTTGAGGAGATCTTAGCCTTGTTAATTTATGGCTTAGTGTTGTTCCCCAATCCAGATCAGTTCATAGACGTTCATGCCATTAACATATTTCTGAGTCACAATCCAGTGCCTACATTGCTTGGAGACATTCTGCATTCTCTTCATACTCGTACTACAAAGGCACGAGGAACTCTGATGTGTTGCATACCTTTGCTATCTAGGTGGTTTATTTCTCACCGTCCTCGATCAGGGATGAAGAATGAACAAGGGTTCAGGTGGTCCAAGAGAATCATGTCACTTTCTCATGCAGATATTCATTGGTGCTCTAGATCCATGGAGAATGTTACTAGCATTGACCGTTGTGGGGAGTTTCCTAATGTGCCACTTCTAGGCATAAGAGGGAGCATTACCTACAATCCTTTCTTAGCTTTGCGTCAGTTTGGTTACGCTCGGAGTGATGGTCCTCATGACATGTTGATTCAGGGTATTATGTTTGACTACGACAACGATCTGCAAGGTTACCGTCAAAGGTTCATACGAGCATGGGGGAAAGTGAACAAGGTTGACAGCAAGAATCTGGAGCCCAAGTACATTATTCCTATGGAAGCTTATCTCATATGGGTACGAGCTCGTGCTCAGACACTTATGATGCCATATCCTGCTATCCTGACAGTTACTATGGAGCCTGTTGCTAAAGGAGATACCTCTTATACCATCCTTCACCCAGACATGCCCACTGACATGGAAGACTTACAGAGGTCCTGGATCCAGTTGAAGGAGCAAAGGGATACTTTCGAGGCTCATTACAAAGCAAGTCAAGAAAGAATCCTGGAGCTAACAAAGCAGCTTCACGAGGAACGAAATCTCAACTCATACCTCAACACAAAGAGGAAACGTCCATGGGAGACTTAAAACCCCATCTTTTGTATTTATTTCATTTCATTCTTATTGTAAGCCCAAAGAGCAAACAAATTTATTACTAATAAAAGTTTACTTTCTTGATTGTTTAAACAAATTTAAATCCTGCGGTCCTTGAAAACATTGCATACACATTTATACACCATATCATTGCATCACAGGTTTATTGTGCACAGGTTTCTTATCTTCTCGCTGTTTATTTCAGCAATGGCTCTTGAACAAACAGTTAAAGATCTCCAGGCACAAAATGCACAGTTCCAAGAGCTGATCCTGAACTTGTCCAAGGGGCAGGATGAATTGAAGACAGTGCTGGCCAAGAAGACTAAGAAGACTAGAAGGTCAGGAGGTCTCATCAACATGGGAAGAAGGTTCAGAGGTCCTGTCAAGACCAAAGAACAGGTTGAAGATTATGAGTCTGAAGAGTCTGAGAAAGAGGGAGGCAGTCTCCACAACATTATGGGGGACTCTGATTCTGAAGCTAACTACTATCATGATCCTACTGAAGATAAGTTCAAAATGCTGGTGGATAGAATGGATGCTATGGAACTGCAAAAGTCTTCTGGGCTGGATTTTGAAGACCTGAGTTTGATATCTGGGGTGGTTATACCCATTGGTTTCAAGGTTCCTGCTTTTGTAGTGTATGATGGTGTCTTTTGTCCCAAGCTGCATCTGAGGTCTTATGTCCGGAGAATCCAACCCCATACTGCTGATAAGAAGTTGTGGATCCATTTCTTCCAAGAGAGCTTATTTGGAGCTCAACTGGAATGGTACTATCAGTTGGAGAGTGTCAACATCCGTGATTGGAATGATCTTGCTGAGGCTTTTTATAAGCAATATCAATACAATGCTGACCTAGCCCCTACTCGCATGCAACTACAAAGCATGTCTATGGGTGCTAAAGAAAATTTCAAGGAGTATGCCCAGAAGTGGAGAGATTTGGCTGGTAGAGTACAACCTCCTCTAACTGACAGGGAGTTGGTGGATATGTTCATGTGTACGTTGAATGGTGTTACACCCCAAAATTTGCCCTCACAAGACAAGACTTTGTGTACTAAGAGGTTCACAAGGTTCACAAGACATCTTATGAGGTTCACAAGACATCATATGAGGTTCACAAGGTTCACAAGACCTCTCATGAGGTTCATGAGGTTCACAAGGTTCACAATTAGTCAGAAGATTTGACATTTCCCTCAGACAATGCATCCTCCTAGGCAGGGCATCCAAAACTAGGGTTTTGACTTTAATCAGGCTAAATGGATTTCCAAGACTTCAAGTGAGCTTAATAACATCTTATATGTGTTTAAGAATCCCCATGAGAAGTTTCAAGACTTTTCTCAAAGGTTTGCTCAGTCAGATGATCAGATAGGTCAAAATCAGTCAAAGTAGTTAAAAAGTCAAACATAGGTCAACTATGGTCAAACCAAAGTCAAACTTCATGATTTTTTGCCAACATCAACTATATGAAGTAAAATTCATCATTTGATCAAGGGTTGATCATGATTCATCAAGGAGATTTCAGATCATCAATAATCAGGAGTTTCTAAATTAGGGTTTTCATAGGAAAAGTCAACTGAACTTTGACCAGCCATAACTTTCACATGCTTCATCAAATTTTTCCCATACAAAGCTCATTTTGAAGGAAATTGAATTCTTTACAACTTTGTGTCTCACAAGCCAAGCCCAAAAATGCTTCATTTCGAAGGTATGAGCTAAGACATTATAGGTCCTTTTAAAAGTCAACAAAAAGTCAACAAATTCAAAAGAGCATAACTTGAGAATGGTAAAAGATATGGACATGAAACCAGTGGGGTTGGTTAGAGAGCTATTTAAGCTTTCCAAAATGTCCAAGAACACCCTCATAGCATTAAAATTGAAGGATTTGTGCCCTTGCAAAGTTGGGAAATTTTTGAGTGGTTTATGAAGTAAATGGGGTCTTAAAACCATAATTCTTCAAATGGGCTGAACTTTTTGTGACCCAATGTGTTCCATGACATCATGCACGAAATTTATTTAATATTTTCATAATTTTATTCATTTTATTTTTATTTATTATGATTTTTTATATTAAAAATCATTTTTAATTCAAATAAAATATAAAAATATGAAGATTTAAAAATATTTTGATTCTAGAAGGTCATGAAAGCTAATTGGATCAGATTGATATGAAAATTATGGTGATTATCTTAAAATAGCAAGGTTGTATCCAAGAATATTTGAATTTTAAAGCATGATCTTTTTCAATCTCCTTGATCCAAAAAGTCCAAGTAAACCTACAAAAGTTTGACCTAATTTCATCAAGTGGTATATATACAACATGAACACAAGCATTGGACACGAATTTGCTGCCTCAAAGACAAGTTTCAAAGTTTCAAATTTCATCAAAAATTTCAAATTCAGATTCTTCATCACAAAGCTTTTTAAGGTATTTTAAGGACACAAGAAGGATCCTTGGACTTCACTGATCATGTACCAACACTCATATGCATCCCAAACCTCATGAATGGATCAAACCGAATCAAACTTTCAACCCTCTTTTGAATTTTTCGTTCTCATATATACATGCAATATAAATTGAATTTGACTATGGTTTTGTGTTTGTGACAAGCTCGTGATTGTTTCTGGGCCATTTAATTTGATTTTTGGTACAGGTTTAAGGAATCACCATGATTAGGGTTCGTCGGCCATTTTAGGGTTTCTTAATTCATCAAAGATAAATGAATTCTGGAAACATGGTTGTGTTGTATGTATCTTGAGGATCATTTTTCACTAATCAATTTGTAATAATTGTACTGTTTTGTTGATATTCGAAATTCGTAGGTTTTATCTATTATGAGATTCGCAGGAAAATTCGTGACAAACTTCGCAACAAAATTCGCAGGAACCACGGTTGAAGATGACCTCTTGGCGCCATCAGGAAATTCAAAAATTGGTTTAATATTTTTTGTAATTGTTTCTATTTTATTTCAGCTAAGGCTGCCTGGCCCAGTGGTAATGGTTGCGCGTGTTATGGTTCAAAACCTTGGTTCGATTCTTGGAGGCAACATTCTTTTTATTTGATTTTCATATTCATTTACATAACTTAATATATTATGAATTGTTGTGGTTATCTAACAGATGCGCCCTTCTGGCTGGATGGTTGGAGTGTTTGTTTGTTGGTTGAGGGTCCTGGGTTCGTATCCCCCCAAGGCCCTTTTGTATTGTTTTGCTTTTTGTTGTGATTTTTGTAGGTTCATAATATGATGATTTTGAGCCATTTGTTAATCATCTAGTGCGCGCTAGCCCAGTGGTTTTGATCCCTTCAGGTAAAGGGGAGGTCCTGGGTTCAAATCCAGGCCTCCCCAAATTTTTTAAACCTAATTTTCTTCTATTTTCTTATTATTAATTTAATTATATACTTTATATCATAAATTAATTCTTTTAAAAATAATAGTATAATAATTCTTATAAACAAATAAAAATAGAAAACTTTGTATTTTATTTTTTTGTAATATATTTTGCTTATGTATATATTATTATTATATTTATAAAAAAAAATTAAACCCATTAATATTTTAATATGTAAACCCTAATTCTCATAAATTTTCTCTAACCCTAGTTTATTTTGACCAACCCTAATTTTCTTGATATAACCCTAATTATATTATAAATATTAATTTATTTGTTTGTAAATTTTAATTATATATATTTATTTTATAATTTGTTTATATAACTAATTTAGTCAATTAACCTTAACTTATTTTTCTAAATAATTAAAAAACCTAATTCTATTTTATGAATATAATTTATTATTTGTATATGTTTATTTAATTATAATTAGATATTTTTATAATATGTATATAAAATTAAATAATTAGACTAGTAATCACATTTTATTAATATACAATATTTATTATTTATTTCTCTTATTAAAAATCTAAAAATAATTATTTATTTAAAAATTGAACTTTTTATATCATTATGCTAATTTCTTCTTCTTATATTTATTTTGTTTATTATTATTAACTTCTTTATTTATTTATCTATCATGTGATTATTTATTTTATTTATTATTACTAACCCTCTTATATTTATTTATTTTTGTTTATTACTACTAATCCATTTAATTATTTATTTGCTTATTTTAATTATTTTAATTATAATGTAATTGTATCCAATATGTAATAATTGTAGAATAATTTTTATTATTTATTTTTAATTGCTATGGTTAGTAAAATAGGGAGTGTAAAAACATGTTTGTATGTAAAATTAAATTTAGATCATTAATCTCAAGATAAATATTTGAATTGGTACACTCACACACGTAAGTCGATCTTTGATCGCCATCTCACTTCTTAAGGGTTACCTCTCAAGTTGCCTAAACAAAAGGTCAAGTAAGGTGTAAAGCAAAGTCCTTTCTCTCATGTCATCTAGTCCCTTAACAGATAAAAAGATCAAGTCCCTTCATGGTTGCCTTCGTAATGATCTTGTCCCTTTCGAATAAAGATGATAAGTCCCTTCGAATTGCTTATACACCTTACGGTTGCCTAAATAACAGTTGTCCCTTCACTTGTCCCTCATACATCCAAGGTAATGACTACCTATTCCTTAATAATAGGGATAGTCTTACCACTTAAAGGATATTTAAGAACAGAAAAGATTTAACTTAGGGTAGGTTCCTCTTATGTACTTGCTCACTTTTCAAAAACATTTCAAACACTTCACATTTTTCAAATAATTTTCAAAACAAAGGCTTTATATATATCCGTACATGGATCATTATAAAGTACTTAAGAAAATTTTTAATCACACACTACACTTCTCAAAACAGTTTAAAGTGAGCTAAGTAACTAAGAGCCCATGGATAACCATGGATGTAAAGGGTGCTAACACCTTCCCTTTACATTACCTACCCCCCGAACCCAAAAATATTTTAAGGTCTTTCCTGTTCTTTTATGCCCTTTCCTTTGGATAAAATAAAAGTCTGTGGCGACTCTTGCTATCCGCAACATAACTAAAGTCAGTTCTCCCACCGTGTTACAGAACTGGCGACTCTGCTGGGGATTTAATAAAAGAGGGGTACCCTTAGGAATTAGATCACTTTAAATTTGTTTGCTTTATTTGCTTTACTTACTTGTTGGGTGCTCTTATGTGTGAAAGATCCTAACACGGATCTAGTGTACCTTAGGTAAATGGCAATAGACCAAGGAAATTGTACGGCGTATACCGATATGGTTGATCTGGTGGCCATAGTTAGTGTGACTTCTTGGTTGGTGGTTATGTTCCTTAAGTCAAGTTGAGGATAATATGAGGCTGCCATATGTTGTCAATACACTAACTAATTTTTAGAACCCTAGTTATCCCATCTTGGCCTTTAGAAAAGTAGTGAGATAACCGGCTTTGGTGCAGACTGAAGTTGGTTGATACTCGATACTACGCTCATTGAGATTCTAAACTTGGGAGGTTTTTGTTGGAAAGTAAGTTGCCTACTGAACAACCACTCTTGTGAAGGATCAATGATATTGAGATCCCTTAGAACCTGATTACTTTATAGGACATGATGAACCATCTAAACTTCAGGTGAGGGTACTTACCTTTAAACCTCATGCAAGCCTTCAAACCTAGGGCTATTGTGTGACTTGTTTGTGTGTGCCACATGTTTGTGATTAAGCATAACATCATAGCATCATCATGCATCATAAGCATAGCATTTTCACTAACCATTTCAAGGAACAAAGGATCTATCTTTGTTCTTTGTTGCAGGTCATGGCTTCTGCTCATAGGAATACTATCAGGACCAACTTTGTAAGAGACTCATTACAAAGTAAGTCAAGAAAGAATTCTGGGGTTAACAAAGCAACTTCACGAGGAATGGAATCTCAACACATACCTCAACACAAACAGGAAACGTCCATGGGAGACCTAAAACCCCATCTTTTGTATTTATTTCATTTCATTTTTATTAGCCCAAGGGGCAAACAAATTTTTTACTAATAAAAGTTTACCTTCTTGATTGTTTAAGCAAATTTAAATCTTGCGGTCCTTGAAAACATTGCATATACATTCACATACCATATCATTGCATCACAGGTTTCTTGTGTATAGGTTTCTTATCTTCTCGCTGTTTATTTCAGCAATGGCTCTTGAGCAAACAATTAAAGATCTCCAGGCACAAAATGCACAGTTCCAAGAGCTGATCCTGAACTTGTCCAAGGGACAGGATGAATTGAAGACACTGCTGGCCAAGAAGACTAAGAAGACTAGAAGGTCAGGAGGCCTGATCAACATGGGAAGAAGGTTCAGAGGTCCTGTCAAGACCAAAAAACAGGTTAAAGATTATGAGTCTGAAGAGTCTGAGAAAGAGGGAGGCAGTCTTCACAACACTATGGGGACTCTGATTTTGAAGTTAACTACTATCATGATCCTACTGAAGATAAGTTCAAAATGCTGGTGGATAGAATGGATGCTATGGAACTGCAAAAGTCTTCTGGGCTGGATTTTGAAGACCTGAGTTTGATATCTGGGGTGGTTATACCCATTGGTTTCAAGGTTCCTGCTTTTGTAGTGTATGATGGTGTCTCTTGTCCCAAGTTGCTTCTGAGGTCTTATGTCCGAAGAATCCAACCCCATACTGCTGATAAGAAGCTGTGGATTCATTTCTTCCAAGAGAGCTTATCTGGAGCTCAATTGGAATGGTACTATCAGTTAGAGAGTGTCAATATCCGTGATTGGAATGACCTAGCTGAGGCTTTTTATGAGCAGTATCAATACAATGCTGACCTAGCCCTTACTCGTATGCAACTACAGAGCATGTCTATGGGTGCTAAAGAAAACTTCAAGGAGTATGCTCAGAAGTGGAGAGATTTGGCTGGAAGAGTACAACCCCCTCTAACTGACCGGGAGTTAGTGGATATGTTCATGTGTACGTTGAATGGTCCTTTTTATAGTCATCTCATTGGAAGCTCGTCATCTGGCTTCACTGAGTTGATAATGACAGGAGAGCGCGTAGAAAGTGGTATAAGGAGTGGCAAGATCCAAGTGGGTGCTTCTTTATTCAGTACTACAAAGAAGCCCCCTAGTGGGAAGAAAGAGTTGAATGCTGTTTATGGTCAATCTAATCGTAATAGGATGCATCAATCTGTGAGTGCAGTTCACATCTCCAATCCTACTCCTGCAACACCAGAGCCACCACAGGGCAATCAACAGAGGCCTAGAAGGCAGTTCACTAAGATAAACATGTCACTGGCCCAAGCCTTGCAACACTTGTTGAAGGGTGAACTTATCACTTTGAGGGACCCTCCTCAGAATCCCAATGTTACCTCTCCCAGGTACAATCCTAATGCACGATGTGCATATCATTCAAATTGTCAGGGACATGATACCAATAGTTGCTGGGTATTGAAGAATAAGATTCAGGATATGATTGATGCTGGAGAAATTGAGTTCGACCATCCGGGTACTCCAAATGTGATTACTGCTCCCATGCCAAATCATGAAAAGACTGTTAATGCCATTGATGAAGTTTCACATATTTCCTCAGTTGCAGACGTGACCACACCATTGTCTGTTATTAAGAAGAAGTTGGTACAAGCTGGGTTCTTTCCAGGTTGTCATGAAGATTGTTTATATTGTGCTTATAGGCCGGATAGTTGCTGGAAGTTGAAGGACAAAATTCAACGCCTCATGGACAATTACACAATATTGTTTGAGAGGACACCTTCTGTAGATAGCATCGTTGAACATATAACTAAAGGTGTGAAGGTTGAAGAGGTGGATATGGTTGATAAAGTGCCGGTAAGGATTAATTCCAAGGGACCTGTAAAAATCACTCGTAAGGGTCCAATTAAGATTACTGCTGAAGGCCCTGTGAAGAGTGTTGCTGAAGCTAGAGTGGCTCTTATGATCATTACCACTCCTGGTCCTATTCCATATACTTCTGATAAAGCTGTGCCTTGGCATTATGGTTCCGATGTTTATATCCATGGTGTTAAGCAGGAACCCTTAGCTGATACACCTGTTGTTGGTAAAAACCTTGATGTTGATAATATTGCTGGATCTAGTAAGATCACACGAAGTGGAAGAGTTTTCTCTCCTCCAGTTACCTCCAAGAATACAGTTACTCCAACCACTACCTCCACTACTGATGCTCGGGGAAAAGGTCCTGTTATTGATCCTATACCAACTGATGTGCCAGCTGGTGATGATCTTTCTAAGCAGATGGAAGAAGTATTGAAGATCATTCGCAAGAGTGATTATGACGTTGTTGATCAATTGGGGCATACTCCCTCCAAGATTTCTATGTTGTTTTTATTGTTGTGTTCTGAGGCTCATGCTAAGGCCTTGATTAAATTTTTGAAGACTGCTCACGTACCAAATGAGATTTCTGTAGACCAGTTTGAAAATTGTGTTGCACACTTGACCTATGATAATGGGTTAGGTTTCTCCGATGCTGATTTGACTCCTGCCAAGAGGGATCATAACAGGGCTCTACATATCTCTATTGAATGTAGGGGCACTACCCTGTCACATGTATTAATAGACAATGGTTCTTCGCTGAATGTGTTGCCCAAGGAGGTTCTGAATAAGTTTAGTCCTGAAGATGCTGTGTTGAAGCCTAGTAATATAGTGGTGAAGGCTTTTGATGGCTCGAGAAGAGTGGTGCATGGAGAAATTGACCTCCCAATAAAAGTAGGTTCTCAGGTCTTCAATGCTACTTTTTATGTAATGGATATTCGTCCTTCGTATTCTTGTCTACTTGGGCGTCCCTGGATCCATGGGGCAGGTGCTGTAACTTCTACTTTACATCAGAAGCTGAGATATCCAGTAGAAGGAAAAGTTGTCACTGTTTACGGAGAGGAAGGATATATGATTAGCCATGTGAACACATTTAAATATCTTGAAGTGGAAGGTGAATATGTTGAAACTCCATGCCAGACGTTTGAAGTAGTTCCTTGGATTGTTAATAATTATGAAGCTCCTCCTATTGTCAAGAATGTTCCTGTGGTCACCAGAGTACCTCCTACAATGAACTCCCTTAAAGATGCTAGAGCTGTGGTGGATGAAGGTGGTTGTACTATTTAGGGTCAGCTTCGTGACATTCCTTACAAGTCTGACAAATTTGGTTTGGGTTTCACTGCAGAGTCCCAGAAGGCTGTTCGTCGTGCTCGTACTGTTCGTATCACCAATCAGGGGATTATTAAATATCGTATCAATGCTGTGGGTGACTATGATGAAGACTACAACTTGGATGCTTGGATTTTTCCTACTGTGGGTGCTGGGCTCAATAGTTGGAAAGTTGAAGATGTTATTCCTATCTCCTTTAGTCAGGAGTAAATACTATTACTGTGTTGTTACTTTTAAAATTTGTAATTTTTGAACAATTAAACTCTTAAGCCTTGTGCCTTACCCGGGGCACGATGGTGTGCTTGTTACGGGATGTCATTTCATTTGCATACTTCATTCAATAAAAATCAGTGGACGTTTCGTTTTCGTAAATATTGTGTTCCTTGTCTTTCTTTTCTTTTATTTTTGTTTTATCAGCTATGTGTTCTTACACACACCCACATCACTAAAATGCAGATCATCATCCACTCTGGATCCTGTTGATAACAGTTTTACTATTGCCAATTATAATTTCGAGAATCCGATCTATCAAGCTGAAGATGGAAAGGAGGACGATTGTGAAGTACCTGTAGAGCTTGCTAGGTTGTTACAACAAGAAGAAAAAGCTATACAACCACATGAAGAGCCAATCGAAGTTGTGAATCTGGGAACTGAAGAAAACAGGAAAGAGGTCAAGATAGGGGCTGAATTAGAGGATAGTGTCAAGAGCAGATTGATTCAGATGTTACGTGATTATGTGGAGATCTTTGCTTGGTCCTATGAAGATATGCCAGGGTTAGATACAGACATTGTGGTTCACCGTCTACCGGTAAAAGAAGATTGTCGTCCAAAGAAGCAGAAGGTTCGTCGCATGCGTCCTGAAATGTCAGAGAAGATTAAGGCAGAGGTGATGAAACAGTTTGATGCAGGGTTCTTAGCTGTGACTTCTTATCCTCAGTGGGTTGCAAATGTGGTGTCGGTACCTAAGAAAGATGGTAAGGTACGTATGTGTGTAGACTACAGGGATTTGAACAAGGCTAGCCCCAAAGATGACTTTCCACTTCCTCATATTGATGTTCTGGTAGACAACACTACTCAGCATAAGGTATTCTCTTTTATGGATGGTTTCTCTGGTTACAATCAAATCAAGATGGCACCTGAAGATATGGAGAAGACAACATTTGTTACACAGTGGGGCACCTTTTGCTATAAAGTGATGCCATTTGGTTTGAAGAATGCAGGGGCAACATATCAGCGTGCTATGGTGGCTTTGTTTCATGATATGATTCATCACGAGATAGAGGTGTATGTGGATGATATAATAGCCAGGTCCCAGAATGAAGAGCAACATATTGACCACCTGCATAAGTTGTTTGAGAGGTTGAAGAAATACAAGTTGAGGTTGAACCCAAACAAGTGTACTTTTGGAGTTAGGTCTGGTAAACTCCTGGGGTTCATTGTCAGCGGAAAAGGTATTGAAGTAGATCCTGCAAAAGTGAGGGCTATACAAGAGATGCCAGCTCCCCGTACTAAGAAGGAAGTTAGAGGTTTCTTGGGACGATTGAATTACATTGCAAGATTTATTTCCCAATTAACTGCTACCTGTGAGCCAATCTTCAAGTTATTGAAGAAAGATCAGGTGATGGAGTGGAATGACGAGTGCCAGACAGCATTTGATGAAATCAAGAAATATCTGCTAGAACCTCCAATTTTGATGCCACCAGTTGATGGAAGACCCTTGACTATGTACTTAACAGTGTTAGACAACTCAATGGGGTGTGTGTTGGGGCAACATGACGAGTCTGGTCGAAAAGAGCAGGCAATATACTACCTTAGCAAAAAGTTTACCGACTGTGAAACAAGATACTCACTGCTCGAGAAAACTTGATGCGCTTTGGCATGGGCTGCTCGCTGACTAAGACAGTATATGTTGACTCATACTACCTTATTGATTTCAAAGATGGATCCAATCAAGTACATATTTGAGAAGCCTGCTCTCTCCGGAAGAATAGCAAGATGGCAAATGATCTTAACAGAATATGATATACAGTATACTACTCAGAAGGCCATTAAAGGAAGTGTTGTAGCTGATCATTTGGCTCATCAAGCGGTGGATGATTATCAGTCAATGAGTTTTGAGTTCCCTGATGAAGACATTATGATTATTACCAAAGAACCTGGACAATATGACGGACCTGAACAAGGATCCCGATGGACCATGGTTTTTGATGGAGCTTCTAATGCACTTGGTAATGGTGTTGGTGTTGTAATTAGTTCCCCTGAAGGTTGTCATACCCCGATTACTGCCAGACTTTGTTTCTATTGTACCAATAACATGGTTGAGTATGAGGCATGTATCCTGGGTATTAAAGCTGCCGTTGATATGAAGATTCAGTTCCTTGACGTATATGGAGATTCAGCCTTGGTAGTAAGTCAGATTAAAGGAGATTGGGATACCAAGCATGATAATCTCATTCCTTACAGAGAGCATGTGTTGTCTTTGATTCCACATTCTAAAGAGATTACCTTTGGACATATTCCACGAAGAGAAAATCAGTTGGCAGATGCATTAGCCACCATGGCATCCATGTTTGAGATCAGTTGGGAGGATGAAGCTCCCAAGATTACTATTAACAGATTTGAGAAGCCTGCATACTGCAATGAGATTGACACTGAAGAAGCAGAGGAGAAACCTTGGTTCTATGAAGTGAAAAGATATCTTGAAGCTCAGGAGTTTCCTGAAGGGGTATCTGTCAAAGATAGGAAGTTCCTGAGAAGGTTTTCTGCTAAGTTCTTTTTGGGTAATGGGATTTTGTACAAACGCAATCATGATTCAACTTTGCTTCGTTGTGTGGATAAGAAGGAAGCAACTGAGATTATGGAAGACATGCATGATGGAATCTTTGGCACTCATTCTAGTGGTCATACTATGGCAAAGAAGATATTGAGAGCAGGTTACTATTGGTCTACCATGGAAGCTGACTGCTATCAACATTCCAGAATATGTCATAAGTGTCAGATCTATGCTGATAAAGTACATATACCTCCTTCACCATTTAATGTGTTGACTGCTCCTTGGCCTTTTGCTATATGGGGCATTGATATGATTGGTGAGATCAAACCTACTGCTTCTAATGGACATCGTTTCATCCTGGTCTCTATTGATTACTTCACAAAGTGGGTAGAGGCAACTTCATTTGCATCTGTTACTAAGAATGTGGTGGCTCGATTCATTAAGAATAATCTCATATGTAGGTATGGCATCCCTGAAAGGATTATTACTGACAATGGCTCTAATTTGAACAACACTATGATTACTGATCTCTGCACGCAGTTCAAGATTAAGCATCACAACTCTTCTCCGTATCGTCCGAAGATGAATGGGGCAGTAGAAGTTGCTAATAAGAACATTAAGAAGATTATACAAAAGATGACTGTCAATTACAAGGATTGGCATGATATGTTACCATTTGCTCTTCATGGTTATCGTACTACAATACGCACTTCAACAGGGGCAACCCCATTCTCCTTAGTATATGGTATAGAAGCAGTTCTGCCCATTGAAGTTCAGATTCCCTCCTTAAGAATTATGAAGGATGCAGGCTTGGATGAAGATGAGTGGATTCAGACTCGACTTGACCAGATAAATTTGATTGATGAGAAGAGGCTAGCAGCAGTTTGTCATGGCCAGATGTACGAGAAACGAATGATCAACGCTTTTAACAAGAAGGTTAAGCCAAAGGTAAGGTATATCAGGCTGGTGACTTGGTAATCAAGCGTATCATATTACCACAGGGTGATCCTAGGGGCAAGTGGACTCCTACATATGAAGGACCATTTGTAGTCAAAACAGTATTCTCAGGAGGTGCCATGATGCTTACTACTATGGATGGTGAAGACTTCCCGCATCCTGTGAACGCAGACATAGTTAAAAAATACTACGCATAAAAAGAGACCCGCTAGGTTGACTGGCCTAGGCAAAAATAAGGGCATCCCGGCGAACCAAAAGGGTTCGGGCAAAAATTAGGGATATATATAAAAAATGTACACCCGGCAAGTCGAAAACCTGAAAAGGCGGCTTGGGCAAAAAAGGGTATCCCGGTGGATTGAAAACCTGAAAGGGCAATCCAGGCAAAAGTTAGGGATTAAAGCGTATGACTATGTCTCGTTTGGATCACCCATGAAACTGCAACCAGTTGTGCTACTTACTCAAGCTCGAACAGATAAAGCTCAATCCAATCGTTTCCGTCTCAACAGCAGAAGATGAGATACTTGAAGATAATGGCAATAGTAGAATTGAAACTCAATAGGATTATTTCTCGCATAGCTGGTTTTCTTTGTTTTGTGAAATTTTTACGACGAATTCCTCTTCCTAGGATTTCTGTCTCCTTGTAAAAACTTGCCTATGTATGGGCCACATTGTGATATAAATAAAATTCCATCTTTGAATCTAGATTTACTTTTACCCTATTTACATAAGCGAAACGTCCATTGGTTGTGTTTGAATGTATGTATGCTTTTGAATATGATTGATGTTTACCAGAAATGCATAAAATGCTTAATATGATTGATGTTTACCAGAAATGCATGAAATGCAGTAATAGTATTTACTAAGGACGAACGAGGGAAGGAATTCAACGAAGCTTCGCCAGTTCATCCCCACCAGACAGCTACAAGTCCCCCAGTAGGGCAAATCCATCTTCATAAACACTTCGAGTCATATCTCCCATGGAATTTATATCCATCTCTTTTATCCTCAGACGGATAGTCGGGAATTTATTCTTCCAATAGGAGTACGACGAACAAAGACGGGAGGTTATGAATACCTTACTATCGAACGAAGACGGGAGGTTATGAATACCTTACTATCGAACGAAGATGGGAGGTTATGAATACCTTACTATCGAACGAGACGGGAACAAGTTCCTCATATTCTTCAGCAATAAATCGGGATTTATTTTCCCTGGCCAGCAGTTGTTATACGAAGATATCCAGACGCTTCAAGCTGCATGATGCATACATCATTTACATCATACCATAACATATATATCTATAAGTACATAATACATTACTTAAGTGCATCATACTATACATGCATACATAATGCATAAACTAATATTATCTTGCAGAATGTTATATACATCATGATATTTGCATCGAACTAATCTTGTTTTTCAGATTAATTCTCCAGCAGACAAACTTCATCAACAATTTGTTACCTTGGGCCGTTGTTTATCTTCCCAAAGGTTATCTCATTATCTTGGGACGTTGTTTATCCTCCCGAGGGCTATCTTGAGACGTCGTTTATCTTCTCAAAAGCCATATTGTTACCTTGGGCCGTTGTTTATCTTCCCAAAGGTTATCTCATTATCTTGGGACGTCGTTTATCCTCCCGAGGGCTATCTTGAGACGTCGTTTATCTTCTCAAAAGCCATATTGGTACCTTGGGCCGTTGTTTATCTTCCCAAAGGTTATCTCATTATCTTGGGACGTCTTTTATCCTCCCGAGGGCTATCTTGAGACGTCATTTATCTTCTCAAAAGCCATATTGTTACCTTGGGCCGTTGTTTATCTTCCCAAAGGTTATATCATTATCTTGGGACGTCGTTTATCCTCCCGAAGGCTATCTTGAGACGTCGTTTATCTTCTCAAAAGCCATATTGTTACCTTGGGCCATTGTTTATCTACCCAAAGGTTATCTCATTATCTTGGGACGTCGTTTATCTTCCCAAAGGCTATCTTGAGACGTCGTTTATCTTCTCAAAAGCCATATTGTTACCTTGGGCCGTTGTTTATCTACCCAAAGGTTATCTCATTATCCTGGGACGTTGTTTATCTTCCCGAAGGCTATCTTGAGACGTCGTTTATCTTCTCAAAAGCCATATTGTTACCTTGGGCCGTTGTTTATCTACCCAAAGGTTATCTCATTATCTTGGGACGTCGTTTATCTTCCCGAGTGCTATCTTGAGACATCGTTTATCTTCTCAAAAGCCGTATTGTTACCTGGGGCCGTTGTTTATCCACCCAAAAGCTAGATCTTCATATTTGGCATTGCTTTCCTCTCAAAGAAATATATTTGAAGAACTTTTCTTCGAATGGCATCTCTAAGCCCATCTCCTAGTTATTCCAAGTGGCATCTTCAAGCCCACTCAAGAATATACCACCAGTCATCAGTATTACTCTACGCACCGGTGAGTGCAAATTTTTGGGCTTTTATGTTCAATCCCCTTCAACCTTCCAGGTCACGAATGGTACAAATACCAATCTAACCCCTCAGGTTTCAGAAAATTGAACAGGGGCAGCTGTTGCACCCCAAAATTTGCCCTCACAAGACAAGACTTTGTGTACTAAGAGGTTCACAAGGTTCACAAGACATCTTATGAGGTTCACAAGACATCTTATGAGGTTCACAAGGTTCACAAGACCTCTCATGAGGTTCACAAGGTTCACAATTAGTCAGAAGATTTGACATTTCCCTCAGACAATGCATCCTCCTAGGCAGGGCATCCAAAACTAGGGTTTTGACTTTAATCAGGCTAAATGGATTTCCAAGACTTAAAGTGAGCTTCATAACATCTTATATGTGTTTAAAAATCCCCATGACAAGTTTCAAGACTTTTCTCAAAGGTTTGCTCAGTCAGATGATCAGATAGGTCAAAATCAGTCAAAGCAATTAAAAAGTCAAACTGGGTCAACTGTGGTCAAACCAAAGTCAAACTTCATGATTTTTTGCCAACATCAAGTATATGAAGTAAAATTCATCATTTGATCAAGGGTTGATCATGATTCATTAAGGAGATTTCAGATCATCAATAATCAGGAGTTTCTAAATTAGGGTTTTCATAGGAAAAGTCAACTGAACTTTGACCAGCCATAACTTTCACATGCTTAATCAAATTTTTCCCATCCAAAGCTCATTTTGAAGGAAATTGAATTCTCTACAACTTTGTGTATCACAAGCCAAGCCCAAAAATGCTTCATTTGGAAGGTATGAGCTAAGACATTATAGGTCCTTTTAAAAGTCAACAAAAAGTCAACAACTTCAAAAGAGCATAACTTGAGAATGGTAAAAGATATGGACATGAAACCAGTGGGGTTGGTTAGAGGGATCTTTAAGCTTTCCAAAATGTCCAATAACACCCTCATATCATTAAAATTGAAGGATTTGTGCCCTTGCAAAGTTGGGAAATTTTTGAGTGGTTTATGAAGTAAATGGGGTCTTAAAACCATAATTCTTCAAATGGGCTGAACTTTTTGTGACCCAATGTTTTCCATGACATCATGCACGAAATTTATTTAATATTTTCATAATTTTATTCATGTTATTTTTATTTATTATGATTTTTTATATTAAAAATCATTTTAAATTCAAATAAAATATAAAAATATGAAGATTTAAAAATATTTTGATTCTAGAAGGTCATGAAAGCTAATTGGATCAGATTGATATGAAAATTATGGTGATTATCTTAAAATAGCAAGGTTGTATCCAAGAATATTTGAATTTTAAAGCATGATCTTTTTCAATCTCCTTGATCCAAAAAGTCCAAGTAAACCTACAAAATTTTGACCTAATTTCATCAAGTGGTATATATACAACATGAACACAAGCATTGGACACGAATTTGCTGCCTCAAAGACAAGTTTCAAAGTTTCAAATTTCATCAAAAATTTCAAATTCGGATTCTTCATCACAAAGCTTTTTAAGGTATTTTAAGGACACAAGAAGGATCCTTGGACTTCACTGATCATGTACCAACACTCATATGCATCCCAAACCTCATGAATGGATCAAACCGAATCAAACTTTCAATCCTCTTTTGAATTTTTCGTTCTCATATATACATGCAATATAAATTGAATTTGACTATGGTTTTGTGTTTGTGACAAGCTCGTGATTGTTTCTGGGCCATTTAATTTGATTTTTGGTACAGGTTTAAGGAATCACCATGATTAGGGTTTGTCGGCCATTTTAGGGTTTCTTAATTCATCAAAGATAAATGAATTCTGGAAACATGGTTGTGTTGTATGGATCTTGAGGATCATTTTTCACTAATCAATTTGTAATAATTGTACTGTTTTGTTGATATTCGAAATTCGTATGTTTTATCTATTATGAGATTCGCAGGAAAATTCGTGACAAACTTCGCAACAAAATTCGCAGGAACCATGGTTGAAGATGACCTCTTGGCACCATCAGGAAATTCAAAAATTGGTTTAATATTTTTTGTAATTGTTTCTATTTTATTTCAGCTAAGGCTGCCTGGCCCAGTGGTAATGGTTGCGCGTGTTATGGTTCAAAACCTTGGTTCGATTCTTGGAGGCAGCATTCTTTTTATTTGATTTTCACATTCATTTACATAACTTAATATATTATGAATTGTTGTGGTTATCTAACAGATGCGCCCTTCTGGCTGGATAGTTGGAGTGTTTGTTTGTTGGTTGAGGGTCCTGGATTCGAATCCCCCCCCAGGCCCTTTTGTATTGTTTTGCCTTTTGTTGTGATTTTTGCAGGTTCATAATATGATGATTTTGAGCTATTTGTTAATCATCTAGCGCGCGCTAGCCCAGTGGTTTTGATCCCTTCAGGTAAAGGGGAGGTCCTGGGTTCAAATCCAGGCCTCCCCAAATTTTTTAAACCTAATTTTCTTCTATTTTCTTATTATTAATTTAATTATATACTTTATATCATAAATTAATTCTTTTAAAAATAATAGTATAATAATTCTTATAAACAAATAAAAATAGAAAACTTTGTATTTTATTTTTTTGTAATATATTTTGCTTATGTATATATTATTATTATATTTATAAAAAAAAATTAAACCCATTAATATTTTAATATGTAAACCCTAATTCTCATAAATTTTCTCTAACCCTAGTTTATTTTGACCAACCCTAATTTTCTTTATAAAACCCTAATTATATTATAAATATTAATTTATTTGTTTGTAAATTTTAATTATATATATTTATTTTATAATTTGTTTATATAACTAATTTAATCAATTAACCCTAACTTATTTTTATAAATAATTAAAAAACCTAATTTTATTTTATGAATATAATTTATTATTTGTATATGTTTATTTAATTATAATTAGATATTTTTATAATATGTATATAAAATTAAATAATTAGACTAGTAATCACATTTTATTAATATACAATATTTATTATTTATTTCTCTTATTAAAAATCTAAAAATAATTATTTATTTAAAAATTGAACTTTTTATATCATTATGCTAATTTCTTATTCTTATATTTATTTTGTTTATTATTATTAACTTCTTTATTTATTTATCTATCATGTGATTATTTATTTTATTTATTATTACTAACCCTCTTATATTTATTTATTTTTGTTTATTACTACTAATCCATTTAATTATTTATTTGCTTATTTTAATTATTTTAATTATAATGTAATTGTATCCACTATGTAATAATTGTAGAATAATTTTTATTATTTATTTTTAATTGCTATGGTTAGTAAAATAGGGAGTGTAAAAACATGTTTGTATGTAAAATTAAATTTAGATCATTAATCTCAAGATAAATATTTGAATTGGTACACTCACACACGTAAGTCGATATTTGATCGCCATCTCACTTCTTAAGGGTTACCTCTCAAGTTGCCTAAACAAAAGGTCAAGTAAGGTGTAAAGCAAAGTCCCTTCTCTCATGTCATCTAGTCCCTTAACAGATAAAAAGATCAAGTCCCTTCATGGTTGCCTTCGTAATGATCTTGTCCCTTTCGAATAAAGATGATAAGTCCCTTCGAATTGCTTATACACCTTACGGTTGCCTAAATAACAGTTGTCCCTTCACTTGTCCCTCATACATCCAAGGTAATGACTACCTATTCCTTAATAATAGGGATAGTCTTACCACCTAAAGGATATTTAAGAACAGAAAAGATTTAACTTAGGGTAGGTTCCTCTTATGTACTTGCTCACTTTTCAAAAACATTTCAAACACTTCACATTTTTCAAATAATTTTCAAAACAAAGGCTTTATATATATCCGTACATGGATCATTATAAAGTACTTAAGAAAATTTTTATTCACACACTACACTTCTCAAAACAGTTTAAAGTGAGCTAAGTAACTAAGAGCCCATGGATAACCATGGATGTAAAGGGTGCTAACACCTTCCCTTTACATAACCTACCCCCCGAACCCAAAAATCTTTTAAGGTCTTTCCTGTTCTTTTATGCCCTTTCCTTTGGATAAAATAAAAGTCGGTGGCGATTCTTGCTATCCGCAACATAACTAAAGTCAGTTCTCCCACCGTGTTACAAATGGTCCTTTTTATAGTCATCTCATTGGAAGCTCATCATATGGCTTCACTGAGTTGATAATGACAGGAGAACGCGTAGAAAGTGGTATAAGGAGTGGCAAGATCCAAGTGGGTGCTTCTTCATCCAGTACTACAAAGAAGCCCCCTAGTGGGAAGAAAGAGTCGAATGTTGTTTATGGTCAATCTGATCGTAATAGGAGGCATCAGTCTGTGAGTGCAGTTCATATCTCCAATCCTACTCCTACAACACCAGAGCCACCACAGGGCAATCAACCGAGGCCTAGAAGACAGTTCACTAAGCTCAACATGTCACTGGCCCATGCCTTGCAACACTTGTTGAAGGGTGAACTCATCACTTTGAGGGACCCTCCTCAGAATCCCAATGTTACCTCTCCCAGAGTTCTCAAGAAGAAACCCATATCTGAACCGTGTTTCATATTCCCGCACCAGACCGAAATGGAATGGGAAAGAATATGATTCACTCTAGCCTAGGTGTCACTCAGGTCCCAGGTATAGGACCTTAACTCTCAATGAATCACCCACCCACCAAAACAAAAACCAGATCCAGCCAGCAGTATGACAGTATGATATATAGAAAAGCAATAAAGAAAGCAGTAAAGCAACTGTACATAAAGCAGTAAAAATAAAACAAGTATACAAACACAAGTAGCACATAACACCCCAGTAAACATAAATCAATCAAGCGCTAGGAGGAACCCACAAAAAGAACCAGAAGCCCGAGTTGCAGTCTATTTTTCCCCAGCAGAGTCGCCAAGCTGTCGCTCCCACTAAATGAAGCTAAGTCAGATAGGGTACAGACGCGAACGGTCGGCGAAAGGGACAATGAGAACACACAGCAGTGAACTCACTGGAGATGAATAGAGTCGCCAGCTAGGCATTTTTATCCCGGAGGAAAGGCAATGCTGCATAGACCTAGAAAAATACGGATAAGACGGTTGCGAACCAGAGAGACTGAGAACGGGGGTTGGTTACAACCTGGGAAGGTATTAGCACCCAGATTGTCCGTCGTACTCGACGGGATCCACGCTTAAAAGATTTGTGTTTTAAAGGGGTAGTGTCAGTGCAATCTGTGTATAAAATAGCTGGAAAAGAATGTACAAGTGTCAGTGTAAAAGAAGTGAAGTGTAATGTATGAAGTGTCAGTGTAAGGACAAAAGTGAAATGCTCAAGATCATGAGGCTAAAAGAATGAGGCTAGAAGGAGAGGGGATGTACAGAGACTTTTGTTCGATAACTGTTAAGTTATGCCTACGTATCCTCTCGTGCAATGAGGAAGTCAGAACACCGTAGTTCGACCCAAAGAGACTGAAAGATGAATTGACTTGTGAACTGCTTACTTGCCTATGCTCAAGTGTATGACCTGTCTGGCTCAGGTGCTAACTGTCTCGCATTAGACGGAAGAAGCAAGTTCTCGTTTGTGAGTGAATGAGATGAGAAAAGAATCCCGGAGGAGACGATTATTGTTTGTTTTTTTGTGTTTTCAGTCTTTTATTGCTTTTGAAAGTTTGTTATAAGTTAATGAGCTTAAGCCTAAACCAATGGGTTAGTAAACTCATCACATCTTCCCTCTGATTAGGGGTAATGAGAATACCTTAAGTGTGAAGTCATCTTCTCACACTTAATCACCTTTGATGTAGGATTAAGATCATTAACCTACTTGTGATTATTTAGATGTTTTTGGTGTTTTTGTTTAGTGTTAAGTAATGAGGTTAAGCCATAATCAAGGATTAAACAGACTCATTACACCATCCTAATAGAAGGATAATAGATGAGAATGTTTAAGCTGAGGAAAGCTCCTCAACTTAATCCATGATTAGGAATTAAACTCATGACAAAACAAGCCTTTATTGAATGGATTTTATTTAATGATATGATGATGAAGTGATTTTTATGATTTGTAAGACAACTTGAGGGGGACTTGTCCATTAACACTAGGGTTAGTCCTTCTTGTCCAATTAAGGAAGAATTAGAACCCTAATGCAAGGCCCAAGTTACAAGTGTGATGTCTTGATGATTATTATGTGAATTGATTAAGAGGTTTAAACACATTAAGGGTCTAACACTTAGGATTAAAGTTATACACTCCATCCTAATAGAAGGATGCAGACATAAACTTAATCACAAAGCCTTAAAGCCTTTAGGGTTTAGTCCCTGATTATGAGATGAGAAGAGAAGACTCAAAAGAGACACAAAGGTAAAACTAAGTGGGGGACTAATCAAAACCCTAATCATTGTCATGCTTGGTTGCTCCTAAGGTTTGTAAGGTTTACAAGAGAAGTCTTCAATGGAACCACCAGGAAGCAGATGAAAGGATCAGGAGAAGCAAAGTAACTTGCTTCATTCAAGAAGTCGAGTCACTTGAAGAAAGAAAGTGGGAAGAAGAAGAATGAGCAAGCTCAAACTCAAACACAAACAAAAATGCAGCAATGGATGCAAGAGAGATGAAAAGAAAAGTTATGAGAAGTGAAGGCAAATTCACTTCCCAAAATCACTTACCACCTGAAAGGTTAGAAAAGAAATGCAATGCAATGCAAAATGGGATGAGATGACATGATGAGAAACAAAACCAGAAGCATATACATGATGCTAATGATGTTATGAGGTGCTACAAACATGAGGCAGCACATGGAAATGATCATACAAGTTCATGAATGCAAATGAAGCAAGTTAGGAACCATGAACATACATGAAAAGTTATGAAGTGCACATGGCATACAACATGGCAAATACATGATGCAATGATCAAACATGCTTTCAATATGTCTTATGATGGCAAGTGAATCAAATGGATTCTTGAAATGTCATAGCAAGTCATGTTATGCAAAAGAATGCAAGATGGATGCATATGGAAGCCCAAATTAGGGTTTATGAACAATACATCAAACAAAAACCAAAATCAGAAGCAAACCCTAAGATAAAAAATTGAAAATTCCACTCAAAGGACCCCTAATCCTATACTAAACCTCTGCCCAAAGGAGAGGTCTCAACTCTTAACCTAACTCAAGATATGAATTTTCTAAGATTTCTAGGGTTTTAGGGTTCCTAAACAAGAAAATTACCAAACAAATGGAAAATGAAAGATCAAATCATGGCCATTTAATCCCACAAACTACATGCTAAACACAATGCAATGCAAAAAGAACCTAGGTCCAACTCTCCATGGATAGGCAGAAATGATTTTTTGAACTTTGGATCAAATCAATGCATAAAAATGATTTTAAATCAATGAAAAATTCTTAAAATGCATCAAGATCAAAAAATAAATTTAGTTTGAAGGTTGGACAATGTTTCTAAATGTCTTAGAACATTTCATGAATTTTTTGGTGATTTTTAAATACTTAAAAGTATTTTTAATAAATTAATTTTCATTAATCAATTAAAAATAAACTTTTAAATATTTAAAAATACTTTTTTAATGCTAAAAATAAAAATAAAAATATTTTTGTGTCTTAAAAATTAATAAAACTCTTGAGAAAAAGTTTCATAATTTTAAAACAATTTTTACTATTTTTAATAAATTGTGGAAGTTAAATGAAATAATATGAAAATAAAAATGAATTAAACTGAATTAATGAGAAGTCAACAGATCTGATGGTGGAGATTCAAATGGAAACACGCGCGCATTGACCTGGCGCCAAATCCAAGGGCCAGCATTCAAACTGGCTTAATTAATGATTATGCCCTAATTACACCTCTAATCACTTTCAGGCGACCGGAACAGTGTTCCGGTCGTCTTCTCCGATCAACCAAAAAAAACTAAATCCTTCTACACGCATCTAAAATGAATTCTACTTAAACAGAAATGATCCCCATTCACTCACGACTCAAAACCCCCAATCAAAACATATTTATCACTCAGAAACAAGGGGAATCGAAGCAAACAAATTCTAGGGCAAAAAGTTTCAGAGACTGCATACATGCTCATTTTTCACTTATTTTCAAAACCAAAGGCAGCAGAGTGATCAGGAGAACATGAAGAACAACTTAAGAACTTAAAAAATGATTTCTGGAAAAAAAGTTCTTGAGCTACCTGAGTTCCGAAGCTTTCAATCCTGCAACTTTCTGACCTCTTCCTTTGATGAAAACCACTCCACTTGATCCCCTGATGATGCTTGAATGCTTTGAAGAAGTTTATGCTGGCTGGTTAAGGAGTTTGAACATCTTCTGCTCAAGCTCAGTTGAAAATGGTGCTGGTGATTCAGGCTATTTCAGGCCAATGTGAAGGGTTCTTTATGACCAGGATGATGAGTGGAGAAGGTTTGTAGAGTTTGTTTGAGTGTTTATGGCCTGTGGAGTGAGTTTCGAAGGAAAATGCAGGTTGGAGTGAAAATGGGAATGAGGTGTTCTTGCTTGGTTCAGGCTTAGGTCTTGCTGGTTTCTGCTCAGTGAAGCAAGGTGAGTTGATATGTGAAACTTGTTTGAATGTTTGTGGGTTGTGCAGAGAGATTCGAAGAGAAATGCAAAATGGGGTGAGTTTGTGTATGCTGTGCTAGGGCTTGCTTCAGGCTTGCTTGTTGTGTGTAATGGCCAGCATTTGATCCACATAAACAAAGCTTATTGGTCAGTTGATGTGACTTGGCCTGCTGTGATAGGTAAGTTACCTTTTGCAAAAAAGTCCACTTTGTTGTAAGGAGGGCATGGGCTAAGTTCTAGCTTGGTACAAAAGGCATGGGCTGCGCAGCATGGTGTGTGAGTGAGGCTAGGGTGGTTCAATGACCAATGCAGCAAGTGGTAGGATGTGTCATGATGGTTTTGCAACTTGCTTGCTCTTTGGTTCACATGGAAAGATCTTGTCCCACAAGCCATGAAACATGAGAAGTTTTGGTTCAAATCTGACTTTTAGAAGTTGTGTGATCATGTTGAGTGCATTAGAAGCCTATATGATGACTGAATTGGCCTTGAAAGGAGAATTTGCAATTTTGCCTTTTGGTGCATATCTTGAATTTTAGTGATTTTTGCCAACTTTGTCACACCATAACTTTTGATCAAAAATGAATTAGGTCATGTTCTTATACTTTTTGAAAAGGGAAAAATGTGTTCTACAACTTTCATGACCAAAGTTTTTCCATTTGAAACATTTTTGGATCAAAAAGTAAGGTTTGAAAAGTGACATAAAATGACATATTCATGAAAAGTCAACCATGCCCTAAAAAGTCAACTTTGCAAAAACTTCAAATTCTTGATTTTTGTGAACTTCAACCTTCTTCCATGATCAAATAAAGATCATATACACTCAAAATGATGAAGATCACCCCTTGGTTGGGTCATTGGGGGCCTCAGATGCCCTGATTTTGCACTGACTTGTCCAGAAAGTCAACCTTTGATCAGATGACTTCCCCATGGAATTTCTTCATGAAAATTGATATGCATACTCCCTATACCATATAGAGACCAATAGAAACAAGAATGACCAAAAAATTTGGAGTTATGGCCTCTGAAACCAAAACCCTAATTCTAGGTCATCTCTGCAGTCAAACTTGGCTCTGCTTCCATACCAATCCCAGTTCTTGTGATCCTTTGGAATTTTTGACTTTGAGAGGATGTAATATGATATAAGAACACACATAGACCCCTTTTAAATGATTGATGACCCTTGGAGTGGCCCAAGAGGCTCTTGGATTGCTCAGATCACAAACCCTAGATGCAGATGACTTAGAACCTATGCAGTGAATCAAAAATGTGATATGAGGTGGTATGATTGTGTTTATGCATATGAGATGATCACAAGCCATGGTGTGAATGGGTGAGGGCAAATTTGGTGTGTTTATCATTCAAATCATTCAAATGCACGATGTGCATATCATTCAAATTGTCAGGGACATGATACCAATAGTTGCTGGATATTGAAGAATAAAATTCAGGATATGATTGATGCTAGAGAAATTGAGTTTGACCCTCCGGGTACTCCAAATGTGATTACTGCGCTGGGGATACGACACGGACAAGTGTCAAGAAAGTGTATGTAGGTATATGTGAGTGCAAAGATGGTGTCCTTGGCTTTCCGCTGGGGATATGACACGGACGGGTGTCAGGAAGTATCTGTAATACGGGTGGTCTTGTTTGTAAAGAGTGTTCAGGCGACTTTTACTGGGGAGTGATGACACGGACGGGTGTCAAAAGGAGTATACTGGCGTTTGTGATTTGAGAGGCAACTGTTTTGCTGGGGACTCTGGTGGGGATTTTGCATTCTGATGAATGGTTATTATTCACAAGTGTTTGATTCAGAACACGGCTTATGATTTATGCAATATGTTTGATTTTTGCCGTAATGCTCCGTATTAGACGGAATGCTACGCTCTGCGGGGAAAATATGATGCGAATGCTATGATCATGCAAGAGGTACAGATCCGGGATTCGGATCCCGTTGCTTATGAAGATCTCTGGTCGATCTGTTGAAATGGACATCCCAGCTGGGGATGAGATCATTGGTAGATCTGGCGAGATGTATCTGCTTGGGGATATAGGTCACTGATTGACATATCCTTGTAATATAGGACCCAGCTGGGGTTTGCAAGAGCCCTCATCACTCTGTTGTGACTCCTTCATGCGTTGCTCTTATGAATAGAGGCTGAGGATTCCGTGGGGAGACGATTCCCTGAATTTTGTATTCTTCTGAGGAAGAAAGACCGGCACTACGGCTGGGGAAAGTTGTTGGCAGCTCAGCTGGGGAGAGAACACCTCTGGTGCCAAGAGTGAGTGTTGATTTGTCAGCTTGCTGGGATGTAACTTGCATGCCCCAAGTTGCGTTCTGGATACCTGCAATCCTGCAAAGATAAGGAAACGCACAAATGGTCCCGAGGTATCCTTTACTGGATTCCGTCATAGGGGTTAAGCACTTTCGAGAGTAAGTATATTCCCCGCCAGCATGTGTTTTTATTTTTTAGAGAAAAACATTTGTACTCATGCAATTAGTTTTTTAGAGACATCAGACATTTTTTGCAAATAAATAAAAATGTACAAGACGAAACATGACTGAAAAATCTGATTTTATTAATTCATGTGCCCTGAATTGGCAAGATACAGTCAAAGAAACATATCTCCTGAAATGAGGAGATTGTTACAAATTGAAAAACAAAGTGCTGGCGATGTTGATGACGCTTTAAAAGGAGCTTCCTCTTTCGCTATGACTCGTATGACTTCCGACGTTCTTCTCGTCTTGCTTTCTGAAGAAGGTTGATTCTGAAAGAAGCTTGATCTTTTCGAGGTTTGCCAAGTTGTAAGTGATACAGACGAATTCAGAGTGCAGTTGTTCGCTTATTCCCTTATTTTGCATGGATTTCCCTTTCGGGTTTTCAATCCATCGGGATACCCATTTTTGCCTGAGTTGTCCAATGCGGCTTTTCAACTCAGCGGGTGTACATTTTTTTGTTTTTTCCCTTATTTTTGCCCGAGTCCTTTATTCTGTTTTTGACTCGCCGGGATGCCCTATTTTTGCCTGGACTTACATTCTGTTTTTATGTCCAGCGGGTCATTTTTATGCGAAGTATTTTTTAACTGCATCTGAATTCACAGGGGACGGGAAATCTTCACCATCCATGGTGCTGAGCATCAGTGCTCCACCAGAGAAAACTTTCTTTACCACGAATGGCCCTTCATAATTCGGAGTCCATTTGCCCCTGTGGTCTGTATGAGGAGGGAGGATTCTCTTCAGCACAAGATCTCCTACTTGGTACTCTCGGTGCCTGACTTTCTGATCGAAGGCTTTCTTCATCCTTTTCTGATACAACTGCCCATGACAGATTGCAACCAATCTTTTCTCTTCGACCAGAGTCAGTTGTTCGTATCGGGATCGAACCCATTCTGCTTCACTCAGTTTAACATCCATCAATACTCGTAAAGAGGGTAATTCAACTTCAACTGGTAGGACTGCTTCCATACCATACACAAGCTGATACGGCGTTGCCCCAGTGGATGTTCGGATTGACGTGCGGTACCCATGCAAAGCAAATGGTAGCATTTCATGCCAGTCTTTGTAGGTGACTACCATCTTTTGCACAATCTTCTTGATATTCTTATTAGCTGCCTCAACAGCGCCATTCATCTTTGGCCTGTAAGGAGAAGAGTTGTGATGTTGGATCTTGAAGTCCCGGCACAGTTCGGCCATCATTTTGTTGTTTAAGTTGGAACCATTATCAGTAATGATTCGCTCGGGAACTCCGTATCGACAGATGATATCTCTTTTCAGGAATCTGGCTACCACTTGCCTTGTGACGTTTGCGTATGAAGCTGCTTCGACCCACTTGGTGAAATAGTCAATGGCAACCAGGATGAATCTGTGGCCATTCGAAGCAGTCGGTTCAATCTTGCCAATCATGTCAATGCCCCACATAGCAAAGGTCCAGGGTGAAGACATCACATTCAAAGGATTGGGAGGCACATGCACCTTATCCGCATAAATCTGGCATTTATGGCATTTTCTGGCATAGGCACAACAGTCTGCGTCCATTGTGATCCAGTAATAACCTGATCTTAGCAATTTCTTAGCCATGGCATGCCCTCCAGCATGGGTACCAAATGATCCTTCATGCACTTCATGCATCAATAAATCTGCTTCCGTCTTGTCAACACATCTGAGGAGTACCATATCAAAGTTCCTCTTGTATAAAGACCCATCAGTGTTCAGAAAGAAACTACCAGCAAGCTTTCTCAAAGTCTTCTTATCATTGGAAGATGCCCCAGGTGGGTATGTCTGATCCTCCAAGAAGCACTTAATGTCGTAAAACCAAGGCTTATCATCTTTGACAACTTCTGCTGCAAATACATATGCTGGTCTATCCAGTCTGGATACTGAAATCTGAGGTACAAAGTTGGCAGCTTGAACTTTGATCATGGACGAAATGGTAGCCAGAGCATCTGCAAACTGATTCTCGTCCCGAGGGATATACTCAAGCTTGACTGTTGTGAAGAAAGTCAATAACCTCCTTGTATAATCCCTGTAAGGTATCAGATGGTCCTGGTGTGTGTACCATTTGCCGTTGGTTTGATTGATTACCAGAGCTGAATCTCCGAATACAGTCAATGTTTTGATCCTGAGGTCAATGGCTTCCTCCAGACCCATAATGCAAGCTTCGTATTCAGCTTCGTTGTTAGTGCAGTTGAAAGTGAGTTTTGCCGAGAAAGGCATGTGAACTCCCTTAGGTGTAATGAGTACCGCACCAACACCACGACCATTCATATTAACAGCCCCATCAAACATCATGGTCCATTCTTTTTCCGGGTCAGGCCCTTCAGTGTGAATAGGCTCTTTATGATCTTTTGCTTTAATGAACATGATGTCTTCATCAGGGAAGTCAAATCTCATAGGCTGGTAATCATCAATGGGTTGCTCAGCAAGATATTCAGACAATACACTGCCCTTGATGGCTTTCTGAGATGTGTATTGGATGTCATACTCTGTAAGGATCATTTGCCATCTTGCAACCCGTCCGGTAAGAGCTGGCTTCTCAAATATGTACTTAACTGGGTCCATTTTTGAGATCAACAAGGTAGTGTGGGTCAACATATACTGTCTCAGTCGGCGAGCAGCCCACGCTAAAGCACAGCAAGTTTTCTCGAGCAGTGAATAACGTTGTTCACAGTCGGTAAACTTTTTGCTTAGGTAGTATATTGCATACTCTTTTCGACCAGACTCATCATGCTGGCCCAGCACACACCCCATTGACTCTTCTAATACTGTCAAGTACATGATCAGAGGTCTTCCTTCAATTGGAGGCATAAGGATTGGAGGCTCTTGTAAGTATTCCTTGATCTTGTCAAAAGCCCTTTGGCAGTCTTCGTTCCACCTGACCGTCTGCTCTTTTCTTAACAGCTTGAACAAGGGTTCACAGGTTGCTGTAAGGTGAGATATGAACCTTGAAATGTAGTTCAATCTACCTAGAAACCCTCGAACTTCTTTCTCAGTTTTCGGTGCAGGCATCTCTTGGATGGCTTTGACTTTATCTGGGTCCACTTCAATCCCTTTCTCGCTTACAATAAATCCCAGCAACTTACCAGATCGCACCCCGAATGTGCATTTGTTGGGGTTCAGCTTCAGTTGGTACTTCCTCAGACGTTTGAACAGCTTCAGCAGATTTACCAAGTGATCTTCCTCTGTAAGGGACTTGGCAATCATGTCATCCACATAACATTCTATTTCTTTATGGATCATGTCGTGGAATAATGTCACCATAGCCCGTTGATATGTTGCACCAGCATTCTTCAGTCCGAATGGCATTACCTTGTAACAGAATGTGCCCCAAGGTGTAATGAAGGTTGTCTTCTCCATGTCTTCAGGTGACATTTTAATCTGATTGTATCCTGAAAATCCGTCCATGAAGGAGAATACCGAGAACTGAGCTGTATTATCCACCAATACATCAATGTGAGGTAATGGGAAGTCATCTTTTGGGCTGGCTCTGTTCAGATCCCGGTAGTCAACACACATCCTTACTTTTCCGTCTTTCTTGGGCACAGGTACTATGTTAGAAACCCAAGGTGGATAGCTAGTTACAGCAAGGAATCCGGCGTCCCATTGCTTTTGTACCTCCTCCTTGATTTTCATTGCCATGTCCGGGCGAGTTCGGCGCAGTTTCTGTTTAACTGGTGGGCATTCTTCCCTCAAAGGCAGCTTATGCATAACGATGTCGGTGTCCAACCCTGGCATATCCTGATAAGACCAAGCAAACACATCCACATATTCTTGAAGCAGATCAATCAGTTGTCTCTTCACTGAGTCTTGTAGGCAGGCCCCGATTTTAACCTCTTTCACGTCTTCATCTGTACCAAGATTAATCACTTCAACCTCCTCCTGGTGAGGAGTAATAACCTTTTCCTCTTGTCTCAACAACCTGGCTAGCTCTTCAGGAAGCTCATATTCTTCTTCAACCCCTTCGTCAGCTTGATTGATTGGATTGTCAAAGTCATACAAAGTCATAGCCGTGCTGTTGTCAGTGCTGTCTAGAAGGCACTCTCTGCAAGGGTTCAGTTTTTTTTTATTTTAGTGATTTGATTTTAATCTTGTTTTAGAAAAAAGTGAAATAAAGGTTATCATTTTGAAAACATCGCCATTTATTTTTTTGCACAAAAAGAAAAATGGAAAAAAGTGAGCAGAAAAGAAAAAGACTCATTTGCAAAAAGATGTCTGATATTTCATTAATTAATCTTGTTGCACAAAAAGTACAAATGGCCCGATTACAAAATGAGTCTTGTCATCTTGGGCAAGATGCAAGACTTTGATGCATGCTATAAAAATACAGGAAATAATAATTACTCTGCATGAGTAACTCTTATAATTTCCTGGGAAGACCAGTTTGAGATACTGCTCCCCGGGATCTTTGGACGAATCCAATTCTCCAGATTGCGTTCTTCTTCTAGCTCGTCTTCCAAACTGTTGATAGCATCAGGGGTGAGCATCCCCCCACTGACAAAACCGGGCTTCTCGGCAGCCTCTGCTTGATGTCGTTGAGTTGGTCTGTAACCCAACCCAAATTTGTCCTTCTTCTCCTCCACAGATAAAACCTTGCCCCAGCCTTGGGCAGTTCCTTCCTCAACAACCTTCCGAGCTTGTTGATAAGATGACATGGAGATTCCGGGCACAGCAGATGCTTCATTCACATTCAAGGCTTCAAACCCCTGACTCATTGTTTCATGGATCTCCCCATCCATCTCAATATACTTATAAGTAGCCAGGTGGCTAACAAATATATCCTCCTCCCCACAGATAGTAACAACTTGGCATTCCCACTCAAATTTTAACTTCTGGTGAAGGGTAGACGTTACTGCGCCAGCGGCATGAATCCATGGTCTACCCAACAAACAGCTGTAGGCAGGCTGAATGTCCATCACGTAGAAGATAGTTTTAAAAGTTTGTGGGCCAATTGTCACAGGTAGCTCAATTTCTCCCAGCACCGATCTCTTAGAACCATCAAAGGCTCTTAC
This sequence comes from Lathyrus aphaca, assembly GCA_963966055.1. Lineage (NCBI taxonomy): Eukaryota > Viridiplantae > Streptophyta > Magnoliopsida > Fabales > Fabaceae > Lathyrus > Lathyrus aphaca. Next base: position 266,663,796 of record OZ014523.1, on the reverse strand, counting down.
TACCAGGTTACTGGGACGCAAAGCTAATCCTTCATACTCTAGCTTCACCAGGGCCTTTTTGGGTAAGACATTAAGGGATGACCCTGTGTCTACCAGCACATGGGAAAGGACTGCACCTTTACATTCCATGGTGATGTGCAAAGCCTTGTTATGGCTGCGGCCTTCCGTTGTCAAGTCAGTATTGGTGAACCCTAGCCCATTGCTAGCAGTAACATTTCTAACCACGGTTTCCAACTGATTGACGGTGATCTCTTTGGGCACGTAAGCTGCGTGCAAGACTTTGAGTAGTGCATTCCGATAGGCTTCGGAGCACATAAGCAATGATAGGATTGAGATCTTGGAAGGCGTCTGATGAAGCTGATCCACTACTTTGTAATCACTCTTTTTGATGATCCGCATGAACTCATCAACCTCTTGATCGAATGGTGTTTTCAAGGCTTCCTTAACAGCTTGATCTTCCTGCACCGGGCCCTTTCCTTTTGCTTTGGCAGCAGCTTATGCTTCGGCAGTGGGTCTTTGAATTTGTGGCGCAAAGAGACGTCCGCTTCGAGTGAAGCCTCCGCCTCCTCCCACATTGTCTATCTGTGGTGCAGGTGTTGATGTATCAAGCGTGATTCTTTGTCCCTTGCAGTATACGTCAGAGCCGTAGTGCCAGGGGATGGCCCTATTGCTTTCATAAGGTACTGGTCCAGGAACTGTGACAGTGACTGGACTGATGGCGGCTGCAGAAGGGACTGTGATAGTTTGTGGATCATAATAAATTGTGACCGGTGCTCTGATGGGAACAGCACCTTCTGAGTTGTAGGCAGAGTTGTTTTCAGGATCATAAAATATTGTGACAGTTGAGACATCTTCATGATTTGTTGCTGATGTTGTAGGAGTCATTGTTGGTAGGACGGATGTTGTTGTTGTAGGAGATTGAAAATGGAGGGGTGCTGAAGTTGTAGACGGAATATTTGTTGACAGCTGATCAGTTGAGATGATTGATGAAGCATTTGTTGATGAAGCCGAAGAATTATCTGGAACAATGGTTGTTGTATTTGTAGAAGACATGGGAACTGTTGCTGACGGGATTGCTGGATTTGTTGGAAATGATGTGGTGATCTGAAGTTGGCCACTCCGGATGAGACCATCTATGCCATCCCTTAAATTATTACAGCCATTCACTGAAATGTTGCAGTAAGCACACCCCAACTCACACCCCGGGAACATGTGACATTCTAGGAGTTGAGCCTTGATTTCTACCAATGGTGTCCGAATCTGGCCCACACTGGTTATTAAATAAGATGGTTTATCTTCTTCAATAGCATTGATTCGTGGACCACCATGGTGTGGCATAGGGTTTTTGTTGACATTCAGTGGTGGTGCAAAATTCAGAGCCTTGGAGTCTACCAAATCCTGTACCTTCATGTGCAAGGCTCTGCACTTCTCCGTACTATGGCCAGGTGCATTTGAGTGAAAAGCACATCTGGCGTTGGAATCGTAGTTTCTGGGTAGACTATTGGGATCTGGAGGTGCCAATGTCCTTAGCTCAACTAGGTTGAGTTTCAAGAGTTGTGGCAGCAATGTAGCATATGGCATGGGGATCGGATCGATCACCCTGTTGGCTTGAGATGGCCTCTGCTGGAATGGCCTTTGCTGGTTATTGTTGCTGGTGTTACTGTTGTTGTAATTTCTCGGAGGATACTGATTTTGTTGTTGATACTGAGGTTGTTGCTGATAATTTTGCTGCGGAGGTTGATAGACTGGTTGAGGATGAGCTGGAGCGGGAATGGTGACTGCTGCCACAGATCTATGAACATATTGGGGCCTGCCCCTGTTGGTGTGGATGGCATTGGTCTCGCCAGTTCTTCTCGGGCCTGCAAAAGGCTTTCTTGCATTACTGGATGAGCTTGCACCGTTGTCTGAGATCTTCCCCATTTTCAATAGACTTTCAATTCTCTCCCCGGCTATGACTACATCTGCAAAGCTGGTAGATGAGAAGGCGGCTAGCCTATCAATGTAAGTCCCCTGAAGGGTGTTCATGAACATATCTGCCATTTCCCTTTCAGACATAGGTGGCTGAACAGCAGCAGCCAATTGCCTCCATCTCTGGGCATATTCTCGGAAACTTTCCCTTGACGACTGTGACATTCCCATTATGAGGGTCCTGTTGGGTGCCATATCCAGATTATACTGATACTGTCTGATGAAGGCCTCTGCCAGGTCCTTCCAACATCTAATAGTTGCTCTTGTCAGATGGGAATACCATTCCCTTGAAGCTCCAGTCAAGCTATCCTCAAAATAGAACATCCACAGCTTCTCATCCATAGTATAGGCCTTCAGCCTTCCAAGAAATGATTGTAAATGAGTCTGGGGGCATGAAGTCCCGTTGTATTTTTCAAAACAAGGAGGCTTGAACTTATGGGGAATCCTGACCCCGTCTACCAAGCCCATGTCCATGACATCGAAGCCCAAAGAATTTTGAGATTCTAAGGACCTCAATTTCTCAGCTATCTCATCCAGCCTTCTATCATAAGCTTCCTCCCCAGCACCCATTACTGTAAATTGATCCTCCTGAGGGTCTTCCTGCAGTACTCTGGCTGCAGTGGCAGTTCCTTGAACGTTTGCAGGAATATTGATTTCAGGATGGAGATGGGGACCAAACACAGGGGGTTAACATGGGGTTGGACCCTTTCATTATTGCTTGTGCCAGCAGTCCCTACATGTGGATCCTCTTGATTTTGTCTTTCCACCATGGCCCTCAATCTTTCCTGGCTCTGAGCCATGTTGTTCATCACTTCCATGAACTGCGTCATCTGCGTTCTCATTTCCAATCTTTCGTTTTCCATCTGATTCCTAACCTCTGCAAGGTCCTGCTGTACCTGATCCATTTGTATGCCCGAAAGGTTGTTACGGGTTGGATAACGGTGCGGACGGTTGAGGGGAAATACCCGGCGTCGAGCAATAATTCCTGAACATCACAACAGAGTTAGCAACAATAAAACAAAAACCTACAAAACAAACAAAGGGTTAGCATGCAATGCAGTATGCTTATTTGTTTTCAAGGTATCCGGCTTGGCATTCAGTTTTGACCCTTCCAGACCTTTGAAGATGCTGTTGATGTTGCTTTCAAAGTAAACTCGGATGGAACAAACTAAAACATATATTACAAAAGGCCAATGGTACATAGTTTGTTTACAAATACAAGCCCTCTGAAGGGTCAAAATACATTACAAGAAATCAAAATACATGAAATGAAAACAACAACAAGCAAATGGTCAAACACCGAGACCAAACTCATCCTCCCGAACTTCCTTGAGAAGTGCTTCGGTCACAAGATCAGCTGGACGCTCCGTGAGATTCCTGATGAGGAGGTTCCGGGTAGTAACAGCTGCTGTTAGCTTCTTGTTCTGACTTTGGTCCTTTGACCTCTTCACTCCAGCTCTGATCTTCAGCTCTGATATCTCCCTCTGGGCTGCTGCCAGGACTTCCTGCTGCTCTTTTGCATGAGCATCCATCTGCTCTATCTTGTCTTGGACCCTCTTGTCCTCTAGAGTACGAGCCTCGGTGATCCTGACCCACCTAGCCTGACTCTCCTTCAGATACAAGTCTGTCCTTGCTCTCTGGAACTGGGCTTCCTTGCAAGCATTCTTCAGAATTTGTTCTCCAGCCTTAGACTTCTTGATGTAATCTTCAGATTTCTCAATTCTAGCCAGATGTTCTATCTTCAACTTCTCTAACCTTTCAATATCCAATCTGCCATCACTCCTCTCATAGAGGGTCTTTTGCAAAGCTTGAGCCAACTTCTCATTTCTTTCCTTCAAGCTCTCAAATTCCTCTAAGCTGACAGTTGCTGGAGGTGGTGTTGTGGAAGGCCCAGGCATATCTTCAATAGTGAAGGGCATTCCAGAGAATTGAGCCCTGGCATGGGACCAATCATAGTATTGTGCTGATGCCACATTGTTGCACTTCCCCAGAATGGTTACTCCCTTGGTTTGAACATTATCCCAGGCCCAGGCAGCCTGCCTAACAATAGCCAGATTAGGCTTGTTATCACAATAAAGAGTCTCAACCAAGTCCTGTGCTTTAGGAGTGTGGACCAGTGCATAGCCCAGTTGTCTCCTGAACAGCAGAGGATTGTAATTAATACTGCCCTTAACTCCTATTAGGGGCACATTGGGAAAATGCCCACAGCTGGTGATGATATCCCTGCCTTTTGTGCTTTGAGTGCACCACCTGATATCAGCTGAAGTTAGAGTAGTAAGTCTTCCAGCCCAGTTTTTCTGCTGATGAGGATTCAAAAATGCATCTGTCCTGGGTAGATGCCTGAGAAGCCAAGTATGGAACAAAGGAGCACAGCACCTCACTAATCTTCCCCTTTGCTTTTCATTCCTCTGATGCACTGAATAGTAGAGATCCCCCAGTAAAGTTGGTACTGGGTTCCTTAGAATGAACAGATGGATTGCATTCTTACTGATGAATCGAGGCTCATCTGCAAATAACATGATCCCATATATGCTCAAGGCCAACAAAGCACAGACTGCTTTCCACTCTCCTACAGAAGCTTTCAGGGTAGCTTGAGAGATCAAGAAATCTAGATGCAGCCCAGGGATTCCAGCTTTAGAAGTCATATGCTGCTCAATCAGAATAGGTTCCATATGCAAAGCCTTTGCTACCTCTCCATTACCAGGAAAGACCATCTCAGGGTTGAAAGGGACTCCACCCCTGATAGGTACACCAAGTAATAATGAGTATTCTTCCAATAAGGGGCCCAGCTGAAAGTCTTGGAAAGTGAAACATCTCAGTGGGGGATCATAAAACTGAAGGCAAGTGTGGATCAGGCTTCTCTGTGAGGGGTCCAGATCCATAACCATATCAAGTATATCTCCATGGTGTTCCCTGAACAATGGTATGTGATCTGGAGTGATCAGGGTTTGAATCCTCCTGATGTCAGCTAACTCTGGCTGGAAGAAGTGGTAGGTGATGTTGCTCTTTTTAGGGGCCATGATGCTGAAAATTGAGTAGAAACAAGTGCTGATGATGATACTGAAGAATGAGCCACTGATAGGCTGGTGCAGGTGACTGAAGCAGATAGCTGATAGCTGAAGCAAGTGCTGATGAAGATAGGTCAATACTGAAGATGGGGTCAAAACCAAAACCAAATGAAGATGGATACCCTGAAACACAAATAAGCAAATGTCAATATGATGCAATGATTATGTATGCAAATGATATGCAAGGGTTTGTGACTGAGCTGGATCTGATCAAATGCTCTGATACAAGTCCAAGTGTGTAGGAAATCCAGATGGAGGTCTATAAGTCCAGTAACCAAGGTGGGGGGCTCAAATAAAGAGCCACATGTCCAGGGTTTAGAATCACAAGAACTGTCCAAAAATGAAGTATTCTTAAACAAACAAAGTAACAGGGTATTCTGAGGTCAAGGTACCTGCAAACCTGTAAACAGCCCAACCCCCTCACAGGTGGTGTTCTAGAACAAGGATCCTCAGACTTGGATCAGTTATGAGAAGTGTAGACACTTCTAACCTGGAGGTACAGTGTTTACAATAACCATAAAAGTTCCTCCTCTAATTCACCTCAGTTTCTGAAGGTCAATACTAAAAGGTCATCCAGACTTAGCAGGCTTCCCAGATAGCCCTAGCATTGCAGGAAATCTGCAACACAGAGTTCTCAAGAAGAAACCCATATCTGAACCGTGTTTCATATTCCCGCACCAGACCGAAATGGAATGGGAAAGAATATGATTCACTCTAGCCTAGGTGTCACTCAGGTCCCAGGTATAGGACCTTAACTCTCAATGAATCACCCACCCACCAAAACAAAAACCAGATCCAGCCAGCAGTATGACAGTATGATATATAGAAAAGCAATAAAGAAAGCAGTAAAGCAACTGTACATAAAGCAGTAAAAATAAAACAAGTATACAAACACAAGTAGCACATAACACCCCAGTAAACATAAATCAATCAAGCGCTAGGAGGAACCCACAAAAAGAACCAGAAGCCCGGGTTGCAGTCTATTTTTCCCCAGCAGAGTCGCCAAGCTGTCGCTCCCACTAAATGAAGCTAAGTCAGATAGGGTACAGACGCGAACGGTCGGCGAAAGGGACAATGAGAACACACAGCAGTGAACTCACTGGAGATGAATAGAGTCGCCAGCTAGGCATTTTTATCCCGGAGGAAAGGCAATGCTGCATAGACCTAGAAAAATACGGATAAGACGGTTGCGAACCAGAGAGACTGAGAACGGGGGTTGGTTACAACCTGGGAAGGTATTAGCACCCAGATTGTCCGTCGTACTCGACGGGATCCACGCTTAAAAGATTTGTGTTTTAAAGGGGTAGTGTCAGTGCAATCTGTGTATAAAATAGCTGGAAAAGAATGTACAGGTGTCAGTGTAAAAGAAGTGAAGTGTCATGTATGAAGTGTCAGTGTAAGGACAAAAGTGAAATGCTCAAGATCATGAGGCTAAAAGAATGAGGCTAGAAGGAGAGGGGATGTACAGAGACTTTTGTTCGATAACTTTTAAGTTATGCCTACGTATCCTCTCGTGCAATGAGGAAGTCAGAACACCGTAGTTCGACCCAAAGAGACTGAAAGATGAATTGACTTGTGAACTGCTTACTTGCCTATGCTCAAGTGTATGACCTGTCTGGCTCAGGTGCTAACTGTCTCGCATTAGACGGAAGAAGCAAGTTCTCGTTTGTGAGTGAATGAGATGAGAAAAGAATCCCGGAGGAGACGATTATTGTTTGTTTTTTTGTGTTTTTAGTCTTTTATTGCTTTTGAAAGTTTGTTATAAGTTAATGAGCTTAAGCCTAAACCAATGGGTTAGTAAACTCATCACATCTTCCCTCTGATTAGGGGTAATGAGAATACCTTAAGTGTGAAGTCAGCTTCTCACACTTAATCACCTTTGATGTAGGATTAAGATCATTAACCTACTTGTGATTATTTAGATGTTTTTGGTGTTTTTGTTTAGTGTTAAGTAATGAGGTTAAGCCATAATCAAGGATTAAATAGACTCATTACACCATCCTAATAGAAGGATAATAGATGAGAATGTTTAAGCTGAGGAAAGCTCCTCAACTTAATCCATGATTAGGAATTAAACTCATGACAAAACAAGCCTTTATTGAATGGATTTTATTTAATGATATGATGATGAAGTGATTTTTATGATTTGTAAGACAACTTGAGGGGGACTTGTCCATTAACACTAGGGTTAGTCCTTCTTGTCCAATTAAGGAAGAATTAGAACCCTAATGCAAGGCCCAAGTTACAAGTGTGATGTCTTGATGATTATTATGTGAATTGATTAAGAGGTTTAAACACATTAAGGGTCTAACACTTAGGATTAAAGTTATACACTCCATCCTAATAGAAGGATGCAGACATAAACTTAATCACAAAGCCTTAAAGCCTTTAGGGTTTAGTCCCTGATTATGAGATGAGAAGAGAAGACTCAAAAGAGACACAAAGGTAAAACTAAGTGGGGGACTAATCAAAACCCTAATCATTGTCATGCTTGGTTGCTCCTAAGGTTTGTAAGGTTTACAAGAGAAGTCTTCAATGGAACCACCAGGAAGCAGATGAAAGGATCAGGAGAAGCAAAGTAACTTGCTTCATTCAAGAAGTCGAGTCACTTGAAGAAAGAAAGTGGGAAGAAGAAGAATGAGAAAGCTCAAACTCAAACACAAACAAAAATGCAGCAATGGATGCAAGAGAGATGAAAAGAAAAGTTATGAGAAGTGAAGGCAAATTCACTTCCCAAAATCACTTACCACCTGAAAGGTTAGAAAAGAAATGCAATGCAATGCAAAATGGGATGAGATGACATGATGAGAAACAAAACCAGAAGCATATACATGATGCTAATGATGTTATGAGGTGCTACAAACATGAGGCAGCACATGGAAATGATCATACAAGTTCATGAATGCAAATGAAGCAAGTTAGGAACCATGAACATACATGAAAAGTTATGAAGTGCACATGGCATACAACATGGCAAATACATGATGCAATGATCAAACATGCTTTCAATATGTCTTATGATGGCAAGTGAATCAAATGGATTCTTGAAATGTCATAGCAAGTCATGTTATGCAAAAGAATGCAAGATGGATGCATATGGAAGCCCAAATTAGGGTTTATGAACAATACATCAAACAAAAACCAAAATCAGAAGCAAACCCTAAGATAAAAAATTGAAAATTCCACTCAAAGGACCCCTAATCCTATACTAAACCTCTGCCCAAAGGAGAGGTCTCAACTCTTAACCTAACTCAAGATATGAATTTTCTAAGATTTCTAGGGTTTTAGGGTTCCTAAACAAGAAAATTACCAAACAAATGGAAAATGAAAGATCAAATCATGGCCATTTAATCCCACAAACTACATGCTAAACACAATGCAATGCAAAAAGAACCTAGGTCCAACTCTCCATGGATAGGCAGAAATGATTTTTTGAACTTTGGATCAAATCAATGCATAAAAATGATTTTAAATCAATGAAAAATTCTTAAAATGCATCAAGATCAAAAAATAAATTTAGTTTGAAGGTTGGACAATGTTTCTAAATGTCTTAGAACATTTCATGAATTTTTTGGTGATTTTTAAATACTTAAAAGTATTTTTAATAAATTAATTTTCATTAATCAATTAAAAATAAACTTTTAAATATTTAAAAATACTTTTTTAATGCTAAAAATAAAAATAAAAATATTTTTGTGTCTTAAAAATTAATAAAACTCTTGAGAAAAAGTTTCATAATTTTAAAACAATTTTTACTATTTTTAATAAATTGTGGAAGTTAAATGAAATAATATGAAAATAAAAATGAATTAAACTGAATTAATGAGAAGTCAACAGATCTGATGGTGGAGATTCAAATGGAAACACGCGCGCATTGACCTGGCGCCAAATCCAAGGGCCAGCATTCAAACTGGCTTAATTAATGATTATGCCCTAATTACACCTCTAATCACTTTCAGGCGACCGGAACAGTGTTCCGGTCGTCTTCTCCGATCAACCAAAAAAAACTAAATCCTTCTACACGCATCTAAAATGAATTCTACTTAAACAGAAATGATCCCCATTCACTCACGACTCAAAACCCCCAATCAAAACATATTTATCACTCAGAAACAAGGGGAATCGAAGCAAACAAATTCTAGGGCAAAAAGTTTCAGAGACTGCATACATGCTCATTTTTCACTTATTTTCAAAACCAAAGGCAGCAGAGTGATCAGGAGAACATGAAGAACAACTTAAGAACTTAAAAAATGATTTCTGGAAAAAAAGTTCTTGAGCTACCTGAGTTCCGAAGCTTTCAATCCTGCAACTTTCTGACCTCTTCCTTTGATGAAAACCACTCCACTTGATCCCCTGATGATGCTTGAATGCTTTGAAGAAGTTTATGCTGGCTGGTTAAGGAGTTTGAACATCTTCTGCTCAAGCTCAGTTGAAAATGGTGCTGGTGATTCAGGCTATTTCAGGCCAATGTGAAGGGTTCTTTATGACCAGGATGATGAGTGGAGAAGGTTTGTAGAGTTTGTTTGAGTGTTTATGGCCTGTGGAGTGAGTTTCGAAGGAAAATGCAGGTTGGAGTGAAAATGGGAATGAGGTGTTCTTGCTTGGTTCAGGCTTAGGTCTTGCTGGTTTCTGCTCAGTGAAGCAAGGTGAGTTGATATGTGAAACTTGTTTGAATGTTTGTGGGTTGTGCAGAGAGATTCGAAGAGAAATGCAAAATGGGGTGAGTTTGTGTATGCTGTGCTAGGGCTTGCTTCAGGCTTGCTTGTTGTGTGTAATGGCCAGCATTTGATCCACATAAACAAAGCTTATTGGTCAGTTGATGTGACTTGGCCTGCTGTGATAGGTAAGTTACCTTTTGCAAAAAAGTCCACTTTGTTGTAAGGAGGGCATGGGCTAAGTTCTAGCTTGGTACAAAAGGCATGGGCTGCGCAGCATGGTGTGTGAGTGAGGCTAGGGTGGTTCAATGACCAATGCAGCAAGTGGTAGGATGTGTCATGATGGTTTTGCAACTTGCTTGCTCTTTGGTTCACATGGAAAGATCTTGTCCCACAAGCCATGAAACATGAGAAGTTTTGGTTCAAATCTGACTTTTAGAAGTTGTGTGATCATGTTGAGTGCATTAGAAGCCTATATGATGACTGAATTGGCCTTGAAAGGAGAATTTGCAATTTTGCCTTTTGGTGCATATCATGAATTTTAGTGATTTTTGCCAACTTTGTCACACCATAACTTTTGATCCAAAATGAATTAGGTCATGTTCTTGTACTTTTTGAAAAGGGAAAAATGTGTTCTACAACTTTCATGACCAAAGTTTTTCCATTTGAAACATTTTTGGATCAAAAAGTAAGGTTTGAAAAGTGACATAAAATGACATATTCATGAAAAGTCAACCATGCCCTAAAAAGTCAACTTTGCAAAAACTTCAAATTCTTGATTTTTGTGAACTTCAACCTTCTTCCATGATCAAATAAAGATCATATACACTCAAAATGATGAAGATCACCCCTTGGTTGGGTCATTGGGGGCCTCAGATGCCCTGATTTTGCACTGACTTGTCCAGAAAGTCAACCTTTGATCAGATGACTTCCCCATGGAATTTCTTCATGAAAATTGATATGCATACTCCCTATACCATATAGAGACCAATAGAAACAAGAATGACCAAAAAATTTGGAGTTATGGCCTCTGAAACCAAAACCCTAATTCTAGGTCATCTCTGCAGTCAAACTTGGCTCTGCTTCCATACCAATCCCAGTTCTTGTGATCCTTTGGCATTTTTGACTTTGAGAGGATGTAATATGATATAAGAACACACATAGACCCCTTTGAAATGATTGATGACCCTTGGAGTGGCCCAAGAGGCTCTTGGATTGCTCAGATCACAAACCCTAGATGCAGATGACTTAGAACCTATGCAGTGAATCAAAAATGTGATATGAGGTGGTATGATTGTGTTTATGCATATGAGATGATCACAAGCCATGGTGTGAATGGGTGAGGGCAAATTTGGGGTGTTTATCATTCAAATCATTCAAATGCACGATGTGCATATCATTCAAATTGTCAGGGACATGATACCAATAGTTGCTGGATATTGAAGAATAAAATTCAGGATATGATTGATGCTGGAGAAATTGAGTTTGACCCTCCGGGTACTCCAAATGTGATTACTGCTCCTATTCCAAATCATGAAAAGACTGTTAATGCCATTGATGAAGTTTCACATATTTCCTCAGTTGCAGACGTGACTACACCATTATCTGTTATCAAGAAGAAGTTGGTACAAGCTGGGTTCTTTCCAGGTTGTCATGAAGATTGTTTCTATTGTGCTTATAAGCCGGATAGTTGCTGGAGATTGAAGGACGGAATTCAACGCCTCATGGACAATTACACAATATTGTTTGAGAGGACACCTTCTGTGGAGAGCATGGTTGAACATATAACTAAAGGTGCGAAGGTTGAAGAGGTAGATATGGTTGAAAAAGTGCCGAGAAGGATTACTTCCAAGGGACCTGTAAAAATCACTCGTAAGGGTCCAATTAAAATTACTGCTGAAGGCCCTGTGAAGATTGTTGCTGAAGCTAGAGTGGCTTCTATGATCATTACCACTCCGGGTCCTATTCCATATACTTCTGATAAAGCGGTGCCTTGGCATTATGGGTCTGATGTTTATATCCATGGTGATAAGAAGGAATCCTTAGCTGATACACCTGTTGTTGGTGAAAATCTGGATGTTGATAATATTGCTGGATCTAGTAAGATCACACAAAGTGGAAGAGTTTTCTCTCCTCCGGTTACCTCCAAGAATACAGTTACTCCAGCTACTACCTCTACTGCTGATACTCGGGGCAAAGGTCCTGTTATTGAACCTATACAAACTGATGTACCAGCTGCTGAGGATCTTTCTAAGCAGATGGAAGAAGTATTGAAAATCATTCGCAAGAGTGATTATGACATTGTTGATCAATTGGGGCATACTCCCTCCAAGATTTCTATGTTGTCTTTATTGTTGTGTTCTGAGGCTCATGCCAAGGCCTTGATTAAATTTTTGAAGACCGCTCACGTACCAAATAAGATTTATGTAGACCAGTTTGAAAATTGTGTTGCACACTTGACCTATGATAATGGGTTAGGTTTCTCCGATGCTGATTTGACTCCTGCCAAAAGGGATCATAATAGGGCTCTACATATCTCTATTGAATGTAGGGGCACTACCCTGTCACATGTGTTAATAGACAATGGTTCCTCGCTGAATGTGTTGCCCAAAGAAGTTCTGAATAAGCTTAGTCCTGAAGATGCTGTGTTGAGGCCCAGTAATATAGTGGTGAAGGCTTTTGATGGCTTGAGAAGAGTGGTGCATGGAGAAATTGATCTCCCAATAAAAGTAGGTTCTCAAGTCTTCAATGCTACTTTTTATGTAATGGATATTCGTCCTTCGTATTCTTGTTTTCTTGGGCGTCCCTGGATCCATGGGGCAGGTGCTGTAACCTCCACCTTACATCAGAAGCTGAGATATCCAGTAGAAGGAAAGGTCGTCACTGTAGATGTTTAAGAATTGGCAGAATTTTTGACCAAACAAGAAATGCTAAATTCAGTTCAGAATGTCCTATCAGATGTTGGGACATTATCAAACAGAGTATGTGAATTTATTTCAGGATGTCTCATCAGATGTTGGGACATTGTGTGAATAAATTAAGTTCAGTTTTTCAGGATGTCCCAACAGATGTTGAGACATCTCAGACCTGCTACCAGAATTAATTATTGATTAACAGATCAGAGATATTTAAGGAGAACTATCTGGAATTAATTAATGCTGGATAAAAACAGAACAAGGCGCATCTGTAGGGAGTTTTAAATTGAAGATTCAGATTAAAACAGAAGACCTAATGCACCTAGAATATAGGAGGTAACAAACCCTAAATTCAAGGTGACAGTTGCTGCACATTAGGGCTGGATCATTCTACAGAAAGCCCAAAATTCAGATACCTATTTAAACAACAGAAACTCATAGAATTGAGTACGAATTTCAGAAGAAAAAATAAGGTGTCTAGTGTTTTAATAGCAGGTTGTTTTTATGTACCACTTTATGAGCTTTTAAGCAAAAGTGCATTTGTGACTTGATTGAAACTGTGAAGTAAGATCAAGCTGTATTGTTTGAAGGATGTCTTCAATTTCTGTAAACTTGTAAACTTGATCACTGGGTGATTGAGGGGGAGTGAGTAGGGTACTCTTATCTAAGTGAGTCTTAGGTAGAAATTGCATTGGGTAAGTATTAAGTGATAGATTAAACAGGGTGGTTTAAGTCTAGAATTAATATTACTAATAGTGGATTTCCTCCTGGCTTGGTAGCCTCCAGATGTAGGTGTGGTTATACACTGAACTGGGTTAACAAACTTCTGTGTTGTTTATTTTTCCTGCTGTTTAAGTTTTGATTAAACTTGTCAAATGTCCTATTAAGTGTTGGAACATCTCTTAGGACATCTCATTACAGAATTTCAATTGGCATCAGAGCAGGCACCCTGCCTGTTTATACTGGGTGAGATCTAGGGAAAACAAATTCTGTAACATGGACAGAGATATAGGGTCAGTAAATAGACCACCTATTCTGGATGGATCTAATTATGACTACTGGAAGCCAAGAATGATTGCATTCTTAAAATCACTTGACAACAGGGCATGGAGAGCAGTAAATGTTGGATGGAAACATCCTGTTCAAGACACCAAAGATGGATCAAAAGTTCTGAAACCTGAAGAAGAATGGAGTAAAGAGGAAGAAGATTCAGAACTAGGCAACTCAAAAGCCCTAAATGCTTTATTCAATGGCATTGATAGAAATATTTTCAGACTGGTGCATCATTGTGAGCTGGCCAAAGATGTGTGGGATACCCTCAAGACAACTCATGAAGGAACATCAAAAGTAAAAATGTCAAGACTTCAACTTCTCACCACCAAGTTTGAAAACTTGAGAATGAAGGAAGATGAATCAATTCATGAGTTCTACATGAACATCTTGGATATAGCCAATACTTCTGGAGCCTTGGGAGAAAAGATGACTGATGAAAAGCTTGTAAGGAAGATTCTCAGATCTTTGCCAAAAAGATTTGACATGAAAGTCACAGCAATAGAAGAAGCTCAAGACATATGCTCCATGAAAGTTGAAGAACTCATTGGTTCCCTTCAAACTTTTGAAATGGGAATGAATGACACACATGCTAAAAAGAACAAAAGCATAGCCTTGGTTTCAAATACAGATGAAGAAGAAGATGATGAACCAGCAAATGATAAAAGCTTATCAGAAAACCTTGCTTTGATTGGAAGACAATTCAAACAGATTCTCAGAGGAATGGAAGGAAAATCCAAACCTAGTGGAAGAAACACAAACTCTGAGAACAGAAGACCTTATGATGCTAACAAAAGATTAAAGTATGCTGAAAAGACCAGTCAAGATAAAGGAGTCAAATGCCATGAATGTGAAGGATATGGACACATCAAGTTTGAATGTCCTACCTACTTAAAGAGGCAAAAGAAAGGACTCTCTGTGACCTGGTCTGATGAAGACTCAGGAGAGTCAGAAGAAGAATCAGCTAAGCACATTACTGCTTTAGCTGGACTGTGTGAATATGATAGTGATTCCAGCTGTGGAGATCTTACTTATGCAGATCTTGAGCAAGCTTTCAAGGATCTGTACAAGAGAAGTACTGAAATATGCAGTGAGGTCATAAAGCTAAAGAAGCAGAATGAAGTACTAGAAGAGGAGAAAGCAAGTGATCAAGAAATCATTGATACCTTGAAAAGTGAAGTAACTCTTCTCAATTCTAAGCTGGAACATATGTCCAAATCTGTGAGAATGATGAACAGCAGCTCAAATACACTGGATGCTATTCTCTGCAATAATAAACATTCTGGGGACAAAAGTGGACTGGGATATAACAGAGATGAAGCCAGCTCTAGCAAAGCTACTTCAAAAATTACACAGTCAAACAAGATGTCCCAACAGATGCTTCAACATCAGAACACAAAGACAAACATAATGTTCCAACAGATGTCCCAACATTCTGGAAAGAACAAGATGAAGAAGAAGTATCAAAGATGGAGATGCCATCACTGTGGAAGATTTGGACATATCAAACCTCACTGTTATAAGCTACATGGATATCCAAATCAGATGTATCAGCAACCCTCCAAACAGAAAGTAGAAGGTACCAAGAAAGTGCTTAGACATCAAAGAAATCAGCAACCTCCTAAGCAGAAGACAGAGGTCATCAAGAAGGTTTGGAGACCAAAAGCTGACATTCAGACTGATCAAAGCCACAGTCCCAAGAACCAGATCAACAATCAAGCTTTGAGATCAGCTGAACAACACACAGGGCAGAGGCATCAAAAGAAATCTCAACTCATCTGGTCAAAGAAAAGTACTGCATACATAGCACATACATCACTGAAAGTATCAGCTAAAGAAGACTGGTATTTTGACAGTGGATGTTCAAGGCACATGACTGGGTTGAAGAATCTGCTAGTGAACTTAAAATCACATTCATCCAGGTATGTAACTTTTGGAGATGGAGCTAAAGGAGAGATCAAAGGAGTTGGAACCTTGGACTGTCAAGATGTTCCAAGACTAGATGATGTATTGCTAGTTAAAGGGTTAACTGCTAACCTGATCAGTATAAGTCAACTATGTGATCAAGGATACAGTGTAAACTTTACAAAAACTGAATGCATAGTGACTAACCAAGAGCAAGAAGTTGTCATGAAAGGTGCAAGGTCAAAAGACAACTGTTACATGTGGGAGCCATTAGACTTCAGTCCCACTTCAACTTGTTCTCTAGCTAGAGAAGAAGAAGTAAAACTATGGCACCAAAGGCTAGGTCATCTTCATTTCAGAGGCATAAAGAAGATCATATCTATGGATGCTGTAAGAGGTATTCCCAAACTGAAGATTGATGATGGCAAAATATGTGGTGAATGTCAAATAGGCAAACAAACCAAGATGTCCCATCCAAAGCTCCAACATCTGACAACTTCCAAAGTTTTGGAACTTTTACATATGGATCTTATGGGACCTATGCAGGTTGAAAGTCTTGGTGGTAAGAGGTATGCCTATGTTGTGGTTGATGATTTTTCAAGATATACATGGATAAACTTCATCAAAGAAAAGTCAGATGTATTTGATGTATTCAAAGAATTATGTCAAAGATTGCAAAGGGAAAAATCCAGCTGTGTGATCAGAATAAGAAGTGATCATGGAAAAGAATTTGAGAATCAAAAGTTCTTAGATTTCTGCTCTTCAGAAGGAATCAATCATGAGTATTCTTCACCTATCACTCCTCAACAGAATGGGATTGTTGAAAGAAAGAATAGAACTATTCAAGAATCAGCAAGAGCTATGATCCATGCTAAAAAGTTACCTCTGTATTTCTGGGCTGAAGCTATGAACACTGCCTGCTACATCCATAATAGAGTTACCTTGAGAAAAGGAACCCTGTCCACAATATATGAAGTCTGGAAGGGCAGAAAACCCACTGTGAAGTACTTTCATGTGTTTGGAAGTAAATGCTATATTCTGGCAGATAGGGAGCAAAGGAGAAAAATGGATCCTAAAAGTGATGAAGGAATTTTCCTTGGATACTCTATAAACAGCAGAGCATATAGAGTATTTAACTACAGAACAAATGTTATCATGGAGTCCATAAATGTGATAATTGATGATGCTCCTACAGATGTCCCAGAAGATGTTGGAACATCTGCTGATATCAAGATTGAAGCTGAAGAAAAGAATGATCAATATAACTTCACTCAAAATGATACAAGGTCAGAAGATTCAAGCAAACCTCCCTCCATCAGAATACAGAAGGATCATCCCAAAGATTTAATAATTGGTGATCCCAACAGAGGTGTGAGCACTAGATCAAGAGAAGTGATTTCAGGTTCTTGTTTTGTTTCCAAAATAGAACCTAAAAATATCAAGGAAGCTCTCACTGATGAATACTGGATTTGTGCTATGCAAGATGAATTAGGTCAATTCACAAGGAATGAAGTGTGGAATCTTGTTCCTAGACCTGATGACATAAATGTGATTGGAACAAAATGGGTGTATAAGAACAAGTCAAATGAACAAGGAGTTGTTACAAAGAACAAAGCCAGACTTGTAGCTCAAGGATACACTCAAATTGAAGGAGTAGACTTTGATGAAACCTTTGCACCAGTAGCAAGGCTTGAATCAATAAGACTACTGTTGGGAATTGCTTGTATCTTAAAGTTCAAGCTATTTCAAATGGATGTGAAAAGTGCCTTTTTAAATGGCTATCTTAATGAAGAAGTATATGTAGAACAGCCTAAAGGATTTGTTGATCCAAGCTGTCCAAATCATGTATACAAACTAAAGAAAGCACTTTATGGTTTGAAGCAAGCTCCAAGGGCATGGTATGAGAGACTAACCACATTTCTTATCAAGCAAGGATACAGAAAAGGTGGGATTGATAAAACCCTGTTTGTTAAAGATGAAGAAGGAAATGTCATGATTGCTCAAATATATGTTGATGACATTGTCTTTGGTGGGATGTCTGATAAGATGGTCAAACATTTTGTCAAGCAGATGGAATCTGAATTTGAAATGAGTCTAGTAGGTGAATTAACCTACTTTCTTGGTCTGCAAGTAAAGCAAATGGAAGACTCAATGTTTATTTCCCAAAGTAAGTACTCCAAGAACATAGTGAAGAAATTTGGAATGGAAAATGCTTCTCATAAAAGAACTCCTGCTCCCACACATTTAAAGCTGACTAAAGATGAAAAGGGTGAGAATGTAGATCAAAGTTTATATAGAAGCATGATTGGAAGCTTGTTATACCTGACTGCTAGCAGACCAGACATTGCTTTTGCAGTAGGAGTTTGTGCAAGATATCAAGCTGATCCAAAAGTCAGTCATCTTAATCAAGTCAAGAGAATCCTTAAATATGTTAATGGTACTTGTGACTATGGCATAATGTACTTTCATGGTTGCAAACCAATTCTCTCTGGCTTCTGTGATGCTGATTGGGCAGGAAGTGCTGATGACAGAAAAAGCACTTCAGGAGGATGCTTCTTTCTAGGAAACAATCTGATTTCTTGGTTCAGTAAGAAACAGAATTGTGTATCCTTATCTACAGCTGAAGTTGAGTATATAGCAGTAGGTAGCAGTTGTTCTCAGTTGGTTTGGATGAAGCAGATGCTCACTGAGTACAATGTCCCACAGGATGTCATGACATTGTACTGTGACAACTTAAGTGCAATCAACATATCAAAGAATCCTATCCAACATAGCAGGACAAAGCATATTGATATCAGACATCATTTCATCAGAGATCTTGTAGAAGAAAAGGTGATTTCATTGGAGCATGTAGCTACAAATCTGCAGTTAGCTGATATCTTTACCAAAGCATTGGATGCTACACAATTTGAGAACTTAAGGGGCAAACTTGGAATCTGTTTATGTGATATTTAGCAGTTAATGAGATGTGCCAACATGTCATATGACATTGCATGGCATAAGGTCCAGATGGCAAAACCAGTCTGGACAAGATCCTTGGGAATTCCATCCCTAATCATTTGCACTGTAACGGTTACTTATTTAGTAACTACTTATAAGCAGCTATCAAGATTCCCATCATACTATCACAAGCGAATCACATTAACTAGTATTCCTTCAGAAATCATAAACCCTAAAGCTGTTCATCTATCTTCCTCTACAATGTCTCAAAACCCTAAAACTGCTGAGGAAATTCTCAACAAGGAAGACGTGGTTCATGCCACTCCAATCTCTGTTGTGCCAATGCCATCAACACCATTGGACGAGCTCAGGGGAAGCGCCTCTCACACTAAAAAGGCAAGAACACCAAAGAGATGTAAAGATCAAATCAGAAGCAAAGCTAAAGGCATTCCCTCTCCTGCTAACATGTCTACAAGATACTCCAAATATGTTGATGATTCCATCAAGGAGATTGTTAACCAAGTCTTTTCTGAACAAAGAGTGGTGAAAGGGATCTCTGTTCCTTTGAACACCATTCCTGCACCTCAAGAAGAACCAGCTCAAGCTACAAAGGACACTGCTGCAGAACAAGATGTCCCAACAGATGTTGGAACATCTGAAGATAAGAAAAAGAACTCATCTGATGTTGATCTGGAACAATCTAAGGACAATGTTTCAAATGAAAATGATGAAGAGGTCTCTGAAGAACAGGCTCAAGGCTCAAATGAAGATCAAATCCCTGCTGATCAACCAGCTGAAGAGGAGGCTGCTCAATCTCCTCCAGTGGTCAATCTGGAGCAGGACTCTGATACAGAGATCATAGCATCTGTGAAACCCAGCATTGCTAAAAGACTAAGGTCCAGGAAAGGAAAGATGCAAGTTGAACCTGTCATCCCTGAGAAGAAGAAGGCTAGTTCAAAGAAAGGCAAAGCTAAAGCTACCTTTGGTCCAACAAAACCATGGAGCAAAGTTCAAACCCAGAAGAGAAAAGCTGCAACACCATCAGATTCAGATGTTGGATCAGATGTCCCAACATCTCCTCCCAAGAAGAAACCAGCACCAACTAGAGCTTCAACTGCTGTCCCAGAAGCTCCCTTGGACAACATATCCTTCCATCATGTCTCCAGTGTCAACAGATGGAAATATGTGTATCAAAGAAGGGTTGCCTTGGAAAGAGAACTAAGCAGCAATGCACTTGAGTGCACAGAACTGATAGACCTCATCTCTGCTGCAGGACTATTCAAAACAGTCTCAGACCTCTCTCCCTGCTATGAACTACTTGTCAAAGAGTTCATTGTGAATCTTCAGGAGGATTGCTCAAATGGTAAGTCTTCTGAGTTTAGAAAAGTTTTTGTTAGAGGTAAATGTGTACAGTTTTCTCCTCAAATCATCAATGAGTATCTAGGAAGAGAAACAGATGGACCCAATGAATTAGGTAAGACAGATAATCAAGTCTGTAAGGTGATAACTGCTGACCAGGTCAAGGCATGGCCTGTGAAGGGAAAGCTATCTGTAAGCATGCTTACCAGAAAGTATGCCATGCTGAACAGGATTGGTACTTCTAATTGGGTGCCTACCAACCACACTTCCTCAATCTCAACTTGTCTAGCCAGATTCATTTATGCTGTGGGAACTCAAACCAAGCTGGACTATGGAGCTTTTATCTTTGATCAAACCATGAAGCATGCCAGCTCCTCAGCAACAAAGCTTCCAATAGCTTTTCCATCATTGCTGTGTGGTATTGTTCTAAGTCAATACCCTGGGATTTTAAATGAAAAGGACACAGTCTGCAAGAGAGAGAGCCCCCTGGCTTTTCACTACAAATTATTCCTAAGTCATCATGCTGCAGATGTTGAAGCACCTTCTGGGACATCTGCTGGTCCATCCACTTCTAAGAATCCAATCTCCAGGAAGACTTTAATTGCTGAACTCAAAAGCACCTGCAAAGAGCTTGAAGCTAGAAAGCAGAAGCTTGAGGAAATCATCAAAAGGTTGGAAAGTGAAGAAGATCAGAATGCTGCATCTGGTGAAGACAGTGAGGATGATGAAGAAAGTGAAGCTGATAAAGATGAAGACACTGAGGTGGAGGAAGCAACTGAGAGTGATGAATCTGAGTGATCCATGTATGTGAGGCAAATGTAATGACAGTAATAGTGTCTTTGGCCCCTAATTTTGTGTCTACCAAGGGGGAGAACAACAACAAATTTGTACTGCTGTTTAATTTTTGAATGAAATATGTTTGTTTCTGTCTGAACTGAATCAGTGTGTATTTCTGTTGCAACAAGACTGGACACATATTTGTTTGAGGGGGAGTAATCTCAAATAAGAATCAACAGAAAGGTAATGCTATACTCTGATAAAAAGAACTTCTGCTGCACTCTGAAAACCAGGAAAGATGTTAGCCAAAAATTAGCCAAAGGGGGAGTTTGTAGATGTTTAAGAATTGGCAGAATTTTTGACCAAACAAGAAATGCTAAATTCAGTTCAGAATGTCCTATCAGATGTTGGGACATTATCAAACAGAGTATGTGAATTTATTTCAGGATGTCTCATCAGATGTTGGGACATTGTGTGAATAAATTAAGTTCAGTTTTTCAGGATGTCCCAACAGATGTTGAGACATCTCAGACCTGCTACCAGAATTAATTATTGATTAACAGATCAGAGATATTTAAGGAGAACTATCTGGAATTAATTAATGCTGGATAAAAACAGAACAAGGCGCATCTGTAGGGAGTTTTAAATTGAAGATTCAGATTAAAACAGAAGACCTAATGCACCTAGAATATAGGAGGTAACAAACCCTAAATTCAAGGTGACAGTTGCTGCACATTAGGGCTGGATCATTCTACAGAAAGCCCAAAATTCAGATACCTATTTAAACAACAGAAACTCATAGAATTGAGTACGAATTTCAGAAGAAAAAATAAGGTGTCTAGTGTTTTAATAGCAGGTTGTTTTTATGTACCACTTTATGAGCTTTTAAGCAAAAGTGCATTTGTGACTTGATTGAAACTGTGAAGTAAGATCAAGCTGTATTGTTTGAAGGATGTCTTCAATTTCTGTAAACTTGTAAACTTGATCACTGGGTGATTGAGGGGGAGTGAGTAGGGTACTCTTATCTAAGTGAGTCTTAGGTAGAAATTGCATTGGGTAAGTATTAAGTGATAGATTAAACAGGGTGGTTTAAGTCTAGAATTAATATTACTAATAGTGGATTTCCTCCTGGCTTGGTAGCCTCCAGATGTAGGTGTGGTTATACACTGAACTGGGTTAACAAACTTCTGTGTTGTTTATTTTTCCTGCTGTTTAAGTTTTGATTAAACTTGTCAAATGTCCTATTAAGTGTTGGAACATCTCTTAGGACATCTCATTACAGAATTTCAGTCACTTTTTATGGAGAAGAAGGATATATGATTAGCCATGTGAACACATTTAAATATCTCGAAGTGGAAGGTGAATATGTTGAAACTCCATGCCAGACGTTTGAAGTAGTTCCTTGGGTTGTTAATAATTATGAAGCTCCTCATGTTGTCAAGAAAGTTCCTGTGGTCACCAGAGTACCTCCTACAATGGCTTCCCTTAAAGATGCTAGAGCTATGGTGGATGAAGGTGGTTGTACTATTTGGGGTCAGCTTCCTGACATCCCTTACAAGTCTGACAAATTTGGTTTGGGTTTCACTGCAGAGTCCCAGAAGGCTGTTCGTCATGCTCGTGTTGTTCGTATCACCAATCAGGGGATTATGAAAGATCAGATCAATGTTGTGGGTAACTATGATGAAGACTACAACTTGGATGCATGGATTTTTCCTACTGTGGGTGCTGGGCTCAATAATTGGAAAGCTGAAGATGTTATTCCTATCTCCTTTAGTCAGGAGTAAATACTATTACTGTGTTGTTACTTTTAAATTTGTAATTTTTGAACAATTAAACTCTTAAGCCTTGTGCCTTACCCGGGGCACAATGGTGTGTTTGTTTCGGGATGTCATTTCATTTGCATACTTCATTCAATAAAAATCAGTGGATGTTTCGTTTTCGTAAATATTGTGTTCCTTGTCTTTCTTTTATTTTATTTTTGTTTTATCAGCTATGTGTTCTTACACACACCCACATCACTAAAATGCAGATCCTCATCCACTCTGGATCCTGTTGATAACAGTTCTACTATTGCCAATTATAATTTCGAGAATCCGATCTATCAAGCTGAAGATGGAAATGAGGACGATTGTGAAGTACCTGTAGAGCTTGCTAGGTTTATTACAACAAGAAGAGAAAGCTATACAGCCACATGAAGAGCCAATCGAAGTTGTGAATCTGGGAACTAAAGAGAACAGGAAAGAAGTCAAGATAGGGGCTGAATTAGAGGATAGTGTCAAGAGCATATTGATTCAGATGTTACATGATTATGTGGAGATCTTTGCTTGGTCCTATTAAGATATGCCAGGGTTGGATACAGACATTGTGGTTCACCGTTTACCAGTAAAAGAAGACTGTCGTCCAAAGAAGCAGAAGGTTCGTCGCATGCGTCCTGAAATGTCAGAGAAGATTAAAGCAGAGGTGATGAAACAGTTTGATGCAGGGTTCTTACCTGTGACTTCTTATCCTCAATGGGTTGCAAATGTGGTGCCGGTACCCAAGAAAGATGGTAAGGTACGTATGTGTGTAGACTACAGGGATTTGAACAAGGCCAGCCCCAAAGATGACTTTCCACTTCCTCATATTGATGTTCTGGTAGACAATACTGCTCAGCATAAGGTGTTCTCTTTCATGGATGGTTTCTCTGGTTATAATCAAATCAAGATGGCACCAGAAGATATGGAGAAGACAACATTTGTTACACAGTGGGGCACTTTTTGCTATAAGGTGATGCCATTTGGTTTGAAGAATGTCGGGGCAACATATCAGCGTGCTATGGTGGCTTTGTTTCATGATATGATTCATCATGAGATAGAGGTATATGTGGATGATATGATAGCCAGGTCCCATAATGAAGAGAAACATCTTGATCATCTGCATAAGTTGTTTGAGAGGTTGAAGAAATACAAGCTGAGATTGAACCCAAACAAGTGTACTTTTGGAGTTAGGTCTGGTAAACTCCTGGGTTTCATTGTCAGTGGAAAAGGTATTGAAGTAGACCCTGCAAAAGTAAAAGCTATACAAGAGATGCCAGCTCCCCATACTGAGAAGGAAGTCAGAGGTTTCTTGGGACGATTGAATTACATTGCAAGATTTATTTCCCAATTAACTGCCACCTGTGAGCCAATCTTCAAGTTGTTGAAGAAAGATCAGGTGATGGAGTGGAATGATGAATGCCAGACTGCCTTTGATGAAATCAAGAAATATCGGCTAGAACCTCCAATTTTGATGCCACCAGTTGATGGAAGACCCTTGATTATGTACTTAACAGTATTAGACAACTCAATGGGGTGTGTGTTGGGGCAACATGACGAGTCTGGTCGAAAAGAGCAAGCAATATACTACCTTAGCAAAAAGTTGACCGACTGTGAAACAAGATACTCACTGCTCGAGAAAACTTGATGCGCTTTGGCATGGGCTGCTCGCCGACTGAGACAGTATATGTTGACTCATACTACCTTATTGATTTCGAAGATGGATCCAATCAAGTACATATTCGAGAAACCTGCTCTCTCTGGAAGAATAGCAAGATGGCAAATGATCTTGACAGAATATGATATACAGTATACTACTCAGGAGGCCATTAAAGGAAGTGTTGTAGCTGATCATTTGGCTCATCAAGCAGTGGATGATTATCAGTCAATGAGTTTTGAGTTCCCCGATGAAGACATTATGATTATTACTAAAGAACCTGGACAATATGACGGACCTAAACAAGGATCCCGATGGACCATGGTTTTTGATGGAGCCTCTAATGCACTTGGTAATGTTGTTGGTGTTGTGATCAGTTCCCCTGAAGGTTGTCATACCCCAATTACTGCAAGACTTTGTTTCTATTGTACCAATAACATGACTGAGTATGGAGCATGTAACCTGGGTATCAAAGCTGCCATTGATATGAAGATTCAGTTCCTGGACGTATATGGAGATTCAACCCTGGTAGTAAGTCAGATCAAAGGAGATTGGGATACCAAGCATGATAACCTCATTCCTTACAGAGAGTATGTGTTGTCTTTAATCCCACATTTCAAAGAGATTACCTTTGGACATATTCCACGAAGAGAAAATCAGTTGGCAGATGCCTTAGCCACCATGGCATCCATGTTTGAGATCAGCTGGGATAATGAAGCTCCCAAGATTACAATTGATAGATTTGAGAAGCCTGCATACTGCAATGAGATTGACACTGAAGAAGCAGAGGAGAAGCCTTGGTTCTACGAAGTGAAAAGATATCTTGAAGCTTAGGAGTTCCCTGAAGGGGCATCTGTCAAAGATAAGAAGTTTCTGAGAAGGTTTTCTGCTAAGTTCTTCTTGAGTAATGGAATTTTGTACAAGCGTAATCATGATTCAACTTTTCTTCGTTGTGTAGATAAGAAGGAAGCAACCGAGATTATGGAAGATATGCATGATGGGATCTTTGGCACTCATTCTAGTGGTCATACTATGGCAAAGAAGATATTGAGAGCAGGTTACTATTGGTCTACCATGGAAGCTGACTGCTATCAACATTCCAGAACATGTCACAAGTGTCAAATCTATGCTGACAAAGTACATATACCTCCATCACCATTGAATGTGTTGACTGCTCCTTGGCCTTTTGCCATGTGGGGCATTGATATGATTGGTGAGATTAAGCCTACTGCTTCTAATGGGCATCGTTTCATCCTGGTTGCTATTGATTACTTTACAAAATGGGTGGAGGCAGCTTCATTTGCATCTGTTACTAAGAATGTGGTGGCTCGATTCATTAAAAATAATCTCATATGTAGGTATGGCATCCCTGAAAGGATTATTACTGACAATGGCTCTAATCTGAACAACACTATGATTACTGATCTCTGCACGTAGTTCAAGATTAAGCATCACAACTCTTCTCCGTATCGTCCAAACATGAATGGGGCAGTAGAAGCTGCTAATAAGAATATTAAGAAGATTATACAGAAGATGACTGTTACTTACAAGGATTGGCATGAGATGTTACCATTCTCTCTTCATGGTTATCGTACTACAATACGCACTTCAACAGGGGCAACCCCATTCTCCTTAGTTTACGGTATGGAAGCAGTTCTGCCCATTGAAGTTCAGATTCCCTCCTTAAGAATTATGAAGGATGCAGGCTTGGATGAAGATGAGTGGATTCAGACTCGACTTGACCAGATAAATTCGATTGATGAGAAGAGGTTAGCAGTTGTTTGTCATGGCCAGATGTACCAGAAACGGATGATCAAAGCTTTTAATAAGAAGGTTAAGCCAAAGGTATATCAGGCTGGTGACTTGGTAATCAAGCGTATCATATTACCACAGGGTGATCCTAGGGGCAAGTGGACTCCTACATATGAAGGACCATTTGTAGTCAAAACAGTATTCTCAGGAGGTGCCATGATACTTACTACTATGGATGGTGAAGACTTCCCACAGCCTGTAAACAAAGACATAGTTAAAAAATACTACGCATAAAAAGAGACCCGCTAGGTTGACTGGCCTAGGCAAAAATAAGGGCATCCCGGCGAATCAAAAGGGTTCGGGAAAAAATTAGGGATATATATTAAAAAAATGTACACCCGGCAAGTCGAAAACCTGAAAAGGCGGCTTGGGCAAAAAAGGGTATCCCGATGGATTGAAAACCTGAAAAGGCAATCCAGGCAAAAGTTAGGGATTAAAGCGTATGACTATGTCTTGTTTGGATCACCCATAAAACTACAACCAGTTGTGCTACTTACTCAAGCTCGAACAGATAAAGATCAATCCAATCGTTTCCGTCTCGACAATAGAAGATGAGATACTTGAAGATAATGGCAATAGTAAAATTGAAACTCAATAGGATTATTTTCCACATAGTTGATTTTCTCTGTTTTGTAAAAATTTTACGACGAATTCCTCTTACTAGGATTTATGTCTCCTTGTACAAACTTGCCTATGTATAGGTCATTTTGTGATATAAATAAAATTTCATCTTTGAATCCAGATTTACTTTTACCTTATTTACATAAGTGAAACTTCCATTGGTTGTGTTTGAATGTATGTATGCTTTTGAATATGATTGATGTTTACCAGAAATGCATAAAATGCTTAATATGATTGATGTTTACCAGAAATGCATGAAATGCAGTAATAGTATTTACTAAGGACAAACGAGTGAAGGAATTCAACGAAGCTTCACCGGTTCATCCCCACAAGACAGCTACAAATCCCCCAGTAGGGCAAATCCATCTTCATAAATACTTCGAGTTACATCTCCCCTGGAATTTATGTCCATCTCTTTTATCCTCAGTCGGGATACTCAGGAAATCATTCCTTCAACAGGAGTACGACAAACGAAGACGGGAGGTTATGGATACCATACTATCAAACGAAGACGGGAGGTTATGAATATTGTGTTATCAAAAAAGACGGAAACGAGTTCCTCATATTCTTCACTATATTATCGAACGAGATGGGAACGAGTTCCTCATATTCTTCAGCAACAAATCGAGATTTATTTTCCCTGGCCAGCAGTTGTTATACGAAGATATCCAGACGCTTCAGGCTGCATGATGCATACATACATCAGTTACATCATACCATAACATACATATCCATAAGTACATAATACATTTGCTTAGGTGCATCATACTACGCATGCATACATAATGCATAAACTAATATTTCCCTTGCAGGATAGTTATATGCAGGTAAAACAATATCAATATCTTACAACGGGTCAGAAATGATCCATACACTACTCAAGATGTCCTCGAATAGCAGGCAAACGGTCCGTAAAAAGATCCATTCCCTGGTTCAAGACATTTTATTCAGAAGAACAAATCCTGACGTTCTTTTGACCCTTAAGAGCAAATCCTGACGCTCTTTTGGCCCCTTGTTCAAGACTTTTTCAGAAGAACAAATCCTGACGTTCTTTTGAACCTTAAGAGCAAATCCTGACGCTCTTTTGGCCCCTTGTTCAAGACTTTTTCAGAAGAACAAATCCTGACGTTCTTTTGACCCTTAAGAGCAAATCCTGACGCTCTTTTGGCCCCTTGTTCAAGACTTTTTCAGAAGAATAAATCCTGACGTTCTTTTGACCCTTAAGAGCAAATCCTGACGCTCTTTTGGCCTCTTGTTCAAGACTTTTTCAGAAGAACAAATCCTGATGTTCTTTCGACCCTTAAGAGCAAATTCTAACGCTCTTTTGGCCTCTTGTTCAAGACTTTTTCAGAAGAACAAATCCTGACGTTCTTTTGACCCTTAAGAGCAAATCCTGAC
Source organism: Lathyrus aphaca (assembly GCA_963966055.1). Taxonomy (NCBI): domain Eukaryota; kingdom Viridiplantae; phylum Streptophyta; class Magnoliopsida; order Fabales; family Fabaceae; genus Lathyrus; species Lathyrus aphaca. Next base: position 266,635,878 of record OZ014523.1, on the reverse strand, counting down.
GCTCTTTTGGCCCCTTGGTCAAGACATCTTTCAGAAGAACAAATCCTGACGTTCTTTTGACCCTTAAGAGCAAATCCTGACGCTCTTTTGGCCCTTGAATAGCAGGCAAACGGTCTGTAAAAAGATCCATTCCCTGGTTCAAGATATTTTTCAGAAGAACTAATCCTGACGTTCTTTTGACCTTGGAGAGTAAGCAAACGGTCTGTCCAAAGATCCATTCCCTAATCCAAGATATTTCCAGAAGAGATAATCATCACGAAGATGTATTTCTACTGATCCATTCAACAATTCAAATCATGTTGCATAAACGATTCAGAGACGGCCTATACGAAGACCTAGTACTGATATCCAGTATCAACATAAGGATATCATCACATCCTGATACTTTAGATGGCATCTCCAAGCCCATCTCCAGATGGCATCTCTAAGCCCATCTCCAGTTCTTCCAAGTGGCATCTTTAAGCCCACTCAAGAATATACAACTAATCATCAGTATTACTCTACGCACCGGTGAGTGAAAATTTTTGGGCTTTTTGTTCAATCCCCTTCAACCTTCCATGTCACGAATGACACATATACCAATCTAACCCCTCAGGTTTCAGAAAATTGAACAGGGGCAGCTGTTGCACCCCAAAATTTTCCCTCACAAGACCAGACTTTGTGTACTAAGAGGCTCACAAGGTTCACAAGGTTCAGAAGATATCTCATGAGGTTCACAAGGTTCACAAAGTTCACAATTAGTCAGAAGATTTGACATTTCCCTCAGACAATGCATCCTCCTAGGCAATGCATCCTAAACTAGGGTTTTGACTTTAATCAGGCTAAATGGACTTCCAAGGCTTCAAGTGAGCTTCATAACATCTTATATGTGTTCAAGAATCCCCATGACAAGTTTCAAGACTTTTCCCAAAGGTTTGCTCAGTCAGATGATCAGGTAGGTTAAAATCAATCAAAGTAGTTAAAAAGTCAAACTGAGGTCAACTGTGGTCAAACAAAAGTCAAACTTCATGATTATTTGCCAACATCAAGTATATGAAGTAAAATTCATCATTTGATCAAGGTTTGATCATGATTCATCAAAGAGATTTCAGATCATCAAGAATCAGGAGTTTCTAAATTAGGGTTTTCATAGGAAAAGTCAACTGAACTTTGACCAGCCATAACTTTCACATGGTTCATCAAGAATTTTCCATCCAAAGCTCATTTAGAAGAAAATTGAATTCTCTACAACTTTGTGTCTCACAAGCCAAGCCCAAAAATGCTTCATTTGGAAGGTATGAGCTAAGACATTATAGGTCCTTTTAAAAGTCAACAAAAAGTCAACAACTTCAAAAGAGCATAACTTGAGAATGGTAAAAGAGATGGACATGAAACCAATGGGGTTGGTTAGAGTACTCTTTAACCTTTCCAAAATGTCCAAGAACACCCTCATAGCATTAAAATTGAAGGATTTGTGCCCTTGCAAAGTTGGGAAATTTTAGGGAAGTTTATGAAGCAAATAAGGCCTAAAATCAAATCTTTGCTAAATAAGCCCACCAAATTGCCATCCCATCTTTATAAAAACACCAATTACGACCCAACCCACTTATTTTCTGATTTTTATTTTTTTATTTCATATTTATTTGAATTTTATTCATTAAAATACCATTTAAATTGATATAAAATATAAAATCAAATATTTAAAAAAGGATTTTGTTTCTAGAAACTCATGAATATTGTTTGGATTAGATTGATACACAAATTATGAGGATTGTCCCAAAATAGCAAGGTTGGATCAAATAAAAATCCAGTTTTAAGACATAATCTTTTTCAATATTCAAGTGATCCAAAAGTCCAAATAATCATACAATTTTTTGACCTAATATCATTCATATATATACAATGAACATGATACAATACAGGGGGACGAAAATCAGAGGCAAGGTAAGTGAGTTGAAGTTTCAAAAAAAAGTGGAAAAAGTGGAATTCGGTTTCATTGATTCAAAGCCTTAACAAGAGAATTAAAGGTGTAGAATCGTTCCTTGAGGTCTCCTGAACATGTTTCAATCATTATTTGCATCAAAATCACGCTAAAAAGCCCTAACCGAATCGTTTTTTTTTCAAGTTTAATGATTTTTTCGATTTCATACTTTGATGCATTATTAATTGATTCTAATGGCTGGTTTGTGTTTGTAATGACCCTAGGATACTTTCTGGATAATTAGATTGAAGGTTCATGACCTGAATCATAAACTGCCATGGCTAGGGTTTATGCTCCTCATTTTGGGTTTTGCGAAATAATGAATATAAATGAATTCTAAAAACGTAATTGAACTGGGTTTGTTGTATAGAATGCATTGGTGCTTTCAATTTGATGAATTGTTACAGGTTTGATGATCATTGAAGCAAGCTAGGAAAATCTACGAAAATGGATTCGCAGGTAAATTCGTAGAAGAAAACGCAGGTGAATTCGCAGGAAAATTGGAGAAGATGAAGTCAGATGGCGCCAAAGCTGGAATTTGAAAATTGAGATTAATATTTTATTGTTATGTTTCTATATTATTTCAGTTAACAATGGCTAGCCCAGTGGTAGGAGTCATGCGCGTGTGAGGCTAAGGTCTTGGGTTCGATCCCAGGTTTTGATATTCTTTTTTATGATTATTTCACATGTTTTACAGGTTTAATATATAATGATTAATAGTCAATATAATATCAGACGCGCCCCATGTGGCTTGGTGGTTGGAGTGTTTGGTTGTTGGCTGATGGGCAGGGGTTCGAATCCAGGTTCCCACATTTTTGTTCATAATTGTTTTGTTTTAGCAGGATTATCATAATATGAATTTGTTCCATAATACTATCACCGGCGCATGCTGGCTTGATTGGTTTTGATGTTGTGTATTGAGGTAAGGGACCTGGGTTCAAATCCCAGGTCCTATCTTTTTAGCAATTTTTTGTATTTTCTTATTTTTAACTATTTTCTCAATTTTAATTCAATTTAATATAATTCAAGTAATTCCTAAATAAACATCATATTATTTTTTTATAAAAACTTCATATTTTCAAAATCAATATTTTATTTTCTCAAATTTAATTTGTTTAATAATTGAATTAATATTGAATATTTAATACTTTTGTATGTAAACCCTAATTTATTTTGTAAACCCTAATTTATTTTCAAAACTTTAATTTTCTTTTTATAACTTTTTATTTTATTATGTATAAGTTATTAAACATTTTTAATATGTACATATAAGTAAATTATTAGAACTATTAATCATATTTATAAGTATATAATTATTATTATTTATTTCTTTTATTAAAATTCTTAAAAATAATTATTTATTTAATTTTGAACTTTTTATTTGTTTCTATATTATATTGTTATACTAACCTTCTTATATTTATTTTTTATTTGTTATTACTAACCAATTTATTTATTTATTTATTATATGCTTACTTATTTAAATTATTTTTATTATTTTTATAATGTAATTGTGCCAATTATGTAATAGTTGTAGAATTATTTTTATTATTTATTTAAATTGCCATGGTTAGTAAAATAGGGAGTGCAAACATGTTTGTATTTAAAATTGAATTTAGATCATTAATTTGTAAGATAAATACTTGAATTTGTACACGCACACACGTAAGTCGATCTTGGATCGCCATCTCACATTCTTAAGGATACCTCTCATGTTGCCTAAAGAAAAAGGTCAAGTAAGGTGTAAAGAAAAGTACCTTCTATCTATATCATCTAGTCCCTTAAAAGATAAAAAGATCAAGTACCTTCATGGTTGCTTTCGTAAATGATCTTGTCCCTTTCGAATAAAGATGATAAGTCCCTTCGAATTGCTAAATACACCTTACAGTTGCCTAATCAAAGATGTCCCTTCATTTGTCCCTCAAACATCCAAGGTAATGACTACCTATTCCTTAATAATAGGGATAGTCTTACCATTTAAAGGATATTTAAGAACAGAAAAGACTTAACTTATGGTAGGTTCCTCTTAAGTACTTGCTCACTTATTCAAAAATACTTCATTACACTTCACATTTTAAACAATTTTCAAAACAAAGTCTTTATATATATCCGTACAGGGATCATTATAAAGTACTTAAGAAATTTTTTAATCACACATTACACTTCTCAAAACAGTTTAAAGTGAGCTAAGTAACTAAGAGCCCATGGATAACCATGGATGTAAAGGGTGCTAACACCTTCCCTTTACATAACCTACCCCCCGAACCCAAAAATCTTTTAAGGTCTTTCCTGTTCTTTTATGCCCTTTCCTTTGGATAAAATAAAAGCCGGTGGCGACTCTTGTTATCCGCAACATTTAATTAAAGTCAGTTCTCCCACCGTGTTACACATTGCTGCAGCCCTACATTTGAAAAAATCAGACATTGTCCTAGAAACAAGGAGTGGAGTTAAGGGTATTCTTGCTAAGGTATTGATGGAGAAAGCTCAAGTGTTCCTGAAGGCTATGAGTTATGATGCTTTTGAGGAAATCATAGCCCTATTGATCTATGGCTTAGTATTGTTCCCTAAACCAGATCAGTTCATAGATGTACACGCCATCAACATATTTCTGACTCACAATCTAGTGCCTACATTACTTGGAGACATCTTACACTCTCTTTATACCCGTACTACAAAGGCACGAGGAACTCTGATGTGCTGTATACCTTTATTGTCTAAGTGGTTTATTTCTCACCTTCCTCGATTAATGATGAAGAATGAACAAGGGTTCAGGTGGTCTAAGAGGATTATGTCACTTTCTCATTCAGATATTCATTGGTGCTCTCGATCTATGGAAAATGTTACTATCATTGACCGTTGTGGGGAGTTCCCTAATGTGCCACTCCTTGGCATAAGAGGGGGCATTACCTATAATCCTTCCTTAGCTCTACGTCAGTTTGGTTATGCTCGGAGTGATGGTCCTCATGACATGCTTATTCAGGGTATTGTGTTCGACTACGACAACGATCTTCAAGGTTACCGTCAAAGGTTCATACGAGCATGGGGTAAAGTGAACAAGGTTGATAGCAAGACTCTGGAACCCAAGTACATTATTCCTATGGAACCTTATCTCAAATGGGTGCGATCTCGTGCTCAGACTCTTATGATGCCATATCCTGCCATCCTGCCAGTTACCATGGAACCTGTTGCTGAAGGAGATACTTCTTATGTCATTCTTCACCCAAACATGCCCACTGACATGGAGGAGTTACAGAGGTCCTGGATCCAGTTGAAGGAGCAAAGGGATACGTTTGAGACTCATTACAAAGCAAGTCAAGAAAGAATCTTGGAGCTAACAAAAAAACTTCACGAGGAACGGAATCTCAACTCATACCTCAACACAAAGAGGAAACGTCCATGGGAGACTTAAAACCCCATTTTTTGTATTCATTTCATTTTTGTTGTAAGCCCAAGAGGCAAACAAGTTTATTGTTTACTAATAAAAGTTTACTTTCTGATTGTTTAAACAAATTTAAATCCTGCGGTCCTTGAAAACATTGCATATGCATTTACATACCATATCATTGCATTACAGGCTTCTTATGTACAGGTATCTTATCTTCTCGCTGTTTATTTCAGCAGAAATGGCTCTTGAACAGACTGTCAAAGATCTCCAGGCTCAGAATGCACAATTCCAAGAGTTGATTCTGAAATTGTCCAAGGGACAAGATGAGTTGAAGACACTGCTGGCTAAGAAGAAGAAAAAGACTAGAAGATCAGGAGGCCTTATCAATTTGGGAAGAAGATTCAGAGGTCCTATCAAGACAAAGGAACAGATTGAGGATTCTGAGTCTGAAAATTCTGAGAAAGAGGGAGGTATTCTCCATGATACTGTGGGAGATTCTGATTCTGAGGCAAACTATTATCATGATCCTGCTGGCGAAGATAAGTACAAGATGCTGGTAGACAGAATGAATGCCATGGAGTTACAAAAATCTTCTGGGCTTGATTTTGAAGATCTGGGTTTAGTATCTGGAGTGGTTATACCTATTGGCTTAAAGGTTCCTGCTTTTGTGGTGTATGATGGGGTTTCATGTCCCAAGCTGCATTTAAGATCCTATGTCCGGAGGATTCAACCACATACTGCTGATAAGAAGTTATGGATTCATTTCTTCCAAGAGAGCTTGTCTGGAGCTCAATTGGAATGGTACTACCAATTGGAAAGTGTTAATATTCGTGATTGGAATGATCTTGATGAGGCCTTCTATAGGCAATACCAATACAATGCTGATTTAGCACCTACTCGTATGCAGCTCCAAGGCATGTCTATGGGTGCTAAAGAGAGTTTCAAGGAGTATGCCCAGAAATGGAGAGACCTGGCTGGCAGAGTTCAACCTCCTCTGACTGACAAGGAGCTAATGGATATGTTTATGAGTACGTTGAGTGGTCCTTTCTATAGTCACCTCATTGGAAGTTCATCATCTGGTTTCACCAAACTGATAATGAGTGGAGAGCGTGTGGAGAGTGGTATAAGAAGTGGTAAGATACAGGTGGGTGCCTCTTCATCAAACACTGCTAAGAAGCCCCCTAGTGGAAAGAAGGAGTCTAATGCTGTGTATGGTCAACATAGTCGTAACAGGAGTCACCAATTTGTGGGAGCAGTTCACATCTCCAATCCTACTCCTACAGCACCAGAAAAACAACAAAACAATCAACAGAAGCCTAGAAGACAATTCACCAAGATCAACATGTCATTGGCCCAAGCCTTGCAACACATGTTGAAAGGGGAACTCATTACTTTGAAGGACCCTCCTCAGAATCCTAATACTTCCTCTCCTCGATACAATCCTAATGCATGATGTGCCTATCATTCTAATAGTCAGGGACATGACACCAACAACTGCTGGGTGTTGAAAAACAAGATTCAAGATATGATTGAAGCTGGGGAGATTGAACTTAACCCTCCTGGGGCTCCAAATGTGATCACTGCTCCCATGCCCAATCATGAGAAGACTATTAATGTTGTTGATGAGGTTTCCTATGTTTCCTCAGTAGCAGATGTGACTACTCCCCTATCCATTATCAAGAAGAAGCTGGTGCAGGTTGGGTTCTTTCCAGGTTGCAACGAAGACTATTTTTATTGTGCCTACAAACCTGATAGCTGCTGGAAGTTGAAAGATGGTATTCAACGCCTCATGGACAATTACACTATATTGTTTGAGAGGACACCTTCTGTGGAAAGTATGTGTGAACATCTAACTCGAGGTACGAAGCTTGAAGATGTGGCCATGGTTGATAAAGTGCCAGTGAAGATTACCTCCAAGGGTCCTGTCAGGATCACCTCTAATGGTCCTGTCAGGATTACTGCTGAAGGCCCTGTGAAGACTGTTGCTGAAGCTAGAGTGGCTCCCATGATTATTACCACTCCTGGCCATGTTCCTTATACTTCTAATAAAGTTATACCTTGGAATTACGGTTCTGATGTTTACATCCATGGTGTCAAGCAAGAACCTCTGACTGATGCACCTGTTACTGATGATAATCTTGATGTTGATAATATTGCTGGATCTAGTAAGATCACCAGAAGTGGAAGAATTTTCTCTCCTCAGGCTACCTCCAAAGGTGCAGTTACCCCAACTACTACCTCCACTTCTGAGCCCAGTATTGATGCTCGGGGAAAAGGGCCTGTGGTTGAACCTGTGCAAGCTGAGGCACCGGCTGCTGAAAATCTTTCTAAGCAGATGGAAGAAGTGTTGAAGATCATTCGCAAGAGTGATTATGATATTGTTGACCAGTTGGGGCATACTCCCTCCAAAATCTCCATGTTATCTTTGTTGCTATGTTCTGAGGCTCATGCTAAAGCCTTAATCAAGTTCTTGAAGACTGCTCATGTGCCAAATGAAATTTCTATGGATCAATTTGAGAATTGTGTTGCACATCTGACTTATGATAATGGGTTAGGCTTTTCTGATGTTGACTTGACTCCTGCCAAGAGAAACCATAATAGAGCTTTGCATATCTCCATTGAATGTAGGGGCACTACCTTGTCTCATGTGCTGGTGGACAATGGTTCTTCATTAAATGTACTCCCCAAAGAGGTTCTGGACAAGCTCAGTCCTGAGGATGTTGTGTTAAGACCAAGTAATGTAGTGGTGAGGGCCTTTGATGGCTCAAGAAGAGTGGTACATGGAGAAGTAGATCTCCCAATCAAAGTAGGCTCTCAAGTCTTCGACTCTACTTTCTATGTAATGGATATTCGTCATACGTACTCCTGTTTTCTTGGGCACCCCTGGATCCATGGGGCGGGTGCTGTGACTTCCACTTTACATCAGAAGTTGAAATATCCGGCGAAAGGAAAGATTGTCACTGTTTATGGTGAAGAAGAATACATGGTCAGTCATGTGAATACTTTTAAGTATGTTGAGGTGGAGGGTGAATATGTTGAGACTCCTTGCCAGACATTTGAAGTAGTTCCTTGGGTCGTTCCTACTACTGAAGTTCCCCCTGTTGTTAAAAGAGTTCATGTGGTTACCAGAGTACCTCCTACAATGGCCTCCCTCAAAGATGCTAGAGCTGTTGTTGAAGAAGGTGGTTGTACTATTTGGGGTGAGCTTCCTGACATCCCTTATAAGTCTGACAAATTTGGTTTGGGTTTCACTACAGAATCCCAGAAGGATGTTCGTCGTGCTCGTGCTGTTCGTATCACTAATCAAGGGGTCATGAGAGATCAAATTAATGTTGTTGGTGACTATAGTGAAGACTACAACCTGGATGATTGGATCTTTCCTACCATGAGTGATGGGCTCAACAATTGGAAGACCGAAGACGTTATTCCTATCTCCTTTAGTCAGGAGTAAATACTATTACTGTGTTTTTATTTTTGTAATTTCGAACAATTAAACTTTTAAGCCTTGTGTCTTGCCCGGGGCACAAGGGTATGCTTGTTTCGGGATGTCATTTCATTTGCATACTTCATTCAATAAAAATCAATGGACGTTTCGTTTTCGTAAATATTTTGCTCCTTGTCTTTCTTTTATTTTTTATTTTTGTTTTATCAGCTATGTGTTCTTACACACACCCACATCACTAAAATGTAGATCCTCATCCACTCTGGATCCTGTTGATAACAGTTCTACTATTGCTAATTATAATTTCGAGAATCTGATCTATCAAGTTGAAGATGGAAAGGAGGAAAATTGTGAAGTACCTGTAGAGCTTGCTAGGTTATTACAAACAGAAGATAAAGCTATATAACCACATGAAGAGCCAATCGAAGTTGTGAATCTGGGAACTGAAGAAAACAGGAAAGAGGTCAAGGGGCTGAACTAGAAGATTGTGTTAAGAGAATATTAATTCAGATGTTATGTGATTATGTGGAGATCTTTGCTTGGTCCTATGAAGATATGCCAGGGTTGGATACAGACATTGTGGTTCACCGTTTACCGGTAAAAAAAGATTGTTGTCCAAAGAAGCAGAAGGTTCGTCGCATGCATCCTGAAATGTCAGAAAAGATTAAAGCAGAAGTGATGAAGCAGTTTGATGCAGGGTTCTTAGCTGTGACTTCTTATCCTCAATGGGTTGCAAATGTGGTACCAGTACCTAAGAAAGATGGAAAGGTACGCATGTGTGTAGATTACAGGGATTTGAATAAGGTCAGCCCTAAAGATGACTTTCCACTTCCACATATTGATGTTTTGGTAGACAACACTGCTCAGCACAAAGTATTCTCTTTCATGGATGGTTTCGCTGATTACAATCAAATCAAGATGGCACCTGAAGATATGGAGAAGACTACGTTTGTTACACAGTGGGGCACCTTTTGCTATAAAGTGATGCCATTTGGTTTGAAGAACGTCGGGGCAACATATCAGCGTGCTATGGTGGCTTTGTTTCACGATATGATTCATCATGAGATAGAGGTATATGTGGATGATATGATAGCCAGGTCCCAGAATGAAGAGCAACACCTTGATCATATGCATAAGCTGTTTGAGAGGTTGAAGAAATACAGGCTGAGATTGAACCCAAACAAGTGTACTTTTGGAGTTAGATCTGGTAAACTCATGGGTTTCATTGTCAGTGGAAAAGGTATTGAAGTGGACCCTGCAAAAGTGAAAGCTATACAAGAGATGCCAGCTTCCCGTACTGAGAAGGAAGTTAGAGGTTTCTTGGGACGACTGAATTACATTGCAGGATTTATTTCCCAATTAACTACTACCTGTGAGCCAATCTTCAAGTTGTTGAAGAAAGATCAGGTGATGGAATGGAATGACGAGTGCCAGACAGCCTTTGATGAAATCAAGAGATATCTTCTAGAACCTCCAATTTTGATGCCACCAGTTGATGGAAGACCCTTGATTATGTACTTAACAGTATTAGACAACTCAATGGGGTGTGTGTTGGGGCAACATGACGAGTCTGGTCAAAAAGAGCAGGCAATCTACTACCTTAGCAAAAAGTTTACCGACTATGAAACAAGATACTCACTGCTTGAGAAAACTTGTTGCGCTTTGGCATGGGTTGCTCGCCGACTAAGACAGTATATGTTGACTCATACTACCTTGTTGATTTCAAAGATGGATCCAATCAAGTACATATTTGAGAAACCTGCTATCTCCGAATGAATAGCAAGATGGCAAATTATCTTAACAGAATATGATATACAGTACACTACTCAGAAGGCCATTAAAGGAAGTGTTGTAGCTGATCATTTGGCTCATCAAGCAGTGGATGATTACCAGTCAATGAGTTTTGAGTTCCCTGATGAAGAAATTATGATTATTACCAAAGAACCTGGACAATATGATGGACCTGAACAAGGATCCCGATGGACTATGGTTTTTGATGGAGCTTCTAATGCACTTGGTAATGGTGTTGGTGTTGTGATCATTTCCCCTAAAGGATGGCATACCCCAATTACAGCAAGACTTTTTTTCTGTTGTACCAATAACATGGCTGAGTATGAGGCATGTATCCTGGGCATCAAAGCTGCAATTGATATGAAGATTCAGTTCCTGGACGTATATGGAGATTCAGCCTTGGTTGTGAGTCAAATTAAAGGAGATTGGGATACCAAGCATGAAAATATTATTCCTTACAGAGAGCATGTGTTGTATTTGATCCCATATTTTGAAGAGATTACCTTTGGACATATTCCACAAGGAGAAAATCAGTTGGCAGATGCACTAGCCACCATGGCATCTATGTTTGAGATTAGCTGGGATGATGAAGCTCCCAAGATCACTATTGACAGATTTGAGAAGCCTGTATACTGAAATGAGATTGATACTGAAGGAAGAGAGGAGAAGCCTTGGTTCTATGAAGTAAAAAAATATCTTGAAACTCAGGAGTTCCCTGAAGGGGCATCTGTCAAAGATAAGAAGTTTCTGAGGAGGTTTTCTGCTAAGTTCTTCTTGAGTAATGGAATTTTGTACAAGCGCAATCATGATTCAACTTTGCTTCGTTGTGTGGATAAGAAGGAAGCAACAGAGATTACGGAAGACATGCATGATGGGATCTTTGGAACTCATTCTAGTGGTCATACCATGGCAAAGAAAATATTGAGAGCAGGTTACTATTGGTCTACTATGGAAGCTGACTGCTATCAACATTCCAGAACATGTCACAAGTGTCAAATCTATACAGATAAAGTACATATACCTCCAGCTCCATTGAATGTGTTGACTGCTCCTTGGTTGTTTGCCATGTGGGGCATTGATATGATTGGTGAGATCAAGCCTACTGCTTCTAATAGGCATCGTTTCATCCTGGTTGCTATTGATTACTTTACAAAGTGGGTGGAGGCAGCCTCATTTGCATCTGTTACCAAGAATGTTGTGGCTCGATTCATTAAGAATAATCTCATATGTAGGTATGGCATCCCTGAAAGGATTATCACAGACAATGGCTCTAATCTGAATAACACCATGATTACTGATCTTTGCATGCAGTTCAAGATTAAGCATCACAACTCTTCTCCGTATCGCCCGAAAATGAATGGGGCAGTAGAAGCTGCTAATAAGAACATCAAGAAGATTATACAAAAGATGATTGTTACTTACAAGGATTGGCATGAGATGTTACCATTTTCTCTTCATGGTTATCGTACTACAATACGTACTTCAACAGGGGCAACCCCATTCTCCCTAGTCTATGGTATGGAAGCAGTTCTGCCCATTGAAGTTCAGATCCCCTCCTTAAGAATCATGAAGGATGCAGGCTTGGATGAAGATGAATGGATTCAGACTCGACTTGACCAGATAAATTTGATTTATGAGAAAAGGTTGGCAGCTGTTTGTCATGGTCAGATGTATCAGAAACGGATGATCAAAGCTTTTAATAAGAAGGTTAAGCAAAAGGTATATCAGGTTGGTGACTTGATAATCAAGCGTATTTAACTACCACAGGGTGATCCTAGGGGAAAGTGGACTCCTACATACGAAGGACCATTTTTAGTCAAGAGGATATTTCAGGAGGTGCCATGATGCTTACTACTATGGATGGTGAAGACTTCCCACAGCCCGTAAACGCAGACATAGTTAAAAAATACTACGCATAAAAAGAGACCCGCTAGGTTGACTGGCCTAGGCAAAAATAAGGGCATCCCAGCGAACCAAAAGGGTTCGCGAAAAAATTAGGGATATATATATATAAAAAAGTGTACACCCGGCAAGTCGAAAACCTGAAAAGGCGGCTTGGGCAAAAAAGGGTATCCCGGTGGATTGAAAACCTGAAATGGCAATCCAGGCAAAAGTTAGGGATTAAAGCGTATGACTATGTCTCGTTTGAATCACTCCTGTAACTCCAATTGTTGATGCTACCTAACTCAAGTTCAAACAGATAAAGCTCAATCCAATCGTTTCCGTCTCAACAGCAGAAGATGAGATACTTGAAGATAATGGCAATAGTAGAATTGAAACGCAATAGGATTATTTCTCACATAGCTGTTTTTCTTTGCTTTGACTTCTGTCTCCTTGTACAAACTTGCCTATGTATAGGTCACTTTATAATATAAATAAAATCTTATCTTTGAATCCAGATTTACTTTTACCCTATTTACCTAAGCGAAAACGTCCATTGGTTGTGTTTGAATGTATGTATGATTTTGAATATGATTGATGTTTACCCGAAATGCATAAAATACAGTAATAGTATTTACTAAGGACGAACGAAGGTAGGGATTCAACGAAGCTTCGCCGGTTCATCCCCACAAGACAACTACAAATCCCCAATAGGGCAAATCTATCTTTATAGATACTTCGAGTTACATCTCCCCTTGAATTTATGTCCATCTCTTTTATCCTCAGTCGGGATACTCAAGAACTTATTCCTTCAATAGAAGTATGACGAACAAAGACGGGAGGTTATAAATACTATATTATCAAACAAAACGGGAACGAGGTCCTCATATTCTTCAGCAACGAATCGGGATTTATTTTCCCTAGCCAGCAGTTGTTATACAAAGATATCCAGACGCTTCAGGCTGCATGTTTCATACATACATCATTTATATTATACCATAACATATCCATAAATGCATAATGCATGCATACATATTGCATAAACTAACTTTTTCCTTGCAGGATGGTTATATACAGATAAAATACTATTAACAATTCACAACAGGTCAGAGAAGATCTATACGAAGGTCTAGTGCTGACACTTAATTCAGGGATGATCTCCACGAAGATTCATTGCTGATAATCATTACTCAAGTGGTCCTTGGATAGTAGGCAAACGGTCTATACGAAGATATATTCCCTAATCCAGGATATTTTCAAGGGATATAATCGTCACGAAGATTTAATCCTGATATTCTTTTATCCTTGGATAGTAGGCAAACGGTCTATACGAAGATCTATTCCCTAATCCAGGATATTTCCAGAGGAGATAATCGTCACGAAGATTTATTTCTATTGGTCTATTCAACAATTCAAAACAGTTCAGAGACGATTTATACGAAGATCTAGTGCTGATACTTAATTCAAAAAAAAATCTCCACGAAGATTTTGTTCTGACACTTAAATTAAAGGATGTTCTTAGATATGGTTCAGAGACGATCTATACGAAGATCTAAGCCCTGACACTTAATGAAGGATATTCTTTTTCCCAAGAGATAATGCATAGACGATATATACGAAGATCTAGTTCTAGCATTCAATTCAAACCATGTTGCATAAACGATTCAGAGACGGCCTATACGAAGACCTAGTACTGATATCCAATATCAACATCAATATATTATCACCTCCTGATAGTATGGATGGCATCTATAAGCCCATCTCCAGTTCTTCCAAGTGGCATCTTCAAGCCCACTTAAGCATATACAACTAATCATCAGTGTTACTTTACACACCGGCGAGTGCAAATTTTTGGGCTTTTGTGTTCAATCCCCTTCAACCTTCCAGGTCACGAATGGCACATATACCAATCTAACCCCTCAGGTTTCAGAAAATTGAACAGGGGCAACTGTTGCACCCCAAAATTTGCCCTCACCAAGACAAGACATTGTGTACTAAGGTGTCCTAATAGGTTCACAAGGTTCACACGGTATCTCAAGAGGTTCACAAGGTTCACAATTAGTCAGAAAGTTTGACAATTCCCTCAGACAATGCATCTTCCTAAGCAATGCATCTTAAACTAGGGTTTTGACTTTCATCAGGCTAAATGGACTTCCAAGGCTTCAAGTGAGCTTCATAACATCCTATATGTCTTCAAGAATCCCCATGTCAAGTTTCAAGGCTTTCCCAAAAGGTTTGCTCAATCAGATGAATAGATAGGCTAAAATCAGTCAAAGTAGTTAAAAAGTCAAACTGAGGTCAATTGTGGTCAAACCAAAGTCAAACTTCATGATTTTTTGCCAACATCAAGTATATGAAGTAAAATTCATTATTTTATCAAGGGTTGATCATGATTCATCAAGGATATTTCAGATCATCAAGAATCAGGAGTTTCTAAATTAGGGTTTTCACAAGAAAAGTCAACTGAACTTTGACCAGCCATAACTTTCACATGCTTCATCAAAAATTTCCCATCCAAAGCTAATTTTGAAGGAAATTGAATTCTCTACAACTTTGTGTCTCACAAGCCAAGCCCAAAAATGCTTCATTTGGAAGGTATAAGTTAAGACATTATAGGTCATTTTAAAAGTCTACAAAAAGTCAACAACTTCCAAAGAGCATAACTTGAGAATGGTAAAAGATATGGACATGAGACCAAAGAGGTTGGTTAGAGGACTCTTTAAGATTTCCAAAATGTCCAAGAAAACCTTCATAGCATTAAAATTGATTGATTTGTGCCTTTGCAAAGTTGGGAAATTTTTGAGAGGTTTATGAATCAAATGGGACCTTAGAACCAAATTTCTCCAAATGGGCTTGCATTTTTATGACCCAAACACTTCCATGACAGCATGCACGAATTAAAAATTATTTATTCAAATTTTTATTCATTTTATTTTATTTATTATGATTTTATACATTAAAAATCATTTTAAATCAAAATAAAATATAAATGTTGCAATATTTGATGAGATTTTTGTTCAAGAAAGTCTTAAAGGCCATTTAGAAGTGATTGAGATCATACAAAATCATATCAACCAAAAATAGCAAGGATATATCAAATTTTTCAATACTTTGAAGGCAGATCTTTTTCAATCTCAAACTATCCAAAGGTCCAAAGTAAAGATTGATTTTTTGACCTAATTATGTTCTATGATATATATACAACATAAACCAATGAAGAGAACACAAATTGCAGCCTCCAAGAACAATAATCAAACTTCAAAAATTCAAGCAAAAACATACATTTGGTTTTTGATTTGCAGGAGGTTTCAAGGAATTTTGAAGGTTCAAACATGATCCTTGGACATCATTGATCGTATCTCAATCATCACATTGCTCCATAACATCTCATATTGACGAATCCGATCCAAACTTTTTTCATATTTTTTTATTTTTCGTTCTTGATCATTCACGTATCATTAACTAATTTTGTTTGATGATTTGTTTTTAGTGGATGTTTGTGATGAATTATGGGTGATTGGATTGAAGAAACCATGGCTAAATCGTAGAATGCCATTTTAGGGTTCATAACCTTCGAATTGGGGTTTCCCAATTAAGTGAATATAAATGCCTTCTAAAACCATAAATCAATTGCAAATACTGTCTGGATCATATTTATGTGATTAATTTGACAAAACTATGTGTAAATGGTATTGTATGAGTTTCGTAGGTTTTCACATGCAGGAAAAAACGCAGGAGTTTTGGCAGGTAATTTCGCAGGTAAACCTGCGAAATCCCAAGGAAGAAGATGACCCATTGGCGCCATCTGGAAAATTCAAAAATTTGATTTAATATTTTTAGAATTGTTTTCTATTTTGTTTCAACAAGTGTAGGTTGGCCTAGTGGTGAGGGTTGCGCGTATTGTTGCTCAGGACCTTGGTTCGATTCTCTGGTTGCAGCATTCTTTTTACTAATTTTTCCATTTATTCGTATAACTTAATATATTATGATTTATTGTGGATTGTATAGCAGACACGCCCATGTGGCTTGGTGGTTGGAGTGTTTGATTGTTGACTGATGGTTCAGGGGTTCGAATCCAGGTTCCCACATTTTTGTTCATAATTATTTTGTTTTAGCAGGATTAAAATATAATGAATTTGTTCCATAATATTATCACCAGCGCATGCTGGCCTGATTGATTTTGATGTTGCGTATTGAGGTAAGGGACCTGGGTTCAAATCCCAGGTCCTATCTTTTTGGCCAATTGTTCATATTTTTTTTCCTATTTTCTATTTTTTTCACATAATAAACTTTATTTTGTTTAAATTATTAATTATTAAATTACAAAACTAATTTCTAAATAATATTATACTATTTTCTTTATATTCTTAAAAATCATAATTTATTTTATTAAATGTAAAATTGTTTCTATTTATTTTGTAATATGTTTATATTATTCTTATGTATATATTTTTGTAAATAAGTGAAATAATTAGGTTTAGATTAATTCCAAAACCCTAATTTCATAAACCCTAATTTTCTAAATCCTAATTTTCTTAACCCCAATTTTTCTTAAATAAATATAAACCCTAATTTTTTTCAAAACTCTAATTTTTATTAACTTTAATATTTAATTTAATTTTTGTTATAAACCATAATTCAATAATTAATCATGTTTTGTAAATAATTATTATTTTGTTGATTATTATTATAATCATTCTATTTTCTTCTTAAAATTTTTCTAAAATAGTTTATTTAACTTAAATATTTTCTCTTAAATTGTTATTTTTTCTTTATATTTTTGCTAACCCCTTTTCTTTTTATTATTATTACTAACCTTTGAATTATCACTTATTTATTATATTTATCATTATCATTTCTATTATTATGTAATTGCGAAAGCCATGTAATAGTCATAGATTTATTTTTGTCTTTATTTTATTTTTTGTAAATATTTTTATTGCCATGGTTAGTAATTTTAGGGTGTGTATAACTATGTGTAATTAAAATGACTTAGATAATTAATCTTAAATAAGATAAATACTTGAATATGAACACTCACACACGTAAGTCGATCTTTGATGGCCATGCTCCACTTCCTAGGGTTACCTCTCATGTTGCCTATTTCTAAGGTCAAGTAAGGTGTCTTAAGCAAAGTCCCTCCATTAATATCATCAAGTCCCTTCAAATTATAAGATCAAGTCCCTTCGAGGTTGCCTACGGAATAATGATCTTGTCCCTTCGAATAAAAGATGATAAGTCCCTACGAATTGCTAAAGACACCTTGCAGTTGCCTAAATTCAGATGTCCCTTCACTTGTCCCTTATCACATCCAAGGTAATGACTACCTATTCCTTAATAATAGGGCTAGTCTTACCATTGAAAGAACATATAAGAACATGAAAGACTTAATCTAGGGTAGGTACATCTTAGTTACTTGCTCACATTTCAAAATACTTTTCACACCTCACAATATTTTCAAAACATTTTCAAAACAAGGCTTTGTATACATCCATACGAGGATCATTACAAAGTACTTAGAAAATTTCTAATCACACACTACACTCTTCAAAAATAATTAAAGTGAGCTAAGTAACTAAGAGCCTATGGATAACCATGGATATAAAGGGTGCTAACACCTTCCCTTTATATAACCTACCCCCCGAACCCAAGTCTTTTCAAAATGGTCTTTCCTGTTCTTTTATGTCCCTTCCTTTTGGATAAAATAAAAGTCGGTGGCGACTCTTGCTATCCGCTGTTGCACCCCAAAATTTGCCCTCCCCAAGACATAACATTGTGTACTAAGAGGTTCACAAGGTTCACAAGACATCTCATGAGGTTCACAAGGTTCACAGGGTTCACAATTAGTCAGAAAGTTTGACAATTCCCTCAGACAATGCATCCTCCTAAGCAAGGCATCCTAAACTAGGGTTTTGACTTTCATCAGGCTAAATGGGCTTCCAAGACTTCAAGTGAGCTTTATAGCATCCTATATGCGTTCAAGAATCCCCATGTCAAGTTTCAAGACTTTCCCAAGAGATTTGCTCAGTCAGATGATCAGATAGGTTAAAATCAGTCAAAGCAGTCAAAAAGTCAAACTGAGGTCAACTGTGGTCAAACCAAAATCAAACTTCATGATTTTTTGCCAACATCAAGTATATGAAGTAAAATTCATCATTTGATCAAGGGTTTATCATGATTCATCAAGGAGATTTCAGATCATCAAGAATCAGGAGTTTCTAAATTAGGGTTTTCATAGGAAAAGTCAACTGAACTTTGACCAGCTATAACTTTTACATGCTTCATCAAAATTTCTTACATCCAAAGCTCATTTTTAAGGAAATTGAATTCTCTACTACTTTGTGTCTCACAAGCCAAGCCCAAAAATGCTTCATTTGGAAGGTATGAGCTAAGACATTATAGGTCCTTTTAAAAGTCAACAAAAAGTCAACAACTTCAAAAGCGCATAACTTGAGAATGGTAAAAGATATGGACCTGAAACCAAAGAGATTGATTAGAGGACTCTTTAAGCTTTCCAAAATGTCCAAGAACACCCTAATAGCATTAAAATTGAAGGATTTGTATCCTTGCAAAATTGGGAAATTTTTGGGAAATTTATGAAGCAAATAAGGCCTTAAAACCAATTTTTGCTAAATGAGCCCACCAAATTGCCATCCAAACTTTTCAAACTCATCAAGCACGACCCAACCCACTCATTTTCTGATTTTTTATTTTTTATTTTATATTTATTTGAATTTTATCCATTAAAATACAAATTAAATTGAAATAAAATATAAAAATCATATATTTGAAAAGGATTTGGTTTCTAGAAGGTCTTAAGACTTATTTAGACTTGTTTGATACAAAAATAATGGAGATCACACCAAAATAGCAAGGCTAGATCAAGTAAAATAAAGTTTTAATATCACATCTTTTTCAATCTTAAAAAATCCAAAAGTCCATAGTTTTGTGAAAAAATTTGACCTAATTTCATTGTATCATATATATACAACATAAGGCTAAGCATTATGGACGAATTCAGAGCCTCAAGGATAAGTTTTGCATTTTCAAAATTCATCAAAAATTTGAAATTCAGATTCTAATATTGTGTGGTTTTTCAGGTGAATTAAGGACACCAATCTCTTCCTTGAACATCATTGATCATGTTTCAATTGTCATATGCATCCAAAGCCGCATGAATGCCCTTAACCGAATCTGGTTTTATGCGTGTTTTGCATTTTTTCGAATCCATGGTTGTGCTTAATATAAATTGTTATTGATGTTTTAAGATTGTTTAAAATGTATCATAGAACAATTCTGGATGTTTGGTTTTGAGTTCTCGTGCAGGAATCGTGTTCTACCATGGCTAGGGTTTCAAACCCTCATTTGGGATCTTCTTATTTAAGGGGTTTAAAGACTTATGGATGATGCTATTAGATCGTATAGGTCATGGGGAATCAAATGGTGTTATCAATTTTGATTATTGGTACGGTTTTCGTGATGTTCTAACAACCTAGGTTTACCTGCCAAAACATTTTTCACAGGAAAATTGGTGATAGAATCCGAAGGTAATTCCGCAGTGACCAAGGAAGAAGATGAGTCCATTGGCGCGAATTGGCTGAATTCAAAATTTTATCTATTTTTATAATATATATGTTTTATATGCATATCACAGCGTGCAGTTTGGCCCAGTGGTAAAGAGCTTGGCTTGGTGTACGGGAAGGCTAGGGATCGAATATGGCCCTCAGCGAATTTTTTTTATTTATTATCTTCTTTCATTTCTTTTTTTATATAATTATTTGTCATTGTTTGATAAAGGCAACAACACAGGTGGCCTAGTGGAAGGATGGTTGGACCAGTGTGGATAAACCTAGGGCGTGGGTTCGATCCCAGCCCCAGGTATTTTGTTTTCTTTCAATTTTTTCTATTTTATTTATTTGTTTATAATATTTAACTCATTTAATTTCTTATAAAATTAATTTCTAAATAATAAATTCTAACATATTTCTATAAAAAACTTAATATTTTCAAGATCATAACTTGTTTTTTTTTTCTTAAATTCAAAATTGTTTTTTTTTCTATTTTATTTTAAGTTTATAGTTATTATTATCATATATGTATATATTATTATCATTTATTTATTTTTGTAAATAGTTAAATTAATAATGTAAATTAAATTATAAATCCTAATTCTATTTTTTCTACAATTTCTAAAACCCTAATTTTATTTTTCTAACCCTATTTCTTATTTAATTTAAATATTAAAATTAATTAAACTTTTCTAATATCTAATTAAAATAATTAATAATATATTCTTTGTAAATATTTATTCCATGACTTCATATTATTATTCTCATTATATTTTCTTTTAAAAAAAAAATTCTTTTAAAAAATGTTTATTTAATTCAAAAATAATTAATTAACTTGTATATATTTTTGTGCTAACCTCCTTTTTCTTATAATTATTTTTATTACTAACCCTTCTATTATTTATTGGTATGCTTATTATTTAAATCGTTTCCATATTTATGTAACTGTAAAAGTCGTGTAATAGTCGTAGGTTTTAGTTTCCGTCTTTATTTTATTAGTTATAAATGTTTATATTGCCATGGTTAGTAAAAATAGGGAGTGATAACATGTTTGTATTTTAAAATTAATTTAGAATCACTAATTGAATAAGATAAATATATGAACCTATACACGCACACACGTAAGTCAATCTTTGATCGCCATCTCACTTCCTAAGATTATCCCTCATGTTGCCTAAATAAAAAGGTCAAGTAAGGTGTCTAAAAAGCAAAGTCCCTTCTCATGAACAAATCATCTAGTCCCTCCAATATTATAAGATCAAGTCCCTTCGATGTTGTCTTCGTAAATGATCTTGTCCCTTTCGAATAAAAGATGACAAGTCCCTTCGTATTGCTAAGACACCTTACAGTTTACTAAACACAGGTGACCCTTCATATGTCCCTTATAACATCCAAGGTAATGACTACCAATTCCTTAATAATAGGGATAGTCTTACCATTTAAAGAACATTTAAGAACAGTAAAGATTTCACTTAGGGTAGGTTCCTCTTAAGTACTTGCTCATTTTTTTCATCAAATTACTTCATTACACTTTACATTTTAAACAATTTTCAAAACAAAGTCTTTATATATATCCGTACAAGGATCATTATAAATTACTTAAGAAAATTTTTAATCACACATTACACTTCTCAAAACAATTTAAAGTGAGCTAAGTAACTAAGAGCCATGGATAACCATGGATGTAAAGGGTGCTAACACCTTCCCTTTACATAACCTACCCCTCGAACTCAAAAATATTTTAAGGTCTTTCCTGTTCTTTTATGCCCTTTCCTTTGGATAAAATAAAAGTCGGTGGCGACTCTTGCTATCCGCAACATTTAACTAAAGTCAGTTCTCCCACCGTGTTATATCCGCAACATTTAAACTAAAGTCAGTTCTCCCACCGTGTTACACACAGACACTTGATTACCTGATTCACTACACAGACATATCACTGATCACATGCCTTGCCTTGCATAACATCATAACATCATTAATCATTTGTGTTCTTTTTATTCTCAGGGTTCATCACCTCCTATTCCTGGTCATATTTGTTGCTTCAACATGGAGATTCCAAGGAAGAGAAATGTCCATTATACATTCCCACATCCAAAAACAAATGGTATTCAAAAGTTAATTAGCTTGATGAGTGAGAAAGTGCTTGACGATTTTAGAAAAGAGTTTGGAAAGATCCTAGACTATGTGAATAAGCCAACCATTGACCAGAGGGATAGCCTGCATTCTCTACTGCAGTTCTATGATCCGCAGTTGAGGGTCTTTGTTTTCCCTGACTACCTTTTGGCTCCCACATTAGAAGAGATATCCAACATCCTCAGAATTCCCATAAAAATGGTGCTCCTTACTATGGCTTAGAGAAGATGCCTTCATCCAAAGATATAGTTGACTCCTTTCTTTTGGATTTATCCAAGGTTAGCAGAGGACTGGATGCCACCAAAGGTAAAGGACTTTTCTTGGATTTTCTTATCAAGGAAGCTCAAGATCTGGCCTCTGAAAACAAATGGGCTAAGTTCAGTACCTTGATTGCTTTGATAGTGTATGGGACCAGTTTGTTTCCAGGAGAAAAGGGTTTGATCAGCATGGAAGCCATCACTATATTTGCCAGAAGAAATCCAGTACCCACTTTGCTAGGTGACTTTTACTATGGAGTTCACCACAGGAATGAAAAGAGGAAAGGACATGTAAATTATTGTGCTCCCCTATTTGCTGATTGGTTTGTAAGGAAACTCCCTAAATCAGGGCCTTTCCAGGATTTGAAACAATCTTGGAAGTGGTCCAAAAGATTAATGGGCTTAACCTCAGTTGACATTGCTTGGGGATGCAACAGGGATCTTGTGGGCAAAGAAATATTGGTCAGTTGTGGTAGCTTCCAAAATGTGCCTTTGATAGGAAGGAAATGTGGGATTAGCTACAATCCTATCTTATCCAGGAAACAATTTGGTACCCATTAAGAGTTGTACCTTTGATTGAAGAGATGAATGAGTCTTTATACTTTCCATCATAAGGAAATCTCAAGATGAGTATACTAGCATCCCAAGCTTGGGAGGTTAGAGTGATGAAGGGGAAGAAAGACTTTGGGAGAGTAGATCCCAAGACTTATGATCCTTTTGCCACCTGGTTGGAAGATCGTGTAGAGACTCTATTGCTCTCATTATCTAAGGAAACACCTCTCTACCCTAAGGAGGTAGCACCCATAACTTCAGTGCCTCTTCAAGAATATCAAAAATTGGAAACCTTGGTTCAACAACTCAGGTTGGAGAATCAAGAAGCCTACAATTCATGCCAAAAATTGAATATGCAAAACCAGAAATTGGAGGAAAGGGCTCATAAAGCTGGAGAAATGGTCAGGCTCAAGCAACAAGACTTTCAAGAGAGAGAGCTCTACTTCAAGAAAAGGGGATTAACTGAAACTAACAAGGCGGTCCGGCGCTGGAAGGAGAAGAAAGAGTTGAATGAAGCTAATGAAGCTGTCACTTTATGGGAAGAGAAGTGGGAAGACAATTTTAAAAAGAAGAAAGAGCTGGAAGCTAAGCACAAGCTAGAAATCAAGAGTCTTCAAGATTCTTTAGATGGACAGATAGAGCTCCTTCAGAAGGCTTATCATCAGGAGAAGAGTCGTCTCCAAGGTCTAGCAGAAAGTCAACAAGCAGTAAAAGAAGCTCAGAAAGAAATAGAAGAGTTGAAATTGAAAGTTGATGTCAATAAAGTCAAGACTGATTCCATTACAAGCCAAGAAAGCGAAAAGGTGTTCCTACAAAAAATTGAGGAATTGCATGCCTCCTTTGACCTTAGGGATGTCCTGATTCAAAAGCTCATCCAGGAACCATCACATCCAGATATAGTTCAACTGCTGCAAGGTGCCAAGCGCCTTAGTTGGAGATTGCAGGATGTAGATGTTCCTAAGCTTTAGTCTTGTATTCATATGACTTGGATTACCCACAGGCTTGTTGTGGGATTCCCCTCTCTCTTGATGTACCTTTTTCTTTTTGATGTATGAATTTGTACCCTGTGAGGGTTTTTGCTATTCCATATATCTTCTGATTTACCTGAAGTCTCTGATTGTTATCTGTTGCACGAATAAGAGATAATACTGCCACTTCACATCTGAATGTCACAACAAGGTCTTTTTGCAAAGGCTATTTTCTCAACACCAGAATGGGAAAGTAAACAAAACCTTGGGAATAAAAGGAACACATTGAATTGCATACACATAATTTGCATCTTTCTTTGTTTCTGCAGGTTTTCTACAGGGTGCTTAACTTATCTGAATTTTAGGCAAAGATTGCGAGAGCTGCCAAGACCCAACATCTCCGACAAAGTATCCTGCATCGTTACGCAACACGCAACAAACAAAGGACCGTCATGGATGCTATGCAAACTGAGCTTAATGAGTTTCGCATCAGAATGGGGGAATTCATGGTCATGATGCAAGGGATGGCTCAGGGACAACAAGATTTGAGGAATGCTATTCAAGGACTCAATCCTCCTCAGACTGATCCTCCAGTAGTCACTCCAGAAGTACAAGTGAATCCTCCCAACACCAACAGTGGCCCAGGTGGACCTCCAGTTCCAGAACCTGGCACAACAACCTTTATCCATGTGTTAGACAGGCAAGAGGATCAGTTTCCTACCTTTAACAATGATATGGGGTTTGGTGGAGAAGGAAATTTCCAGGACTTTTTACTGCTAGCTGAGAAGGTCAAAGCCCTTGAGTGTAAGGACACTCTTGGGATAGACGTATCTGACATGGGCCTAGTCCCAGGGGTGGTTATTCCTCACAAGTTCAGGCGACCTACGTTCGACAAGTATAACGTTAACTCCTGCCCTAAAACTCATCTGCAGGCATTCTACAGAAAGATTGCTGCCCATACCAGGGATGAGAAGCTCTGGATGTACTATTTCCAGGATAGTCTCTCCGGAGGATCCTTGGAATGGTATATGAAGTTGGAAAGAAATTCTATAAGAAGCTGGAAGGAGTTGGGAGAAGCTTTTCTGAAACAGTATCAATATAACATTGACATGGCGCCCAGTCGCACTCAGCTACAAAGTCTGACTCAGAAGAACTCGGAGAGTTTCAAAGATTATGCACAGAGGTGGTGTGAAGTGGCCGCTAGGGTGCAACCACCATTGCTAGAAAGAGAAATGGTAGACCTTTTCCTGGACACCCTTCATGGGCATTTCATGGAAAGGTTGGCTGGATGTTCTTCAAGCGGCTTTTCAAATATTATCTTGACTGGCTAGAGGATAGAGAGCTGGATTAAGTAGGGGAAGATCCTGAATGGTGGCGCTTCAATTTCTGGTGTCAAGAATCCTTTCTTGAAGAGGAGAGAAGGAGAGACCAGGGAAGTATATGCACAAAGAGGCGGAGGTAATAAAGGTGTTTATCATCAAGTGGCCCCTATCCCTATCTCATCTCAACCTGTTCAACAACAAGTCCAATAACCGCAACAGAAACGCCAACAAGGGTATCAACAAAGAGCTCCTCATCCATATTATCCCCAAAGGACCAGAGAAAGACAGTTTGAAACCCCACCTATGTCCTACTCTCAACTTTTGAAGAATCTCCTCCAACTCCAAATGGTTCAGCTCAGAACTTTGCAACCCCCGAAGCCAGGGCAACTCCCTGAAGGTTATTTTCGCTCCCGGGATTTTCATCCTAGTACAAACGTGAAAGTGGCGCGGAAAAGGTAGAGTCGCCAGCCAGACATTTTTATCCCGAAAGAATGGGAAAGGTAATGTTGCACAAACCCGAGGAAAAAGGAAAGGACAAGGTCCTGCGAACCAAAGATCTGGGTTCGGGAGTCGGTTACGACCTGGGAAGGTATTAGCATCCCAGACCGTCTTCCGTACCCGACGGGATCCACGCTTGCTTGCTTGTTTCAAAGGGTGAGAAAATATAACTGCTGCTGAATAAAACTACTGACTGGGATGGAAAATGAAATGAGAAAGGAACTGAAAGGGGGAAATGTAGGGAAAATAAAGAATGTGAATAAAAGGGGGAAATGTAGGGAAAATAAAGAATGTGCTCGAATGGGCCCTACCCCACTGCCTACGTACCTCATCGGGATAAATGAGGATCAGAGACGCCGTAGTTCGTCTAACTAAGGGTGAAACTCGTTTGTATTTTTTAAGCTGACGTTGCCATAGCTCTAGCTCAGGTGTTACCGGCTCTGACTCGAGGGTGTTTACCGTATCGCTGTTTGAACTGTCGCGGCAAGTCGTATTCGTCCGCAAAGAGTATGAGATGAGAAGAGAAGACGCGATGTCTTGGTTTATTTTCTTTTATGAGAAGTGTTTTGGAGTTTATTGTTTGTGAACATTCTCATACTAAGACTTATCCATCGTGGTAGGGACTTACACCTCGCCCCGAAACAGGACGTGTATAAGAACTCCGCAACAAAGTCTCGTGTCGTATGAGAACGTTTAACCTTTATTAGATGCGTTTTATTGTTTGTCTTTATGGGATGAGAAAGAGACTCAAATCGAAAAAGGAAAAACTAAGGGGGACTAAGACCAACCCTAAGTTGTTTATTCAATATCAAGGAGATCCTAAAGGTTAGTGGGGTTTCTAATCCTAAGGAGGAGAGGAAAGAGGAAGAGAAAAGGAAGAAGAACACAACTTACTTCCTAATGAAGTTAAGTTGGTTCCAAAAGGGGAAAACCTAATAAGCACAAACATTATGTAAGGCAAAATGGTGCAAATTAAATGCATTAGAAATATCAAAGAGGATAGGGTTTTTAGACATACCTTGCCCTCCCTACAAAATAAAGGTTAACATGGTAAACATGATAAAAATAAGGCAAACAAAATTACCTAATTAATTCCTAAGGGAACTAGGACCTAAACTAGACTCAATCTATAGTTTAAAGGACCTAAAGCTAATACAATGCAAAATTCAGCAACTTATTTACAACACTTAATGCACAAACAGCCATGAAATGCACTATGCAATGCAACAGCTTTTTACAGCACCTATATGTATGCAAAACAGGTGTTAAAAGTCACAAACAGCATGAATTTTTAACACACAGCATGTATTCTACAGCACTTATATGCAAAACAGCTATCAAATGCAAATTCTAGATTTTATGTTTTTCACTTGTAATGCGCAAATTCAATGCAAAGTACACCAATCAACCATGATTATGCAATAATGAACATGGATCAAACACATGATTTAGATGAACATTGTTATTCTTAATGGAGTGTGCAAGAATGCATCACATGAATCATTATGCAACAAGCATGCAAAACATGAACATGGCATATGAAGATGCTCTACATTGATCATGAATGTGCAAAATGATGGATCAACAAAAGTGCTAATTTTAATGCAAAAAAACAGAATTTTATTGATGTAGGAATGTGATCAAGAATGCGATTAAAATGCAACAAATGCAACACATTGTGCTTATGCATACACATGCTTATGAACATGCAACATTTGGTACATGCTGCAAGGATGCGAATGCATTAACGATACATGCGAATGATGCGAGAGTTGGAATGCAACATGATTATTTATATGCTAAAGAATGTATGGGTATGGCAAGAACATGCAATAATTCAAGTTATGCATTAATGGACACAAACATACATAACATGCGAAATGGACGGAATCATGTCGAATCGACTCGAAATGGGGGAATGGGATATCGAAACTAACCTAGAAATTTCCCTAAAATCAGTACCTAAACATGTATGGGGGATGATAGGCATGAAGAATTAAGACTAAGCTAGCAAATAAGCTAAAATCTAAATTCCTACAACGAGAACCGTTTTTCCTATTTACAAGGGATTCTTTACACCTACTAGGACCTAGATTAGACTACAAATCTAATTCCTAATAATCCAACTGCAAATTGCAAGCAAGAAAGCAACGAAAATGAAAATGAACGGTACAACGCAAACATAATCGAAAATCATGCGGAGAATGCCGTTAAGGCGAGATGAAGAGGATAAATTAAGGCATAATGGTTAAATCACCAACCTACGAAACGGAGGAGTGTTTCGGTAATTGTTGCAATGAATCGGAGTGCGAATGGAGAAGAAAACCGGAGAATCCGCGAATGCAAAATAAATGCAATCCGGTCTTGACGCTTCTCGATTAATCACTTCCGATAAGTCGCAATCTCCACCAAAAACCAGTAGCTTCTTATTCCACAATGCTCAATTCAAGGAAGGATGGAGGCTAAGCTTTAAGACCTTCAAGTTTCAATGTGAAACTTGAAGAACTTTTGTTGAAAAGCTATGGTGAAAATGGTGGAAAAGTGGGAGAGAAAGTAATGGATTTTGAGATTGTGAAAATGGTGATTGAGTGAAGAATGAGGAAAAGAGTGATTTGTGGTAATTACCCTTAGCTTTAGGAGGAGATGGATTTATATAATGCATTGGTCTGGCATGAGGTTTGGGCTTGGAGGTAGCTTAGGAGTTAGCTTAGGTTAGGAGTTAGTTGGGATTCTAGAGAATTCTAGAACTCCTTGGAAGTTTGTAGAAAACTCTAGAGTGTGGTAGAAGGTGGTGAGCTGGCTCTTCTAGAACTTTCACATATGAGCTGAATCCTATGTGCATTGGAGCATGTTACTTGTAGTGAGGGTAAGTGGAATGAAGGGGTTTGCAACTCGATTGATCAATGCTTGATGCCTTAATGTTTTGCTCAATACATGACAATTATGGTGGTGGTATTTGCAGCCAATTGCAGCCCATATATAATGCCCTTTGATGCCAAATGCATTTATAACATGAACCAACCATAAACCAGCTTGAAATTCCATAAAAATGCAGAAAAATGCAGAAAAAACTGGTTTTTCTACAGCATGCGCCGATACATAAGTCTTATGCGTTGATACATAGCTCAGGATGCATCGATACATAGCTCGGATGCGCTGATACATGTGCTTTGGAGTTCAGTATGTATCGATACGTAGGCTTATGCATCGATACATGGGCCTTTTATGCGTCGATTCATAAGTCGTATGCGCCGATACATAGCCTGCTGTATTGCCTTGTTTTTGCCCAAACTTTGAACGACCATATCTTTCTCAATTTTGATCCTATGAAGGAGTTCCACATATGGTTTTGAAGCTTAGGATGTCCTCTTTCATTTTCTCAAGGTATAATTTTCATAGGACTCTTATTTTGGGGAAAAAACCTCTCTTGAAGTGGCTACAAAAATGACCAAAACTTGCCATTTTTGGAAACCCAAACTTTCCAAAAATGGTAAGTTTTAGTTTTCTTGATTTTTTCCATTCTTTCTTGATCCAAATTGGTCCCTAAGAGCCTTGTGACCATAATTTCATGATTTTGATCCCAAAAATTCAAGAGTTAACCTTTTGCTCTGTCTGATTGGCTCCTCTGATTAATCCACCATATTTGAGAGATCTTAGGAACTTTTTATTGCCCGTTGGTAGTCACCACCTGTCCCAATCAATGCTCTAAAACATGTTATGACTTATGCTATGAATTATGCTATGAAAATGAAAAGTGATATGCTAAATATGAAAATGAGAGGGCAAGTTTTGGGGTGTTACAGTTATGATACAAGCGCTCGATGCGAATTTCATTCCGGAGCCCCCGGACATACCACGGAAAACTTCCAAGCCTTGAAGTATGTAGTCCAATACCTGATAGATTCCAAAGCGATTAATTTTGCTCCCACTCCTAATGTGATACAGAACCCCATGCCTCCTCACGGAGGTACGGTTGGGGAAATTGATGAGGGAGAGAATTTAAATTTGGTGTGTGATGTCAACGACCTGCAAACTCCGTTGAGTGTTGTTAAGGCTTGTTTGGCCCAGAGAGGTGTTTTTCTAGGTTGTGAAAGTGGTTGTCCAGGTTGTGCTGAAGCTCCAGATGGTTGTGAGAAGTTGAAATAGGGGATCCAAAGTATGATTAATGAAGGGGTTTTACAGTTTGACAAAGTTGTAAAAGAAAAAGAAGTCTCTACAGTAACTATTTTCTATGATCCGTCTCAAGTTCCTCTACAAGCCAGAGTAGCATCGATAACTATCACCACTGCAGGGGCAATAATGTATCAAAGTGATAAGGCCATTCCTTGGCATTATGGTGGTGAAGTATATTGCAACGGCCAGAAGCAAGATTTGGCCACTTCTAGTACGTCTCCGACTCAAGTAGAAAATGTTGGAGTAGGAGGTTTTACTAGGAGTGGGAGGTTGTTCGTGCCAGAAACACTAAGAAACAGTGTGATACCACCCAGGGACACTGCAGAAGCCCAGGCTAAAGCTAGAGGGAAACAACCAATGACTGATAATGAGCCCACACCTGTGGCTGACCCAGACATCACGTTTGACAAAGAAGCTGAAGAATTTGTAAGAATCATTAAAAAGAGCGATTACAAGATCGTGGACCATTTGCAATAGACTTCATCCAAGATCTCTATCCTGTCCTTGTTAATGTGTTCAGATTCCTACCGAAAATCTCTATTGAACATCCTGAATAAAGCTTATGTACCTCAGGATATTTCGGTGAACCAATTGGAAACGGTGGTGTCAAGTGTCAATGTCAGTCATGGATTGGGCTTTGTAGACATGGATTTAACCTCTGAAGGTCATGCTCACAATCAGACATTGCATATTTCGTTAGAGTGTAAAGGTGTAATGCTATCTCATGTGTTGGTGGATACCGGATCGTCCCTGAATGTTCTTCCCAAGAAGGCATTAATGAAGTTGGATTATGACGGAGTGATTTTGAAGCCCAGTGATCTGGTGGTTCGAGCGCTCAATGGATCGAGAAGACCAGTGTTTGGGGATGTAGAATTGCCAATCAAAGTAGGTCCACAAATCTTCAATGCCACATTCTATGTAATGGACATACAGTCTGCATATAGTTGTTTGCTGGGAAGGCCCTGGATATATTCGGCAGGGGCAGTATCGTCTACACTCCATCAGAAACTGAAGTTCATCTGGGAAGGACAAATTGTAACATTCTGTGGGGAGGAGGATATCTTCATCAATCATCTAGCATCGTTTAAATATGTAGAGATAGGCGGTGAGATAGTGGAGACTCTGTGTCAGGCTTTTGAGCCCCTGAAGACTGAATTGGCATCTTCATCAGCAACTTCTTCTGAAGAATCAAGGAAAGGGGTTTCCATAACTTCTTATAAGCAAGCTTTGAAGGTAGTGGAATCAGGAATGCGAGAAGGCTGGGGCAGTCCAGTAGAAGTGTCAGAAAAGAAGGATATGTTTGGTGTTGGCTACCATGCTGGGCAGTCATCATCTGAACAGAGCGCTAGAGGTCGTCAAGGCCCAATTACCTTCACGAGTGCAAGAATGGTGGATTATGGGAGTATCAACGCAGTGCAAGACAACACAGTTGATAGTGATTGTGACTTAGATGAGTGGATCAGACCTTGTGCTCCAGAGACTCAGCTTAGTAATTGGTCATTTGAAAGGCTTATCTCAGTCACCTCCTTTGAAGAGTAATGATTTTTTGCTTTTGTTTTTCCTGTACTCAAGCACTATGTCTTGCCCGGGGCATAGTAGCTTATTGTAAGGGTTCTTTTGTTCCTAACACAATTCATAATCATTAATAAAGTTGACGTTTTGCATTCATCCATGTTGTTCCTTGTCTTTCATTTGTTGCTTTTGTTTTCAAAGAGAAAGAAAACTTTTAAAGTGGCAATGTCTCTCATTTTCTCAAACTCTTTCTAAAGCCTTGCATGAATCACCATTCATGCAGGTGCTCGTCATCGGATTTTATCAATGATGACCCTGCTATGGCTAAGTATGACTTTGACAATCCGATTTACCAAGCCGATGAGGAAGGTGAAGAAGATTGCGAACTACCTGAAGAGTTAGCCAGACTGCTTAAACAGGAGGAAAAGATGATTTAGCCGCATGAAGAGGCCATCGAAGTAATAAACCTGGGTACCGAAGAGGACAAGAAAGAAGTTAAGATCGGGGCCGCATTAGAGGAATCTATCAAGACTCTTCTAATCGTTATGCTTCGAGAATATGTTGATGTCTTCGCCTGGTCTTACCAGGACATGCCTGGTCTAGATACAGATATTGTGGTGCACAAGCGGCCTTTGAAAGAAGACTGCCCGCCAGTGAAGCAAAAGTTGAGGCGCACACGCCCTGATATGGCTATCAAAATCAAAAAAGAGGTACAAAAGCAATTTGATGCTGGTTTCTTGACTGTGACCAGTTACCCTCCATAGGTGGCTAATATTGTGTCGGTCCCTAAAAAAGACGGTAAAGTCAGGATGTGCGTAGACTAAAGGGATTTGAACAGGGTCAACCCTAAAGATGATTTCCCTCTACCTCATATAGATATGTTTGTTGATAATACTGCTCATTTTTCTATGTTCTCTTTCATGGACGGATTTTCAGTTTATAACCAGATTAAGATGTCTCCCGATGATATGGAAAAGACTACCTTCATCATGCCTTGGGGCACCTTCTATTACAAGGTCATGTTGTTTGGCCTGGAGAATGCTGGAGCCACTTACCAACGGGAAATGGTGACACTATTTCACGACATGATTCATCATGAAATTGAGGTTTATGTTGATGATATGATAGCAAAATCCCAAACAGAGGAAGAAAACTTGGTCAATCTAGCAAAGTTGTTTGACTGACTCCGGAAGTTCAGATTGAGGTTGAATTCGAATAAGTGCACCTTTGGGGTCCGATCCGGTTGTAACACGGTGGGAGAACTGACTTTAGTTATGTTGCGGATAGCAAGAGTCGCCACCGACTTTTATTTTATCCAAAGGAAAGGCATAAAAGAACAGGAAAGACCTTTTAAAATATTTTTGGGTCCGGGGGGTAGGTTATGTAAAGGGAAGGTGTTAGCACCCTTTACATCCATGGTTATCCATGGGCTCTTAGTTACTTAGCTCACTTTGAATTGTTTTTTGAAAAGGTGTAGTGTGTGAATAAAAATTTTCATAAGAGTTAATAATGATCCATGTACGGATGCGTAAAAACTTGTGTTTGAAAATTTGTTTGAAAGTATGAAGTGTTTGAGAAATTTTTAAGTAGTGAGCAAGTAACTATGAGGTACCTACCCTAAAGTTTAAGTCTTTCTGTTCTTTATCCTTTAAGTGGTAAGACTATCCCTATTATTAAGGAATAGGTAGTCATTACCTTGGATGTGAGGGACATATGAGGGACATCTGTTTATATGGGCAACTGTAGGGTGTATTAAGCATTTTTTTTTGGAGGGACTGTCATCATTATTCGAAAGGGACAAGATCTTTATGAAAGGAAACCATTAAGGGACTTGATGACTTTTCTTTTAAGGGACTTGCTTTATACACCCCACTTGACCTTATGATTAGGCAACATTGAGGGGCAACCCTAGAAAGTGAGATGGCGATTAAAAAATCGACTTACGTGTGTGAGTGTTTAATTTAATTTATTTTATAATTAAAGTGATCTAAATTAAATTTTAAATAGCATACATGTTTACACTCCCTAGTTTACTAACCATAGCAAGCAAATTAAATAATTTAAATATTTACAAAAATTACATCCAGAAGCATTTACATAATAATAATAAGCAATTAAAAATAAATAGCATAAATAAATAAATAAGCAAAATATAAATAATAAGCAATAATAATTATAATAGGGGTTAGTAATAATAATTAAAAATAAATAAGGTTAGTGAAATAAATAATAATAAGCATAATTTAGAAATAAATAGATTAGTAGTAAACATAATTAGTAATAATAATAAACAAAATATGATAATAAACAAGAATTAGAAATTTATAAGGAAATATGAACAATTTAATTATAAAATTTAAAATTATATGCAACTTATAAAAGTTAAATTAATTATAAATATATAAAAAATTATAATTACAATATTAAATTAGTATAAATTTAATTATTTTGAGACATATATAAAATAAAATTTAGATTATGAACAAGTTATAGAAATAATTACATATTATGAAGAAAAATTTGATTATAATTATATTTACTAAAAGTAATCATATTAAATAAATATGTACACAATAATTATATTTACAAAAATTTAATTATATTAAATATTGTATTTACAAAAATTAGAAATTTAAATCATAAGATAAAATTAGTTTTATTATTTAGAAAATAAATTAGGGTTTACAAAATTAGGGTTTGTTTAGAAAATATTTTTTTAGGGTTTATAATCTAATATACAAAATTAATATACATATATTATAATTTAATTACATAATAAAAGAAATAATTTTTGAATTAAGAAAATATGATTTTTGAATATTAGAAACTATTGAATATATATTTATAAAATTATTTAATTATATATGTGTTTCTAAATCAATTAAACAAAATAAAATGAAAAAATAACAAAACAAACCTGGCTGGGATTTGAACCCAGGAGGCTTTGTTTACCAGCAGCAAGACACACCACCAGACTACCACACGCGCAGGTGAAAGGAAAGGGAGAGGAATTAATTTTGTGCTTTGTCTAGAAAAATCAGGAAAAATTAACAAGAAGCAAAAGGCCTGGGGGAGGATTGAACCCAGGACCTCTTAGGCAAACAAGCATACGCATGACCAATCCTACTGGGTGAGCACATCTGTTTATAAACCAACAACGTTTCATAATATATTATAATCAATGCATAAATGAAAAAACTCAAAAATATTTGTCACAGCCAGGATTCGATCCCCTGCCCTTTCATCAAACGCATGCTTGCTTTTCCACTGGGCCAAGCGTTGACTTGTGATAATGAACCAACAATATAACATAAAATATTTTAATTAAAATTTGAATTTTCTGAACGCGCGCAGGGTCATCTTCAACCTTGGCTCCTGCGAAATTTCCTGCGTTTTCCTTTGCGAATTTACCTGCGAATATCAACTTGCAGCAATGCCTACGAAACTCAAACATTGACAAAACAGCAAAATTTTTTGAAATTAATCAGTGCATTACATTCTACAAGGTCCATACAGCTCAACCATGTCTTTAAAATTCATTTATACTGGATGAATTGAAGAACCCTAAAACGGCCATGAAACCCTAATCATGGTGATTTCTTCATCCTGCACTGAAAACCGAATTGATTGTTCCAGAAACATTCCAAACTTCATCACAAACACAAATATACAATCAAATTCAGACAATGATATCAATATTATGGGAATCGAAAAAAATATTTTTAAGAACAATGTGGATTCGGTTTGAACAATATGGCATAGTTTTGATGCATATGAGTGATGATTCATGATCAGTGATGTCCAATAGTCATAGCTATGTCCTTAGTTTACCTTCAAATGCCCTGTAAATTGAAAACCGAATGTGAGTTTTGCTTGAATTTTTGAAGTATGAAACTTACTCTTGTGGCTGTGTAATCCGTGAATTCATGTTAGGGTTGTGTTTAGTACTTATAGGAGAGTGAATTAGGTCAATAAGATTGAATGGTTGTGTGGAGAATTTGATATGAAAATATCCAAAATGATCATGCCTTAAAAACCAAATATTCATGTATAAACCCTTGCTATTTTGGGAGGATTTTCATAATTCTTGTATCAATCAAACTTAAATGTGATTTAAGATTTTCTAGAAGCAAATTAAAATTAATTTTCATGATTTTATATTTTATTTGAATTTAAAATGACTTTTTAATATAAAAATCATAATAAATAAAAACAAAATAAATAAAATTATGAATAAATTAAATTAATTTCGTGCAAGATGTTATGAAGTGGATTGGGTCATTATTTGGCAAGCCCATTTGGAAAAAATTGGTTTTAGACCTCCTTTTTCTTCATGAACCAACCCAAAATTTCCCAACTTTGCAAGGGCACATATCCTTCAATTTTAATGGTATGAGGGTGTTATTGGACATTTTGGAAAGCTTGAAGAGTCCTTTAACCAACCCCACTGGTTTCATGTCCATATCATTTACCAATCTCAAGTTATGCCCTTTTGAAGTTGTTGACTTTTTGTTGACTTTCAAAAGGACCTATAATGTCTTAGCTCATACCTTCCAAATGAAGCATTTTTGGGCTTGGCTTGTGAGACACAAAGTTGTAGAGAATTCAATTTCCTTCAAAATGAGCTTTGGATGGAGACTTGTTGATGAAGTATGTGAAAGTTATGGCTGGTCAAAGTTCAGTTGACTTTTACTAAGGAAACCCTAATTTAGAAACTCCTGATTCTTGATGATCTGAAATCTCCTTGATGAATCATGATCAACCCTTGATCAAATGATGAATTTTACTTCATATACTTGATGTTGGCAAAAAATCATGAAGTTTGACTTTGGTTTGACCACAGTTGACCTCAGTTTGACTTTTTAACTACTTTGACTGATTTTGACTTATCTGATCATCTGACTGAGCAAACTTTTGAGGAAAGTCTTGAAACTTGTAATGGGGGTTCTTACACACATATAAGATGTTATGAAGCTCACTTGAAGTCTTGGAAGTTCATTTAGCCTGATTAAAGTCAAAACCCTAGTTTTGGATGCACTGCTTAGGAGGTGCATTGTCTGAGGGAATTGTCAATTCTTCTGACCAATTGTGAACTTTGTAAACCTTGTGAACCATCATAAGATGTCTTGTGAACCTCATGGGAGGTATTATGAACCTTGTGAACCTTGTGAACCTCATAAAGTGACTTGTAGACTTCATGAACCGCATGAAAGGTTTTGTAAACATTGTGAATCTTGTGAACCTTGTGAATCTTCTTAGCACACAAAGTCTTGTATTGTGAGGGAAAATTTTGGGGTGCAACACCGGCAAGCTACTGGGCTTCATCATTAGTGAGCGAGGAATTGAGGTTGATCCAGCCAAGTAAAAGCCATCCAAGAGATGCCTGAGCCAAAGATTGAAAAGCAAGTGCGTGGTTTCTTAGGGAGACTAAACTACATTGCACGGTTTATCTCTCACCTAACAGCCACATGTGAGCCCATCTTTAAGCTTCTAAGGAAGAATCAGGCCATCAAATGGAATGAAGACTGTCAGCAAGCCTGTGACCGAATCAACGAGTACCTGCTATAACCTCCAATTCTCATGCCTCAAGTACCAGGGAGACCCTTGATCATGTATCTTACTGTACTTGAAGGATCGATGGGGTGTGTGTTGGGTCAGCAGGACGAGTCTGGTCGAAAAGAGCATGCCATTTATTACCTTAGCAAAAAGTTTACCGATTGTGAGACACGCTTCTCACTACTCGAGAAAACTTGCTGCACTTTGGCATGGGCTGCTCGTCGACTAAGACAGTACATGCTGACTCATACCACTTTCCTAATTTCCAAAATGGATCATGTGGAATACATCTTTGAGAAGCCAGCTCTGACGGGAAGGGTAGCCCGATGGCAGATGATTCTAACGGAGTATGATATCCATTATACTTTGCAAAAAGCAATAAAAAGGAGTGAATTGTCAGAATACCTTGCTCAGCAGCCAATTGACGACTATCAACCCATGAAATTTGAGTTTCCGGATGAGGACATCATGTTCCTCAAGTTGAAAGAATGTGAAGAACCACTTTTGGAGGAGGGGCCAGACCGTGAATCCAAATGGAAGTTGATGTTTGATGGAGCTGTGAACATGAACAAAAGTGGAGTAGGTGATGTTATCATCTCATCAGAAGGGGTCCATACACCTTTAGCTGCTTGATTGACTTTCTAATGCACTAACAATGAGGCAGAGTATGAAGCTTGCATCATGGGGGTTGAAGAGGCAATCAACTTGCGAGTTAAAAACCTCGAGATCTTCGGAGATTCTCCACTGGTGGTGAACCAAGTCAATGGAAAATGGTTAGTTCATCAACCTCACTTAGTTCCTTACAGAGATTATACTAGGAGACTGCTGACTTTCTTCACCAAGGTCAAGTTGAGTTATATTCCTCGGGATGAAAACAAGTTCGCTGATGCTCTAGCAACTTTATCATCCATGATTAAAGTTTGCCAAGATAATTTCGTGCCTCAAATCATGGTCTCCCATCTTGAAAGACTTGCCTATGTCTTTGCAGTTGACAGTGGTGAAGATAACAAACCTTGGTATCATGATATCAAGCACTTCTTGAAGACTCAAGAATACCCGACCTTGGTATCATATTGTAAATACTCCCGTAAATGTCACAAGTGCCAGATTTATGCTGATAAAGTCCATGTACCTCCGAATCCATTGAGTGTCATGTCTTCACCTTGGTCGTTCTCCATGTGGGGCATTGATATGATTGGCAAGATTGAGCCAACATCTTCCAACGGTCACCGCTTCATCCTGGTTGCCATAGACTATTTCACGAAGTGGGTCGACGCGGCGTCTTATGCCAACATTACTAAACAAGTGGTAGCCCGGTTTATTAAAAGAGACATCATTTGCCGATATGGAATTCCCGAAAGAATCATTACTGATAATGGTTCTAATCTCAACAACAAGATGATGGATGAATTGTGTCGGGATTTCAAAATAGAGCATCACAACTCTTCTCCATATCGCCCGAAGATGAACGACGCCGTCGAGGCGGCCAATAAGAACATCAAGAAGATCGTGCAGAAGATGGTTGTGACATACAAAGACTGGCATGAGATGCTACCATTTGTTGTACACGGGTACAGGACGTCAGTGCGTACCTCAACATGGGCAACCCCGTTCTCATTGGTATATGGTATGGAGGAAATCCTACCAATTGAAGTGGAGATCCCCTCGTTGAGGTTAATGATGGACATTAAGCTAGATGAAGCTGAGTGGCTCCGATCCAGATACAATCAACTGAGCCTTATCGAAGAGAAACGCCTAACAGCTGTATTCCATGGTGTTGCACCCCAAAATTTGCCCTCACAAGACAAGACTTTGTGTACTAAGAGGTTCACAAGGTTCACAAGGTTCACAAGACATCCCATGAGGTTCACAAGATTCACAAAGTTCACAATTAGTCAGAAGATTTGACATTTCCCTCAGACAATGCATCCTCCTAAGCAATGCATTCTAAACTAGGGTTTTGACTTTAATCAGGCTAAATGGACTTCCAAGACATCAAATGAGCTTCATAACATCTTATATGTGTTCAATAATCCCCATGACAAGTTTCAAGACTTTTCCCAAAGGTTTGCTCAGTCAGATGATCAGATAAGTCAAAATCAGTCAAAGTAGTTAAAAAGTCAAACTGAGGTCAACTGTGGTCAAACCAAAGTCAAAATTCATGATTTTTTACCAACATCAAGTATATGAAGTAAAATTCATCATTTGATCAAGGGTTGATCATGGTTCATCAAGGAGATTTCAGATCATCAAGAATCAGGAGTTTCTAAATTAGGGTTTCCTTAGGAAAAGTCAACTGAACTTTGACCAGCCATAACTTTCACATGCTTAATCAAATTTTTTACATCCAAAGCTCATTTTGAAGAAAATTGAATTCTCTACAACTTTGTGTCTCACAATCCAAGCCCAAATATGCTTCATTTGGAAGGTATGAGCTAAGACATTATAGGTCCTTTTAAAAGTCAACAAAACGTCAACAACTTCAAAAGAGCATAACTTGAGAATGGTAAAAGATATGGACATGAAACCAATGGGGTTGTTTAGAGGACTCTTTAAGCTTTCCAAAATGTCAAATAACACCCTCATAGCATTAAAATTGAAGGATTTGTGCCCTTATAAAGTTGGGAAATTTTTGAGTGGTTTATGAAGTTAATGGGGTCTTAAAACCATAATTCTTCAAATGGGCTGACTTTTTTGTGACCCAATGTGTTCCATGACATCATGCACGAAATTTATTTAATATTTTCATAATTTTATTCATTCTATTTTATTTATTATGATTTTTTATATTAAAAATCATTTTAAATTCAAATAAAATATAAAATAATGAAGATTTAAAAATATTTTGATTCTAGAAAGTCATGAAAGTTAATTGGATCAAATTAATATGAAAATTATGGTGATTGTCTTAAAATAGCAATGATATATCAAAGAATATTTGAATTTTAAGGCATGATCTTTTTCAATCTCAATGATCCAAAAAGTCCAAAGAATGCTAGCTTCTCTTGACCTAATTTCATTCACTATATGAACATGAACATAACACAATGCAAGGGGACGAAAATTCACAGCCTCAAAGACAAGTTTCAAAGTTTCAAATTTCATCAAAATTTCAAATTCGGATTCTTCATCAAAATTTCAAATTCGGATCTTCATCACAAAGCTTTTTAAGGTATTTTAAGGACTCAAGAAAGATCCTTGGACTTCACTGATCATGTATCAACACTCATATGCATCCCAAACCTCATGAATGGATCAAACCGAATCAAACTTTCAAACCTCTTTTGAATTTTTCGTTCTCATATATATATATATGCAATATAAATTGAATTTGACTATGGTTTTGTGTTTGTGACAAGCTCGTGATCGTTTCTGGGCCATTTAATTTGATTTTTGATACAGGTTTGAGGAATCACCATGATTAGGGTTTGTCGGCCATTTTAGGGTTTCTTGATTTATCAAAGATAAATGAATTCTGGAAACATGGTTATGTTGTATGGATCTTGAGGATCATGTTTCAGTAATCAATTTGTAATAATTGTACTGTTTTGTTGATATTCGAAATTCGTAGGTTCTATATATTATGAGATTCGCAGGAAAATTCGTGACAAACTTCGCAACAAGATTCGCAGGTTCAGAGGAAGAAGAAGAAGCCATGCGCGCGAATTTCAGTTTTTAAATTTAGTATTATTATTTAATTAATGTTTTGTGTTTTATATCAGTTGGAAGCAAGTGGCGTAGTGGTAAGTGCGTATGTGTATGAGGCAGGCGACCTGGGTTCGATTCCCAGGTTATTCTTTTTGTTCGAAATTATTTTTATTTTGCAGGGTTTTTATATAATAATCAAAAACTGTCCTATAGACACGTTGCGTGCGTAGCTCAGCTGGTTGGCTTGTATATGATGGAGGCAAGGAGTCCTGGGTTCGACCCCAGGCTCCAGCAGGTAAGTTATTTTGTTTTTTTCTATTTTTTTACATTTTTAATATATTTAATA
The DNA here is from genome assembly GCA_963966055.1 of Lathyrus aphaca. Classification (NCBI taxonomy): domain Eukaryota; kingdom Viridiplantae; phylum Streptophyta; class Magnoliopsida; order Fabales; family Fabaceae; genus Lathyrus; species Lathyrus aphaca. The sequence goes on along the minus strand of OZ014523.1, from coordinate 266,594,886 downwards.
TAATTAATATTATTAATATTAACCCAAACTTTTTTTAAATTAAAAACTCAAATATTCTCCCTATGTAAATTATAATCAAAAATTTAATTCTCTAAAAAACATCTTTGTAAATAAATATTGATTATTCTTTCTAAATAATTTTATTAATCTTTATTATATATAAGTTGTAAATAATTTATTTAAATCTTATTTAAATTCTAAACCTAAATAAAACCCTAATATTTTCTAAACCCTAATTATATTATAAACCTTAATTTATTTGCTTGTAATTATGTATATTTATTTTATAATTTGTTTATATTATTATTATATGTAGTTGTATATATAAATAATTTAATCAATTAACCCTAACTTATTTTTCTAAATAATTAAAAAACCTAATTTTATTTTATGAATATAATTTATTATTTGTATATGTTTATTTAATTATAATTAGATATTTTTATAATATATATATATAATTAAATAATTAGACTATTAATCATATTTTATTAGTATATAATATTTATTATTTATTTCTTTTATTAAAAAAAATCTTAAAAAATAATTATTTATTTGAAATTGAACTTTTAATTCATTATTATATTATTATGCTAATTTCTTCTTATTATGTTTATTTTGTTTATTATTACTAACCCCTTTATTTATTTATTTATTATGTGATTATTTATTTAATTTATTTTATTATTATTATTATTATGTAATTGTGCCAATTATGTAATAATTCTAGAACTATTTTTATTATTTATTTTTAATTTCCATGGTTAGTAAAATAGGGAGTGTAAAACATGTTTATATTTAAAATTGAATTTAGATCATTAAATCTCAAGATAAATATTTGAATTGGTACACTCACACACGTAAGTCGATCTTGGATCGCCATCTCACTTCTTAAGGGTTACCTCTCAAGTTGCCTAAACAAAAGGTCAAGTAAAGTGTAAAGCAAAGTCCCTTCTCTCATATCATCTAGTCCCTTAACAGATAAAAAGATCAAGTCTCTTCGTGGTTGCCTTCGTAATGATCTTGTCCCTTTCGAATAAAGATGATAAGTCCCTTCAAATTGCTTATACACCTTACAGTTGCCTAAATAACAGTTGTCCCTTCACTTGTCCCTCACATCCAAGGTAATGACTACCTATTCCTTAATAATAGGGATAGTCTTACCACTTAAAGGATATTTAAGAACAGAAAAGATTTAACTTAGGGTAGGTTCCTCTTATGTACTTGCTCACTTTTCAAAAACATTTCAAACACTTCACATTTTTCAAGCAATTTTCAAAACAAAGGCTTTATATATATCCGTACATGGATCATTATAAAACACTTAAGAAAATTTCTAAGCACACACTACACTTCTCAAAAACAATTTAAAGTGAGCTAAGTAACTAAGAGCCCATGGATAACCATGGATGTAAAGGGTCCTAACACCTTCCCTTTACATAACCTACCCCCCGAACCCAAAAATCTTTTAAGGTCTTTCCTGTTCTTTTATGCCCTTTCCTTTGGATAAAATAAAAGTCGGTGGCGACTCTTGCTATCCGCAACATTTAACTAAAGTCAGTTCTCCCACCGTGTTACAGAACTGGCGACTCTGCTGGGGATTTAAATTAAAGAGGGGTACCCTTAGGAATTAGATCACTTTAAAATTGTTTGCCTTGTTTGCTTTATATTTACTTGTTGGGTGCTCTTATGTGTGAAAGATCATAACCCGGATCTAGTGTACCTTAGGTAAATGGCAATAGACCAAGGAAACTGTACGGCGTATACCGATATGGTTGATCTGGTGGCCATAGTTAGTGTGACTTCTTGGTTGGTGCTTATGTTCCTTAAGTCAAGTTGAGGATAATATGAGGCTGCCATATGTTGTCAACACACTAACTAACTTTTAGAACCCTAGTTATCCCATCTTGGCCTTTAGAAAAGTAGTGAGATAACCGGCTTTGGTGCAGACTGAAGTTGGTTGATACTCGATGCTACGCTCATTGAGATTCTAAACTTGGAGGGTTTTGGTTGGCAAGTAAGTTGCCTACTGAACAACCACCCTTGTGAAGGATCAATGATATTGAGATCCCTTAGAACATGGTTACTTTTATAGGACAGGATGAACCAACTAAACTTCAGGGGAGGGTACTTACCTTTGAACCTCATGCAAGCCTTTAAACCTAGGGCTATGGTGTGACTTGTTTGTGTGTGCCACATGTTTGTGATTGAGCATAACATCATAGCATCATCATGCATCATAAGCATAGCATTTTCACTAACCATTTCAAGGACCAAAGGAGTTATCTTTGTTCTTTGTTGTAGGTCATGGCTTCGGCTCGTAGGAATACTATCAGGACCAGCTTTGTAAGAGACGCATTACAAAGTAAGTCAAGAAAGAATTCTGGAGTTAACAAAGCAACTTCACGAGGAGCGGAACCTTAACTCATACCTCAACACAAAGAGGAAACGTCCATGGGAGACTTAAAACCCCATCTTTTGTATTTATTTCATTTCATTTTTATTATAAGCCCAAGGGGCAAACAAACTTATTACTAATAAAAGTTTACTTTTTGGTTGTTTAAACAAATTTAAATCCTGCGGTCCTTGAAAACATTACATACGCATTTATACACCATATCATTGCATCACAGATCCTTTTGCACAGGTTTCTCATCTTCTCGCTGTTTATTTCAACAATGGCTCTTGAACAAACAGTTAAAGATCTCCAAACACAAAATGCACAATTCCAAGAATTGATCCTGAACTTGTCCAAGGGGCAGGATGAATTGAAGACACTGCTGCCAAAAAGACTAAGAAGACTAGAAGGTCAGGAGGCCTCATCAACATGGGAAGATGGTTCAGAGGTCCTGTCAAGACCAAGGAACAGGTTGAAGATTATGAGTCTGAAGAGTCTGAGAAAGAGGGAGGCAGTCTCCATAATACAATGGGGGACTTTGATTCTGAAGCTAATTACTATCATGAGCCTAATGAAGATGAGTTCAAGATGCTGGTGGATAGAATGGATGCTATGGAATTGCAAAAGTCTTCTGGGCTGGATTTTGAAGACCTGAGTTTGATATCTGGGGTGGTTATACCCATTGGGTTCAAAGTTCCTGCTTTTGTAGTGTATGATGGTGTCTCTTGTCCCAAGCTGCATCTGAGGTCCTATGTCCGGAGGATCCAACCCCATACTGCTGATAAAAAGTTGTGGATCCATTTCTTCCAAGAAATCTTGTCTGGAGCTCAATTGGAATGGTACTATCAGTTAGAGAGTGTCAACATCCGTGATTGGAATGATCTTGCTGAAGCCTTTTATAAGCAATATCAATACAATGCTGATCTAGCCCCTACTCGCATGCAACTACAGAGCATGTCTATGGGTGCTAAAGAAAACTTCAAGGAGTATGCTCAGAAGTGGAGAGATTTGTGCCCTTGCAAAGTTGGGAAATTTTTGAGTGGTTTATGAAGTAAATGGGGTCTTAAAACCATAATTCTTCAAATGGGCTGACTTTTTTGTGACCCAATGTGTTCCATGATATCATGCACGAAATTTATTTAATATTTTCATAATTTTATTCATTCTATTTTATTTATTATGATTTTTTATATTAAAAATCATTTTAAATTCAAATAAAATATAAAATAATGAAGATTTAAAAATATTTTGATTCTAGAAAGTCATGAAAGTTAATTGGATCAAATTAATATGAAAATTATGGTGATTGTCTTAAAATAGCAATGATATATCAAAGAATATTTGAATTTTAAGGCATGATCTTTTTCAATCTCAATGATCCAAAAAGTCCAAAGAATGCTAGCTTCTCTTGACCTAATTTCATTCACTATATGAACATGAACATAACACAATGCAAGGGGACGAAAATTCACAACCTCAAAGACAAGTTTCAAAGTTTCAAATTTCATCAAAATTTCAAATTCGGATTCTTCATCACAAAGCTTTTTAAGGTATTTTAAGGACACAGGAAAGATCCTTGGACTTCACTGATCATGTATCAACACTCACATGCATCCCAAACCTCATGAATGGATCAAACCGAATCAAACTTTCAACCCTCTTTTGAATTTTTTGTTCTCATATATATATGCAATATAAATTGAATTTGACTATGGTTTTGTGTTTGTGACAAGCTCGTGATCGTTTCTGGGCCATTTAATTTGATTTTTGATACAGGTTTGAGGAATCACCATGATTAGGGTTTGTCGGCCATTTTAGGGTTTCTTGATTTATCAAAGATAAATGAATTCTAGAAACATGGTTGTGTTGTATGGATATTGAGGATAATGTTTCACTAATCAATTTGTAATAATTGTACTGTTTTGTTGATATTCGAAATTCGTAGGTTCTATATATTATGAGATTCGCAGGAAAATTCGTGACAAACTTCGCAACAAGATTCGCAGGTTCAGAGGAAGAAGAAGAAGCCATGCGCGCGAATTTCAGTTTTTAAATTTAGTATTATTATTTAATTAATGTTTTGTGTTTTATATCAGTTGGAAGCAAGTGGCGTAGTGGTAAGTGCGTATGTGTATGAGGCAGACGACTTGGGTTCGATTCCCAGGTTATTCTTTTTGTTCAAAATTATTTTTATTTTGCAGGGTTTTTATATAATAATCAAAAACTGTCCTATAGACACGTTGCGTGCGTAGCTCAGCTGGTTGGCTTGTATATGATGGAGGCAAGGAGTCCTGGGTTCGACCCCAGGCTCCAGCAGGTAAGTTATTTTGTTTTTTTTCTATTTTTTTACATTTTTAATATATTTTAATATAATTAATATTATTAATATTAACCCAAACTTTTTTTAAATTAAAACCTCAAATATTCTCCCTATGTAAATTATAATAAAAAAATTTATTCTCTAAAAAACATCTTTGTAAATAAATATTGATTATTCTTTCTAAATAATTTTATTAATCTTTATTATATATAAGTTGTAAATAATTTATTTAAATCTTATTTAAATTCTAAACCTAAATAAAACCCTAATATTTTCTAAACCCTAATTATATTATAAACCTTAATTTATTTGCTTGTAATTATGTATATTTATTTTATAATTTGTTTATATTATTATTATATGTAGTTGTATATATAAATAATTTAATCAATTAACCCTAACTTATTTTTCTAAATAATTAAAAAATCTAATTTTATTTTATGAATATAATTTATTATTTGTATATGTTTATTTAATTATAATTAGATATTTTTATAATATATATATATATATATATATATATATATATATATATATATATATATATATATATATATATATATATATATATATATTTTTATATATATATATAATTAAATAATTAGACTATTAATCATATTTTATTAGTATATAATATTTATTATTTATTTCTTTTATTAAAAAAAAATCTTAAAAAATAATTATTTATTTGAAATTGAACTTTTAATTCATTATTATATTATTATGCTAATTTCTTCTTCTTATGTTTTTTTGTTTATTATTACTAACCCCTTTATTTATTTATTTATTATGTGGTTATTTATTTAATTTATTTTATTATTATTATTATTATTATGTAATTGTGACAATTATGTAATAATTCTAGAACTATTTTTATTATTTATTTTTAATTTCCATGGTTAGTAAAATAGGGAGTGTAAAACATGTTTATATTTAAAATTGAATTTAGATCATTAAATCTCAAGATAAATATTTGAATTGGTACACTCACACACGTAAGTCGATCTTGGATCGCCATCTCACTTCTTAAGGGTTACCTCTCAAGTTGCCTAAACAAAAGGTCAAGTAAGGTGTAAAGCAAAGTCCCTTCTCTCATATCATCTAGTCCCTTAACAGATAAAAAGATCAAGTCTCTTCGTGGTTGCCTTCGTAATGATCTTGTCCCTTTCTAATAAAGATGATAAGTCCCTTCAAATTGCTTATACACCTTACAGTTGCCTAAATAACAGTTGTCCCTTCACTTGTCCCTCACATCCAAGGTAATGACTACCTATTCCTTAATAATAGGGATAGTCTTACCACTTAAAGGATATTTAAGAACAGAAAAGATTTAACTTAGGGTAGGTTCCTCTTATGTACTTGCTCACTTTTCAAAAACATTTCAAACACTTCACATTTTTCAAGCAATTTTCAAAACAAAGGCTTTATATATATCCGTACATGGATCATTATAAAACACTTAAGAAAATTTCTAAGCACACACTACACTTCTCAAAAACAATTTAAAGTGAGCTAAGTAACTAAGAGCCCATGGATAACCATGGATGTAAAGGGTCCTAACACCTTCCCTTTACATAACCTACCCCCCGAACCCAAAAATCTTTTAAGGTCTTTCCTGTTCTTTTATGCCCTTTCCTTTGGATAAAATAAAAGTCGGTGGCGACTCTTGCTATCCGCAACATTTAACTAAAGTCAGTTCTCCCACCGTGTTACAGAACTGGCGACTCTGCTGGGGATTTAAATTAAAGAGGGGTACCCTTAGGAATTAGATCACTTTAAAATTGTTTGCCTTGTTTGCTTTATATTTACTTGTTGGGTGCTCTTATGTGTGAAAGATCATAACCCGGATCTAGTGTACCTTAGGTAAATGGCAATAGACCAAGGAAACTGTACGGCGTATACCGATATGGTTGATCTGGTGGCCATAGTTAGTGTGACTTCTTGGTTGGTGCTTATGTTCCTTAAGTCAAGTTGAGGATAATATGAGGCTGCCATATGTTGTCAACACACTAACTAACTTTTAGAACCCTAGTTATCCCATCTTGGCCTTTAGAAAAGTAGTGAGATAACCGGCTTTGGTGCAGACTGAAGTTGGTTGATACTCGATGCTACGCTCATTGAGATTCTAAACTTGGAGGGTTTTGGTTGGCAAGTAAGTTGCCTACTGAACAACCACCCTTGTGAAGGATCAATGATATTGAGATCCCTTAGAACATGGTTACTTTTATAGGACAGGATGAACCAACTAAACTTCAGGGGAGGGTACTTACCTTTGAACCTCATGCAAGCCTTTAAACCTAGGGCTATGGTGTGACTTGTTTGTGTGTGCCACATGTTTGTGATTGAGCATAACATCATAGCATCATCATGCATCATAAGCATAGCATTTTCACTAACCATTTCAAGGACCAAAGGAGTTATCTTTGTTCTTTGTTGTAGGTCATGGCTTCGGCTCGTAGGAATACTATCAGGACCAGCTTTGTAAGAGACGCATTACAAAGTAAGTCAAGAAAGAATTCTGGAGTTAACAAAGCAACTTCACGAGGAGCGGAACCTTAACTCATACCTCAACACAAAGAGGAAACGTCCATGGGAGACTTAAAACCCCATCTTTTGTATTTATTTCATTTCATTTTTATTATAAGCCCAAGGGGCAAACAAACTTATTACTAATAAAAGTTTACTTTTTGGTTGTTTAAACAAATTTAAATCCTGCGGTCCTTGAAAACATTACATACGCATTTATACACCATATCATTGCATCACAGATCCTTTTGCACAGGTTTCTCATCTTCTCGCTGTTTATTTCAACAATGGCTCTTGAACAAACAGTTAAAGATCTCCAAACACAAAATGCACAATTCCAAGAATTGATCCTGAACTTGTCCAAGGGGCAGGATGAATTGAAGACACTGCTGCCAAAAAGACTAAGAAGACTAGAAGGTCAGGAGGCCTCATCAACATGGGAAGAAGGTTCAGAGGTCCTGTCAAGACCAAGGAACAGGTTGAAGATTATGAGTCTGAAGAGTCTGAGAAAGAGGGAGGCAGTCTCCATAATACAATGGGGGACTTTGATTCTGAAGCTAATTACTATCATGAGCCTAATGAAGATGAGTTCAAGATGCTGGTGGATAGAATGGATGCTATGGAATTGCAAAAGTCTTCTGGGCTGGATTTTGAAGACCTGAGTTTGATATCTGGGGTGGTTATACCCATTGGGTTCAAAGTTCCTGCTTTTGTAGTGTATGATGGTGTCTCTTGTCCCAAGCTGCATCTGAGGTCCTATGTCCGGAGGATCCAACCCCATACTGCTGATAAAAAGTTGTGGATCCATTTCTTCCAAGAAATCTTGTCTGGAGCTCAATTGGAATGGTACTATCAGTTAGAGAGTGTCAACATCCGTGATTGGAATGATCTTGCTGAAGCCTTTTATAAGCAATATCAATACAATGCTGATCTAGCCCCTACTCGCATGCAACTACAGAGCATGTCTATGGGTGCTAAAGAAAACTTCAAGGAGTATGCTCAGAAGTGGAGAGATTTGTGCCCTTGCAAAGTTGGGAAATTTTTGAGTGGTTTATGAAGTAAATGGGGTCTTAAAACCATAATTCTTCAAATGGGCTGACTTTTTTGTGACCCAATGTGTTCCATGATATCATGCACGAAATTTATTTAATATTTTCATAATTTTATTCATTCTATTTTATTTATTATGATTTTTTATATTAAAAATCATTTTAAATTCAAATAAAATATAAAATAATGAAGATTTAAAAATATTTTGATTCTAGAAAGTCATGAAAGTTAATTGGATCAAATTAATATGAAAATTATGGTGATTGTCTTAAAATAGCAATGATATATCAAAGAATATTTGAATTTTAAGGCATGATCTTTTTCAATCTCAATGATCCAAAAAGTCCAAAGAATGCTAGCTTCTCTTGACCTAATTTCATTCACTATATGAACATGAACATAACACAATGCAAGGGGACGAAAATTCACAACCTCAAAGACAAGTTTCAAAGTTTCAAATTTCATCAAAATTTCAAATTCGGATTCTTCATCACAAAGCTTTTTAAGGTATTTTAAGGACACAGGAAAGATCCTTGGACTTCACTGATCATGTATCAACACTCGCATGCATCCCAAACCTCATGAATGGATCAAACCGAATCAAACTTTCAACCCTCTTTTGAATTTTTTGTTCTCATATATATATGCAATATAAATTGAATTTGACTATGGTTTTGTGTTTGTGACAAGCTCATGATCGTTTCTGGGCCATTTAATTTGATTTTTGATACAGGTTTGAGGAATCACCATGATTAGGGTTTGTCGGCCATTTTAGGGTTTCTTGATTTATCAAAGATAAATGAATTCTAGAAACATGGTTGTGTTGTATGGATATTGAGGATCATGTTTCACTAATCAATTTGTAATAATTGTACTGTTTTGTTGATATTCGAAATTCGTAGGTTCTATATATTATGAGATTCGCAGGAAAATTCGTGACAAACTTCGCAACAAGATTCGCAGGTTCATAGGAAGAAGAAGAAGCCATGCGCGCGAATTTCAGTTTTTAAATTTAGTATTATTATTTAATTAATGTTTTGTGTTTTATATCAGTTGGAAGCAAGTGGCGTAGTGGTAAGTGCGTATGTGTATGAGGCAGACGACCTGGGTTCGATTCCCAGGTTATTCTTTTTGTTCAAAATTATTTTTATTTTGCAGGGTTTTTATATAATAATCAAAAACTGTCCTATAGACACGTTGCGTGCGTAGCTCAGCTGGTTGGCTTGTATATGATGGAGGCAAGGAGTCCTGGGTTCGACCCCAGGCTCCAGCAGGTAAGTTATTTTGTTTTTTTCTATTTTTTTACATTTTTAATATATTTTAATATAATTAATATTATTAATATTAACCCAAACTTTTTTTAAATTAAAAACTCAAATATTCTCCCTATGTAAATTATAATAAAAAAATTTATTCTCTAAAAAACATCTTTGTATATAAATATTGATTATTCTTTCTAAATAATTTTATTAATCTTTATTATATATAAGTTGTAAATAATTTATTTAAATCTTATTTAAATTCTAAACCTAAATAAAACCCTAATATTTTCTAAACCCAAATTTAAATCCTGCGGTCCTTGAAAACATTGCATACGCATTTATACACCATATCATTGCATCACAGGTCCTTTTGCACAGGTTTCTCATCTTCTCGTTGTTTATTTCAACAATGGCTCTTGAACAAACAGTTAAAGATCTCCAGACACAAAATGCACAATTCCAAGAATTGATCCTGAACTTGTCCAAGGGGCAGGATGAATTGAAGACACTGCTGGCCAAAAAGACTAAGAAGACTAGAAGGTCAGGAGGCCTCATCAACATGGGAAGAAGGTTCAGAGGTCCTGTCAAGACCAAGGAACAGGTTGAAGATTATGAGTCTGAAGAGTCTGAGAAAGAGGGAGGCAGTCTCCATAATACAATGGGGGACTTTGATTCTGAAGCTAATTACTATCATGAGCCTAATGAAGATAAGTTCAAGATGCTGGTGGATAGAATGGATGCTATGGAATTGCAAAAGTCTTCTGGGCTGGATTTTGAAGACCTGAGTTTGATATCTGGGGTGGTTATACCCATTGGGTTCAAAGTTCCTGCTTTTGTAGTGTATGATGGTGTCTCTTGTCCCAAGCTGCATCTGAGGTCCTATGTCCGGAGGATCCAACCCCATACTGCTGATAAAAAGTTGTGGATCCATTTCTTCCAAGAAATCTTGTCTGGAGCTCAATTGGAATGGTACTATCAGTTAGAGAGTGTCAACATACGTGATTGGAATGATCTTGCTGAAGCCTTTTATAAGCAATATCAATACAATGCTGATCTAGCCCCTACTCGCATGCAACTACAGAGCATGTCTATGGGTGCTAAAGAAAACTTCAAGGAGTATGCTCAGAAGTGGAGAGATTTGGCTGGAAGAGTACAACCCCCTCTAACTGACCGGGAGTTAGTGGATATGTTCATGTGTACGTTGAATGGTCCTTTTTATAGTCATCTCATTGGAAGCTCGTCATCTAGCTTCACTGAGTTGATAATGACAGGAGAGCGCGTAGAAAGTGGTATAAGGAGTGGAAAGATCCAAGTGGGTGCTTCTTCATCCAGTACTACAAAGAAGCCCCCTAGTGGGAAGAAAGAGTTGAATGTTGTTTATGGTCAATCTGATCGTAATAGGATGCATCAATCTGTGAGTGCAGTTCACATCTCCAATCCTACTCCTGCAACACCAGAGCCACCACAGGGCAATCAACAGAGGCCTAGAAGGCAGTTCACTAAGATCAACATGACACTGGCCCAAGCCTTGCAACACTTGTTGAAGGGTGAACTTATCACCTTGAGGGACCCTCCTCAGAATCCCAATGTTACCTCTCCCAGGTACAATCCTAATGCACGATGTGCATATCATTCAAATTGTCAGGGACATGATACCAATAGTTGTTGTGTATTGAAGAATAAGATTCAGGATATGATTGATGCTGGAGAAATTGAGTTCGACCCTCCGGGTACTCCAAATGTGATTACTGCTCCCATGCCAAATCATGAAAAGACTGTCAATGCCATTGATGAAGTTTCACGTATTTCCTCAGTTGCAGATATAACCACACCATTATCTGTTATCAAGAAGAAGTTGGTACAAGTTGGGTTCTTTCCAGGTTGTCATGAATATTGTTTATATTGTGCTTATAAGCCGGATAGTTGCTGGAGATTGAAGGACGAAATTCAACGCCTCATGGACAATTACACAATATTGTTTGAGAGGACACCTTCTGTGGAGAGCATGGTTGAACATATAACTAAAGGTGCGAAGGTTGAAGAGGTGGATATGGTTGATAAAGTGCCGGTAAGAGTTACTTCCAAAGGTCCTGTCAAAATCACTCGTAAGGGTCCAATTAAAATTACTGCTGAAGGCCCTGTGAAGATTGTTGCTGAAGCTAGAGTGGCTCCTATGATCATTACCACTCCTGGTCCTATTCCATATACTTCTGATAAAGCGGTGCCTTGGCATTATGGCTCCGATGTTTATATTCATGGTGTTAAGCAGGAATCCTTGGTTGATGCACCTGTTGTTGGTAAAAATCTGGATGTTGATAATATTGCTGGCTCTAGTAATATCACACGAAGTGGAAGAGTTTTCTCTCCTCTAGTTACCTCCAAGAATACAGTTACTCCAACCACTACCTCTACTACTGATGCCCGAGGCAAAGGTCCTGTTATTGAACCTATACAAAATGATGTGCCAGCTGCTGATGATCTTTCTAAGCAAATGGAAGAAGTATTGAAGATCATTCGCAAGAGTGATTATGACATTGTTGATCAATTGGGGCATACTCCCTCCAAGATTTCTATGATGTCCTTATTATTGTGTTCTGAGGCTCATGCCAAGGCCTTGATTAAATTTCTGAAGACTGCTCATGTACCAAATGAGATTTCTGTAGACCAGTTTGAAAATTGTGTTGCACACTTGACCTATGATAATGGGTTAGGTTTCTCCGATGCTGATTTAACTCCTGCCAAGAGGGATCATAACAGGGCTCTACATATCTCTATTGAATGTAGGGGGCACTACCCTGTCACATGTGTTAATAGACAATGGTTCTTCGCTGAATGTGTTGCCCAAGGAAGTTCTGAATAAGCTTAGTCTTGTAGATGATGTGTTGAGGCCCAGTAATATAGTGGTGAAGGCTTTTGATGGTTCAAGAAGAGTGGTGCATGGATAAATTGACCTCCCAATAAAAGTAGGTTCTCAGGTCTTCAATGCTACTTTTTATGTAATGGATATTCGTCCTTCATATTCTTGTCTGCTTGGGCGTCCCTGGATCCATGGGGCAGGTGCTGTAACTTCTACTTTACATCAGAAGCTGAGATATCCAGTAGAAGGAAAAGTTGTCACTGTTTACAGAGAGGAAGGATATATGATTAGCCATGTGAACACATTTAAATATCTTGAAGTGGAAGGTGAATATGTTGAAACTCCATGCCAGACATTTGAAGTAGTTCCTTGGGTTGTTAATAATTATGAAGCTCCTCCTGTTGTCAAGAAAGTTCCTGTGGTCACCAGAGTACCTCCTACAATGGCCTCCCTCAAAGATGCTAGGGCCGTGGTGTATGAAGGTGGTTGTACTATTTGGGGTCAGCTTCCTGACATCCCTTACAAGTCTGACAAATTTGGTTTGGGTTTCACTGCAGAGTCCCAGAAGACTGTTCGTCGTGCTCGTGTTGTTCGCATCACCAATCAAGGGATTATGAAAGATCATATCAATGTTGTGGGTTACTATGATGAAGACTACAATTTGGATGCTTGGATATTTCCTACTGTGGGTGCTGGGCTCAATAATTGGAAAGCTGAAGATGTTGTTCCTATCTCCTTTAGTCAGGAGTAAATACTATTACTGTATTGTTACTTTTTAAGTTTGTAATTTCTGAACAATTAAACTCTTAAGCCTTGTGCCTTACCCGGGGCACAATGGTATGCTTGTTACGGGATGTCATTTCATTTGCATACTTCATTCAATAAAAATCAGTGGACGTTTCGTTTTCATAAATACTGTGTTCCTTGTCTTTCTTTTCTTTTATTTTTGTTTTATCAGCTATGTGTTCTTACACACACCCACATCACTAAAATGCAGATCCTCATCCACTCTGGATCCTGTTGATAACAGTTCTACTATTGTCAATTATAATTTCGAGAATCGATCTATAAAGCTGAAGATGGAAATGAGAACGATTGTGAAGTACCTGTAGAGCTTGCTAGGTTGTTACAACAAGAAGAGAAATCTACACATCCACATGAAGAGCCAATCGAAGTTGTGAATTTGGGAACTGATGAAAACAGGAAAGAAGTCAAGATAGGGGCTGAATTAGAGGATAGTGTCAAGAGCAGATTGATTCAGATGTTACGTGACTATATGGAAATCTTTGCTTGGTCCTATGAAGATATTCCAGGGTTGGACACAAACATTGTGGTTCATCGTTTACCGGTAAAAGAAGATTGTCGTCCAAAGAAGCAGAAGGTTCATCGCATGCGTCCTGAAATGTCAGAGAAGATCAAAGCAGAGGTAATGAAACAGTTTGATGCGGGGTTCTTAGCTGTGACTTCTTATCCTCAATGGGTTGCAAATGTGGTGCCGGTACCTAAGAAGGATGGTAAGGTACATATGTGTGTAGACTACAGGGATTTGAACAAGGCCAGCCCCAAAGATGACTTTCCACTTCCTCATATTGATGTTCTGGTAGACAACACTGCTCAGATAAGGTGTTCTCTTTCATGGATGGTTTCTCTAGTTACAATCAAATCAAGATGGCACCCGAAGATATGGAGAAGACTACATTTGTTACACAGTGGGGAACTTTTTGTTATAAAGTAATGCCATTTGGTTTGAAGAATGCAGGGGCAACATATCAGCGTGCTATGGTGGCTTTGTTTCATGATATGATTCATCACGAGATAGAGGTGTATGTGGATGATATGATAGCCAGGTCCCAGAATGAAGAGCAACATCTTGATCACCTGCATAAGTTGTTTGAAAGGTTGAAGAAATACAAGTTGAGATTGAACCCAAACAAGTGTACTTTTGGAGTTAGGTCTGGTAAACTCCTGGGTTTCATTGTCAGTGGAAAAGGTATTGAAGTAGACCCTACAAAAGTAAAAGCTATACAAGAGATGCCAGCTCCCCGTACTGAGAAGGAAGTTAGAGGTTTCTTGGGACGATTGAATTACATTGCAAGATTTATTTCCCAATTAACTGCTACCTGTGAGCCAATCTTCAAGTTGTTGAAAAAAGATCAGGTAATGGAATGGAATGATGAGTTCCAGACAACATTTGATGAAATCAAGAAATACCTTCTAGAACCTCCAATTTTGATGCCACCAGTTGATGGAAGACCCTTGATTATGTACTTAACAGTATTAGACAACTCAATGGGGTGTGTATTGGGGCAACATGACGAGTCTGGTCGAAAAGAGCAGGCAATATACTACCTTAGCAAAAAGTTTACCGACTGTGAAACAAGATACTCACTGCTCGAGAAAACTTGCTACGCTTTGGCATGGGCTGCTCGCCGACTAAGACAATATATGTTGACTCATACTACCTTATTGATTTCGAAGATGGATCCAATCAAGTACATATTCGAGAAACCTGCTCTCTCCGGAAGAATAGCAAGATGGCAAATGATCTTGACAGAATATGATATACAGTATACTACTCAGAAGGCCATTAAAGGAAGTGTTGTAGCTGATCATTTGGCTCATCAAGCAATGGATGATTATCAGTCAATGAGTTTTGAGTTCCCTGATGAAGATATTATGATTATTACCAAAGAACCTGGACAATATGACGGACCTGAACAAGGATCCCGATGGACTATGGTTTTTGATGGAGCTTCTAATGCACTTGGTAATGGTGTTGGTGTTGTGATCAGTTCCCCTGAAGGTCGTCATACCCCGATTACTGCAAGACTTTGTTTCTATTGTACCAATAACATGGCTGAATATGAGGCATGTATCCTGGGTATCAAAGCTGCCATTGATATGAAGATTCAGTTCCTTGACGTATATGGAGATTCAGCCCTAGTAGTAAGTCAGATCAAAGGAGATTGGGATACCAAGCATGACAACCTCATTCCTTACAGAGAACATGTTTTTTCTTTGATCCCACATTTTAAAGAGATTACCTTTGGACATATTCCACGAAGAGAGAATCAGTTGGCAGATGCATTAACCACCATGGCATCCATGTTTGAGATTAGCTGGGATGATGAAGGTCCCAAGATTGCTATAGATAGATTTGAGAAGCCTGCTTACTGCAATGAGATTGACACTGAAGAAGCAGAAGAGAAGCCTTGGTTCTATGAAGTGAAAAGATATCTTGAATCCCAGGAGTTCCCTGAAGGGGCATCTGTCAAAGATAGGAAGTTTCTGAGGAGGTTTTCTGCTAAGTTCTTTTTGAGTAATGGCATTCTGTACAAGCGCAATCAAGATTCAACTTTGCTTCGTTGTGTGGATAAGAAGGAAGCAACAGAGATTATGGAAGATATGCATGATGGGATCTTTGGCACTCATTCTAGTGGTCATACTATGGCAAAGAAGATATTGAGAGCAGGTTACTATTGGTCTACCATGGAAGCTGACTGCTATCAACATTCCAGAACATGTCATAAGTGTCAAATCTATGCTGATAAAGTACATATACCTCCATCACCATTGAATGTGTTGACTGCTCCTTGGCCTTTTGCCATGTGGGGCATTGATATGATCGGTGAGATCAAGCCTACTGCTTCTAATGGGCATCGTTTCATCCTGGTCGCTATTGATTACTTCACTAAGTGGGTAGACGCAGCTTCATTTGCATCTGTTACTAAGAATGTGGTGGCTCGATTCATTAAGAATAATCTCATATGTAGGTATGGCATCCCTGAAAGGATTATTACTGATAATGGCTTTAATCTGAACAACACTATGATTACTGATCTCTGTACGCAGTTCAAGATTAAGCATCACAACTCTTCTCCGTATCGTCCGAAGATGAATGGGGCAGTCGAGGCTGCTAATAAGAATATTAAGAAGATTATACAGAAGATGACTGTTACTTATAAATATTGGCACGAGATGTTACCATTTGCTCTTCATGGTTATCGTACCACAATACGTACTTCAACAGGGGCAACCCCGTTCTCCTTAGTATATGGTATGGAAGCAGTTCTGCCCATTGAAGTTCAGATTCCCTCCTTAAGAATTATGAAGGATGTAGGCTTGGATGAAGATGAGTGGATTCAGACCCGACTTGACCAGATAAATTTGATGGATGAGAAGAGGTTGGCAGCAGTTTGTCATGGCCAGATGTACCAGAAACGAATGATCAAAGCTTTTAATAAGAAAGTTAAGCCAAAGGTATATCAGGCTGGTGATTTGGTAATCAAGCGTATCATATTACCACAAGGTGATCCTAGGGGCAAGTGTACTCCTACATATGAAGGTCCATTTGTGGTCAAAACGGTATTCTCAGGAGGTGCCATGATACTTACTACTATGGATGGTGAAGACTTCCCGCAGCCTGTAAATGCAGACATAGTTAAAAAATACTACGCACGAAAAGAGACCCGCTAGGTTGACTGGCCTAGACAAAAATAAGGGCATCCCGGCAAACCAAAAGGGTTTGGTCAAAAATTAGGGATATATATAAAAAATGTACACCCGGAAAGTCGAAAACCTGAAAAGGCGGCTTGGGCAAAAAAGAGTATCCCGGTGGATTGAAAACCTGAAAAGGCGATCCAGGCAAAAGTTAGGGATTAAAGCGAATGACTATGTCTCGTTTGGATCACCCATGTAACTACAACCAGTTGTGCTACTTCACCAAGCTCGAACAGATAAAGATCAATCCAATTGTTTCCATCTCAACAGCAGAAGATGAGATACTTGAAGATAGTGGCAATAGTAGAATTGAAACTCAATAGGATTAGTTTCCTCAGCGGATCTCAACAGATTGTTTTTCTCCAATAGAGAAACCAGAAAGGGTTGGTACTCCCCGAGCAGAGGGTATCATTTGTAGGAGAAACTTTATATATCTCATCCCTAACATGAGACGCCTTATATCTCTTATCCCCAACATGAGACGCGTTATATCACTAATCCCCATCGAGAGGTGATCTAAAACTCTTATCTTCGGCAGGAAGCATTCTCATTGATGTTTTCCATCATCCCCAATAGAGTCAAAGATTGAGTTCATTCCCTAGCAAGGCAACTGAAGGTTAGTGTTCTCCCCAAGCAGAGAGTCTTCCTTCAACGGAGCAATATCCTTCACAAGAGTCTTCTCATCCCCAACAGTACATGAGGATTCCTTATTCCCTATCAGTGGTGAAGATAGTGAGAAGTCATATGGTTTTCCTTCTTGCACGAAGTTGTTCGCAACCTTCCCCAGCAAAAGTCCAATCTTCATTGGCATATCTCCTCCAATAGAGGACTTCGTGCCTGAGTGATTTCTTAGCAGATTTGTTCCTCATAAGAGTATCAACAAATCCTTTCCTCATCAGAGTCAAAGACTATCACTTCCCCAATGGAGTTCTACGGGTGGCGTACCTCCTGATAAAGTTCAGGCCATTTAGGGCTTTCCCAACAAGGTCTTCATTCTCCGGTTTCTCAAAGTCCAATTTATTTTTGGCAATGATGGCAGCTCAGAGCTAGTATATCATTAGCATCCTCACCAGCAGAGATGTTATTCCCCACAGGGATTCTTAAGATCAGATCAATGATTATTTTTCCCCAGTAAAACTGCCAGAGATATTTGTTATCTCCTCATAAGGAGATCACCTTTGCATTTGTATTTAGTAATCATAATTACATTTACATCCTCTAAAGCGTAGCATTCCCATCATTATGGAGCATTATCTAACATCCCAATTTTAGTAATTATTTATTTATATTAATTACTTAATTGTGTGATTTTGTGCCTAATTGATTATTTGGATTAATATGAATTAATTAATTTAATTTAATAATGTGATTTAATTTAATTTAATTAATTGATTTATTTGGTTATTGGAAATAATTTAATTATTTGATTTAATTGAGTTATTTAATTTGTTAGATTTATTTTATTTAGTAAAATAAAATATATTTAGTATATTTGTCAAATTGGACCAATGAGTGTGTGTGATTAGTAAGTTAATGAGTGGGTTAGAAAGCCCAATAAGAGAATATAATGTTTATGAGTAGATGTTAGGGTTTAAACAAAATATAGAGGAGTAGAAAGATAGAAGAGGCTAAGAGAGAAGTGGAAGAGGAGAAAATCAAGAACAAGGGTTCATCAAAAATCAAGGTAAGGGTGGGTTTTTGTATAATATTGGGTTGTATGATAATATATTGGTGGGTAGAAACATGTTTAGGCTGAAATCTCTAAATGGTTTTGATATTTTTAGGTTTTGATGACAATTCTTAAAAATATGATAAATAAGTTTGTTTGAAATTGGTATATTGGTACACTATAGAGATTTATTGGCTATTGGGAACAAAACATGTTTGGGTGATTTTACGTATGTTTGCAGCATTTATTAAAGAAAACCATGTTTTAGATAAGATGATACGGTGCACATGATTTAAATAGCAGGGATAAGTTATTTTTCTCATGTAATGTAGCCATCGAGTTAGTTGTGTAAATGAAAAGGCGTTAAGGTGATCATCAATGAAGTGTGGCTCTATTGTTTTGTTTCATTGTAATTGAAATGAAGTGTGGATATATTAAATGTTTTATCATATATTTTAGTGATAACATTAAAATTATAGTGAGTTTAATGCTAACTAGGTAGTCTTGAATGGATGAGAAGATAGTAGTATTTAATTATGATAGGAGTGGTGATTAGAAATAAAATGAAAGTAACATATTTTCGCATAATATTTTACTTATCATGTGACTTCTTCTATGCATATAGATTATTAGACTAATTAGATTAGTACTTGATAATAACCTACTGAAAACAGTGGTATCCCATTTTCACTGTAGCCTTCACTTCACCTTTTCTTTTTATTTATTTTTATGTGCATGAGGTCAATATGATAAAGGGCATTGATTGCATGTAGTTATTTACTGAGATGGATAAGCATAGGAAAGTGGGATGAGTGATACCTTTACTCTCTATAACATTCATTCGCATGGAAAATAGGAGAATAATAGCATCTTATATCCCATTAGTCAATTGTTAATGTAGTAGTCACATACTTTATTCATAGCATGATGATTCATAAACAATATTAAAATGATATGTGATTATTTAATGATAAGGGGTATAATATCTATGTGAATCTTAGTGCAACCCTTTTATTGGCTTATGTGATTTTACTATTAACAGAGTAATACTATTTAATAGGATATGAAAGGGTGATTAAATGAGAAATAATAATGTCATGATGAGTGTGCGCAAGAAACTAGTAAAAAGAAGGATCCCTTTTGATAGCATATGGAAAATAAAGATCATGATACTTGGTCCTATCATGAGGTACTATCATATGATGCCTTAATGATATGAAAGTAATATATGCCAAGGTTGTAAATCAGCGCAGGTTTTTTGATAGAGAGAAATTAGAGGTATCCCTGTTTCACATGTAGCCAAGTAAATTAAATAAGTGGTGATGACTAGTAGTATTTTATTGAAAGATAAAGAGTGAGATTTCTAGTAATGATGTGTACCGCAGGAAATTAATTCTCCCTCGCTAATATTTATTATACCATTAATGTTAGAAAGTCACTATATTTGGAGTGAGAACCTACTTCTGTTTATTTCCTTAAAGCATCATGCAAATTAATTATAAATGATGATGATAGATAAAGGGCATTTTTTAAGTAATAATGTTTCATTTGTTTTTAATTAATGAAATCAATTAAGTATGATAATATATATGATGGTGATGTAGAGTAGAGAACTATAGCTATATTGGAACATGAAACATTATTTAGTAATTAAAATAAATGCGGAGACTACTTAATATTTCCTTTTAGTTGAATTATATATATTCTAATATATTAGTTTAATTAATAACTATCTCTATTTAATTATTGAATGGTTTTACTCTTAGTTGGTATATGAATATTGAGTTTAATTATTAGTGACGGATTGATTAATCTATATTTAATTGGTATCGGGTGTTTTGTGAAATGTGGTGGAATTGTGTTGATTCTTGTGAATTACTTGCTATGTGTAGTGGTAATGTGTGAAATAAGAATACATTTGATTATGACTATGTGATTGTGCGTGCAATTGTGTGGTAATTCAAGTATGACTAATTATAGAAGATATGCATTAATATTAAGATTAGAGAATGGTCATAATTGCATATGGTTGTTGTAATTGAACATGCATCATTTTGTCAAGAGGAAATATTTGCTAGTTCCGTGGGAGCTAGTGACTTGTCCCAAACCTAGAGGATTGGTTTGAAAGCTTAGGGAACGGACCCAGTTTAAATGTAAAAACTGAAAAATGATAACAAGTGATTGGTACCACATGCATGAGTCACATTTGAGTCTTGTATTGAGTCTCATTGTGTCTATGATTACAATATGAGATTATGTGTATTATGTGAATTGTTGGATTGATGAAATTGTGAATTGTGTGTATATACTTGTGAATAATATGGTTACTTGAGTGGAAAGTGTTGATGAAACTTTTGAAGTGTGAGATTAATTTGATTATGCATATACCTTAAATTGTATATTATCTTATGATTTCAATAATTATATGAATTCTCACCCTTCTGTTGGAATGATGTTTTATACGACATCGCTCAGGTACCAAGGAGTAGAGTTGCTTCTAGTGCGAGGTAGCCGTTGGAGTAGTTTGACTTATTTTCTTTATTTATTTTGGGTGGAGTCATGCTCTGATTATGTAACACTGGGGAACGTTGGATTAACGTTTTGAGAGATACAATTGTATACTCTATTTTATTTTGCTGTTGTTATTTGAATTACATGAAGTATTGGCTTTAATGCTTAAGTGGTGATTATGAAATGAGTTGATTATGAAAATTTCATTATGTCTATTATGACTGAATTAAATTCGCTGTTACATGCTAAGGTGAAAGTATATGAAAGCATGATTTTATTTCAAATGTTGTTAAGCATGGCAGGTGTATGTGTGATGATGTTTTTAATTAAATGTGACGCCCTTACTTGAGATGCATGATAATTTACTCGAATTATTTATGTAAATTCCGCGGGGGTTTAGAAGGGTGTTACATTAGTAGTATCAGAGTAGGTCGGTTCATCCGGCTAGGTTGTCTAATGTTGTTGTCCCCTTGTATGCGACATGTGTGTGAAAACACTGTCGATAACTGTTAAGTTATGCCTACGTATCCTCGCGTGCAATGAGGAAGTCAGAACACCATAGTTCGACTCAAAGAGACTGAAAGATGAATTGATTATGAACTGCTTGCTTGTCTATGCTCAAGTGTATGACTCGTCTGGCTTGAGTGCTACTTGTCTTGCATTAGACGGAAGAAGCAAGTTCTCGTTTATGAATGAGTGTGATGAGAAAATAATCCCGAAGGAGACGATTATTGTTTGTTTTTGTGTTTTTAGTTTTATTATTGTTTTTGGTGTTTTGCATAAGTTAATGAGCTTAAGCCTAAATCAAGGGCTTGTAAACTCATTGTTCCTCCCTGTGATTAGGGATAATGAGAATACTTAAGTATGAGATAAGCATCTCAACTTAATTACCATGATGATGTAGGATTAAAATCATTAACCTACTTGTGATTAATTAGATGTTTTTTGATTTTGTTTAGTGTTAAGTAATGAGTTTAATATCTAATCACAGATTATTGAGCTTATTACACCATCCTAATAGAAGGATAATAGATGAGAACACTTAAGCTGAGGAAGATACCTCAACTTAATCCATGGTTATGGATTAAATTCATTATATAACAAAGCCTTTATTAAGTGGATTTTAATTAGGGGATGAGATTAAGAAATGAGTTTTATGGTTTGTAAGACAACTTGAGGGGGACTTGTCCATTAAACACTAGGGTTAGTCCTTCTTAACCATAAAGGAAGAATTAGAACCCTAATGTAAGGCCCAAGTTACAAGATGAAGTCTTAGTGATTATTAAGATGATTTGATTAAGAGGTTTAAACAAATTAAAGGTTTAACACTTAGGATTAAAGTTATACACTCCATCCTTATAGAAGGATGCAGGCATAACCCTAATACCAAAGTCCTAAAACTTTAAGAGTTTAATCTCTGACTATGAAGATGGGAAGAGAGACTCAAAGAGACTCAAAGGTAAAAACTAAAGGGGGACTATACACAACCCTAAATTTATCATGCTTGGTTATCCTATGGTTTGGGAGGCTCAAGAGAAGTCTTCAAGGAAGCCACCAATGGAAGAAGCAGATGATAAGAGAAAGAAGCAGAAGAATAAGTTGCTTACTTCATTGAAGAAGATAAGTAACTTAAAGAAAGAAAGTGAGAAAAGAAGAACACAAGTGAACAAGTTCACTTCAAAACCAGCAAGATGAAAATGAAAGAGATAAAGAAGAATGATAAGTGAAGGCAAATTCACTTCTCAATTTAACTTACCACCTGAAAATGTTAGCATGAATGCATAAGATACAAAGCATAAAGAAATGAAATGAAATGAGATGAAATGAGATGAGATGAAATGAAATGACCAAAGTCAGAAGTGCTTATGCAATGTTAATGTCATATGAGATGATGCAAAGGCATACAAAGTGCATATGTATGTTCATACAAAGATGAGATGTCATGTAAGCATGCTTTAAAGTTTGAAAGTTCATGAAAGTTAATGAAATGAAATGAATGCAAATCATGGAAAATGAATTAAGAAATGATCAAGCATGATTCTAACATGTCCTAAGATGTCTAAGATGACATATGAATGCAAGAAATGTCATGGCAAGTTCATGTATGGATGCATATGCAAGATGAATTCAAATGGACATGTGAAATTAGGGTTTTAGGGACACATGAGATGCAAATGACAAAGACAGAAGCAAATGACATTATAAAAAATTGAAAATGCACTCAAAGGAACCTTAAACCTATACTAGGTTACCATCCAAAGGGGGAGGTCAGAAGCTAAACCTAGAAGGAGTTATGAATTTTCTAAGTTACCTAGGTTTTTTTGGTGATCTTCAATGGAAAATGCCAAACAATTTGAAAATTCAATTTAAAAATGAAAGAAAAATGTTTTTGGATGCTAGAAGACATGCATAGAACAATGCAAAAAGAACCATTCACAAACTCAACTTAGTTTAAAAGTTATGAATTTTTGAAGTTAGGGTTAGAAAATAGGTCATTTTAGGAACCCTAATTCAATGAAAAATGTCAAAGCATGATCAAAACCAAAAAGAAATTTGTAAGGTGAGTTTGTAAATGTTTCTAAATATCTAAGAATGTTCTCTGATTTTTTGGTGATTTTTAAATACTTAAATGTATTTTTAATTAATTAAAATGAATTAATTAATTAAATAAAACATTTAAATGATTTAAAAATACTTTTTTAATGCAAAAAATAAAAATAAAAATATTTTTGGTCTCTGAAAATTAATAAAAGTCTTGACAAAAATTTCCAGAATTTTTAAATCATTTTTGCTATTTTTAATAAATATATGAAATAAAATACAAAGAAAATGAAATAAAAATAAAACAAAGGGAAAGTATGTTAATCTGAGGGCTGAAATTTAAACTGGAGAAAAGGGAGTTAACTAGCGCGTTATCCAACGACTGGGACTTAAACTGGCTAATTAATTTTATTTAATTTTAATTAATCAGGATTAGGGCTAATGACATGATTTGAGCCATTGAAACACGCGCGGTGTAACACCCTTCTACCCCAAAACATAATATTTAAATACTATCAGAGTAATCATCAAAAAGGGTATCACATTTTCATCATAAATAAACACAAACAGTGTCTTGTCCTGTAACACGGGTTAATCCACATCAAAATACCATAAATCATTTCACAGCGGAATTTAACTTCATAATTCAAAACTTCATAAATATATTTTCACCATCCTGAATTTAACATCATATAAATAGGAAAACATTTATCCAATAATAACATAACTGAAACAGTTAACAGAATAAAACCCATCCTAGTGTTACATGACACAGAGTAGGACACATAAACCATAATCACTTCTAAAGAACACTAAAGCACGCTCCGAGACTCATGAATTACTCCTATTGCACTGCAGGACTATTCTTCGACATCTGCAAGTTACCCACGAAAGAGGCAACATTTCCAAGCAGGCAGGGTGAGTAATCATAATATATCATAAAGGTACAAGAATCTAGAATCATAAATAAATTAGTACACATATCATGACATCGTCAACTACAAAATTCAGCATCAACCACAACACTATCGTGAAATCAATCAACACCCACACAGTCATGAAATTCATCCAAAATATGCAATTCTAACATCCTGATATGCAATATGCATGTGATACCATTTTCATCATGAGATGGATACATGACCATCAACCCTCCACAAAGGAGCACACCATAATCATCGAGACACTTCAATCCACACAATGGGATTGAAGCAAATAAATAGGCCGAAGCCCCATCGTGAATGTTATGAAATGCAATGATGTGCTACATCGAAAAATTCACCAAAATAATTCGCATCATTCATTTCAATCAGCAAAACAACCATCAAATATTCATATATATCATCATGACATTACACCCTGAACACTGGTTTTCTAACCACTCTGACACATCAAGAATTAACCCGTACCCGGTAATTTATAAGGTAATTATAAGGTAATTTCACAAATTCATTTATCAAAAACTGTTGCATTTTTCTCGTTTCTATTCATCAAAATAAAGTTCAGTTTGTACCCGTTCCGACGCTTCAAACGGAATGCGAATCGGACTTACGGTTTAAAAGATATGAATTTTTAAAGAAATAAAATTTGCTATCCCAACAGTGTTAACCGGTTAACCCATAGCGTTAACCGGTTAACACCGACGAATTTCCAGAATTTCCCAAAAATTACAATGGTTAACCGGTTAACCCATAGCGTTAACCGGTTAACGCACGTTTTCCAGCAGTTCTCTGCTATACAATTGCAGACTGTTCCAATTCCAAAAACTCCCAAACCCCATTACGGATTTCACATCATAACACCCAGAAACCATTCAAAAACATCAATTAAACCTCAACAACATCCAAACAACAATTATACAAACAATTATACGATTATAACTCATTCTAACCACTCTAATTCATCAAGATTTCTCATAAAAACTCAACCTAACTCAAAACCCCAAAAACCCCTAAAACTCATACCATTACAATCCATTCATATTCCAATTCCTATACATTTATCATAGATTATGAAAACTCCCCATACCTTAGATAATTTCGACGCTTTACACTCTTCTCTGGGGTTCTCCACAGCCTCCTGACTCTGAGCTTCTCCTTTCTTCAGAACACTTCCCAAACACGATAGAAAACAAAATATGAGAAACTGATCGTATTCTCTTCTTTGGATATATTATCCCAGTTTAGCCTTTTCCCATCTTACCCTCATAATTTCACAAAAAGACTACCTTACCCTTTTCTTTAATATATTTTTAATAATAATAATAAAATAGCATAATAAAACACTATTTATCCTTATTATATAAAAATACTCATTTTCTCCAAAATTCTCAATAATCCAAACTCTCCAAATTTTTCTAAATTAATTAAATAAATAATTAAATAATTAAATTTTAGATTTTCGGGGCGTTACAACTCTCCCCTACTTAAAGAATTTTCGTCCTCGAAAATTACCTGAAGTAAATAGAGTCGGATAAGACTCCCTCATCTGATCTTCCCGCTCCCAAGTCCAACTTTCTCCAGCTGGTCCTCCCCACAATACTTTCACTAAAGCAATTTCTTTACTTCGAAGTCGCTTCAATTCTCTACCCTCAATCCTCACTGGTAAAGCTTCAACCGTCAGATTATCTCTCACCTGAACATCATCTATCTGAATTACATGCGACGGGTCTGGAATGTACTTCCTCAACTGTGATACATGGAATACATCATGTAAATTTGCAAGAGAGGGAGGTAAAGCCACCCGATAGGCCATTTCCCATATCCTCTGCATAATCTGATACGGACTGACGAAACGTGGAGTGAGCTTTCTAGACTTCAAAGCTCTTCCCACACCAGTCATAGGAGTAACTCTTAAGAACACGTGATCTCCCTCTTGGAACTCAAGTGCTATCCTTCTCTTATCGTGATAACTCTTTTGACGACTCTCCGATGTTTTCATCCTTTCCTGAATCATTTTTATCTTTTCAGTTGTTTCTTGGACAATCTCTGGCCCAAGCACCAAACTCTCTCTTGACTCATACCAACATAATGGAGTACGACAACGTCTACCATACAACGCCTCATATGGAGCCATCCCGATACTAGCATGAAAACTGTTATTGTACGTAAACTCGACCAACGGCAAATGGCTATCCCAAGATCCTCCTTGATCTAATACACAAGCTCTCAGTAAATCTTCTAAAGATTGAATTGTTCTTTCTGTCTGGCCATCCGTCTGCGGGTGATAAGCAGAACTCATCCTCAACTTAGTACCCAAAGCATCCTGCAAACTCTTCCAAAACCTCGATGTAAACCGCGGATCTCTATCCGATACAATACTTGAAGGTACACCATGCAACTTCACAATTTCCTCAATATAAGTCTCAGCTAACCTTTGCATGGAATGGTTAATCCTCATCGGCAAGAAATGTGCCGACTTAGTTAGCCGATCAACAATTACCCAAATCGAATCATTACCTCTAGCAGTCTTAGGTAACCCAGTCACGAAATCCATGGAAATACTATCCCATTTCCACTCAGGAACATTCAATGGTTGCATCATACCTGAAGGTCTCTGATGTTCTATCTTTGACTTCTGACATGTCAAACAAGCATATACAAATTCAGCAATGTCTCTTTTCATACCCGTCCACCAAAATAACCTGCGTAAATCCTGATACATCTTCGTAGCACCAGGATGAATACTCAGTCGACTCTTGTGCCCCTCTTCTAAAATACTCTTCTTAATTCTTTCAATATCCGGAACACATACTCTATCTCGGAATCTTAAAACTCCATCTTCATCAACTCGAAAGTCACCTGCATTACCTTGATCAACCAACATCAATTGGTCAACTAATTTCAAATCAGATTTCTGACCTTTACGAATCTCTTCCAAAATCTCACTGGTCAGCTTTAACATTCCCAATTTCACACTATCAGTAGTAGTTTTGTACAACAAGCTCATATCTCTGAATTGCTCGATCATTTCCAATTCTTTCACCATAAGCATTGAAATATGTAACGACTTCCTACTCAAAGCATCAACCACAACATTTGCCTTACCCGGATGGTAATTCAAATCAAAATCAAAATCTTTCAATAATTCAAGCCACCGTCTCTGTCTCATATTTAACTCTTTCTGATCAAACAAGTATCTTAAAATTTTGTGATCACTGAATACTTCAAATTTGGAACCAAACAAGTAGTGCCTCCAAATCTTAAGCACAAACACCACAGCTGCTAACTCTAAGTCGTGAGTAGGATAGTTCCTCTCATGAACTCTTAACTGTCTAGAAGCATAAGCAACCACCTTATTATCCTGCATCAAAACTCCAACAAGACCCATCTTGGAAGCATCACAATAAACTACAAAGGACTCATCTGGATTCGGTAAGACCAATACTGGCGCGGTCGTTAATCTTTTCTTCAGTTCTATGAAACTCTCTTCACAAGCAACATCCCACACATACGCTTGACCCTTCCTAGTCAATTGCGTCAACGGTAAAGCTATATTAGAAAAACCTTCAATGAACTTACGATAGTAACCAGCCAATCCAAGAAAACTACGAATTTCTGTAGCTGACTTCGGAGTCTCCCACTGCAATACCGCATCAATCTTCGAAGGATCCACTGAAATTCCACCACTTGAAATTACATGGCCGAGGAAGCTCACTTCCCTTAGCCAAAATTCACACTTAGATAATTTATCAAACAATTTCTTTTCTCTCAACACTTGCAACACAACTCTCAAATGCTCGGCATGTTCTTCTTCTGATTTAGAATATACCAAGATATCATCTATGAAAACCACCACGAACTTATCCAAATACTCATGAAAGATCCTATTCATATATTCCATAAACACACCAGGCGCATTAGAAACCCCAAACGGCATCACCGTATACTCATAATGCCCATATCTCGTCCTGAAAGCTGTCTTCGGAATATCCTCAGCTTTAACTCGAATCTGATGATAACCAGACCTCAGATCAATTTTACTAAAGACACAAGCACCTACTAGCCGATCCATCAAATCATCGATCCTCGGAAGTGGGTACTTATTCTTGATAGTCACTTTATTCAACTGTCGGTAATCGACACACAATCTCATACTACCATCCTTCTTCTTAACAAGTAACACCGGAGAACCCCAAGGAGAAACACTGGGTCTGATGAACCTCTTCTCTAACAATTCTTCTAATTGTTTCTTCAACTCATTCAACTCTGAAGCTGACATTCTATAAGGAGCCATCGAGACAGGACTCGTACCCGGTACTAAGTCCACAGAAAAATCAATCTCACGTTCCGGTGGTAAGTCACTTATATCACCAGGAAACACATCTTGAAATTCACAAACCACATGCAACTCTGCACTGACAGTCTTATCATCAACTTGCAATGAGGTAGACACTGCAAACATCAAAGCTTCATCTAAAACAAGTTCATCCACTTGTTTAGCAGATAAAAACATCAACTCACCATTCCCGTTCAAATCAAGGAACTGCACCGTCTTACTATAACAGTTAATATGAACATAATTGAATTCCAACCAGTTCATACCAAGGATAACATTGATTTGGTGTAATGGTAGGCACACCAAATCCATCACAAAATTCTTCTCGAAAATTGTCAAAGGACATTTCAAACAGACAAGCATGGTAGTCACAGAACCATTAGCAGGAGTCTCTATTATCATATTACCATTCATATTAGACAACTTTAAACCCAATCTATTAGCACACTCAAGAGAAATAAATGAATGTGTAGCTCCAGTGTCAATAATAGCAATCAACTCAATATTATTAATAAAACAGGTACCTCTGATCAAGTTGTCCTTCTTTGGAGCTTCTGAACCAGCTAATGCAAAAACTCTTCCAGCATTCTGAGCAGTAGCAGCATTCTTCTTTGGTTTCTGGCATTGGGTGTTGATATGCCCCTGTTCACCACAATTGTAACAGGTTGGGCCTTCATTAGGACAATCATTCACCTTATGCCCAAGCTTGCCACAACGGTAACATTTCATAACTCTGGTGGTACACACATCGGCCTTATGACCTGCCTCTCTACACTTGTAACACTTAACAGGTACATTAGCAGCTCCCCTACTTTGCTTCTTCTCATCATATGCCTTCTGCTTCCCCTTATCACCAGTAGTCACATAAGGTTTTCCTCTATATTGACTCTTGCCTTTCTTCTCGCTCAGCTGTTTATAGTGAGCTGACCGAGCTCGGCTGTCTTCATCATAAATACGGCTCTTATCCACCAACTCTGCATACTTGCGAATTTGTTGGCATCCAATTCCCTGCTTAATTTCAGGTCTCAGCCCATTCTCAAACTTAAGGCACTTGGAAAGTTCAGCATCTGCCCTGTTGTAGTGAGGACAAAACTGCACCAGCCTTTCAAATTTGGCAGCATACTCTGCCACTGTCATGTTTCCTTGCTTCAGCTCAAGGAATTCTATCTCCAACTTACCACGAGCATCTTCCGGAAAATACTTCTTAAGGAACACCACCTTAAACACAGTCCAAGACACCACAACAACTTCATCCTCGAGACGCTGACGAGTATTATCCCACCAGTCTTCAGCTTCCTCGGACAACATATGAGTTCCAAATTGAACTTTCTGCGCGTCAGCACACGCCATCACTCTGAAAATATTCTCAATTGCCTTGAGCCACTTCTGTGCGCTCACCGGGTAATGCGTTCCTTCAAACACAGGTGGGTTATTCCTCTGGAATTTCTCCAATGCACGAAACTCATCATGCACATTGTTTCGAGCAGCAGTTTGAGCAAGAGCTGCAATAGCATCAGCAAGAGCACGCGAGTTGTTTCCACCCATTCTGCACAACACTTACCACATCAGAAGAGAATAATCGTTAAATAAATAATGACTTAACAACTGACTGACAACAACAAGATTTGGCCGGACAGACCGGCCTGTTTTGATACCACAAATGTAACACCCTTATACCCCAAAACATAACATTTAAATACTATCAGAGTAATCATCAAAAAAGGTATCACATTTTTATCATAAATAAACACAAACAGTGTCTTGTCCCGTAACACGGGTTAATCCACATCAAAATACCATAAATCATTTCACAGCGGAATTTAACTTCATAATTCAAAACTTCATAAATATATTTTCACCATCCTGAATTTAACATCATATAAATAGGAAAACATTTATCCAATAATAACATAACTGAAACAGTTAACAGAATAAAACCCATCCCAGTGTTACATGACACAGAGTAGGACACATAAACCATAATCACTTCTAAAGAACACTAAAGCACGCTCCGAGACTCATGAATTACTCCTATTGCACTGCAGGACTATTCTTCGACATCTGCAAGTTACCCACGAAAGAGGCAACATTTCCAAGCAGACAGGGTGAGTAATCATAATATATCATAAAGGTACAAGAATCTAGAATCATAAATAAATTAGTACACATATCATGACATCGTCAACTACAAAATTCAGCATCAACCACAACACTATCATGAAATCAATCAACACCCACACATTCATGAAATTCATCCAAAATATGCAATTCTAACATCCTGATATGCAATGTGCATGTGGTACCATTTTCATCATGAGATGGATACATGACCATCAACCCTCCACAAAGGAGCACACCATAATCATCGAGACACTTCAATCCACACAATGGGATTGAAGCAAATAAATAGGCCAAAGCCCCATCGTGAATGTTATGAAATGCAATGATGCGCTACATCGAAAAATTTACCAAAATAATTCGCATCATTCATTTCAATCAGCAAAACAACCATCAAATATTCATATATATCATCATGACATTACACCCTGAACACTGGTTTTCTAACCACTCTGACACATCAAGAATTAACCCGTACCCGGTAATTTATAAGGTAATTATAAGGTAATTTCACAAATTCATTTATCAAAACCTGTTGCATTTTTCTCGTTTCTATTCATCAAAATAAAGTTCAGTTTGTACCCGTTCCGACACTTCAAACGGAATGCGAATCGGACTTACGGTTTAAAAGATATGAATTTTTAAAGAAATAAAATTTGCTATCCCAACAGTGTTAACCGGTTAACCCATAGCGTTAACCGGTTAACGCCGACGAATTTCCAGAATTTCCCAAAAATTACAATGGTTAATCGGTTAAACCATAGCGTTAACCGGTTAACACACGTTTTCCAGCAGTTCTCTGCTATACAATTGCAGACTGTTCCAATTCCAAAAACTCCCAAAACCCCATTACGGATTTCACATCATAACACCCAGAAACCATTCAAAAACATAAATTAAACCTCAACAACATCCAAACAACAATTATACAAACAATTATACGATTATAACTCATTCTAACCACTCTAATTCATCAAGATTTCTCATAAAAACTCAACCTAACTCAAAACCCCAAAAACCCATAAAACTCATAACATTCTAATCCATTCATATTCCAATTCCTATACATTTATCATAGATTATGAAAACTCCCCATACCTTAGAGAATTTCGACGCTTTACACTCTTCTCTGGGGTTCTCCACAGCCTCCTGACTCTGAGCTTCTCCTTTCTTCAGAACACTTCCCAAACACGATAGAAAACAAATATGAGAAACTGATCGTATTCTCTTCTTTGGATATATTATCCCAGTTTAGCCTTTTCCCATCTTACCCTCATAATTTCACAAAAAGACTATCTTACCCTTTTCTTTAATATATTTTTAATAATAATAATAAAATAGCATAATAAAACACTATTTATCCTTATTATATAAAAATACTCATTTTCTCCAAAATTCTCAAAATAATACAAACTCTCCAAATTTTTCTAAATTAATTAAATAAATAATTAAATAATTAAATTTTAGATTTTCGGGGCGTTACACGCGGGAACTCAAATCTAAGGGCCAAAATTCAAAGTTGCTTAATTACATAGATTAGGGTTAATGAGTTTCAGATGACCGGAACAGTGCTCCGGTCATCTTCTCCGGTGAGCCAAAATGCTATCTCTCTCCTTAAGCATCTAAAACCTAATTTTTCTGCCCAGATATGATCCCCATACATCACTGAACCTAAATCCCCAAACAAAGTTCATTTATAACACATCAAAAGAGAGAATCGAAGAAAATCAGTTCTAGGTTAAAAAACTTTCAGGGATCATGAAATGCTTATTTCTCAACCATTTTCAATTTGAAACATATTAGGATGATCAGTGCAACTCATAGAATCATTCTATAACAAGAAATCAAAGTTCTGGAAAAAAATGTTCTTGAGGTATACCTAAAAAATGCTTCTGGCAAGCTTGAAACAAGTTTATGTTGGCTGCTTTGAAGGTTTCATTTCAGAGGAATCTGAAATCGTGTTTTTGTTTGAGATGGTTTCAGGCCAATATGGGGGGTGGGAAATGATCCTGGGGTTGTGTGGAGATGATTGGTGAAAGAATTTTTTATTTTGTTGGTTGAGTTGAGAGATTCGAAGAGATGAAGTTTGAGAGGGATTTTGTGAAATATGAGCTTGTGTGTGTTTCAGGCTTCAAGCATTGTGTGTTTGTGTTCCATAATGTTTGCATATGATGTCTTGATTGGTCAGAGAATGGGTGGTGGCCTTGCTTGATTGGTATGGGTGATTTTGCAAAAAGTCAAGCTTAGGTGTACTTGAGGCATGGCACGAGTCAGAGCTGGATTAGGGGCATGGTTGGGCTCAGCATGGATCAAGGAAGGCCTTTGGATTGTTTTTGTGCAACTGTAATGACTGAGGCAAGTGGTAACATGGCTCTTGCAACTTTTCCCTCTTTGTTGTTTCTTGATTCACAAGCCATAAAAACCCTAGGTCAAGGGCCCAATTCTGATTCTTTTAAGTTGTTTGATCATGTTATGGCATATTTGTTCACATTTGAAGTCATTAGAAACCTTGGCAAGTGGTTTTGCAAAAATCCCCCTTTGGTGCATTCTTGAAAATTATAGGATTTTTGCCAATTTTGAAAGATCATAACTTGAGTTTTATAATGAATCAAGACATGTTATTGTACTTTTTGAAAAGGGAAAGACCTATTCTACAACTTTCATGACCAAGGATTTTCCATTTGAAGCATTTTTTATTAAGAAAGAGGAGGTTGAAAAACTTTCCCAAAATGGAAAGTTTCCATTACAAGTCATTTCCATTTTTGGCAAGTTTGCAAATGGCTCAAAATTCTTCAATATTATGAACTTCCAACCTCTTCTAAGATCAAATAAAGATCATAGAACTTCAATTTGATGAAAATACCCCTTTGGTCCCATTGTTGGGGGCCTTAAATGCCCTGATTTTGACTTAACTTGCTCAAGAAGTTACCCAGTGAACAGATGACTTCCACAATGAATTTCTTCGTCAAACTTGGTACATATGATCCTTATAACATCTTAAGAACATTAGAAACAAGAATGGCCCAAAATTTCTAGTTAAGGCCTCTGAAACCAAAACCCTAATTTTGGTCATCTGTGTAGTGAAAAACCCTAGCTCTGCTTCCATGCCTTGCTAGTTCTTGTGATCTCTTGACTTCCTTGAACTTTAAGGGACATAATATGATGATAGAACACCCATGGATCCTCTTGGAATTCTTTGATGCCTTTGGGGTGGCTCATATGAATCCTTGGATTGCTCAGATCACAAACCCTAGATGCAGATGAACTTGAACTATGCAGATGAAGCAAATATGCAATATGAGATTGTATGCTTATGCTAATGCAAACATGAAAGATCACAAGTCATGGTGTGAAATTAGTGAGGGAAAATTTGTGGTGTTTACACTAGTTCCAAATATTAAGGCCTAAACACATTACCCTAATTTTGTTTATTAAGTGTTTTTTGTAGTTTTGATAAAGACGTGCTTTTTAGTTTATGTTTGTGAAACATTATCATGCTAATACTTATTCATCATGATAGATACCCTAAACATCATCCCCATATGGAATATGTGAAGTATCTCATGGAAAAGTCCCCTGACACATGAAGAAGCTTACCCTTTATTAAGTCTTTTGAGTTGTTTTGAGATGAGAAAGAGAAGACTCAAGTTGAGAAAGGGAAAACACTAAGGGAAACTAAGATTCACCCTATGCTATTATGCAATGCAGATCCTAAGGTTAGTGAAGTTTGAAGAACTCTAAACCTAGGGAAAGAGAGAATAATAACAAGTCCTAACTCACTTCAAAGATGGAAGATGAGATTAGAACTTAAAGGGATGGAAAGAAAGTGTAATGTCAAAGAAGCATAATGTTGCTTTTCACAATCACATAAGAGAAAACTTTTAAAAGAGAAGAGAAAAGAGGTATGAGTATGGATAAGCATCCATATACTCAATTACTTACCATATCCCCTATATAAAAGGTTAGTGTCACAATAATTTGCATATTGGAAACCAAAACAAAGGAATAAGGACAAATAAACCTTACACACATCCTAGAATGAAACTAGGGTTCAAAATAAGACCCAAGTATAAGAGTGAAGGTACCTAAAGGTTATATGACTTATAAAGTCATTATCTACATGATATAGGTCTCTAAGGATGCTAGGATACCTCACACCTCCAAACTATGTCAAACTATGTACAAAAAGTTCACTTAAGTTCACATAAATGCAAGTTAGGGTTCATGGATGAAATATGAGTGCATATGGCATACAAAGATGAATTAATGCATGAAGGATCACCTAAAGTAAGTAGTGAATGAATATGAATATGGATTAATAAACATACTATCATGGACACAATGGTTTAAGCATATGGAGCAAGGAGAGGAAGATGTGAGAAGAAGTATCACATAAGATCATAAATGATGCAAGTTAAAGATGAATGACATATGAATATGCATGAGATGATTATGGGTCAGTAGAATAAAAAAAATGAGATGAAATTAGAATACATGAATAGAAATTTATGATTCACACACAAGTTATGTTAACAATTAGGAGAGAAGAGGGCAAGTTTAGGTTAAACTAGTTCAAATAAGGATGCATTTTGAAACAGAAAAACAAACCAAATGAATATGGTTCAAAAAGTGATCTATAATTGGAATTAAGGTACTAAAAGTGACCTATAATTAACTCCTAAAGGTTACCACAAAGTATCTCAAGCAAATGACATGAATGTCTTCCTAACATCTAGGGTATGGAACAAGTAAGCACATAAATGAACCCATAATCTAGGTGACATGAGAATGGTGAAAAATTATAAAAATAATTCCATAGAATGGTGAAGTTAGTAGCTTACATTGGCTAATATAAATTCACAAAATTATGCACCAAAGTGTCAAAACAATTCACTTAATGGGCAAGATAACAAGGCATGATCGCCGAAAAATAACTCCACAAAGTGGATCCAAAATGGAACCAAAAATTATGAAAAAAATTCCCAAGTAGCATCAAAATGTCACAAATTCCAGTGGTTAATCACACACAAAATATTTCTCTCGTACCTATCGGAAAAATTACCTTTCGGTTCCTAAAACCAAAACAATGCTTTTTGGGACAACTTAGAATAAAAAATCCAAATTAATTACTAAAACCATCAAAATATGGAATCAAAAATTATAAAAAAATTAATTAAGAGGATAAGGATTACTCATGAATATTTCCATAATTTTATCACACACGAAACTATTTTTAATAATTGCAATGAAACAGGTAAAAACGGTGATTTAAGGGAAAGTGAAAGGAAAGCAAATTCTATCATTCGTAACCTTATCCCTAAGCTTCGATATCGTCACACATCAACATAAATCACAATATGAATTCAGTGCCTCAGGTGGGAGGACTCAATATGCACCTTATGTTATATGATCCTAATCCACATACAACTAGAATGATGCATTAAAGTCGAGAAAGTCGAGATTTCTTACTTGATCGAAGTAACGATTCTTCACATAAAAAGAAACCAAAAAACTTTGTACAAGATCTTGTAATCTCCATAAGCAAAATAAATTATTATATTCCATAATTGCTTTGTGAAGATCCACCATAGCCGAAATCGATCCAAATCGATCAAAAAAGCTTATGAACACTTACATCCAAATTAGTTCAAAATCATAATTAAAATTACCAACAAAGATCAATTAAAAATTTGCGAAAAAATGGATTAAAATATTAATCCACAAAAATGATTTTGCAAGAAAATTAATTAATAAATCTATTTTGAAATTTCTAAAAAAAGAAAAGAACACAAGGGATGTAAAAGGAAAATAGTGGTGCAGATAACATAATAAAATGGCCTAAGGCCCAATTCATCTCCAAACTTAGAGGGGGTGAGTTAGGAAACAAAATGTTAAAAATAGCAATAAAAATTGGCCCAAGGCCGAAATCTCATGATGAATCGCAGAGAGTGGTGTATTATAAGCATAAGGAGGTGTGAATAGAGGCCCATGGAGGTCTAAAGCCCAATGACACATATAGGAAACACATGAAGGGGTATGAGGTGAATTTGAAGGGCACCAGAATGAATTTGATGGTTGAAGCCTTCTTCTTGAGCCCGATCCACTTTCATGAACAAACAAAAATAAAAAATCATCCCATCTTCATTTATCCAAGTCTCAAAATTATTAAAAGATAATGATAACCCAAGGAAATTGAGGAAACTAGGGTTTAATAAATGTGTTCTTCTTCTCATATTCAAAACGAATGCATCCGTCAAACCTCTCATCCTTTCCTCACGACGACGCCAATCGGCCACTCTCCTCCATTCCCCATATTGTAAACACCCCAAATTTGCCCTCACCCATTCACACCATGGCTTGTGATCATCCTCATATGCATAAACACAAACATATCATCTCACATCTCATTTTGATTCACTGCATAGTTTCTAGGGCATCTGCACCTAGGGTTTGTGATCTGAGCAATCCCAAAGCATCTTGAGCCATTCCAAAGGCCACCAATCATTTCAAAGTGGTCCATGTGTGTTCTTATGTCATATTCCCTCTCCTCAAAGTCAAATTGCAGAGGAATCACAAGGACTAGGGTTTGAGTGGATGCAGAGCCAGGATGAACTGCACAGTTGACTGAAAATTAGGGTTTTGGTTTCAGAGGCCATAACTCCAATTTTTTTGGTCATTCTTGTTTCCATTGATCTCTATATGGTATAGGGAGTATTCATATCAATTTTCATGAAGAAATTCCATGGGGAAGTCATCTGATCAAGAGTTGACTTTTCAGACAAGTCAGTGTAAAATCAGGGCATCTGAGGCCCCCAATGACCCAACCAATGGGTGATCTTCATCATTTTGAGTGTATATGATCTTTATTTGATCATGGAATAAGGTTGAAGTTCATAAAAATCAAGAATTTGGAAGTTTTGCAAATGTTGACTTTTTGGGCATAGTTGACTTTTCAAGAATGCATCATTTTAGGTCATTTTTCAAGCCATGATTCTTGATCCAAAAATGCTTCAAATGGAAAAACTTTGGTCATGAAAGTTGTAGATCTCATCTTTCCCTTTTCAAAAAGTACAAGAACATGATCAAACTCTTCTTGGATCAAAAGTTATGGCAATGCAAAGTTGGCAAAAATCACTTATTTTCAAGATATGCACCAAGTATGAAAATTGCAAAATCATGTGCTAAGTCAAATTGCAACTTCTAATTGGTATCAAACCAGCACATAAACATTCTCTAAGTCCCAAAATCAGATTTGAACCAAAGATCACATGTGTTTAGTTCATGTAACAAGGCATTTTTCATGAGATTTCAAAAAGGCTACAAGTTGCAAAACTCATGATCACATCTCACCAACTTGAGGCATTGGCTGCTGAACCAAGCTAGCTTCATACCCACACCATGCTGCGCAGCCCCTAGGCTTTGTACCAAGCTAGCACTTCACCATACCTCTCTTACACAATTTTTGACTTTTTGCAAAAGGCAACTTACCAATCAATAAAGCACATGTCCAATCAACTGACCAATGAGAGAGAGTTATGTGGACAATTTGCAAGCCATTTCATGTACTAAGCAAGGCTGAAGCTCTAACATTCCACACATTCACAAAAACACACCAAACTGCATAAGCCTTCGAATCTGCCTACACAGCTTGAAAACATTCAAATCCTCTTCACCATTCAACTCACCTTGCTCCATAGACCACCCAGCACCAAGAACACAAGCCTGAAACAGCCTGAACATCTCACTGCCATTTCTCACTTCATTTTGCAGTTTCAATCGAATCTCCTTCCACAAACCACAAACACACCAACAAACACTCCAGACCTTCTCCATTCATCCTCAGGATCACAAACCATCATTCACAATGGCCTGAAACCTCCAGAAACTCCATTGCCATTTCTGACCAAGCTTGAGCAGGAGCTTTCGAATCTCACTATCCAGCCAGCTCAAACTTCTTTTGAGCATTCAAACATCTTCTGGGGATCAAGTGGAGTGGTTTGCACTGAAAGAAGTGGCCTGAAAGTCCTCAAGTTGAAAGCTCCAAATCTCAGGTAGCTCGAAAATTATTTTTCCAGAAATCATTTCTCTTGTTACAAACTTGTTCTATGTGATTCACTGATCATCCTGATGTTCTTAGTTTTTGAAATGGCTTTGTTTTGAGTATTTAATTTGTCTCTGAAGCTTGCGTGCCCTAGAACTTGTTCTCTTCGATTCAGCTTGTTTAGGAAGAATAAATTTGTTTTGAGAGAGGGGTTTGATTCGTGAGAGGTTGGAGATCATTTCCCATTTCATAGATTTTGTTTTTGTTACGTTTTGAGGGAGTTGGTGAGTTTCCCGGTGAGGTGCTGGCCGGAGAAGACGACCGGAAGTCTTCTCCGGCCACCTGAGTCATTAAACCCTAATCTCAGGTCATTAACTCTAGTTTGAATTTGAGCCATGGATGTGCGTTGACCTGTTGACTTCCCTCTCTTTTGGATGGCCCAGATCATCTCATTTGCCCTAATCTCTCTCATTAGCTTTAATTAATTCGTAATTAAATTAATTAAGTCAGGTGCAATCCACACCCTTCATTCACGCGCCAGTCAACACTTTCAAACTCAGAATCAATCTCAGCCATCCTTTCCTTTGACTTTCTTTTTTATTTGATTTTTAATTCATTTTATTTCATTAAACTTGCATATTTATTTTAAAATAGCAAAATTGTCTTAAAAATTATGAAACTTTTTCCTAAAAGTTTTATTAATTTTTAAGACCCAAAAATATTTTTATTTTATTTTTTATCATTAAAAAAGTATTTTTAAATATTTAAAAGATTATTTTTAATTGATTGATGGAAATTAATTAATTAAAAATACTTTTAGGTATTTAAAAATTACAAAAAAATTCATGAAATGTTCTAAGACATTTAGAAACATTGTCCAACCTTCAAACCAAATTTCTTTTTTGATCTTGATGCATTTCAAGAATTTTTCATTGAATTAAATCATTTTTTATGCATTATTTTGATCATGGATTCAAAAATTCATTTCTGCCTATTGGAGAAGGTTGAGACATTGATTCTTCTTGCATTGTTTTGTGTTTGGCATGTAGTTTCTAGGGTAAAATGGCCATGATTTGATCTTGCATTTTCTATTTGTTTGATAATTTTCTTGTTTGGAAACCCTAAAACCCTAGCAAACTTGTAAAAATCATAACTTGAACTTGGTTAAGAGTTGAAACCTCTCCTTTGGGAATTGGGTTAGTATAGGGTTAGGGGTCCTTTGAGTGGCATTTTCAATTTTTTATCTTAGGGTTTGCCTCTGATTTTGGTTTTTGTTTGATGTTTGATCCATGAACCCTAATTTGGGCTTTCTTTTGCATCCTTCTTGCATTTCCTTGCATAACTTGACTTGTCTTTGCATTTTGTGCATTCTTGTGATCCATTTGACATCCTAAGACATATAGAAAGCATGTTTGACCATTGCATTACATATTTGCCATGTCATTTGTTTTGTTTGCTTCATAACTTTTCATGTTCATTCATGCTCCTTAACTTGCATCATTTGCATTCATAATCTTGTATGAACATCCCCATGCCTTGCCTCATGTTTGCAGCATCTCGTAGCATCATTATCACCATCAACATGCTTCTGGTTTGGTCTAGTATCATGTCATTTCATTTCACTTAGCATTGCATTGCATTTCTTCCTAACATTTCAGGTGGTAAGTAACTTGAGAAGTGAATTTGCCTTCACTTCTCATAACTTTTCTTTTCATATCTCTTGCATCCATTGCTGCATTTCTATTTGTGTTTGAGATTGAGCTTGCTCATTCTTGTTCCTCCCACCTTCTTTCTTCAAGTGACTTGACTTCTTGAATGAAGCAAGTCACTTTGCTCCTCCTGATCTTATTCATCTGCTTCCTGGTGGCTCCTCTGAAGTTTGTTCTTGCAAACCTCACAAACCTTAGGATCATCCAAGCATGACAATGAATTAGGGTTTTGATTAGTCTCCCCTCATAGTTTTTACCTTTGTGTCTCTCTTTGAGTCTTCTCTTCTCATCTCATAATCAGGGACTAAACCCTAAAGGCTTTAAGACTTTGTGATTAAGCTTATGCCTGCATCCTTCTCTTAGGATGGAGTGTATAACTTTAATCCTAAGTCTTGAACCCTTAAGGTGTTTAAATCTCTTAATCAATCCACATAATAATCATCAAGACATCACACTTGTAACTTGGGCCTTGCATCAGGGTTCTAATTCTTCCTTAAGTAGTTAAGAAGGACTAACCCTAGTGTTAATGGACAAGTCCCCCTCAAGTTGTCTTACAAATCATAAAATTCACTTCATCATCATAACCATTGAATAAAATCCACTTAATCAAAGGCTTGTTTTGTCATGGGTTTAATCCCTAATCATGGATTAAGTTGAGGAGCTTTCCTCAGCTTAAACATTCTCATCTATCATCCTTCTTTTAGGATGGTGTAATGGGTCTGTTTAATCCTTGATTATGGCTTAACCTCATTACTCAACACTGAACAAAAACCACAAAAAACATCTAATTAATCACAAGTAGGTTAATGATCTTAATCCTACATCAAAAGGTGATTAAGTGTGAGAATCTGACTTCACACTTAAGGTAATCTCATTACCCCTAATCAGAGGGAAGATGTGATGAGTTTACTAACCCATTGGTTTAGGCTTAAGCTCATTAACTTATGACAAATCTCAAGAGCAATAAAAGACTGAAAACACAAAAACAAACAATAATCGTCTCCTTCGGGATTCTTTTCTCATCACACTCACTCATAAACGGGAACTTACTTCTTCCGTCTAATGCAAGACAGTTTGCACCTGAGCCAGACAGGTCTCACACTTGAGCATAGACAAGCAAGCAGTTCATCAGTCAATTCATCTTTCAGTCTCTTTGGGTCGAACTACGGTGTTCTGACTTCCTCATTGCACGAGAGGATACGTAGGCATAACTTAACAGTTATCGAACAAAAGTCTCTGTACATTCCCCCTCTTTCAGTATCATTCTTTAGCCTCATTATCATGAGCATTTCACTCCTATCCTTACACTGACACTGTACATTTATACACTTCACTTCTTTTACACTGACACCTGTACATCCTTTTCCAGCTATTTTATACACAGATTGCACTGACACTACCCCTTTAAAACACAAATCTTTCAAGCGTGGATCCCGTCGAGTACGGCGGACAATCTGGGTGCTAATACCTTCCCAGGTTGTAACCAACCCCCTTTCTCAGTCTCTCTGGTTCGCAAACCGTCTTATCCATCTCTTTCTAGGTTTATGCAGCATTACCTCTCCTCCGGGATAAAAATGCCTAGCTGGCGACTCTATTCATTCTCCAGTGAGTTCACGGCTGTGTGTTCTCACTGTTCCCTTCGCCGACCGTTCGCGTCTGTACCTTCATCTGAACCAGTTTCACTTGTCGGGAGCGACAGCTTGGCGACTCTGCTGGGGATCCTTATACTGCAACCAGGGCTTCTGGTTCTTTTTGTGGGTTCCTCCTAGCGCTTGTTTGATTTGTGTTTACTGGGGTGCTATGTGCTTGCTTGTGCTTGTATTTATTTTGCTTTATGTACAGTCTGCTTTACTGCTTTCTTTATTGCACTTTGTATATGTCATACTGTCAT
Source organism: Lathyrus aphaca (assembly GCA_963966055.1). NCBI lineage: Eukaryota > Viridiplantae > Streptophyta > Magnoliopsida > Fabales > Fabaceae > Lathyrus > Lathyrus aphaca. Next base: position 266,552,216 of record OZ014523.1, on the reverse strand, counting down.
GCTGCTGGCTGGATCTGTTTGTTTGCTTTGGTGGGTGGGTGTTTCATTGAGAGTTAAGGTCCTATACCTGGGACCTGAGTGACACCTAGGCTAGAGTGAATCATATTCTTTCCCATTCCATTTCGGTCTGGTGCGGGAATATGAAACACGGTTCAGATATGGGTTTCCTCTTGAGATCTCTGTGTTGCAGATTTCCTGCAATGCTAGGGCTATCTGGGAAGCCTGCTAAGTCTGGATGACCTTTTAGTATTGACCTTCAGAAACTGAGGTGAATTAGAGGAGGAATTGTTATGGTTATTGTAAACACTGTACCTCCGGGTTAGAAGTGTTTACACTTCTCATAACTGATCCAAGTCTGGGGATCCTTGTTCTAGATCACCACCTGTGAGGGGGTTGGGCTGTTTACAGGTTTACAGGTACCTTGACCTCAGAATACCCTGTTACTTTGACTTTGTTAAGAGTACTCCATGTTGGACAGTTCTTGTGATTCTAAAAACCTGGACATGTGGCTCTTTATTTGAGTCCCCCACCTTGGTTACTGGATTTATAGACCTCCATCTGGAATTCTTGAACACACATGGATCTATACCAAGGCAGTTAATCAGATCCAGCTCAGTCACAGACCCTTTGCATATCATTTGCATACATACTCATTGCATCATATTAAATATTTGCTTATTTGTGTTTCAGGGTATCCACCTTCATCTGGTTTTGGTTTTGACCCCATCTGCAGTTTTGACCTATCTCCACCAGCACTTGCTTCAGCTTGTCAGCCATATACTTCAGTTACTTGCACTAGCCAGCCAGTGGCCCACTCCTCAGCATCTTCATCAGCACTTATCCTACTCAGTCCTCAGCACTCATGGCTCCAAAGAAAAGCAACATCACCTATCATTTCTTCCAACCAGACTTATCAGACATCAGGAGGATCCAAACCCTGATCACTCCAGATCACGTACCTTTGTTCAGGGAGCATTATGGGGATATACTTGACTTGGTCATGGATCTGGACCCATCCCAGAGGAGTTTGATCCACACCTGCATTCAGTTTTATGACCCCCCATTGAGATGTTTCACCTTTCAGGACTTTCAGTTGGGGCCTCTTTTAGAAGAATACTCATCTTTGGTTGGTTTGCCTATCAAGAGAGAAATCCCTTTCAACCCTGAAATGGTCTTTCCCAGCAATGGAGAGGTGGCAAAAGCTCTGCACTTGGAGCCTGCTTTGATTGAGCAGCATATGACCTCTAAGGCTGGGATCCCTGGTTTTCATCTTGACTTCCTGATTTCTCAAGCTAGTCTGAAGGCTTCCCAGGGGGAATGGAGAGCTGTTTGTGCTCTGTTGGCCTTAAGTGTGTATGGAATTGTGTTGTTTGCAGATGAGCCTCGATTCATTAGCAAGAATGCAATCCATTTGCTCATCCTGAAGAACCCAGTGCCAACTTTGCTAGGAGATCTCTATTACTCAGTGCACCAGAAGAATGAGAAGCAGAGAGGAAGGCTAGTGAGGTGTTGTGCTCCATTATTCCATGCTTGGCTTCTTAAGCATCTACCCAGGACAGATGCATTTCTAAATCCTCATCAGCAAAGCAACTGGGCTAAGAGGCTCACTACTCTCACTTCAGCAGACATCAGATGGTGTACTCAAAGCACCAAGGGCAGAGATATCATTACAAGCTGTGGGCACTTTCCCAATGTGCCTTTAATAGGGGTCAAGGGAAGTATTAATTACAATCCTCTGTTGTTCAGAAGGCAATTAGGCTATGCACTGGTCCATACTCCCAGGGAGCAAGACTTGGTTGAGACCCTCTACTGTGAGAACAAGATTAGTCTGGCAACTGTTAGGCAGGCTGCCTGGGCCTGGGATCATGTTCAAACCAAGGGAATCACCATTTTGGGGAAGTGCAATAATGCGGCATCAGCACAATATTATGAGTGGTCCCATGCTAGGGCCCATTTCTCTGGAATGCCCTTTACCATAGAAGACATGCCTGAGTCATCTTCAGCACCACCCCCTGCCACTATCAGTTTGGAGGAGTTTGAGAGCTTGAAGGAAAGAAATGAGAAGTTAACCCAGGCTTTGCAAAAGACCCTCCGGGAGAGGAGTGAAGGTGTGAGGGAGATTGAGAGACTGGAGAAGTTGAGAGTGGAACACTTGACTAAAATTGAGAAGTCTGGAGATTATATCAACAAGTCTAAAGCTGGTGAACAGATTCTGAAGAATGCTTGTAAAGAAGCCCAGTTCCAGAGAGCAAGAACAGACTTGTACCTGAAAGAGAGTCAAGCCAGGTGGGTCCGGATCACTGAGGCCCGTACTCTAGAAGACAAGAGAGTTCAGGATAAGATGGAGCAGATGGAAAAAGCCCTGGCAGCAGCCCAGAAGGAAGTATCAGAGCTAGAAATCAGAGCTGGAGTGAAGAGGTCTAAGGACCAAAGTCAGAACAAGAAGTTGACTGCAGCTGTTGCAACAAGAAACCTTCTCATCAGAGGTCTCACGGAGCGTCCGGCTGATCCTGTGACCGAAGCACTTCTTAAGGAAGTTCGTGAGGATGAGTTTGGCCTTGGAGTTTGATCATTTGCTTGTTGTTGTTCCTATTCTATGTACTTTTACCTTTTTGTGATGTATTTTGACCCCTTTAAGGGCTTGTGTTGTAAAATGAACAAGTTGTATTATTTCATCTTATGTAATATATTTGTGTTGGTTTCTATCTGGGTTCACTTCAAAAGCAACTTCAACAGTATCATCTTCAAGGGTCTGGAAGGGTCAAAACTGAAGGCCAAACCGGATACCTTGAGAACAAATAAGCATAACTGCATTGCATGCTAACCCTTTTGTTTGTTTTGTAGGGTTTTGTTTTGTTGTCACTAACTTCTGTTGTGATATTCAGGAATTATTGCTCGCCGCCGGGTATTTCCTCTCAATAGGCCACACAGGTACCCAACTAGAAACAACCTTCCGGGAATTCAGATGGATCAGATGCAGCAGGACCTTACGGAGGTCAGAAACCAGATGGCCAACGAAAGGTTGGAGATGAGAACTCAGATAACACAATTCATGGAAGTGATGAACAATTTAGCTCAAAGCCAGGAGAGGCTCAGAGCTTTGGTAGAAGGGAGGAATCAAGAAGAACCCCATGTGGGAACTGCTGGCACAAGTAACAACGAGAGGGTCCAACCTCATGTCAATCCCCCAGTTTTTGGACCCCATCTCCATCCAGAGGCCAACATCCCTGTCAATATACAAGGGACAGCCACCGCAGCCAGGGTACTTCAAGAAGACCCTCAGGAGGATCAATTTACAGTAATGGGTGTTGGAGAGGAAACTTATGATAGACGATTGGAGGAAATAGCTGAGAAGTTGAGATCACTGGAGTCTCAAAATTCTTTGGGCTTCGACGTCATGGACATGGGTTTGGTAGACGGGGTCAGGATCCCCCATAAGTTCAAGCCTCCTTGTTTCGAAAAGTATAATGGGACTTCATGCCCCCGGACTCATCTACAATCATTTCTGGGAAGGCTGAAGGCCTATACAATGGATGAGAAATTGTGGATGTTCTATTTTGAGGATAGCTTGACTGGAGCTTCGAGGGAGTGGTATTCCCATCTGACAAGAGCAACAATTAGATGCTGGAAGGACCTGGCAGTGGCCTTCATCAGACAGTATCAGTATAATCTAGATATGGCACCCAACAGGACTCTCCTAATGGGAATGTCACAATCGTCAAGGGAAAGTTTCCGAGAATATGCCCAGAGATGGAGGCAATTGGCTGCTGCCGTTCAACCACCAATGTCTGAGAGAGAAATGGCAGACATGTTTATGAACACTCTCCAGGGAACGTATATTGACAGGTTGGCTGCTTTCTCTTCCACTAGCTTCGCAGATGTTGTCATAGCTGGGGAGAGAATTGAAAGCTTGTTAAAAATGGGCAAAATCTCTGATAATGGTGCCAGCTCGTCCAGTAGTACAAGAAAGCCTTTTGTAGGCCCGAGAAGAACTGGCGAGACCAATGCCATTCACACCAACAGGGGTAGACCCCAGTACGTTCAAAGGTCGATAGCAGCAGTCACCATTCCTGCTCCAGCTCATCCTCAGCCAGTCTATCAACCTCCTCAACAAAACTACCAACAACAACCTCAGTATCACCAGAATCAGTATCCTCCAAGGAACTTCAACAACAGCAACACCAACAACAACAGTCAACAAAGGCCATTCCAACAGAGGCCATCCCAAGCTAACAGAGTGATCGATCCGATCCCAATGCCATATGCTACTTTGCTGCCACAACTTCTGAAACTCAACCTAGTTGAGCTAAGAACGTTGGCACCTCCTGATCCCAACAGTCTACCAAGAAATTATGACTCCAATGCTAGGTGTGCTTTTCATTCAAACGCACCTGGTCACAGTACAGAAAAATGCAGGGCCCTGCATATGAAGGTACAAGACTTGGTAGACTCCAAGGCTCTGAATTTTGCACCTCCGCCCAATGTCAATAAAAACCCTATGCCAAACCATGGTGGTCCTCGAATTAACGCTATTGAAGAAGACCAACCGTCTTATTTAATAACCAGTGTGGATCAGATCCGGACACCATTGGTGGAAATCAAAGCTCAACTCCGCGAAAACCAGATATTTCCGGGGTGTGAACTAGGGTGTCCATATTGCAATATCTCATGGAATGGGTGTGAGGACCTGAGGAATGGCATTGACAGCCTTATTCAGAGTGGCCTGCTACAGATCACTACATCATTCCCGACAAATCCGACAACTTCATCAACAACGGTTCCAGAACTTCCTACAACCGCAGCAACTATTGTCCCCGACAATTCATCAGCAACATCAACAAGTACTTCACCTGTCCTTCCAAGTGATCAGTTTTCAACAGTTTCTCCTGCTACAACTTCAGCTTCATTCCATTTCGAATCTCCATCAACAACAACATCAGTCCTTCCAACAGTACCTCCTACAACACCAGCAATCAATCATGAAGATGTCTCTACTGTTACCATTTTCTACGATCCTGAAAATAATTCCGCCCACCATTCAGAAGGTGCTGCTCCCGCCAGAGCACCAGTTACAATCTTTTATGATCCACAAACAACTACAGTCCCTTCAGCAGCAGCAATCAGTCCAGTCACTGTCACGGTGCCTGGACCAGTACCATATGAGAGCAACAGGGCCATCCCTTGGCACTATGGCTCTGACGTGTATTGCGAAGGAAAAAGAATCACTCTTGAAACATCAGCGCCTGCACCACAAGTAGATAATGTGGGGGGAGGCGGAGGCTTCACTCGAAGCGGACGTCTCTTTGCTTCACAAGTCCAAAGACCTACTGCCGAAGCAGAAGCTGCTGCCAAGGCAAAAGGAAAAGGTCCGGTGCAGGAAGACCAAGCTGCCAAAGAAGCCCTGAAGATTCCATTTGATCAGGAAGTTGATGAGTTTATGCGAATCATCAAAAAGAGTGATTACAAAATTGTGGATCAACTTCACCAGACGCCGTCCAAAATCTCTATCCTCTCACTGCTTATGTGCTCCGAAGCCCATCGGAATGCACTGCTTAAAGTCTTGCACGCAGCTTACGTGCCTGAGGAGATTACTGTCAACCAATTGGAAACCGTGGTTGGAAATGTTACTGCTAGCAATGGGCTAGGGTTTACCAATTCTGACCTGACAGTGGATGGCCGCAACCACAACAAAGCCTTGCACATAACCATGGAATGCAAAGGAGCTGTCCTTTCTCATGTGCTGGTAGACACAGGTTCTTCCCTGAATGTCTTACCAAAGAAGGCTCTGGTGAAGTTAGAATATGATGGTTTGGCATTGAGACCCAGCAACCTGGTAGTAAGAGCCTTTGATGGTTCTAAGAGATCGGTTCTGGGAGAGATTGAGCTGCCCGTGACAATTGGCCCACAGACCTTTAAAACTATCTTTTATGTGATGGACATTCAGCCCGCCTACAGCTGTTTGTTGGGTAGACCCTGGATTCACGCCGCCGGCGCAATAACGTCTACCCTTCACCAAAAGTTAAAATTTGAGTGGGAAGGTCAAGTTGTCACAATCTGTGGGGAAGAGGACATTTTCGTTAGCCATCTGGCTACTTATAAATACATTGAGATGGATGGAGAGATCCATGAAACAATGAGCCAAGGTTTTGAAGCCTTGAATGTCAATGAAGCATCTGCTATATCTGGTACTCCCATGTCGTCTTATCAACAAGCCCGGAAGGTTGTTGAAGAAGGAACTGCCCTAGGCTGGGGCAAGGTTTTAGCTGTGGAGGAGAAGAAGGACAAGTTTGGGTTGGGTTACAGACCAACTCAACATCAAGCAAAGGCTGCTGCAGAGCCAGGTTTTGTCAGTGGGGGGATGCTCACCCCCGATGCTATCAACTGTTTGGAAGACGAGCTGGAAGAGGAGCGCAATCTGGAGAATTGGATTCGTCCAAAGATCCCGGGGAGCAGTGTCTCGAACTGGTCTTCCCAGGAAATTATAAGAGTTACTCATGCAGAGTAATTATTATTTCCTGTATTTTTTATAGCATGCATCAAAGTCTTGCATCTTGCCCAAGATGACAAGACTCATTTTGTGATCAGGGCCATCTGTACTTTTGTGCAAACAAGATTAAATTAATGAAATATCAGACATCTTTTTGCAAACGAGTCTTTTTTTCTTTTCTGCTCACTGTTTTTCCATTTTTCTTTTTGTACAAAAATAAATGGCGGTGTTTTCAAAATGATAACTTCATTTCACTTTTTTTCTAAAGCAAGATTAAAATCAATCACTAAAATGAACAAACTTAACCCTTGCAGAGAGTGCCTTCCTGACAGCACCGACAACAGCACGGCTATGACATCGTATGACTCTGACAATCCAATCAATCAAGCTGATGAAGGGGTTGATGAAGAATATGAGCTTCCTGAAGAGCTAGCTAGGTTGTTGAGACAAGAGGAGAAGGCTATTACTCCTCACCAGGAGGAGGTTGAAGTGATTAATCTTGGTACAGACGAAGACGTGAAGGAAGTAAAAATCGGGGCCTGCCTGCAAGACTCAGTAAAGAGACAACTGATAGATCTGCTTCAAGAGTATGTTGATGTGTTTGCTTGGTCGTATCAAGATATGCCAGGGTTGGATACCGACATTGTTGTGCATAAGCTGCCTTTGAGGGAAGAATGCCCACCAGTTAAGCAGAAGCTGCGCCGAACTCGCCCAGACATGGCTATGAAAATTAAGGAAGAGGTACAAAAGCAATGGGACGCCGGGTTCCTTGCTGTAACTAGCTATCCGCCGTGGGTTGCTAATATAGTGCCTGTGCCTAAGAAAGACGGCAAAGTAAGGATGTGTGTTGACTACCGGGATCTGAATAGAGCCAGCCCGAAAGATGACTTCCCATTACCTCACATTGATGTATTGGTGGATAACACGGCTCAGTTCTCGGTATTCTCCTTCATGGATGGATTTTCAGGATATAATCAGATCAAGATGTCACCTGAAGACATGGAGAAGACAACATTTATCACACCCTGGGGCACGTTCTGCTACAAGGTAATGCCATTAGGACTGAAGAATGCTGGTGCCACATATCAACGGGCTATGGTGACATTATTCCACGATATGATCCACAAAGAAATAGAATGTTACGTGGATGATATGATTGCCAAGTCCCTTACAGAGGAAGATCACCTGGTGAATCTGCTGAAGTTGTTCAAGCGACTGAGGAAGTACCAACTAAAGCTGAACCCCAACAAATGCACATTCGGGGTGCGATCCGGTAAATTACTGGGCTTTATTGTAAGCGAGAAAGGGATTGAGGTTGACCCTGATAAAGTCAAAGCTATTCAAGAAATGCCTGCGCCGAAAACTGAGAAAGAAGTTCGAGGGTTCTTAGGTCGATTGAACTACATCTCACGGTTCATATCTCACCTTACAGCAACTTGTGAACCTTTGTTTAAGTTGTTAAGAAAAGAACAAACGGTCAGGTGGAACGAAGATTGCCAGAAGGCTTTTGACAAGATCAAAGAGTACTTACAAGAACCTCCAATCCTCATGCCTCCAGTAGAAGGAAGACCTCTGATTATGTACTTGACAGTGTTAGAAGAGTCGATGGGGTGTGTGCTGGGCCAGCATGACGAGTCTGGTCGAAAAGAGTATGCAATATACTACCTAAGCAAAAAGTTTACCGACTGTGAACAGCGTTATTCACTGCTCGAGAAAACTTGCTGTGCTTTAGCGTGGGCTGCTCGCCGACTGAGACAGTATATGTTGACCCACACTACCTTATTAATCTCAAAAATGGATCCAGTCAAGTACATTTTCGAGAAGCCAGCTCTTACCGGACGGGTTGCAAGATGGCAGATGATTCTCACAGAATACGACATACAGTACACCTCTCAGAAAGCCATCAAGGGCAGTGTACTATCTGAATATCTTGCTGAGCAACCCATTGATGACTACCAACCTATGAGGTTTGACTTCCCCGATGAGGACATCATGTTCATTAAAGCAAAAGATCATGAAGAGCCTATTCACACTGAAGGGCCTGACCCGGAGGAAGAATGGACTATGATGTTTGATGGGGCTGTTAACATGAATGGCCGTGGTATTGGTGCAGTACTCATTACACCTAAAGGAGTTCACATGCCTTTCTCGGCAAAACTCACTTTCAACTGCACTAACAACGAAGCTGAATACGAAGCTTGCATTATGGGTCTTGAGGAGGCTATTGACCTCAGGATCAAAACATTGACCGTATTCGGAGATTCAGCCTTGGTAGTCAATCAAACCAATGGAAAATGGTACACCCACCAGGATCATCTGATACCTTACAGGGATTATACAAGAAGGTTGTTGACGTTCTTCACAACGGTCAAACTTGAGTATATCCCTCGGGACGAGAATCAGTTTGCAGATGCTCTTGCTACCATTTCATCCATGATCAAAGTTCAAGCTGCTAACTTTGTACCTCAGATTTCAGTATCAAGACTTGATAGACCAGCATATGTATTTGCAGCAGATGTTGTAAAAGATGATAAGCCTTGGTTCCACGACATTAAGTGCTTCTTGGAGGATCAAACATACCCACCTGGGGCATCTTCCAATGATAAGAAGACTTTGAGAAGGCTTGCTGGAAGTTTCTTTCTGAACACTGATGGATCTTTATACAAAAGGAACTTTGACATGGTACTCCTCAGATGTGTTGACAGGATGGAAGCAAATTTGTTGATGCATGAAGTGCACGAAGGGTCCTTTGGTACCCATGCTGGAGGACATGCAATGGCTAAGAAGTTGTTAAGATCAGGCTATTACTGGATCACAATGGATGCAGACTGTTGTGCTTATGCCAGAAAATGCCACAAATGCCAGATCTACGCAGATAAGGTTCATGTGCCTCCTAATCCTTTGAACATCATGTCTTCACCATGGCCCTTTGCTATGTGGGGCATTGATATGATTGGCAAGATTGAGCCAACTGCTTCGAATGGTCACAGATTCATCCTGGTCGCCATTGATTATTTCACCAAGTGGGTTGAAGCAGCCTCATATGCAAATGTTACAAGACAAGTGGTAGCCCGATTTCTGAAGAGAGATATCATCTGTCGGTATGGAGTGCCCGAGCGAATCATTACTGATAATGGTTCCAATTTAAACAACAAAATGATGGCAGAGCTGTGCCGGGACTTCAAGATCCAACATCACAATTCTTCTCCTTACAGGCCAAAGATGAATGGCGCTGTTGAGGCAGCGAATAAGAATATTAAGAAGATTGTGCAGAAGATGGTAATCACATATAAAGACTGGCACGAAATGCTACCATTTGCCTTGCATGGGTACCGCACATCAATCAGAACATCCACTGGGGCAACACCGTATCAGCTTGTATATGGTATGGAAGCAGTCCTACCTGTTGAAGTTGAACTACCCTCGTTACGGGTATTAATGGATGTTAAACTGAGTGAAGCAAAATGGGTTCGGTCCCGATTCGAACAACTAAGTCTGATCGAAGAGAAGAGATTAGCTGCAATTTGTCATGGGCAGTTATATCAGAAGAGAATGAAGAGAGCCTTCGATCAGAAAGTCAGGCACCGAGGGTACCAAGTAGGGGATCTTGTGCTGAAAAGAATCCTCCCTCCTCATACAGACCACAGGGGCAAATGGACTCCAAATTATGAAGGACCATTCGTTGTAAAGAAAGTTTTCTCTGGTGGAGCGCTGATGCTCAGTACCATGGATGGTGAAGACTTCCCGTCCCCTGTGAATTCAGATGCAGTTAAAAAATACTTCGCATAAAATGACCCGCTGGACATAAAAACAGAATGTAAGTCCAGGCAAAAATAGGGCATCCCGGCGAGTCAAAAACAGAATAAAAGACTCGGGCAAAAAATAAGGGAAATAAATGAAAAATGTACACCCGCTGAGTTGAAAAGCCGCATCGGACAGCTCAGGCAAAAATGGGTATCCCGATGGATTGAAAACCCGAAAGGGCGATCCATACAAAATAAGGGAATAAGCGAACAACTGCATTCTGAATTCGTCTGTATCGCTTACAACTTAGAAAGCTTCGAAGGATCAAGCTTCAATCAGAATCAACTCTCTCCAGAAAGGAAGACGAGAAGAACGTCATTGTCATACGAGTCATAGCAGAAGAGGAAGCTCCTTGAAAACCTCGTCAACATCGCCAGCATTTTGTTTCTCAATTTGTAACAGTCTCTTCATTTCAGGAGATATGTTTCCTTGACTGTATCTTGCCAATTCAGGGCACATGAATTAATAAAATCAGATTTTCAGTCATGTCTCGTTTTGTACATTTTTATTTGCAAAGAATGTCTGATGTCTCTAAAAAACTAATTGCATAAGTACAGATGTTTTTCACTAAAAAGAAAGAAAATGAAACACATGCTTGCAGGGAATATGATTACTCTCGAAGAGTGCTTAACTCCTATGACGGAATCCAGTAAAGGATACCTCGGGGGCCATTTGTGCGTTTCCTTGTCTTTGCAGGATTGCAGGTATCCAGAACGCAACCTGGGGCATGCAAGTTACGTCTCAGCAAACTGGCAAATCATTATCAACTCGGTCTATCTTCCATGTGGCACTGGAGAGTGCCCATTTCCCCAGCACAGTTGCCAAATCAACGTACACTCAATCTCGGCATCCGAAATGCTCTATCCCCAGCTGAGTTGCCGCTTGTTGCTATCCCCAGCTGAGTTGCCTCTCGTAATTCCCCAGCCGAGTTGCCATGTCATCCTCAGCTGAGTACAGGAGACTGGGAATCATCTCCCCACAGAATCTCCAGCCTCTATCCAGAAGAGCAACGCATGAAGAGATCACAACAAAGTGAAGAAAGCTTCTACAAACCCCAGCTGGGTCCCGTATTATAAGGATATGTCAATCAGTGACCTATATCCCCAAGCAGATGCTTCATCGGATCTATCAATGATCTCATCCCCAGCTGGGATGTTCACTTCCAACAGATCGACCAAAGATCTTCGCAGCAACGGGATCCGAATCCCAGTGTGGTATCTTTGCATAATCATGGCATTTGCATCATACTATCCCCTCAGAGCGTAGCATTTCGTCTAATACGGAGCATTACGGCAAAAATCAAATGCATAGCATAATCATAAGCCATGTTCTGAAGTAACACTTGTGAATAATAACCGTTCATCATCATTATACAAAAATCCCCACCAGGGTCCCGGCAAAGGCAGTTGCCTCTCCAATCACCAAACACCAGTATATATTTCTGACACCCGTCCGTGTCATCACTTCCCCAAACAGGTTGCCTGAATACACTCTACAAACAAAATCACCCGTATTACAGATGCTTCATACTTCATGACACCCGTCCGTGTCATATTACAAGCAGAAAGCCAAAGACATCCTTTTTGCACTCACTTATACTTATATATACGCTTTCTCGACACCCGTCCGTGTCATATCCCCAGCGCAGTCGCTTACACTCTCATCACCCATATACATGTTTATATTTTACTTTTCTTTTTGACACTCGTCCGTGTCACTCTCCCCAGCAGATAAACACTCATCTATGCATTATATATACTCACCATTCCTTGGTGCACGTATACAGATACTCGTCCGTATCTTGTATACACCATCACTCATACCCCCACAGATTCAACAGTAGTCCGTGTTCCTTGTTAACCAGTTGATACTCGTCCGTATCATCATCTCAGAACATTGCGTCTAGTGTTTGTTTCTACATGATACTCGTCCGTATCATAGTCTCAAGGATGCTCGTCCGCATCTTTAATCCACACACCGTGTCAAACACTTATGTCTTCTTGAATATAGATACTCGTCTGTGTCTACTATTCCCCAGAAGGATTCCTTCAGATTCAACACTCGTCTGTGTTCCTTGTTAACCAGTTGATACTCGTCCGTATCATCATCTCTGAGCATGCGTCAGTTTGTTTCTACATGATACTCGTCCGTATCATAGTCTTAAGGATGCTCGTCCGCATCTTTAATCTATACACAACACCAAACATTTATACTTCCCTTTCTCGGTTGTGAACGCTCGTCCGTGTTCACTATATCCCCGGTAGATCACCAACAAATTTTCTTTTTATCTAACACTCGTCCTGTGTTATGATAACCCTGAGAGCAGCCGTACCCTGCTGAGTGGTCGTCCTCCACTTCTTGATGGTCGTCCTCCATCATGCTCGTCCGATGGCCGTCCCCATCGTTGATATTTTAGCAGCCGTCCCCTGCTAGGTGGTCGTCCTCCACCTCTTGATGATCGTCCTTCATCACTTTATCCAATGGCCGTCCCCATTGTTGATTTTGGTTATCTGGCATTCGTCCTATGTCATGAGAAACCTCGAGAGCAGCCGTCCCCTGCTGAGTGGTCGTCCTCCACTTCTTGATGGTCGTCCTCCATCATGCTCGTCCGATGGTCGTCCCCATCGTTGACCTTTTCTATCCGATGGCCGTCCCCATCGTTGATATTTTCGGCAGCCGTACCCTGCCAGGTGGTCGTCCTCCACCTTTGATGGCCGTCCCCATCATATTCCTTTTATCCCCAACAGAGCAGCCGTCCCCTGCTAGGTGATCGTCCTTCACCTTTGATGGCCGTACCCCATCATCTGTTTATTTCATTTATTCTTTAACCCGATGGCCGTCCCCGTCGTGGTCCCTTTTCCTTTTAGCCCGATGGCCGTCCCCATCGTTGGTTGCTTTACCTTTATGAACCTGACGGCCGTCCCCGTCATGTTCCATTAATTTCCAGAGAATGCTACAACTTTGTCTTGATGGCCGTCCCCATCATGATATTTTATTTTTCCAGCTAGTCGGCCGTCCCCGTCTTAGCTTTACCTTTTATCCCCAGCATGTCGGCCGTCCCCGTCATTGCTTTATTTCCTACACTTTCCCAGCATGTCGGCCGTCCCCGTCATTGCTATTTACCCAGCAGTCGTCCTCTGCTCGACGGTCGTCCTCCGTCGCCCACGCTTTATGATACACTTTAATTTTCTTTTACAATCTATATCCCTTTTCTTCTTCATTTTGTGAGTGCAAATTTTGGACTGTCTTTGATATTCAACCACAAGTTATCTTGTTTGCCTGTTAAGCCGTTGCTTACATCCTGCACAGCTAACTCATGTTTGAATAGGGGCAGCTGTAAACACCCCAAATTTTCCCTCACCCATTCACACCATGGCTTGTGATCATCCTCATATGCATAAACACAAACATATCATCTCACATCTCATTTTGATTCACTGCATAGTTTCTAGGGCATCTGCACCTAGGGTTTGTGATCTGAGCAATCCCAAAGCATCTTGAGCCATTCCAAAGGCCACCAATCATTTCAAAGTGGTCCATGTGTGTTCTTATGTCATATTCCCTCTCCTCAAAGTCAAATTGCAGAGGAATCACAAGGACTAGGGTTTGAGTGGATGCAGAGCCAGGATGAACTGCACATTTGACTGAAAATTAGGGTTTTGGTTTCAGAGGCCATAACTCCAATTTTTTTGGTCATTCTTGTTTCCATTGATCTCTATATGGTATAGGGAGTATGCATATCAATTTTCATGAAGAAATTCCATGGGGAAGTCATCTGATCAAGAGTTGACTTTTCAGACAAGTCAGTGTAAAATCAGGGCATCTGAGGCCCCCAATGACCCAACCAATGGGTGATCTTCATCATTTTGAGTGTATATGATCTTTATTTGATCATGGAAGAAGGTTGAAGTTCATAAAAATCAAGAATTTGGAAGTTTTGCAAATGTTGACTTTTTGGGCATAGTTGACTTTTCAAGAATGCATCATTTTAGGTCATTTTTCAAGCCATGATTCTTGATCCAAAAATGCTTCAAATGGAAAAACTTTGGTCATGAAAGTTGTAGATATCATCTTTCCCTTTTCAAAAAGTACAAGAACATGATCAAACTCTTCTTGGATCAAAAGTTATGGCAATGCAAAGTTGGCAAAAATCACTTATTTTCAAGATATGCACCAAGTATGAAAATTGCAAAATCATGTGCTAAGTCAAATTGCAACTTCTAATTGGTATCAAACCAGCACATAAACATTCTCTAAGTCCCAAAATCAGATTTGAACCAAAGATCACATGTGTTTAGTTCATGTAACAAGGCATTTTTCATGAGATTTCAAAAAGGCTACAAGTTGCAAAACTCATGATCACATCTCACCAACTTGAGGCATTGGCTGCTGAACCAAGCTAGCTTCATACCCACACCATGCTGCGCAGCCCCTAGGCTTTGTACCAAGCTAGCACTTCACCATACCTCTCTTACACAATTTTTGACTTTTTGCAAAAGGCAACTTACCAATCAATAAAGCACATGTCCAATCAACTGACCAATGAGAGAGAGTTATGTGGACAATTTGCAAGCCATTTCATGTACTAAGCAAGGCTGAAGCTCTAACATTCCACACATTCACAAAAACACACCAAACTGCATAAGCCTTCGAATCTGCCTACACAGCTTGAAAACATTCAAATCCTCTTCACCATTCAACTCACCTTGCTCCATAGACCACCCAGCACCAAGAACACAAGCCTGAAACAGCCTGAACATCTCACTGCCATTTCTCACTTCATTTTGCAGTTTCAATCGAATCTCCTTCCACAAACCACAAACACACCAACAAACACTCCAGACCTTCTCCATTCATCCTCAGGATCACAAACCATCATTCACAATGGCCTGAAACCTCCAGAAACTCCATTGCCATTTCTGACCAAGCTTGAGCAGGAGCTTTCGAATCTCACTATCCAGCCAGCTCAAACTTCTTTTGAGCATTCAAACATCTTCTGGGGATCAAGTGGAGTGGTTTGCACTGAAAGAAGTGGCCTGAAAGTCCTCAAGTTGAAAGCTCCAAATCTCAGGTAGCTCGAAAATTATTTTTCCAGAAATCATTTCTCTTGTTACAAACTTGTTCTATGTGATTCACTGATCATCCTGATGTTCTTAGTTTTTGAAATGGCTTTGTTTTGAGTATTTAATTTGTCTCTGAAGCTTGCGTGCCCTAGAACTTGTTCTCTTCGATTCAGCTTGTTTAGGAAGAATAAATTTGTTTTGAGAGAGGGGTTTGATTCGTGAGAGGTTGGAGATCATTTCCCATTTCATAGATTTTGTTTTTGTTACGTTTTGAGGGAGTTGGTGAGTTTCCCGGTGAGGTGCTGGCCGGAGAAGACGACCGGAAGTCTTCTCCGGCCACCTGAGTCATTAAACCCTAATCTCAGGTCATTAACTCTAGTTTGAATTTGAGCCATGGATGTGTGTTGACCTGTTGACTTCCCTCTCTTTTGGATGGCCCAGATCATCTCATTTGCCCTAATCTCTCTCATTAGCTTTAATTAATTCGTAATTAAATTAATTAAGTCAGGTGCAATCCACACCCTTCATTCACGCGCCAGTCAACACTTTCAAACTCAGAATCAATCTCAGCCATCCTTTCCTTTGACTTTCTTTTTTATTTGATTTTTAATTCATTTTATTTCATTAAACTTGCATATTTATTTTAAAATAGCAAAATTGTCTTAAAAATTATGAAACTTTTTCCTAAAAGTTTTATTAATTTTTAAGACCCAAAAATATTTTTATTTTATTTTTTATCATTAAAAAAGTATTTTTAAATATTTAAAAGATTATTTTTAATTGATTGATGGAAATTAATTAATTAAAAATACTTTTAGGTATTTAAAAATTACAAAACAATTCATGAAATGTTCTAAGACATTTAGAAACATTGTCCAACCTTCAAACCAAATTTCTTTTTTGATCTTGATGCATTTCAAGAATTTTTCATTGAATTAAATCATTTTTTATGCATTATTTTGATCATGGATTCAAAAATTCATTTCTGCCTATTGGAGAAGGTTGAGACATTGATTCTTCTTGCATTGTTTTGTGTTTGGCATGTAGTTTCTAGGGTAAAATGGCCATGATTTGATCTTGCATTTTCTATTTGTTTGATAATTTTCTTGTTTGGAAACCCTAAAACCCTAGCAAACTTGTAAAAATCATAACTTGAACTTGGTTAGGAGTTGAAACCTCTCCTTTGGGAATTGGGTTAGTATAGGGTTAGGGGTCCTTTGAGTGGCATTTTCAATTTTTTATCTTAGGGTTTGCCTCTGATTTTGGTTTTTGTTTGATGTTTGATCCATGAACCCTAATTTGGGCTTTCTTTTGCATCCTTCTTGCATTTCCTTGCATAACTTGACTTGTCTTTGCATTTTGTGCATTCTTGTGATCCATTTGACATCCTAAGACATATAGAAAGCATGTTTGACCATTGCATTACATATTTGCCATGTCATTTGTTTTGTTTGCTTCATAACTTTTCATGTTCATTCATGCTCCTTAACTTGCATCATTTGCATTCATAATCTTGTATGAACATCCCCATGCCTTGCCTCATGTTTGCAGCATCTCGTAGCATCATTATCACCATCAACATGCTTCTAGTTTGGTCTAGTATCATGTCATTTCATTTCACTTAGCATTGCATTGCATTTCTTCCTAACATTTCAGGTGGTAAGTAACTTGAGAAGTGAATTTGCCTTCACTTCTCATAACTTTTCTTTTCATATCTCTTGCATCCATTGCTGCATTTCTATTTGTGTTTGAGATTGAGCTTGCTCATTCTTGTTCCTCCCACCTTCTTTCTTCAAGTGACTTGACTTCTTGAATGAAGCAAGTCACTTTGCTCCTCCTGATCTTATTCATCTGCTTCCTGGTGGCTCCTCTGAAGTTTGTTCTTGCAAACCTCACAAACCATAGGATCATCCAAGCATGACAATGAATTAGGGTTTTGATTAGTCTCCCCTCATAGTTTTTACCTTTGTGTCTCTCTTTGAGTCTTCTCTTCTCATCTCATAATCAGGGACTAAACCCTAAAGGCTTTAAGACTTTGTGATTAAGCTTATGCCTGCATCCTTCTCTTAGGATGGAGTGTATAACTTTAATCCTAAGTCTTGAACCCTTAAGGTGTTTAAATCTCTTAATCAATCCACATAATAATCATCAAGACATCACACTTGTAACTTGGGCCTTGCATCAGGGTTCTAATTCTTCCTTAAGTAGTTAAGAAGGACTAACCCTAGTGTTAATGGACAAGTCCCCCTCAAGTTGTCTTACAAATCATAAAATTCACTTCATCATCATAACCATTGAATAAAATCCACTTAATCAAAGGCTTGTTTTGTCATGGGTTTAATCCCTAATCATGGATTAAGTTGAGGAGCTTTCCTCAGCTTAAACATTCTCATCTATCATCCTTCTTTTAGGATGGTGTAATGGGTCTGTTTAATCCTTGATTATGGCTTAACCTCATTACTCAACACTGAACAAAAACCACAAAAAACATCTAATTAATCACAAGTAGGTTAATGATCTTAATCCTACATCAAAAGGTGATTAAGTGTGAGAATCTGACTTCACACTTAAGGTAATCTCATTACCCCTAATCAGAGGGAAGATGTGATGAGTTTACTAACCCATTGGTTTAGGCTTAAGCTCATTAACTTATGACAAATCTCAAGAGCAATAAAAGACTGAAAACACAAAAACAAACAATAATCGTCTCCTTCGGGATTCTTTTCTCATCACACTCACTCATAAACGGGAACTTACTTCTTCCGTCTAATGCAAGACAGTTTGCACCTGAGCCAGACAGGTCTCACACTTGAGCATAGACAAGCAAGCAGTTCATCAGTCAATTCATCTTTCAGTCTCTTTGGGTCGAACTACGGTGTTCTGACTTCCTCATTGCACGAGAGGATACGTAGGCATAACTTAACAGTTATCGAACAAAAGTCTCTGTACATTCCCCCTCTTTCAGTATCATTCTTTAGCCTCATTATCATGAGCATTTCACTCCTATCCTTACACTGACACTGTACATTTATACACTTCACTTCTTTTACACTGACACCTGTACATCCTTTTCCAGCTATTTTATACACAGATTGCACTGACACTACCCCTTTAAAACACAAATCTTTCAAGCGTGGATCCCGTCGAGTACGGCGGACAATCTGGGTGCTAATACCTTCCCAGGTTGTAACCAACCCCCTTTCTCAGTCTCTCTGGTTCGCAAACCGTCTTATCCATCTCTTTCTAGGTTTATGCAGCATTACCTCTCCTCCGGGATAAAAATGGCTAGCTGGCGACTCTATTCATTCTCCAGTGAGTTCACGGCTGTGTGTTCTCACTGTTCCCTTCGCCGACCGTTCACGTCTGTACCTTCATCTGAACCAGTTTCACTTGTCGGGAGCGACACATATTCACTCGCTTCATCTCTGTTGTGTCGTTCATTCTCTTTCCCTCTCTCAATGAACCTTGAAGAAACCTCACCATGAATTGAAGAAGCCTCGTCGAGAGGCAACTAAGATGAATTGAACGGCAGTGCACGACCATACACCAAAGCTTCATCTGCGTAGATCCTCGCTTTTGATCCAACATCAACGCTCGTATTCACATCAATGAGTTCTGACCTGGTGGTCACGCTCCATTAACAAGGACGTCCTCTTGTAAAGTCTCTTGCTTTCGCTGCCAACTCTAATTCTTCCCCTCTCTCTGTGTGTGATCTGAAATTGTCTTTGCTATTGACGTTATCTGCGTATGTGATTTCATTGTGTTTGATTTGAGATCTTGAATTCGTTGAAGTAACATTGAGTGTGGTTTTTGAATTCGCAGAAGGTTGTTATGGATGAAGAGGGAAGCGTTCTTGAAGATTTGGTGAAGAAGAAAGAAAATTTTTGTTCCTTTGGCAAGTCATCCTGTCACTCAGGATAATCAAAAGAATCCAAACCCTGGACCAAGTAATGAGGCTGCAAAAGAAAACACTATTGTGTATGCCATTGAAGGTGGTTCAACGGATGCTGAAGTAGAAGTTGCAACACCTGTTCCTTAGGCTTCTCGCCAAGATGATGAAGAGGCACAAGATGCTTGTGACCTCCCTGAAGCTGGAAATAATAAAGAGGATACTCCTTATGATATGATTGATCTTGATGATATATATGATAATAAGCTTATTGCCAACATCAAACCAAGTGTGGCTAAAAGATTGATTTCAAGGAAAGGGAAGAATGTGGTTGTTCAAAGCTCAGCACAAAGCAAGCTTGTGTCCAGAAAAGATAATCCAAAGGACACTCCTAAGAGGACTACTATTGGTCCCTCTAAATGTTGGAGTAAGGTGGTTACTAAGAAGAGAAAAGTCATAGTTGTCTCTGAGTTTGACAATTATGTTGAAAGTGATGTTCTAGAAATCACACCAAGAAAGAAACCAACTTCAAGTAAGATTTCTTCTAGAGTTCCTGATGCACCTCTGGACAATATTTCATTTCACTACATCAGCAGTGTGAATAAATGGAAGTTTGTCTACCACTGAAGATTGGCCTTGGAAAGGGAGATTATCGAGTTTGTTCTAAATTTCACTGAAGTTGTGGACCTAATCTACTTTGTAGATCTATTTAAAATTGTTGTCATGTTCTCCCAGTGCTATGAAACTCTAGTAAAGGAGTTTATGGTGAATCTGTCTTAAGAATGTGCTAATGGGAAGTCAGAGGACTTCAAGAAAGTATATGTAAGAGGTAAGTGCATTAACTTTTCTCCTACTGTGATAAATACTTATCTAGGCAGAGATACTTCTAATTACCCTGAGTTAGAAGTCAATGATAATCAAATATGCAAAACTATCACTGCTGATTAAGTTAAGTATTGGCTTAGAAAGGGAAAGTTGTCAACCAACATGCTTAGTGTGAAGTATGATATGCTAAATAGAATAGGTGCAGCAAATTGGGTTCCAACAAATCACACCTCAAACATTGCTACAGGTTTAGGGAGGTTTATTTATGTTGTAGGTACCAAACCCAAGTTTGAATATGGTACTTATATATTTGAACAAACCATGAAGCATTCTAGTACATTGGCTGTGAAGTTACCTATTGCCTTTCCTTCACTCATCTGTGAGATTATTTTAAATCAGTACCCTACAATCTTGATTGATTCTAACATAACTTCCAAGAGGGAAAATGCCCTTTCCTTTCATTATAAGTTATTTTAGGGATCTCATGTCCCTGACATTGCTGTAACATCCACTGCAACATCCATAAGTAGCAAGTCTCTTAACAAAAGTTCAATCATTGCTGAGCTCAAGGAAGCTTGTAAGGAGCTAGATGCAAGAAAGGCAAAATTTGAGAAAATGATTGAATTGTTAGAGAAAGAGGAGGACACTGATGGAGAGTAGGCTGGTGAGGAAGTTGAAGGTAATTTTGATGGTAGTTCAGAAAGTGAGGCTGAAGATGGGGAGTCTGTGTTTTTCTCTCTGCTATGTGTGTGCATGTGTGCTTTTGTTGTTGTTTTTTTAATGTTGTTTTGATAATGCTTAAATTGTTTTAGCAAAAAAAAATCCAAAGGGGGAGTCTGTAGATGTTTTAGATGGGCTACATTTTATGGTAAAACATGTGTCTGTATCAGGATGTCATATGAAATGTTATGACATGTGACTTAAGCATTATGCAGGTGTGAAGATTTAAGTATGCAACTGTTTGTATCAGGATTTCAAGACTGATGTCATGACATCTGTGACTGGGCCTGAAGACCTAGATGAATGTTTATTTGTGAGTGCGTTTTGCTGTCATTAAACCTGAGAATTATTTAGTTTAATTGTGCGGTTTATCATAAGGAAAATGAGGATTCAACTTGGAGTTATTTTAGCAGAACATTTGTTGTTACTATTTTTGTTCCTTTATTTAAGGAAATATTTTATCTTATTTGTGCAAGTTCAGCAAGACCATGTCCATTCAAGTTTCTACTTAAAGGTTTCTTACCCTAGTGTGAAGACATGGAAAATAAGGATTGTTCATTCAACGTTTTTGTGTGTGTTATTAGTTTTCTTGTGATCCAAACAATCGTCTTCTTAATGATTGTTTTGGACTAGGTGTGCGTTTGTATTTTGTCCACTCAAAGCTTTTAAGCAAGAGTGTTTGTACTTAATTGAAGATTTTGAGCAAGGTTAAGGATTGTTTTGAAGAATGTCTTTGTATTTTCTGGATTGTTTGTTTAAGATCACTGTTGTGATTGAGGGGGAGTGAGAGGGGTCTCATATCTAGGAGTTCGTAGGTAGAACTTACATTGGGTAGGGATTAAGTGAAAATAATGCAAATTGGGGTGTTTGTTGTGGATCTTTGAATTGATAATACTGATAGTGGAGTTCCTTCCTGGCTTGGTAGCCCCCATAGTAGGTGTGATTGCACCGAACTGGGTTAACAATTCTCTGTGTTCTTTATTTCTAAATTTTGCGTATTTAATTTTTTTTAACTTGTCAGATATTGGTGTCGTGACATTATATATCAGTTGCCAGAATTTCACTTGTTTTTCGGGACTCAGTTAAGACCTCCCTGAGCAGTGTATAATACTAAACGGTTTCCCTGAGATAGTAATATTAAACCATTTCTCGGAGATGGTGAATGTATTATCACTGCTCGACTTTGAGAGTCTGTGATGTTTACCCGAGGTAGCACACCCGTGAGATGGGTGGGTTGTTCACAGGTTTGCAGGAACCTTGACTTTCAAGATATCCATTTCATCAATATTACTTTTCGATATGATCTAGTTCTTTTTGGTTCTTTGGTTCTTAATTCAGGGGTTCTGCACATAGATAATAATGTTATTATGACTTTTCAGAGACACTTGGTTATCTGGTCAACACCAACACATACACACCACTGATCACATGCATTTCATTGCATATCATTATGACATCATTAATCATTGTGTTTATTCAATCTCAGGGTTTACATACTGTTCCCAGTTCCGGTCAGATTTCTTGTTCAGAGATGGAAGACTCCAGGAAGAAGAATATCCATTACAAGTTCTTTGACACTAAGATATAGATGATAAACAAGATGGTATCTCTAATCACGCCAGATCATGTTGAATACTTCAGAAAGGTTCATGGGGGAATCCTGAATATGGTTGTAGATCTGGATAGTTCTGAGATAAGCGTGATCCATACTCTACTGCAGTATTATGACTCTCGGCTCAAATGCTTTATGTAAACACCCCAAATTTGCCCTCACCCATTCACACCATGGCTTGTGATCTTTTCATATGCATAAATCCAATCATAGCATCTCATACCACATTTTTGATTCATTGCATTGGTTCTAAGTCATCTGCATCTAGGGTTTGTGATCTGAGCAATCCAAGAGCTTCTTGAGCCACTCCAAAGGTCATCAATCACTTAAAAGGGGTCCATGTATGTTCAAGCATCATATTATATCTCCTCAAAGTCAAGAATGTCAAAGAATCACAAGAACTGAGAATGGCATGGAAGCAGAGCCAGGTTTAACTGCACAGATGACCTAGAATTAGGGTTTTGGTTTCAAAGGCCATAACTCCAATTTTTTTGGTCATTCTTGTTTCTATTGGTCTCTATATGGTATAGGGATCATGCATATCAATTTTCATGAAGAAACTCCGTGGGGAAGTCATCTGATCAAGAGTTGACTTCTTGAGCAAGTCAGTGTAAAATCAGGGCATCTGAAGCCCCAATGACCCAACCAAAGGGTGTTCTTCATCATTTTGATTGTGTATGATCTTTATTTGATCATAGAAGATGTTAGAAGTTCAAAAAATTGGAGAATTTCAAATCATTTGCAAAGTTGACTTTTTGGGAAAGTTGACTTTTAATGAAAATTGCCATTTTGGGAAACTTTTTCAACCCTTGCTTTTTGATTCAAAAATGCTTCAAATGAAAAAACTTTGGTCATGAAAGTTGTAGAATGGATCATTCCCTTTTCAAAAAGTACAAGAACTTGACCTAATTCATTTTGGATCAAAAGTTATGGCTTGTCAAAGTTGGCCAAAATCACAAAATTTGAAGTTTTCTACCAAAGAGGCATTTTGCAAAATGCTATGATCAAGTGTTCTAAAGGCCTCAAATGTGTACAATTTCTTCACAACATGATCACATGACCTCTAAAATTCAGAATGGGCCAAAGAATCATCTCATTTCATGCCTTGAAACTCAAGAATTTCCAAAAGGATCAAACTTTGTGAAATTTGCAAAACACTACACAAACCTTGATCAACTTGCTGAATCACCTCATAAACAATTCCATGGCTCTCCCTAAACTCAGCTGAGCCAAAGCAAGCAAAAAAGCAAGTTGTACCATTGCCCATACCTCAAGTACAAATCAAGTTGACATTTTGGCCAAAGACCCATACCAATCACCATAGGCCACCAACAACTCTCTGACCTATCACCTTTTGATACATGGACCAAAGCCAGCATAACACACCACACACTTCATGCTAAAAAGACTCTCTAAGCCATAGTTATCAAGATCTCTCCAACTTGCATTTTCATTCGAAACACTCTCCACAAGCTGCAAACACACAAACAAACTTCACAAACAATCTCAACATGCTTCACTAATCAAAAACCACCCATCACCATAGCCTGAAACCCTCAGAAACCAAGATACAATTTCTGCCCCTCTTTGAGCAGAACCACAGCCATCTTTCAAACCAACCATTATAAACTTCAAACAAGCATTGAAAGCTTCTCAGGAGGTCCATTGGAGTTGATTGGAAGCAAGAAACTGGCCAGAAAGTCCCTGATTTGAAAGCTTCGATTCAGGTAGCCATGGAAATTCATTTTTCCAGAACCTCTATTTCTTGTTTCTAAATGATAAAGCATGCTTCCCTGAGTTCACTGAGCCTTTTACTTTTGAAAAAGATTGAGAAATGAGCTTGTATCGTGTTTCTGAAATTTCTGCAGTTTTGAAGGTTTGATTCGTATCTTGATTTTGAGTAGAAATAAATGGAATTTGTTGCTGGATTATTGTTTAGGGTGTCTAGTTGAGTTGATCTGGAGAGTTTGGCATGATTTAGTGAAGATTTGAGGGAGTTTGGATGAAGGTCTCGCCGGAGAAGACGACCGGAAGTTTTCTCCGGCCACCTGAAGTTAATTAGGGCTAATCAGAGTCATTAATGCAAGTTTGAATCTGGAGCGTAGGATGAGTTGACTAGGGCTGACTGGCGCGCAAACGAGTGGACAGGATCTCTCATTAAAGCCCTAACCATATTTAATTAAACTAATTAATTCAGATTATGTTAATTAGGTTAGTTTGAATTTCAGCCTTTGGATCTGGCGCCAGTCAATGCGCGCGCAATCCATTCAAACCTCAGCCACTGGATCAACATACTTTTCATTTAATTCATTTTTATTTGCATTTAAATTCATTTGTTTTGTTCATTTTATTAAAAATAGTAAAAACCTTTGAAAAATTCTGAAAATTTTTATCCAAGTTTTTATTAATTTTCAGAAACCAAAAACATTTTTATTTTTATTTTTTGCATTAAAACTTATTTTTAAATCATTTAAAAGTTTATTTTTAATTAATTAATGAGAATTAATTAATTAAAAATACTTTTAGGTATTTAAAAATCACAAAGAAATTCATGAAACATTTAAAATCATTTAGAAACATTGTCCAACTCTCAAACCAAATTTCTTTTTTGATCTTGATGCCTTTTGACAATTTTCCATGGAATTAATTTCATTTCAAGGCATTATTTTGATCCAATATTCAAAAATTCATTTCTGCCTAGCCTTTAAGAGTTGGACAATGATTCTTTTTGCATTGCATCTTGAATAGCATGTAGTTTATAGGATTAAATTGGCATGAATTGATCTTGCATTTCCTATTTGTTTGGCATTTTTTCTTGACAAGGTACCATAAAACCCTAGTAATCTTGAGAAATTCATAACCCTCATTAGGTTAAGAGTTAGAACCCCTCCTTTGGGAAGTGAGTTTGTATAGGTTTAGGGTTCCTTTGAATGCATTTTCAATATTTTATCATGATGTTTGCTTCTGGTTTTGATTTTTGTTTTGTGCATTGTTCATAAACCCTAATTTGGACTTTCTTTTGCATTCATCTTGCTTCTGCTTGCATACCATGACTTGCCATGACATTTTGTGCATCCATTTGATTCATAATACATCTTAGGACATATTAGAATCATATTTGATCATTTCATCTTTCATTTGCCATGTTGTATGTCATTTGCATTTCATAACTTTTCATGTATGTTCATGGTTCTAAGCATGCTTCTCTTGCATCCATATGTTTGTATGATCACCCTCATGCCTTGTTTCATGCTTGCATCATCTCATAGCATCATTAACATCACATACATGCTCCTGGTTTTGGTTTGCATCATGTCACTTCATCTCATTTTGTATTGCATTACATTTCTTTCACTAACTTTTCAGGTGGTAAGTTACTTTGAGAAGTGAATTTGCCTTCACTTCTCACAATCTCTTTTCATCTCCCTTATGCATCATTGCTGCATTTTATCTTGTGTTTTGGATTGAGCTTGCTCATTCTTGTTCATCTCTTACTTTCTTTCTTCAAGTAACTTGTCTTCTTAAGTGAAGCAAGTTGTTTTGCTTCTTCTTGATCCTTTCATCTGCTCCCTTCCTGGTGGTTTCTCTGAAGATCTTCTTGCAAACCTCATTAACCCTAGGATCTCCAAGCATGACAACAATTAGGGTTTTATTAGTATCCCCATTTGGTTTTACCTTTGTGTCATCTTTGAGTCTTCTCTTCTCATCTCATAATCAAGGATTAAACCCTAAAGGCTTTAAGGCTTTGTGATTAAGCTTATGCCTGCATCCTTCTATTAGGATGGAGTGTATAACTTTAATCCTAAGTGTTAAACCCTTAATGTGTTTAAATCCTTTAATCAATCTACTTAATAATCATCAAGACATCAAGCTTGTAACTTGGGCCTTGCATTAGGGTTCTAATTCTTCCTTAATTGGTTAAGAAGGACTAACCCTAGTGTTAATGGACAAGTCCCCCTCAAGTTGTCTTACAAACCCTAAAACTCACTTCATTATCTTATCATTAATTAAAATCCATTTAATAAAGGCTTTGTTTCGTCATGAAGTTAATCCCTAATCATGGATTAAGCTGAGGAGCCTTCCTCAGCTTAAACATCCTCATCTATTATCCTTCTATTAGGATGGTGTAATGAGTCTGTTTAATCCTTGATTATGGCTTAATCTCATTACTTAACATTAAACAAAAACAAAAAAAACATCTAAATAATCACAAGTAGGTTAATGATCTTAACCCTACACCATGGTGATTAAGTGTGAGATGCTGACTTCACACTTAAGGTATTCTCAGTCTCTTTGGGTCGAACTACGGTGTTCTGACTTCCTCTTTGCACGAGAGGATACGTAGGCATAACTTAACAGTTATCGAACAAAAGTCTCTGTATATTCCCCCTCTTTCCAGCATTATTTTCTTAGCCTCATTATCATGAGCATTTCACCCTTGTCCTTACACTGACACTTCCATTATACACTTCACAATTCTTTTACACTGACACTTGCATTCTTTCCAGCTATGATACACAAATTGCACTGACACTACCCCTTTAAAACACAAATCTTTTAAGCGTGGATCCCGTCGAGTACGACGGACAATCTGGGTGCTAATACCTTCCCAGGTTGTAACCAACCCCCTTTCTCAGTCTCTCTGGTTCGCAACCGTCTTATCCATATCTTTCTAGGTTTATGCAGCATTACCTTTCCTTCGGGATAAAAATGCCTAGCTGGCGACTCTATTTCATTTCCTTCTCTTTTCACCGACCGTTCGCGTCTGTACCTCATTTGAGTTAGCCTCATCATCAGCATCTGTCTCAGCTCTTCATCAGCAAGAACTATTGCTCGACGTCGGGTGTTCCCACTCAACCGTCCACACAGATATCCCACTCGCAACAACCTTTCGGGTATACAAATGGACCAAGTACAGCAGGACCTTATAGAGGTCAGGACTCAAATGGCCAATGAGAGACTGGAAATGAGAAATCAGATGACCCAGTTCATGGAGGTGATGAATGGCTTGGCTCAGAGCCAAGAAAGATTAAGGGCGTTGGTAGAAAGGCAGACCCAGGAAGAACCCCATCTAGGGACTGGAGGAACGAGCAAAAATGAGAGAGGTCAGCCTCATGTTAATCCACCTGTGTATGGGCCTCATCTTCACCCAGAGACCAACATCCCTGCTAATGTACAAGGGAATGCTACTGCAGGCAGAGTATTACAAGAAGACCCCCAAGAGGATCAATTCACTGTAATGGGAGCTGGGGATGAAGCCTATGACAGAAGGCTAGATGAAATTGCTGAAAAATTGAGATCTCTGGAGTCTCAAAATTCCCTGGGCTTTGATGTCATGGACATGGGATTAGTGGACGGGGTAAGGATTCCCCACAAGTTTAAACCCCCGTGCTTCGAGAAGTACAACGGAACCTCCTGTCCACGAACCCATTTGCAATCCTTTCTGGGGAGGCTGAAGGCATACACCATGGATGAAAAACTGTGGATGTTTTATTTCGAAGACAGTTTAACAGGAGCTTCAAGGGAATGGTACTCTCATTTGACCAGAGCAACCATCAGATGCTGGAAGGACCTAGCTGAGGCCTTCATCAGACAGTACCAGTACAACTTGGATATGGCTCCTAACAGGACCCTCCTGATGGGAATGTCCCAATCATCTAGGGAAAGCTTCCGGGAATACGCCCAGAGGTGGAGACAGATTGTTGCTGCTGTCCAGCCACCCATGTCGGAAAGGGAAATGGCCGACATGTTTATGAACACCCTCCAAGGGACATACATTGACAGGCTAGCTGCCTTTTCTTCCACCAGCTTCTCTGATGTAGTCATAGCTGGAGAAAGAATTGAAAGCCTATTAAAGATGGGCAAAATTTCTGACAATGGTGCGAGCTCGTCCAGCAACCCCAGAAAACCTTTTGTAGGTCCAAGAAGAACAGGGGAGACTAATGTTATTCAGACCAACAGGGGAAGACCACAGTATGTTCATAGGTCAGTGGCAGCTGTCACTATTCCCGCTCCAATTCCTCAGCAACCAGCATATCAACCGTAGCAACAACCCCACTACCAGCAACAAGTTCAATATCCGCCTTAGAGAAACTACAACAACAGCAACAACAACAATCAACAAAGACCTTTTCAACAGAGACCATCTCAGGCCAATAGGGTGATTGATCCAATCCCTATGCCTTATGCCGCTTTATTGCCACAGCTCCTGAAGCTCAACTTGGTTGAGTTAAGGACGTTGGCACCACCAGATCCTTCCAGTCTGCCCAGAAATTATGACGCCAACGCCAGATGTGCTTTTCACTCCAATGCACCTGGCCACAGTACAGAGAAATGAAGGGCCTTACAGATGAAGGTACAGGATCTAGTGGATTCCAAAGCCCTCATTCTCACCCCCGCCAAATGTCAACAAGAATCCCATGCCCAACCACGGAGGGCCAAGAATTAATGCTATTGAGGAAGATAAGTTGTCTTTCTTAATAACCAGTGTTGGGCAGATTCGGACACCCCTGGTAGAGATTAAAGCTCAACTCCTAGAATGCCAGATATTCCCCGGGTGTGAGCTCGGATGCGGTTATTGCAACATTTCGGTAAATGGGTGTGATAATTTGATAAGCGGTATAGATGGTCTTATCCAGAATGGCTTACTTCAAATCACAACATCAACACCTTCAAATCCAGCAATCTCCTTGACAGTAATTCCCGAGTCTTCTACAAATGCAACAACAGTCATTCCAAGCAATTCATCAGCACTATCAACAATGGCTCCATCCACCATATCAGCAAATCATACGTCAACAAATATTCCTTCTACAACATCAGCACCCCTTTATTCAGAATCTTCTACAACATCAACATACATTCATCCAGCAAGACCTTCTACAACACCAACAGATATCTCAGCAGTCACTATTTATTATGATCCATCAAGTATTCCTCCGAACAACAATTTTCAACAACAAACAGTGGTATCTCCTGCCATATCACCAGTTACCATCTACTATGATCCGCACACTATTTCAGCACCATCCTCTGCTGCAGTCAGTCCGGTTACCATCACGGTACCTGGACCAGTTCCATATGAAAGCAGTAATGCCATCCCTTGGCATTATGTCTCTGACCTTTACTGCAATGGGGAGAAGATCACTCTTGACTCTTCAACCCCTTCTCCACAGATTGATAATGTCGGGGGAGGCGAAGGCTTCACCAGAAGCGGACGCCTTTTTGCCTCGCAATCACAAAGACCTAATACCGAAGCAGAAGCTGCTGCCAAAGCAAAGGGAAAGAGTGTAATATCTGAAGAACCCATTCTCAAGGAAACACAGAAGACATCTTTTGAACAAGATGTAGACGAGTTTATGAGAATTATCAAGAGGAGTGATTACAAAGTGGTGGATCAGCTTCACCAAACTCCCTCAAAAATCTCCATTTTATCTCTGCTGATGTGCTCCGAAGCTCACCGGAATGCATTACTAAAAGTCTTGCACGCAGCATATGTGCTAGAGGAGATCACCGTTAATCAACTGGAGGCCGTGGTAGCAAATGTCAATACCAGCCATGGATTGGGTTTTACCAATGCTGATTTAACAACTGAGGGGTGTAACCACAACAAGGCTTTGCACATCACTCTTGAATGCAAGGGTGCTGTTCTATCACATGTACTGGTAGACACTGGGTATTCACTCAATGTTTTACCAAAGAAAGCCTTGGCGAAGCTGGAGTATGATGGCTTGGCATTGCGTCCAAGTAATTTGGTAGTGAGGGCATTTGATGGCTCTAAGAGATCAGTGCTAGGTGAGATTGATCTGCCTGTGATGATTGGCCCGCAGACTTTTAAAATTACCTTCTACGTGATGGACATTCAGTCGGCCTACAGCTGTTTGTTGGGTAGACCTTGGATCCATGCCGCTGGCGCAGTTACGTCTACCATTCACCAGAAGTTGAAATTCGAGTGGGAGGGCCAGATCATCACTATCTGTGGTGAAGAAGATATCTTTGTTAGCCATCTGGCTACGTACAAATACATTGAGATGGATGGAGAGATCCATGAAACCATGAGCCAGGGATTTGAAGCCCTGAACATTAATGAAGCATCTGTTGTACTTGGAACTTCCATAACATCTTATCAACAAGCCAGGAAGGTTGTTGAAGAAGGGACTGCCCAAGGCTGGGGCAAGTTGTTGCCTGTGGAGAAGAAAGAGGACAGATTTGGGTTGGGTTACAAACCAACTCAACAAGATCAATCAGAGGCTGCTAAGAAGCCCAGTTTTGTTAGTGGGGGGATGCTCACCCCCGATGCAGTAAACAACTTGGAAGATGAGTCGGAAGATGAGCGCAACCTGGAGAGCTGGATACGTCCAAGGATCCCGGGGAGCCATATCTCAAACTGGTCTTCCCAGGAAATTATAAGGGTTACTCCTGCAGAGTAATTATTATTTCTTGTATATTTTGAGCATGCACCAGGTCTTGCATCTTGCCCAAGATGACAAGACTCATTTTGTAATCGGGCCATTTGTAATTTTGTGCAAACAGATCAATCAATGAATAGCGGACGTCTTTTGCAAATGAGTATTTTTTTTCTTTTCCGCTCACTGTTTTTCATTTTTCTTTTTGTACAAAAATGAAATGGCAATGTTTTCAAAATGACAACTTTATTTCACTTTGCTAAACAAGATTAAAATCAATCACTAAAATGAACAATCTAAACCCTTGCAGAGAGTGCCTTTCAGACTGCACCGACAACAGCACAGTTATGACTTCGTATGACTTTGACAATCCAATCAATCAAGCTGATGAAGAGGTTGAAGAAGATTATAAGCTTCCTGAAGAGCTAGTCAGGTTGTTAAGACAAGAGGATAAGGTTATCACTCCTCATCAGGAAGAGATTGAAACGGTTAATCTTGGTACGAATGAAGACGTGAAAGAGGTTAAGATTGGGGCCTGCCTACAAGATTCAGTGAAAGAGCAACTGATTGATATGCTTCGAGAGTATGTGGATGTGTTTGCTTGGTCTTATCAGGACATGCCAGGGTTGGACACCGATATTGTCATGCACAAGCTACCTTTGAGAGAAGACTGCCCGCCAATAAAACAGAAACTGCGTCGTACTCGCCCAGATATGGCAATGAAGATAAAGGAAGAGGTGCAAAAGCAATGGGACGCCGGGTTCCTTGCTGTAACTAGTTATCCGCCGTGGGTCGCTAATATTGTACCTGTGCCTAAGAAAGACGGCAAAGTAAGGATGTGTGTTGACTACCGGGATCTGAACATGGCCAGCCCGAAAGATGATTTCCCATTACCTCACATTGATGTACTAGTTGATAATACGGCTCAGTTCTCGGTATTCTCCTTCATGGACGGATTTTCAGGATACAATCAGATCAAGATGTCACCTGAAGACATGGAGAAGACCACTTTTATCACACCTTGGGGCACGTTCTGTTATAAGGTGATGCCATTCGGACTAAAGAACGCTGGTGCAACTTATCAACGGGCTATGGTAACATTATTCCATGACATGATCCACAAAGAAATCGAATGTTATGTGGATGACATGATTGCCAAGTCCCTCACAGAAGAAGACCACCTGGTGAATCTGTTGAAGCTATTCAAGCGTCTGAGGAAGTACCAACTAAAGTTGAACCCCAACAAGTGCACATTCGGGGTGCGATCCGGTAAGTTGTTGGGATTTATTGTAAGCGAGAAAGGGATTGAAGTTGACCCTGATAAAGTTAAAGCCATTCAAGAACTGCCTGCACCGAAGACTGAAAAAGAAGTTCGGGGGTTTCTAGGTAGATTGAACTACATTTCATGGTTCATATCTCACCTTACTGCAACTTGTGAGCCTTTGTTTAAGCTACTGAGAAAAGAACAAACGGTCAGGTGGAACGAAGACTGCCAGAGGGCTTTTGACAAAATCAAGGAATACTTACAAGAGCCTCCAATCCTTATGCCTCCAGTTGAAGGAAGACCACTAATCATGTACCTGACAGTATTAGAAGAGTCAATGGGGTGTGTGCTGGGCCAGCATGACGAGTCTGGTCGAAAAGAGTATGCAATATACTACCTAAGCAAAAAGTTTACCGACTGTGAACAACGTTATTCACTGCTCGAGAAAACTTGTTGTGCTTTAGCGTGGGCTGCTCGCCGACTAAGGCAGTATATGTTGACCCACACTACCTTACTGATTTCAAAGATGGACCCAGTTAAGTACATTTTTGAGAAGCCAGCTCTTACCGGACGGGTTGCAAGATGGCAAATGATCCTCACAGAATATGACATTCAGTACACATCTCAAAAGGCCATCAAGGGCAGTGTATTGTCTGATTATCTTGCTGAGCAACCCATTAATGATTACCAGCCTATGAGATTTGACTTCCCTGATGAAGACATCATGTTCATAAAAGCAAAAGATCATGAGGAGCCTATTCACACTGAAGGGCCTGACCCAGAAGAAGAATGGACTATGATGTTTGATGGGGCTGTTAATATGAATGGTTGTGGTGTTGGTGCAGTACTCATTACACCTAAGGGAGTTCACATGCCTTTCTCGGCAAAG
The DNA here is from genome assembly GCA_963966055.1 of Lathyrus aphaca. Lineage (NCBI taxonomy): Eukaryota > Viridiplantae > Streptophyta > Magnoliopsida > Fabales > Fabaceae > Lathyrus > Lathyrus aphaca. The sequence goes on along the minus strand of OZ014523.1, from coordinate 266,519,258 downwards.
CTCACCTTCAACTGCACTAACAACGAAGCTGAATACGAAGCTTGCATTATGGGTCTTGAGGAAGCCATTGACCTCAGGATCAAGACATTGATTGTATTCGGAGATTCAGCTCTGGTAGTTAATCAAACCAACGGCAAATGGTACACACACCAGGATCATCTGATACCTTACAGGGATTATACAAGAAGGTTATTGACTTTCTTCACAACAGTCAAGCTTGAGTATATCCCCCGGGACGAAAATCAGTTTGCAGATGCTCTGGCTACCATTTCATCCATGATCAAAGTTCAAGATGCCAACTTTGTGCCTCAAATTGCAATATCCAGACTTGACAGACCGGCATATGTATTTGCAACGGATGTTGTTAAAGATGATAAACCTTGGTTCCATGACATTAAGTGCTTCTTGGAGGATCAGACATACCCACCTGGGGCATCTTCCGATGACAAGAAGACTTTGAGAAGGCTTGCTGGTAGTTTCTTTCTGAACACTGACGGTTCCCTGTACAAGAGAAACTTTGATATGGTACTCCTCAGATGCGTTGATAGAACAGAAGCAGACTTGTTGATGCACGAAGTGCACGAAGGATCCTTTGGTACCCATGCAGGAGGGCATGCCATGGCTAAAAAGTTGTTAAGATCAGGATATTACTGGATCACAATGGATGCCGACTGTTGTGCTTACGCCAGAAAATGCCATAAATGCCAGATTTATGCGGATAAGGTGCATGTGCCTCCCAATCCTCTGAATGTGATGTCTTCACCCTGGCCCTTTGCCATGTGGGGCATTGATATGATTGGCAAGATTGAACCGACTGCTTCAAACGGCCACAGATTCATCCTGGTTGCTATTGACTATTTTACCAAGTGGGTTGAAGCAGCTTCCTATGCAAATGTTACAAGGCAAGTGGTAGCCCGATTTCTGAAGAGAGACATCATCTGTCGGTATGGAGTGCCCGAGCGAATCATTACTGATAATGGTTCCATCTTAAACAATAAAATGATGGCAGAACTGTGTCGGGACTTCAAGATCCAACACCATAATTCTTCTCCTTACAGGCCAAAGATGAATGGCGCTGTCGAGGCAGCTAACAAGAATATCAAGAAGATTGTGCAGAAAATGGTAGTTACCTACAAAGACTGGCATGAGATGCTACCATTTGCCTTGCATGGGTACCGTACGTCAATCAGAACATCTACTGGGGCAACACCGTATCAACTTGTGTATGGTATGGAGGCAGTCCTACCTGTTGAAGTTGAATTACCATCCCTACGGGTGCTGATGGATGTTAAGCTGAACGAAGCAGAATGGGTCCGGTCCCGATACGAACAACTGAATCTGATTGAAGAGAAAAGATTGGCTGCAATCTGTCATGGGCAGCTGTATCAGAAAAGAATGAAGAAAGCCTTCGACCAGAAAGTCAGGCTCCGAGAGTACCAAGTAGGAGATCTTGTGATGAAAAGACTCCTCCCTCCTCATACAGACCACAGGGGCAAATAGACTCCGAACTATGAAGGACCATTCGTAGTAAAGAAAGTTTTCTCCGGTGGAGCACTCATGCTCAGCACTATGGATGGTGAAGATTTCCCGTCCCCTGTGAATTCAGATGCAGTTAAAAAATACTTCGCATAAAAAAAGACCCGCTGGACATAAAAACAGAATGTAAGTCCAGGCAAAAATAGGGCATCCCGGCGAGTCAAAAACAGAATAAAAGACTCGGGCAAAAATAAGGGAAAATAAACAAAAGATGTACACCCGCTGAGTTGAAAAGCCGCGTTGGACAACTCAGGCAAGAATGGGTATCCCGATGGATTGAAAACCCGAAAGGGCGATCCATGCAAAATAAGGGAATAAGCGAACAACTGCATTCTGAATTCATCTGTATCACCTACAACTTGGTAAACCTCGAAAGGATCAAGCTTCTCTCAGAATCAGCCTTCTCCAGAAAGCAAGACGAGAAGAACGTCAAATGTCATACGAGTCATAGCAAAAGGGAAGCTCCTCGAAGCGCCGTCAACATTGCCAACATTTTGTTTCTCAATTTGTAACAATCTCCTCATTTTAGGGGATATGTTTCTTTGACTGTATCTTGCCAATTCAGGGCATATGAGTTAATAAAATCAGATTTTCAGTCATGTCTCGTCTCGTACATTTTATTTTCATTTGCAAAATGTCCGATGTCTTTAAGATACTGTTTGCATAAATACAGATGCTTCTAAAAAATACGTGCTTGCAGGAAATATACTTACTCTCGGGAGTGTCTAAACTCCTATGATGGAATCCAGTAAGGGATACCTCGGATTTACTGGTGCGTTTCTCTGTCTGTGCAGGATTGCAGGTATTCAAAGCGCAACACGGGGCATGTAAACTTCATCCCAGCAAGCTGGCAAACCAATACTCACTCAGTGTTAGCACCCGAAGTGTTGTCTCCCCAGCTGAGTTGCCACTTGTTATTTTTCCCCAGCCGAGTTGCCATTCATTCTTCCTCCTCAGCCAAGTACAAAAGCCGGGGAACCATCTCCCCACAGAGCTTCAGCCTCTATCCAGAAAAGCAGCGCATGGAGGAATCACAATAGAGCGAAGAAAGCTTCTACAAACCCCAGTTGGGTCCCTCATTACCAAGGACAGGTCTATCAGTGACCTATTTCCCCAAGCAGATACATCTCATCAGATCTACCAAAGATATCATCCCCGGCTAGGATGTCCACTTCAAACAGATCGACCAGAGATCTTCGTGGCAACGGGATCCGAATCCCGGATTTTTATCTTTTGCATAAACATAGCATTCGCATCATATTCACCCCACAAAGCGTAGCATTCCGTCTAATACGGAGCATTACGGCAAAAATCAAACATATGGCATAATCATAAGCCATGTTCTGAACCAAACACTTGTGAATAATGACAATCCATCAACAATATGCTCCCCAGATTCCCCAGCGGAGAGTTAAAGCTAAAGCAGTTGCCTTACACTCACAAACATCAGTACATACTCCTTGTGGCACCCGTCCGTGTCATCATTCCCCAGTAAAGCTGTCCGAGCCTTCTTTACAAACAAACACTTATACATATCACAGATACCTCTTGACACCCGTCCGTGTCATATCCCTAGTAGAAAGCCAAAGCGTCCCCTTTGCACTCGCAGATACATGTATATATATAATTTTCTTGACATCCGTCTGTGTCACTTTCCCCAGCATAATTACCTAAACACTTTGTAGAAAAAAACATACACTTGTTTATATTACACTTTCCTCTTTTGACACTCGTCCGTGTCACTCTCCCCAGCAGGTTGAACACCCAATTATACACCACTCATACTTATTTCACTTATACAGATACTCGTCCGTATCTTGTATACACCACTTATATCCTCTCAGATTCGACACTCGTCTGTGTTCTTTGTTAACTAGTTGGTACTCGTCCGTACCATCATCTCAGAACATGCGTCAAGTGTTTGTTTCTACTTGATACTCGTCCGTATCATAGTCTTAAGGATGCTTGTCCGTATCTTTAATCCATACACTGTGTCAAACACCCATGCCTTCTTGTATTTAGACACTCGTCTGTGCCTACTTTTCCCCGGAAGAGTTCCCTCAGAATCAACACTCGTCCGTGTTCCTTGTTAACCAGTTGATACTCGTCCGTATCATCATCTCTGAACACGTGTTAGTATTTGTTTCTACCTGATACTCATCCGTATCGTAGTCTTAGGGATGCTCGTCCGTATTTTTAATCTATACATAACGTCAAAACACTTATACCTTTTATTTCTTGGATATAAAAACTCGTCCGTGTTTACTATTCCCCAGTAGGTCGCCAGCAAAGCAAAATTTCTTTTTCTATCTGACATTCGTCCTATGTCATGATAAACCCTGAGAGCAGCCGTACCCTGCTAGGTGATCGTCCTTCACCTCTTGATGATCGTCCTTCATCATGCTCATCCGATGGTCGTCCCCATCGTTGACCTTTTCTATCCGACATTCGTCCTATGTTGTGATATTTAGCAGTCGTCCCCTGTTAGGTGATTGTCCTTCAACTCTTGATGATCGTCCTTCATCATTTTTATCTGATGGCCGTCCCCATCGTTGATATTGTTATCTGGCATTCGTCCTATGTCATGATAAACCTTGAGAGCAGCCATCCCCTGCTAGGTGATCATCCTTCACCTCTTGATGATCGTCCTTAATCATGCTCGTCCGATGGCCGTCCCCATCGTCGACCTTTTATCCGGCATTCGTCCTATGTCGTGATATTTTCGGCAGCCGTACCCTGCCAGGTGATCGTCCTTCACCTTAGATGACCGTCCCTCATCTTAACCCTTTCAGAGCAGCCGTCCCCTGCTAGGTGATCGTCCTTCACCCTTGATGACCGTCCCTCATCATTATTTCATTTATTCTTTAACCCGATGTCCGTCCCCGTCGTGGTCCCTTTTCCCTTTCCTGATGATCGTCCTTCATCAGTTTAGCCCGATGGCCGTCCCCATCGTTGTTTACATTACTTTATGAACTTGATGGCCGTCCCCATCATTTTTCATTAATCCCCAGAAAGTCGTATAGCTTTACTTGATGGCCGTCCCCATCATAACCCCTTTTATCCCCAGCTTGTCGTCCGTCCCCGTCATTGCTTTACTTCCCGCATTTTTCCAGCATGTCGGCCGTCCCCGTCATCGCTCTTTTCCCGGCATGTCGGTCGTCCCCGTCATTGCTTTATCCCCAGCAGTCGTCCTCCGTCGCCCGCACTTTATAATATACTTTATTTTCCTTTACAATCTATATCCCTTTTCTTCTTCATTCTGTGAGTGCAAATTTTGGACTGTCTTTGATATTCAACCACAAGTTATCTTGTTCGCCTGATAAGTCGTCGCTTACATCCTGCACAACTAACTCATGTTTGAATATGGGCAGCTGTAAACACCCCAAATTTGCCCTCACCCATTCACACCATGGCTTGTGATCTTTTCATATGCATAAATCCAATCATAGCATCTCATACCACATTTTTGATTCATTGCATTGGTTCTAAGTCATCTGCATCTAGGGTTTGTGATCTGAGCAATCCAAGAGCTTCTTGAGCCACTCCAAAGGTCATCAATCACTTAAAAGGGGTCCATGTATGTTCAAGCATCATATTATATCTCCTCAAAGTCAAGAATGTCAAAGAATCACAAGAACTGAGAATGGCATGGAAGCAGAGCCAGGTTTAACTGCACAGATGACCTAGAATTAGGGTTTTGGTTTCAAAGGCCATAACTCCAATTTTTTTGGTCATTCTTGTTTCTATTGGTCTCTATATGGTATAGGTATCATGCATATCAATTTTCATGAAGAAACTCCATGGGGAAGTCATCTGATCAAGAGTTGACTTCTTGAGCAAGTCAGTGTAAAATCAGGGCATCTGAAGCCCCAATGACCCAACCAAAGGGTGTTCTTCATCATTTTGATTGTGTATGATCTTTATTTGATCATAGAAGATGTTAGAAGTTCACAAAATTGGAGAATTTCAAATCATTTGCAAAGTTGACTTTTTGGGAAAGTTGACTTTTAATGAAAATTGCCATTTTGGGAAACTTTTTCAACCCTTGCTTTTTTATTCAAAAATGCTTCAAATGAAAAAACTTTGGTCATGAAAGTTGTATAATGGATCATTCCCTTTTCAAAAAGTACAAGAACTTGACCTAATTCATTTTGGATCAAAAGTTATGGCTTGTCAAAGTTGGCCAAAATCACAAAATTTGAAGTTTTCTACCAAAGAGGCATTTTGCAAAATGCTATGATCAAGTGTTCTAAAGGCCTAAAATGTGTACAATTTCTTCACAACATGATCACATGACCTCTAAAATTCAGAATGGGCCAAAGAATCATCTCATTTCATGCCTTGAAACTCAAGAATTTCCAAAAGGATCAAACTTTGTGAAATTTGCAAAACACTACACAAACCTTGATCAACTTGCTGAATCACCTCATAAACAATTCCATGGCTCTCCCTAAACTCAGCTGAGCCAAAGCAAGCAAAAAAGCAAGTTGTACCATTGCCCATACCTCAAGTACAAATCAAGTTGACATTTTGGCCAAAGACCCATACCAATCACCATAGGCCACCAACAACTCTCTGACCTATCACCTTTTGATACATGGACCAAAGCCAGCATAACACACCACACACTTCATGCTAAAAAGACTCTCTAAGCCATAGTTATCAAGATCTCTCCAACTTGCATTTTCATTCGAAACACTCTCCACAAGCTGCAAACACACAAACAAACTTCACAAACAATCTCAACATGCTTCACTGATCAAAAACCACCCATCACCATAGCCTGAAACCCTCAGAAACCAAGATACAATTTCTGCCCCTCTTTGAGCAGAACCACAGCCATCTTTCAAACCAACCATTATAAACTTCAAACAAGCATTGAAAGCTTCTCAGGAGGTCCATTGGAGTTGATTGGAAGCAAGAAACTGGCCAGAAAGTCCCTGATTTGAAAGCTTCGATTCAGGTAGCCATGGAAATTCATTTTTCCAGAACCTCTATTTCTTGTTTCTAAATGATAAAGCATGCTTCCCTGAGTTCACTGAGCCTTTTACTTTTGAAAAAGATTGAGAAATGAGCTTGTATCGTGTTTCTGAAATTTCTGCAGTTTTGAAGGTTTGATTCGTATCTTGATTTTGAGTAGAAATAAATGGAATTTGTTGCTGGATTATTGTTTAGGGTGTCTAGTTGAGTTGATCTGGAGAGTTTGGCATGATTTAGTGAAGATTTGAGGGAGTTTGGATGAAGGTCTCGCCGGAGAAGACGACCGGAAGTTTTCTCCGGCCACCTGAAGTTAATTAGGGCTAATCAGAGTCATTAATGCAAGTTTGAATCTGGAGCGTAGGATGAGTTGACTAGGGCTGACTGGCGCGCAAACGAGTGGACAGGATCTCTCATTAAAGCCCTAACCATATTTAATTAAACTAATTAATTCAGATTATGTTAATTAGGTTAGTTTGAATTTCAGCCTTTGGATCTGGCGCCAGTCAATGCGCGCGCAATCCATTCAAACCTCAGCCACTGGATCAACATACTTTTCATTTAATTCATTTTTATTTGCATTTAAATTCATTTGTTTTGTTCATTTTATTAAAAATAGTAAAAACCTTTGAAAAATTCTGAAAATTTTTATCCAAGTTTTTATTAATTTTCAGAAACCAAAAACATTTTTATTTTTATTTTTTGCATTAAAACTTATTTTTAAATCATTTAAAAGTTTATTTTTAATTAATTAATGAGAATTAATTAATTAAAAATACTTTTAGGTATTTAAAAATCACAAAGAAATTCATGAAACATTTAAAATCATTTAGAAACATTGTCCAACTCTCAAACCAAATTTCTTTTTTGATCTTGATGCCTTTTGACAATTTTCCATGGAATTAATTTCATTTCAAGGCATTATTTTGATCCAATATTCAAAAATTCATTTCTGCCTAGCCTTTAAGAGTTGGACAATGATTCTTTTTGCATTGCATCTTGAATAGCATGTAGTTTATAGGATTAAATTGGCATGAATTGATCTTGCATTTCCTATTTGTTTGGCATTTTTTCTTGACAAGGTACCATAAAACCCTAGTAATCTTGAGAAATTCATAACCCTCATTAGGTTAAGAGTTAGAACCCCTCCTTTGGGAAGTGAGTTTGTATAAGTTTAGGGTTCCTTTGAATGCATTTTCAATATTTTATCATGATGTTTGCTTCTGGTTTTGATTTTTGTTTTGTGCATTGTTCATAAACCCTAATTTGGACTTTCTTTTGCATTCATCTTGCTTCTGCTTGCATACCATGACTTGCCATGACATTTTGTGCATCCATTTGATTCATAATACATCTTAGGACATATTAGAATCATATTTGATCATTGCATCTTTCATTTGCCATGTTGTATGTCATTTGCATTTCATAACTTTTCATGTATGTTCATGGTTCTAAGCATGCTTCTCTTGCATCCATATGTTTGTATGATCACCCTCATGCCTTGTTTCATGCTTGCATCATCTCATAGCATCATTAACATCACATACATGCTCCTGGTTTTGGTTTTCATCATGTCACTTCATCTCATTTTGTATTGCATTGCATTTCTTTCACTAACTTTTCAGGTGGTAAGTTACTTTGAGAAGTGAATTTGCCTTCACTTCTCACAATCTCTTTTCATCTCCCTTATGCATCATTGCTGCATTTTATCTTGTGTTTTGGATTGAGCTTGCTCATTCTTGTTCATCTCTTACTTTCTTTCTTCAAGTAACTTGTCTTCTTAAGTGAAGCAAGTTGTTTTGCTTCTTCTTGATCCTTTCATCTGCTCCCTTCCTGGTGGTTTCTCTGAAGATCTTCTTGCAAACCTCATTAACCCTAGGATCTCCAAGCATGACAACAATTAGGGTTTTATTAGTATCCCCATTTGGTTTTACCTTTGTGTCATCTTTGAGTCTTCTCTTCTCATCTCATAATCAAGGATTAAACCCTAAAGGCTTTAAGGCTTTGTGATTAAGCTTATGCCTGCATCCTTCTATTAGGATGGAGTGTATAACTTTAATCCTAAGTGTTAAACCCTTAATGTGTTTAAATCCTTTAATCAATCTACTTAATAATCATCAAGACATCAAGCTTGTAACTTGGGCCTTGCATTTGGGTTCTAATTCTTCCTTAATTGGTTAAGAAGGACTAACCCTAGTGTTAATGGACAAGTCCCCCTCAAGTTGTCTTACAAACCCTAAAACTCACTTCATTATCTTATCATTAATTAAAATCCATTTAATAAAGGCTTTGTTTCGTCATTAAACAAAAACAAAAACATTACTTAACATTAAACAAAAACAACAAAAACATCTAAATAATCACAAGTAGGTTAATGATCTTAACCCTGCACCATGGTGATTAAGTGTGAGATGCTGACTTCACACTTAAGGTATTCTCATTACCCCTAATCAGAGGGAGGATGTGATGAGTTTACTAACCCCTTGGTTTAGGCTTAAGCTCATTAACTTATGACAAACTTTCAAAAGCAATAAAAGATTGAAAACACAAAAACAAACAATAAACGTCTCCTCCGGGATTCTTTTCTCATCTTATTCACTCATAAACGAGAACTTGCTTCTTCCGTCTAATGCAAGACAGTTTGCACCTGAGCCAGACAGGTCATACACTTGAGCATAGACAAGTAAGCAGTTCACAAGTCAATTCATTCTTTCAGTCTCTTTGGGTCGAACTACGGTGTTCTGACTTCCTCATTGCACGAGAGGATACGTAGGCATAACTTAACAGTTATCGAACAAAAGTCTCTGTATATTCCCCCTCTTTCCAGCATTATTTTCTTAGCCTCATTATCATGAGCATTTCACCCTTGTCCTTACACTGACACTTCCATTATACACTTCATAATTCTTTTACACTGACACTTGCATTCTTTCCAGCTATGATACACAAATTGCACTGACACTACCCCTTTAAAACACAAATCTTTTAAGCATGGATCCCGTCGAGTACGACGGACAATCTGGGTGCTAATACCTTCCCAGGTTGTAACCAACCCCCTTTCTCAGTCTCTCTGGTTCGCAACCGTCTTATCCATATCTTTCTAGGTTTATGCAGCATTACCTTTCCTTCGGGATAAAAATGCCTAGATGGCGACTCTATTTCATTTCCTTCTCTTTTCGCCGACCGTTCGCGTCTGTACCTCATTTGAGTTAGCCTCATTTGTCGGGAGCGACACTTTACATTCCATGATTTCTAGTTGGGTTCTTTGCTAGAAGAGTATGCTTTGAACTTAGGGGTTCCTCTTTAAGATAAGGTACCTTTTAATTCAGAGATGGCTAGACCACCGCATTTTGATATTGTTGAGGCTCTTTATTTGAGCCCATCTATGGTAACTAAGTACCACCAAAGGAGGAGTATCTGGTTTTTCTCTAGAATTCTTGGTGAAGAAGGCTTAGGAGTTTATTGTTGACGCTCAGTGGAACTCTGTTTGTGCTATTCTGACCCTCTCCATTTATGGGATCATTCTGTTTGCAGACATCGACAAGTTTGTAGACATGAATGTTATTCATCTCTTCATGCTGAAGAATCCAGTGGCCACTCTGTTGGGAGACCTATATTATTCAATGCACTATAAGAATGAGAAAAAGCGAGGAGGTTTGGCACAGTGTTGCGCTCCTTTGTTTCACATGTGGTTCACGAGGTACTTGCCTAGCACTGAAGCCTTCACTGATCCTAGTTTGATTTGGTCCCAGAGGTTAAGCATGTTATCGGCCAAAGACATAAATTGGATCACCACGTGATTGAAGGGGAGAAGTTTCACTACTAGTTGTGGGAGCTATCCAAATGTGCCACTTTTAGGAGTAACTAGGGGAATCAATTGTTACCTAATTATCTCAAGAAGGCAATTAGGGTATGCACTAAAGGATATTCCTGAGGAGCTGGAGTTGACTCAGACTTTCTACTTCCTAGTGAAGGACAATCTGCCATTAGTCAGAAAAGTTGTTGGCTCTTGAAAACTCATCCGAAGGAGAGGTATAACATGTTTGGTTAAAGGTAACAACCAGACGTTTCCCAAGTACAACGCATGGTTAAAGAAGAAATCCCAGGCGGTCCTGTTACCTTTCTCTCTTCAGGCTTCCCTTTCAGCAGTTGAACCTAAGGCTATAGTACCATTAGAAGAATTTCAAAAGCTAGAGGCTTTGGTTCAACAACTCAGGGCATAGAATCAAGAGGTTCATAACTCTTATCATAAGATGGTGAACCTAAATTAGAAGCTAGAAGAGAAGGATCAGAGGGATGAGGAAATGGTGAAAGTCGAGCAGGCAGACTTCGAGGACAAAGAGCTCTACTTTAAGAAAAAGGGCTTGGCTGAGATCAACAAAGAAAATGAGCATCAAAGGATCAAGAAATCTCTGACTAATGTCAATAAAGTAATAACTATCTGGAAAGAAAAATGGGAGGCCAACCAGAAGAAGCAGAAGGAAGTGGAAGCTGAATACAAGCAAAATAGTGAAGACATTCAAGAGCAGATGGGTGACCAGAAAGAGAAACTTCAGTTAGCCCACAAACAACTTAGAGACTATATTCAGAAGATATCACAGGGACAAAAAGAAATCGAGGATACTCAGAAAGAAGTAGAAGAACTCAAAGTCCGTGCAGAGATCAAGAACTCCAGGTCCAAGCCAAGCCCCGACATGGAAAATGAAAGGTTTTTCTTACAACAGATCAATGAACTTCATGCTTCCTTTGATCGGAGGGACTTCCTTATTCAAAAGCTCATTGAAGATCCAAGTCATCCAGATGCTGCCCAATTATTCGAGAATGTCAAACATTTTAGTTGGAGGCTAAAGGATGTAAAGTTTCATAGGACCTAGTTTCCTTTATTTATGCTAGATTATCCACAGTCCTGTTGTGGGAATCTTTTATACTCCAGTGGTTGTGCTTATTTTAAAAACTTTTGCCCTTCGGGAAGATGTTTTGTTATTCACGTGATCCCATTTATCTAATATGGTTCAAGTCTCTGACTATTATCTTTGCACTGACACGTGTTCTAGACACGGTTCTTCATAGCTATCTCATTTGAATTTTATGAGAATATTCTCTTCCCTAGATGGATATTATAGAAGGTTTATTGAAGGATTTTCTAAGTTGGCACTTCCGTTAACTAGACTAACTTGTAAAAGTAAAGCTTTTGTGTGGGATGTACAGTGTGAAGAGAGTTTTACCGAATTGAAGAAGAGATTGACGTCGGCGCCGATTTTGACTTTACCAAAGCCAGAAGAACCGTTTGTAGTTTACTGTGATGCTTCATTGATGGGTTTAGGAGATGTGCTTATGCAAAATAATAAAGTAATTGCTTATACGTCGATACAGTTGAGAATCCGTGAGAAGAACTATCCTACGCATGATTTAGAGCTTACTGCAGTTGTGTTTGTGTTGAAAGAGGCATTATCTATATGGTTCCAAATTCGAAGTTTACAGTGATCATAAAAGCCTAAAGTATTTGTTTGATAAGAAAGAGATGAATATGAGACAATGTAGATGGTTATAGTTTTGAAGGATTATAATTTCAATTTGAACTATCATCCAGGTAAAGCGAATGTTGTGGCCGATGCTTTAAGCAGAAAGACCTTGCATATGTCAGAAAAGGTGATTAAGGAGTTGGAATTAATTGAGCAATTTCGAGATGAGTTTGGTTTGCAAAGTGACACCGCAAAGTGTGATGTTAGGAATGTTAAAGATTAATAATGACTTTATGGATAGTATTCGAGAGGCTCAGAAGCTGGATGTGAAATTAGTAGATATCATGAATAGTTGTGGTCAATCAGAGAAGAGTGACTTTAAGATTGATGCGAGAGGTGTGTTGAGACTGCATGAAAGAATTTGTATTCCTGATGATGCCGATATGAAAAGGAGGATTCTTGAAGAGGGCCATAGGAGTAGTTTGAGTATTCATTCGGGAGCTACTAAAATGTATCAAGATTTAAAGAAAATAGTTTGGTGGTCCGGAATAAAAGAAGATGTAGTGCGTTTTGTGTATGCGTGTTTGACTTGTCAGAAGTAGAAGATTGAGCATCAGAAGCCTGTTGGGTTAATGCAACCGTTGGAAGTCCCAGAATGGAAATAGGATAGCATTTCTATGGACTTTGTGACAGGGCTGTCAGTTACTTTAAGAGGGCATGATTCAATTTGGGTGATTGTTGATAGGATTACGAAGTCGGCTTATTTTATACCTATTAACATCACGTATTCGATTGTGAAGTTGGCAGAGATTTATATCCGAGTAATTGTGAAGCTGCATGGTGTTCCTATGGGTATTGTGTCAGATAGAGATCCAAGGTTTAAGTTGAAGTTTTGGAAAAGTCTGCAAGAGGCGTTGGGTTCTAAGTTGAGATTTAGTTTGACATATCATCCTCAGACTGATGGCCAAACTGAGAGAACTATTCAGTCGTTGGAGGAATTGTTGAGAGATTGTGTTCTTGAGCAGGGAGGTTCGTGGGACACTTATCTTCCGTTGATTGAGTTCACATATAATAATAGTTACCATTCTAGTATCAGAATGACACCTTTTGAAGCATTGTATGGTCGGAGGTGTAGAACTCTGTTATGTTGACATGAATCTGGTGAGAGTGTAGTACTTGGACCAGAATTAGTCCGAGAAACTACTGAGAAAGTAAAAATGATCCAAAAGAAGATGAAGGCTTCTCAGAGTAGGCAGAAAAGTTACCATGACAAGCGGAAAAAGGATTTAGAATTCCAAGCTGGTGACCATATGTTTTTTAGAGTCACGCCTGTGACCGATGTTGGGAGGGCTTTTAAGTCTAAGAAGCTCACTCCTCGCTTCATTGGTCCATATCATATTTTGGAAATAGTTGGGAAAGTTGCTTATCGGATGGCGTTACCTCCAAATCTTTCGAATTTGTACAATGTGTTCCATGTGTCGCAACTTCTGAAGTATATTCTCGATCCGTCTCATGTGGTTAGTATGGACGATGTCCAAGTGCGGGATAATCTCACTGTGGAAACGAGGCATGTACGATTTGAGGATCGTTAAATGAAGACACTTCAAGGAAAAGAGATCGTGTTGGTCAAAGTTGTTTTGTTGGGAGCTACTGGAGAAAGCACGACTTGGGAATTGGAGAGCAAGATGCGAGACTCCTATCCCGAGTTGTTTGAATCAAGTAAATTTTAGAGGACGCAAATATTTTAAGTGGGGGAGAGTTGTAACGCCCAAATTATTTAATTAATTATTTGATTAAATATTTAATTAATTACTTGTGTTTAGTAGGTATATTTTATGTTGAAGTTGATAAGCCGGAAAAATAAGTCGGAAGCCGTAGAATTATTATTAGAATTAATAATAGAGTTGTTGTGATAATTGGGTTGGTGGGATTAAAATCATGTCAGAATTAGTAAAATAGGGGGTGTTATGTTTAGGACCATTAATAATTATAATATTTAATTAATTTAAAAAAAAGAAAATAAAATAAAGTAATAGAAACAGATCGTAAGTAGTGGAAACAAAATAGAATATCAGTAGAAGAGGAAAATTAGAAAACTGGAAAAAACTGTTGCACGATTGTGAGAGAAAGAGGAGCAAAGTTGGAATCCAATTTTAGGGCAACCTTAGATCCAAAACCTAAGGTAAGGGTGAGTTCGATTCTTATAATCGGGTATGAAATTCAATACTGTGATTGAGTTTGATTTGGGTAGTTATGTTGTTAAATATGTACTGATATGAATGATCTACTGATTTTTGTTGTTGTGAATGTTCGTGTGAAAATCGATTGTCCGATGATTGAATTTTGTTGATTAAAATCTGTTTTATTTATGTTGGTCGTTGCTGGAAAATTTATGTTTGGAATTGATTCTGAAAAAATGCGAACTGGGGACGACGAAGACAAACCGGTAGAGGGTGGCCAAATGGCCATGTGGTGGGTGCCACTTTGGATGTGGGGCTTGAGAGGTATCAAGTGGCGGATGTCACTTTTGGTTATGGCAGGTGCCATTTTGATAATTTGCCGAAGTCTTAATAGTGCTTAATTAACATGCAATTAGTTTGTATTAAGACCTTGTGCCATATTACTTAGAGGGGAGAGAAATTAATCAGGGTGGAGATTAAGAAAGTGGCGCAAGCCACTTGTGATTGTGGCAGGAGCCACTTTGGTCACGAAGGATTAATTAATTCAAATAATATAATCTAGTTAATTGTTAATTAGATGCATGAAGATTAATTAACGGTAGGATATATCATAGGCACTTAATTAATTAATTACATGATGAAACTAAACATGTAGTATAACTAATAGGATGAGAAAAATAATCAGGTGATGAATATATATATATATATATATATATATATATATATATATATATATATATATATATATATATATATATATATATATATATATATATATATAAAAGTGGCACACGCCACTTTGGATCATGGTGAGTGCCACTTTGACTTTTCTAACTCACCTAGTCTTATTACTTATTAATTCATGGAATGATTTAGTCATGGTTTGTCCTAATTGAAGAATAAATTAATTAATTAAATATGTTAAATTAATTTAGTAAAAGTAGAAGGATTATTCTGATTTCAGGAATTAGTCATAGTAGAGAAAAACAGAGGATGTAACCTATCAGTATTATTGTGAGTGAAATTTTAACAGAAACTTATAAAAACTAGAACCTTAGTAAAATCAATAGAATTAGTAGCAGCATGTGAATCCATGATAGAAAACGATTATCAAAATGCAGAAATTCGATGATCGTAATAATTTCGTAATAAGTTGCAGAAAGTCAGAAATAGTGCCGGTTTAGTCGGTTTAGCCGAATTAGGCGAAAAACGAAGTTGTCCGGAAATTAACAAAATTTATCGGGGTAAGTCGGGAAAATTAAAAATTGGTTTTTATTACGTTGTTTTGTCGAAATTGTGTTGTATAGTCGATTTGCAGGTACAATTAAGTTGTTGTACGTTTCGGTTTACGGAATGGTTCTAAAGTTGATATGCTGGAGGCTTTTATGCCAAAGTCGAATATAAGTTGTTTATGTCGTAAAAGTTGTTGTGTTGTTCGTGTTGCTATATTGTTTGCATTGTAAAGTCATGTAGATTCATATGCATTTTGTCGAGTCGTTGCTCACACCACGTTGGCCTGGATTGACAAATTTTAAGTTGAAAGTTGAAGGGTTATGCCTTGATGCCTCGATAACCTGGCAATGATTTAAGTTGGGAGTTTTTCTCCGAAATGGTACCACATGCATATTTAGTAGAGTCGCATAAAAGTCGCATTATTTTGAGTTGTTGTTGTATTGTTATACTAGTTGATGTTGTGAAGTGGTGAATTATGTGAAATCCTTTTCAGTGTATTGCGTTTCATATACTGCTTATAATTATCGTAACTCACCCCTTTTGTTTAAATGTTGTCCTTATGTTGGCAACATGAAGATAATCCAGAGGAGTAGCCGGTTACCTTTAGTCGAGTCGGTGGTCAGTCGCTCTGATACGTAGCCCTCGGGGGAAATGACGTGTGTCTGTTTTGTTGATTTGTTGCAATGCTGAATTTTGTTTTAATTTAAGAACTTAGAATGTTTATTTATTATTTTAAAGTTGTTGCCATGTTGGATAAAGATGCTACAAGTTGTTATGAATCCGCTGCGTAATGTTGTTATGAAGTTCAATTATTTAATCAAAATGAAGTTGTTTTATGTTTATTTATGAAGAGTGCTATGTATTAAGCCGGTTTTAATCAAGGTTGAAATTTGTTGAAAGTTAAAATGTGATATCCCGTTTATGCGGAAGTTTTTGTAAGCTCTGATTTTAATTATATTTAAAGGGTATAAATGGGGTGTTACACGACCCATGCCATACCACTTACACACAAGAAGCTTCCACGTCTAACCAACGAGAAAATTATCAGCCTTGTTACTCACAACTCCCTACCCAACTAAATTACCGAGCGACAAACATACAAATCCACTTTCCAAACATGTCAGACACCCAACCACAATACCAAGAACGTCCCTCTTACCATGTCCAATAAAATGATTATTATCAAGACGCTCAAACATCATACCATAGCTGTCGCTCCCGGGATTTTCATCCTGGTACAAACGCGAAAGTGGCGCGGAAAGGTTAGAGTCGCCAGCCAGACATTTTTATCCCGAATGAATGGGAAAGGTAATGTTGCACAAACCTAAGGAAGAAGGAAAGGACAAGGTCCTGCGAACCAAAGATTTGAGTTTGGGAGTCGGTTACGAATTGAGAAGGTATTAGCACCCC
The DNA here is from genome assembly GCA_963966055.1 of Lathyrus aphaca. Classification (NCBI taxonomy): domain Eukaryota; kingdom Viridiplantae; phylum Streptophyta; class Magnoliopsida; order Fabales; family Fabaceae; genus Lathyrus; species Lathyrus aphaca. Next base: position 266,502,460 of record OZ014523.1, on the reverse strand, counting down.
AATCCGTCCGTCGTACCCGACGGGATCCACGCTTGCTTGCTTGTTTCAAAGGGTGAGAGATAAGAATGCTGCTGAATAAAACCGCTAACTGGAAATTGGAATGAGAATGGAAATGAGAAAAGAAACTTGGAATTGAAAAATGGGAATAAAAGGGGAAAATGTAGGGAAAATTAAAGATTGTGCTCGAACGGGCCCTACCCCGCTGCCTACGTACCTCATCGGGATAATGGGGATCAGAGTCGACGTAGTTCGCCTAACCTAGGCGGGAACTATTTGTTTGTGTTTTTTACAGCTGGAACTGCGTATGTCTATGCTCAGGTGTTGCAGGCTCGTCTGGTACGAGTGCGTTTACCGTCTTGCATGTGTGACAAGTCGTCGCGAGTTCGCGTTGTGAGTGAATGAGATGAGAAGAGAAGTTCCCGCAGGATAGTCGCTTGTTATTTGTTTTTGTATTTTATGAGAAGTATTTTGAATTTATTTGTTTTATGAAACAATCCCTTGATGAGACTTGTGCATCATGATAGACAAGCTTACACCACTCCAAGATGGAGTGAATGCAAGTGCTTCATGGAATAAGGCTATACACAAAGGATCCTTTCATTTATTTGTTAAGTGTTTTTGGATTTTGTTTGAAGATAAGAAGAGAATGATTCAAATTGCAAAAAGGGCAAAATCTAAGGGGGACTAAGACACAACCCTATTTTTTGTTTATTTACAAGAGGTCCTAATGGTTTGTGAGGTTTTCTATTCCTAATGGAAAAAACCAGAAACTACTAGAATTCAACTTACTTCCTAAGGAAGTTAAGTTGATTCTAAGAACAATGGGGAAGCCTATGCAAGTTATAAGATCAAGTGATAAAGCAAAAACAATAGAAATGGACATAAGAGATAAAGTTCTAAACAACACAATTAAAGGCATAAATTAAATAGTCTTATTTATTTATTCCAATTCTAATGAAAATGAAACTTTAAGCCTAAGTTCTAAATCAAAGTTAAGCCTAACATTTTCATTCTAAAACTCAATTTAAACTAACCTAAGTCTATATTAAATTCTAGGATTAAATCTAATCTAAACTATATTTTTTTTACTTTATTTTCAATGGCCTAAACTAAATGGAAATTATATGTAACCAAGCCTAAAAATTAATATCCTAAAAAATATTAAAAGTTCTGTAAAAAATATGAAATTTATTCTATAGGGTCCTAATATTATCTATAAAATTGTACTAAAAGGAGTCCTACAAAATCAAAATTTAACTAGGTCTAAAAAAATGATTATTTTCAGCTATGAATTAATCCTTAATTTCTAAAGAAATGGCCTCTAAAACCTAAGATAAAATATTCTAAAAAATCTACAAAAATTATCCTAAATTCTCTTATTAGTCTTCTAACTACAGTAAAAAGAGTGGGCTAAAAAAGTTAATGGAAGTCACCAAAATAAAATCAACAAAATTCAGCACAATTAAAGGGAATCCAATAAAAGCTAATTAAAAGAAAAATCAGAATTAAATCGAAAAATAACCAAAATTCAGAAAACAAAAATGTCAAAAATTTCTAATTGGAATTAACAATCTCCTGGAATTTTTGTGGAGTTTTTTCTAATCTTTTTACTATTTTCTAAGATTTGTTTAGAAACTATATAAAATTAAGAATTTAAATCCTAAAAAAAATGGGGTGTATTTAGTAACTTTTTCTATTTGTTTTTGTAAACTGGGCCCAGAAAGAGGGTGCGATTAGCAATTGGGCAAGGTCCATACTCTGTGAAACCCAGGGGGTGCAGGGAGTGATATTTTATGTTGATTTCATACACGGGCTTTGGAACGGGGTGCTGATAGCAAGACCACAGGGCCCATTTGCACTGGATTAGAGGGAGGTGTAGAAAGAAAGATTCTTTAGTTATTGTTTTTTAACGGGCCTAATATGGGGTTTGAATAGCAGGACCTTGGGCCCATTACACAAGAACATGGATTAGTATTGCTAAGACTAGATTAATAGGCATGAGAATGTTAAACAACATGTTAATGGTGGATTTAATAGGAATTATAATATTAAATATCTTAATCAATTATCTAATTACATTTTTATGATTAAAATTATAATAAATAAAAGAAAAAGAAAACATAAAAAGTTGAAAAACTAAGAGGAACCCTAATCCTCTTCTTCTTCCTCTCCCGCGCCGTCACCAACATCCCTCTCCTTGCCTTCTTCTTCGCCGCCACCACTTCACCATCATCAAACTCAATTCTTCTCGTCTCTTCTTCTTCACCTACAACCTAACTCATCTCTCTCGCCAATTTCGAATAGAAACCAGAGCTCAAACTTCTCAAAACCCCCCATTTCTAAACCTAGCTCATACATTTGCTAAAGGAGTGAAGCTAAATCAAAACCCTAACACACCAATCACATAAGCAAAACTCAGATTCGCACCTTGATGGAGTTGCTACGACGATGCCGACTGAATGATTTGTAGCGGGGAGAAAAAAATGAAGTGACGCTCTCGCTCGACTCCTTCGAAGGCCGCGCGGAGAAGATGGCAATTCGAAGCCTGATGCGATATCGGTGACGGACTCTCAAATTGCTTACGAATCCGTGACGCCTTTGGTAAGTTCTATGTCAATAACTATCTTTTTCGCACGACTTCGTCTTCTTCTCTTGATCTGATTATTGTTGTTGATGCAAATGATAAAGGTATGAATTAAAAGTTGGAGATTGATGGGGATCAGATAGGATGGGGAAGAAGAAGATTGGATCGATGAGGCTTAAGGATTGAGAAGAGGCCGAAGATTGGAAAACGGTGTGGGAGAGAAAATGGAGAAGATGGATGGTTGAGGGATTCTGAAAAAAATTGTGGAAGAAGAAATTGAGGAATTGTTCAGGAATGACAGAGAAGAATTGAGAGGATAAGAGAGGAGAAAATGGTGGCAAGGATTAAAAATGGTGAAGGGGATTGAAAAGTTGTGGCAACCAAAAAACCATTGATTCAGAAACTACTGATTTATAGGAGATTTGAAGATGGTTCTGGAAGGTTATCAGGTGAACCTTCTGGAAAGAAAATCAGTTACCAATTCAGTTAGAAATTCTGCTTTTGTTATTCTCTGTTATGGTTCTGTTAAAATCAGTTATTTGCTTTGCTTTTTGATTCTATTATGAATTGATTTGATGAGATTTTGTTATGCAGGTTGGATTCTGCCTTGACAGTCAGACTCAATTGCTGATCCTCTTTTGATTGCAGGCCCAAAACTGAATTAACAAAGTTATGAAACAAACGTAAGACCTTATTTCAGCTGAACTTTTCTTCTTCATTTTTCGTCCCAACTTTTACATAGCCGAGAATTCGTCATGAATGTGACTGATTTCCCTTCTAACTTCTTATTGTGATGTTGATTCTGAATTTATTATTACTCTGCAGGATACATATGAAAACGACAAGAAGATGAAAGTCTTGATGGATGAATAGAGTTGAGGATGGTAGAAGGTGATAAAGATTGATGCCGAGAATTATTTTTTGGTTTCTGAGTTTTTCTTTCTCTTTTTCTTTCACTGAATCCCTCTACTCCTCCTATGATTCTGTTATATATCTTGTAATGTGCAGGTGAATTGTAGAAGATGATGATGAAGTGGTGATGTTGCCTGAAGAATGTTGAAGAATCAAGTTAAGTCGTGGCAGCCATGTGGTTCTGAGTTGAGAACTGAAGTTTGTTTTCGCTTTTCTCTATTGGAAGTGAAGAATGATTAGTTGCAGAAATTGAGTTAATGGAGGTCAAGACTCAAGGTTGCAGAGAGATTTTTGGAAGATGGAGTAGATTGGTGACGTGATGTCAACTTGGGAGAGACCCCCCTTTCTTTTGAATTTTCTTCTTTTTTTATTTATTTTGTATTGTAGAGAAAAACTTGGCTTTGTATAATAAACTTCACTGATGAACCTTGTAGCCGTGTATCACCTTTTTTGTGAAATTTGTTTCTTAATAACAATTTGACTTAGCATATGAGTATGTACAGAAAATTCTTGGGTTAAAGCAATGGATTAAAATAATGAAAATGAATGTGCACAACAAACAAAGGTTTATATGATTGGTTGACCTCTAAAAAGTGATATGTGGTATTAGTACAGATGAAATGATTATTTGGTTAATAAAATGGATAAAATTAATAAAAATGAATGTGTACAACAAACAAAGGTTTATATGATTGGTTGGCCTCTAGAAAATGAAATGATTATTTGATTAATGCAATGGACCGAAAATGAACGGATATGTGAATAAACTGAAACTGAATTGATGGAAATATATAGAAATATGGAAATTGAAGTAAAAGACGAAAGTGGAATGGACTAATCGGGAATGGTTTATAACAATGAGAACAGAACAAATGGATACGAAATCTCGATTTTAGCCCAAAGCCTATTTTGAATTCTCTCCACAAACCCATGAACACAACTCCTTCTGAACCACTGCACAATTTTCCAGATAAATCACACCCCTTCCGAATCGTCTAAAACATGCTATGCTAATTCAAGCAGATGAATCACTGATAAACAGAAAACTCCAACCAAACTTCTCACAAAAAAAAACGGCTCGATAACCTGATGAATCTCAACACACGGCATCCTGAACTTTGAATATGCATGGTCTAAGAAAAAGACCAATGACCCAACTAATCTTGCAGTTGCAATAATCTTCTGATAGTTTGACCAAAATTAGGTCAAGCTCCTATCTGGATCGAAACACAACTGAACAAACGCATTTGAAATGGAATCATTGTCCAGTGAATAATCTCCATCATTTCAATCCCTGACAGATACAGATAAGATACGAAACCCTAATTTCCCTGGGCCTTGATCACATGCCTTAGGAAACAATGAAATGCATGATTATGATGTTAATGATTAGTGAGAAATGCAGATGAAATGCGAAATGATACGCCAATTAAGGGAATAAATATGAGGGCAAATTTTGAGGTATTACAGCTGCCCCTATTCAATCATCTGCAGACCTGAACGAATAATTTCAATGGCTTTTATGCGTTCAAGGTGTGGAGTGATTGAATACTCGAATAAAACCTGAAAATTTGCACATTGAGGGTAATGGAAATGCCATCTGCCCATTTATTTATTTATAATTTTTTGTTTTGACCTCTGAATAGGTAACAGGGATAGAACCAGGTGGAATAGAATCAATGCAATCAATGCGACTGCTAAGCGAATCAAAGCCACACTGAGGATGCCTGTTGTCGAAACAGGACTTAGCGCAACATCAACCGATTTGCGACTCAAATAAGATCAACCGATCTAACACGGAGATGGTATCAACCGATCCACCCCGGAAAGCAAGAATGTAATATCATCCGATTTACAACTCGAAGAGAAATGATATCAACCGATTCATGACTCAAATAAGATCCACCGATCTAACTAGGAAATGGTATCAACCGATCCATCCCGGAAAGCGAGAATGTAATATCATCCGATTTACAACTCGAAGAGAAATGATATCAACCGATTCATGACTCAAATAAGATCAACCGATCTAACATGGAGATGGTATCAACCGATCCATAACCAAGAAAACGAGAATGTAATATCATCCGATTTACAACTCGAAGAGAAATGATATCAACTGATTCATGACTCAAATAAGATCCACCGATCTAACTAGGAAATGGTATCAACCGATCCATCCCGGAAAGCGAGAATGTAATATCATCCGATTTACAACTCGAAGAGAAATGATATCAACCGATTCATGACTCAAATAAGATCAACCGATCTAACATGGAGATGGTATCAACCGATCCATAACCAAGAAAACGAGAATGTAATATCATCCGATTTACAACTCGAAGAGAAATGATATCAACCGATTCATGACTCAAATAAGATCAACCGATCTAACATGGAGATGGTATCAACCGATCCATAACCAAGAAAACGAGAATGTAATATCATCCGATTTACAACTCGAAGAGAAATGATATCGACCGATTCATAACTCAAATAAGATCAACCGATCTAACATGGAGATGGTATCAACCGATCCATAACCAAGAAAACAGGATCATTGTACTTAAATGATAACCCGAGACGCGACCGTTGTACTTAAACGGAGACGCGAAAAAATGAGACTGTTGTACTGAAACAAGACTCAATGATGAGACCATTGTACTTAAATGGAGACTCGAAATGAACGAGATCGTTGTACTTAAACGAGATCCCAAGACGCAACCGTTGTACTGAAACGGAGACACGGAAAAAAATGAGACTGTTGTACTGAAACAAGACTCAAAGACGAGACCATTGTACTTAAATGGAGAATCGAAAGGAACGGGATCGTTGTACTTAAACGAGAGCCCAAGACGCAACCGTTGTACTGAAACGGAGACGCGAAAAAAAATGAGACTGTTGTACTAAAACAAGACTCAACTGGGGATAACAACAAGACTTGGTAGAAGTAACTGTAACACGGTGGGAGAACTGACTTTAAGTAATGTTGCGGATAGCAAGAGTCGCCACCGACTTTTATTTTATCCAAAAGGAAAGGGTATAAAAGAACAGGAAAGACCTTAAGAGATATTTTTGGGTCCGGGGGGGTAGGTTATGTAAAGGGAAGGTGTTAGCACCCTTTACATCCATGGTTATCCATGGGCTCTTAGTTACTTAGCTCACTTTTGAATTGTTTTTGAAAAAAATGTAGGGTGTGAATAGAAAAATTTTCAGAATAGTTAATAATAATCCATGTACGGATGTGTAAAAACTTGTTTTTGAAAATTTGTTTGAAATTGTTAAGTGTGAAAAGTTTTTTTGAAGTGAGCAAGTACATAAGAGGAACCTACCCTAGAATTTAAAGTCTTTCTTGTTCTTTATCCTTTCCTTGGTAAGACTATCCCTACTATTAAGGAGTAGGTAGTCATTACCTTGGATGTAAGGGACATGTGAGGGACAATCTGGTTATGAAGGCAACTGTGGGGTGTATTAAGCATATAGGAGGGACTATCATCATTTTTCGAAGGGACTCGATTCGTAAAGGCAACCATGAGGGACTTGATGATTTTTCTTTTTTAAAGGGACTTGCTTTATACACCCCACTTGACCTTATTCGTAGGCAACCTGAGGGATAACCTTAGAAATGTGAGACGGCGATTAAAAATCGACTTACGTGTGTGTGAGTGTTTATTTTAATTATCTTATATTAACATGATCTAAATTAATTTTTTAAATAACATACATGTTTTTCACTCCCTAATTACTAACCATAGCAACAATAATAATTATAAAATTTACATCCCGGAAGCAATTACAAAATTATAATAATAAAATAAATAGCAAAATATAAATATATAGTAAAATAAATATAATAAACAAAAATAATAAATAAGTAAATAAAATATTGGGGTTAGTGATAAATAATTTAAATAATAAGCAAAAAGTTAGTAATAATAAAATAAGAGAGGTTAGTGAATAATAAAAATTAATGGAATAATAATAATGTAAAATTAACAAAGCAAAATAAATAATATGGTTAGTAATAATAAAAATTAATCAAGATATTATAAGAATAAGAAATTAACAAATTTTAATATGAACAAACAATTATTTTAATTTACAAATTATTAAGCAATTTTCAAAATTTAATTATTATAAACATATATTAACATTTATTTATTAAACAATATATGCATATTATAAGAAGAAAATAGGTTTTAAATATCATATTTACAATATTAATCATGTTTCTATTAATTATTATATTTATAAATTATTTTAAACCATATACAAAAATATAATTATTATAAATTAAATTGTTTCTAAACATTAAGAGAGAAATAATTTGGATTATAAATATATTTACAAAATTTATAAGAATTATTGTGCATAAATAATTAAAATAAAATAAAATTAGAGAAATAAAATTATTTAGAAAAAAATAAGGTTAGGTTTTATCTTAGAATATTTTTAGGGCTTATTTTATAATATACAAAATTCTAAACTAATATACATATATTTTATAATATTAGAACAATAAAATTTTTAATTTATTTTAGCATGAAATATTAATTAAATTGAGATGAAGATAAAAGAAAAAAAGATGAGAAAATTAAAACCTGGTGGGGCTGGGGTTTGAACCCAGCACCCTATGATTGCCAGCATTAAACTCCACCACTGGGCCAACAGCATGTGCGTGCCACCATAGAGAGAGGGATTGGCTTTGTTCTTTGTTGTGAAAATCCAAAAAATAATGAAAACAAAAGGCCTGGGGTGGGAATCGTACCCAGGACCTTAGGTATACAAACATGCGCGCGCTACCGCCTGGCTGGGAGAGCCTATCTGTTGGCTAAATAGCAATTAATCATAATATATTAAGTCTTCTAAATATCCTGAAAAAACAACAAAAAACAATACACCAGCCAAGTATCGAACCGGTGTCCTTACATCATATACGCCTCAGTCTTACCACCAGGACAAACATACGTTTGTGAAATAAATCCAGGATTAATTCATATTATTTTTTAAACAGAATTTGAATTTGAAAACAGGCGCGAACTGGTCTTCTTCTTCCTTGAGACTGGCCATATTACCTGCGAATTTTGCTATAAGTGCACCTGCGAATTTTCATACGCACATAACCTGTGTATTTACAAACATCATACAAACAGCAAGATTTCTTAAAATTAAAGAGAGCATTCAATTCCTGGAGGTCCATACAACATCACCACGTTCATGGAATTCATTTATATATGATGAATTGCAAAACCCCAAACGAAGCACATAAACCCTAACCATGGCTTCCTACGATTCCTGCGGTTAAACTTAAAAAGAATTATCCAGAAAGCATCTAGGTCATCATACAAACAAGATTTATTAAACAAAATCGGATGAAATATCATGAATGATCACAATCGAAAAGTCAAGAAAACACCATGAACATGTATTCGGTTTGACCATTACAACATGGTTTTGATGCTTATGATTATTGAATCAAGATAAATGAAGGTCAAGGAAGCTAATGCAACCTTTGTGAAGCCTTGAAACTGCCTTAATCTCAAAATCCGAATTTGAATTTTCTTATGATTTTTTGAAGTGTGAAACCTACCTTTGAGCTGCTGGATTTCGTGTCCTCTTGTTAGGGTTATGTTTTGTATATATATGAGATTGAATTAGGTCAGAAATATGGATTGGTTGTATGAAAATTTGATCCAAAAAATATTGAAAAAGATCATGTTGTAAAATCCAAATATTTGATCATGAAGGCTTACTATCTTTGGATAAATCACATGATTCCTTTCTCTTTTCAATTCAATCAACAATTAAGAATTTCTAGAAGCATTATCTTCCTCCAAAAATAGATTTTCATATTTTATATTTATTTAAAATGATTTTTATGAATTAAATCAATAATAAATAAAAATAAAATAATAAAAATGCTGAATTTTGGTCAATTGGGTCGTGCACAATGATATGAGGTGGATTGGATCACAACTTAGCAAGCCCATTTGGAAAGAATTACTTTTAGACCTCCATTTTCAACATAAACCATCACAAATTTTCCCAACTTTGTAAGGGCATATCTCCCTCAATTTTAAAGGTATGAGGGTGTTCTTGGACATTTTGGAAAGCTTGAAGAGTCCTCTAAACAACCCCATTGGTTTCAGGTCCATACCATTTACCAATCTCAAGTTATGCCCTTTTGAAGTTGTTGACTTTTTGTTGACTTTTGAAATGACCTATAATGTCTTAGATCATATCTTTCAAATGAAGCATTTTTGGGCTTAACCTTCAACATAAAAGTTGTAGAGAATTCAATTTCCTTCAAAATGAGCTTTGGATGGAGACTTGGTGATGAAGTATGTGAAAGTTATGGTTGGTCAAAGTTCAGTTGACTTTTACTGAGGAAACCCTAATTTAGAAACTCCTGATTATTGATGATCTAGAATCTCCTTGATGAATCATGATCAACCCTTGATCAAATGATGAATTTTACTTCATATAATTGATGTTGGCAAAAAATCATGAAGTTTGACTTTGGTTTGACCACAGTTGACCTCAGTTTGACTTTTTAACTGCACTGACTGATTTTGACTTATCTGATCATCTGACTGAGCAAACTTTTGAGAAAAGTCTTGAAACTTGTCATGGGGGTTCTTACACACATATAATATGTTATGAAACTCACTTGAGGTATTGGAAGTCCATTTAGCCTGATTAAAGTCAAAACCCTAGTTTTGGATGCACTGCTTAGGAGGTGCATTGTCTGAGGGAATTGTCAACTTCCTTGACCAATTGTGAACTTTGTGAACCTTGTGAATCTTCATAAGATGTCTTGTGATCCTCATGGGAGGTATTGTGAAGCTTGTGAACCTTGTGAACCTCATGAAGTGACTTTGTAGACCTCATGAACCTCAGGAGGGCTTTGTAATCATTGTGAATCTTGTGAACCTTGTGAACCTTCAAGAAGTAACTTGTAGACTTCATGAACCTCATGAAAGGTCTTGTAAATGGTGAGAAGCTTGTGAACCTTGTGAACCTTCATAAAGTAACTTGTAGACTTCATGAACTTCAAGAAAGGCCTTGAAAGCATTATGGAACTTGTGAACCTGGTGAACCTTCAAGAAGCAACTTGTAGACTTCATGAACCTCATGAAAGGTCTTGCAAGTGTTGGAGAACTTGTGATCCTTGTGAACCTTCTTAGAACACAAAGTCTTGTATTGTGAGGGCAAATTTTGGGGTGCAACAGCTGCCCCTGTTCAATTTTCTGAAACCTGAGGGGTTAGATTGGTATATTTGCCAGTCGTGACCTGGAAGGTTGAAGGGGATTGAACACAAAAGCCCAAAAATTTGCACTCACCAGTGCATGGAGTAGTACAGATGACTAGTTGAATTGAGTGGGCTTAAAGATGCCACTAGGGGAAAGTCCTTCAGATATATTTCTTGGAAGATAAAGCAGTCCAAAATACGGAAGTATAATGAAAGCTGTCAGGAGCCTGGAGCAGTCCTGAGGTATTGATGATATGCTTTCAGGAGACTGGAGTAATCCTGATGTAACAGCATGTCTTCATGAGGATAGAGCAATCAAGAGTGATAACTCTAAAGCAGTCTTGAAGTAATAATATGATTTCAGGAGGATAGAGCAATCAATAGCTCTAAAGCAGTCTTGAAGTAATGATATGATTTCAGGAGGATAGAGCAATCAATAATGATAACCTTAAAGCAGTCTTGAAGTAATAATTTCAGGAGGATAGAGCAATCAATAATGATAACTCTAAAGCAGTCTTGAAATAATGATCTCAGGAGGATAGAGCAATCAATAATGATAACTCTAAAGCAGTCTTGAAGTAATGATATGATTTCAGGAGGATAGAGCAATCAATAGCTCTAAAGCAGTCTTGAAATAATAAGATGATTTCAGGAGGATAGAGCAATCAATAGCTCTAAAGCAGTCTTGAAGTAATGATATGATTTCAGGAGGATAGAGCAATCAATAGCTCTAAAGCAGTCTTGAAATAATAATGTGATTTCAGGAGGATAGAGCAATCAATAGCTCTAAAGCAGTCTTGAAATAATAAGATGGCTTCAGGAGGATAGAGCAATCAATAGCTCTAAAGCAGTCTTGAAGTAATGATTTCAGGAGGATAGAGCAATCAATAATGATAACTCTAAAGCAGTCTTGAAGTCGTGAGAAGTTATCAGGAGGATAAAGTAACCCTGAGGTGACGATAAAGTAGTCCCGAAGATCATAAGTTTGTCTGTTGGATAATTAACCTGAAATAAAGTAGCTTTTGTATGATAGTGTTAGTTTATGCATTATGTATGCATGTATAATATGATGCACTTAAGTAATGTACTATGTATGTATGGATATGTATGTTATAGTATGATGTAAATGATGTATGTATGATATGATACTGCCAGAAGCATCTGGATATCTTTGTATAACAACTGCTGGCCAGGGAAAATAGATCCCGATTCGTTGCTGAAGAATATATAATCCTCCGTCTGCTGGGGATAACAGGGTATAGATAACTTCCCGTATGCTGGGGATAGTAAGGTATAGATATAACCTTCCGTTGTTGGGGATGGCAAGGTATATATAACCTCCCGTCTGCTGGGGATGTTAAGGTATATATAACCTCCCGTCTTCGTTCGTCGTACCCTTATTGGAAAGTAATTTCCCGAATGTCCGTATGAGGATAAAAGAGATGGATATAAATTCCAGGGGAGATGAGACTTTATGAAGATGGATTCGTCCTACTGAGGGTTCGTAACTGTCTTGTAAAGGTGAACCGGCGAAGCTTCGTTGAAATCCTTCCCTCGTTCGTCCTTAGTAAATACTATTACTGCATTTTCATGCATTTCTGGTAAACATCAATCATATTAAGCATACATGCATTTCTGGTAAACATCAATCATATTCAAAAGCATACATACATTCAAACACAACCAATGGACGTTTCGCTTATGTAAATAGGGTAAAAGTAAATCTGGATTCAAAAGATGGAATTTATTTATATCAAAAAGTGACCCATACACGGGTAAGTTTGTACAAGGAGACATAAACCCTAGTAAGAGGATTTTGTCATGAAGTTTTACAAAAGAAAATCAGCTATGTGGGAAACAATCCTATTGAGTTTCAATTCTACTATTGCCATTCAAGTATCTCATCTTCTTGCTGTTGAGACGGAAACGATTGAATTGAGCTTTATCTGTTCGAGCTTGAGTAAGTGGTACAACTGGTTGTAGTTTCATGAGTGATCCAAACGAGACATAGTTATACGCTTTAATCCCTAACTTTTGCCTGGATTGCCCTTTCAGGTTTTCAATCCACCGGGATACCCTTTTTTGCCCAAGCCGCCTTTTCAGGTTTTCGACTTGCCGGGTGTACATCTTTTTTATATATATATCCCTAATTTTTGCCCAAACCCTTTTGGTTTGCCGGGATGCCCTTATTTTTGCCTAGGCCTGTCAACCTAGCGGGTCTCTTTTTATGCGTAGTATTTTTTAACTATGTCTGCGTTTACAGGCTGTGGGAAGTCTTCACCATCCATTGTAGTCAGTATCATGGCACCTCCTGAGAACACTGTTTTGACTACAAATGGTCCTTCATATGTTGGAGTCCACTTGCCCCTAGGATCACCCTGTGGTAATATGATACGCTTGATTACCAAGTCACCAGCCTGATATACCTTTGGCTTAACCTTCTTGTTAAAAGCCTTGATCATTCGCTTTTGGTACATCTGGCCATGACAAACTGCTGCCAACCTCTTCTCATCAATCAGATTTATCTGGTCAAGTCGATTCTGAATCCACTCATCTTCGTTCAAGCCTGCATCCTTCATAATTCTCAAGGAGGGAATCTGAACTTCAATGGGCAGAACTGCTTCCATACCATAGACTAAGGAGAATGGGGTTGCCCCTGTTGAAGTACGTATTGTAGTACGATAACCATGAAGAGCAAATGGTAACATCTCATGCCAATCCTTGTAAGTAACAGTCATCTTCTGTATAATCTTCTTAATGTTCTTATTAGCAGCTTCAACTGCCCCATTCATCTTCGGACGATACGGAGAAGAGTTGTGATGCTTAATCTTGAACTGCGTGCAGAGATCAGTAATCATAGTGTTGTTCAGATTAGAGCCATTGTCAGTGATAATCCTCTCAGGGATGCCATACCTACATATGAGATTATTCTTAATGAACCGAGCCACAACATTCTTGGTAACAGATGCAAATGAAGCTGCCTCCACCCACTTCGTGAAATAATCAATAGCAACCAGGATGAAACGATGTCCATTAGAAGCAGTAGGCTTGATCTCACCAATCATATCAATGCCCCACATGGCAAAGGGCCAAGGAGCAGTCAACACATTCAATGGTGATGGAGATACATGGACTTTATCAGCATAAATTTGGCATTTGTGACACGTTCTGGAGTGTTGATAACAATCAGCTTCCATGGTAGACCAATAGTAACCTGCTCTCAATATCTTCTTTGCCATAGTATGACCACTAGAATGAGTGCCAAAGGTCCCATCATGCATCTCTTCCATAATCTCAGTTGCTTCCTTCTTATCCACACAACGAAGCATAGTTGAATCATGATTGCGCTTATACAGAATGCCATTACTCAGAAAGAACTTAGCAGAAAACCTTCTCAGGAACTTCCTATCTTTGACAGATGCCTCTTCAGGGAATTCCTGAGCTTCAAGATATCTTTTCACTTCATAGAACCAAGGCTTCTCTTCTGCCCCTTCAGTGTCAATCTCATTGCAGTATGCAGGCTTCTCAAATCTATCAATGGTAATCTTGGGAGCTTCATCATCCCAACTGATCTCAAACATAGATGCCATGGTGGCTAATGCATCTGCCAACTGATTTTCTCTTCGTGGAATATGTCCAAAAGTAACCTCTTTGAAATGTGGAACCAAAGACAACACATGCTCTCTGTAAGGAATGAGATTATCATGTTTGGTATCCCAATCTCCTTTAATCTGACTCACTACCAGGGCTGAATCTCCATACACATCAAGGAACTGAATCTTCATATCAATAGCAACTTTAATACCCATGATACATGCCTCATACTCAGCCATGTTATTGGTACAATAGAAACAAAGTCTGGCAGTAATCGGGGTATGACAACCTTCAGGGGAACTAATTACAACACCAACACCATTACCATGTGCATTAGAGGCACCATCAAAAACCATAGTCCATCGGGATCCTTGTTCAGGTCCGTCATATTGTCCAGGTTCTTTGGTAACAGTCATAATGTCTTCATCAGGAAACTCAAAATTCATTGACTGGTAATCCTCTACTGCTTGATGAGCCAAATGATCAGCAACAACACTTCCCTTAATGGCTTTCTGAGTAGTATATTGTATATCATATTCTGTCAAGATCATTTGCCATCTTGCAATTCTTCCGGAGAGAGCAGGTTTCTCAAATATGTACTTGATTGGATCCATCTTCGAAATCAACAAGGTAGTATGGGTCAACATATACTATCTTAGTCGGCGAGCAGCCCATGCCAAAGCGCAGCAAGTTTTCTCGAGCAGTGAGTATCTTGTTTCACAGTCGGTAAACTTTTTGCTAAGGTAGTATATTGCCTGCTCTTTTCGACCAGACTCGTCATGTTGCCCCAATACACACCCCATTGAGTTGTCTAGCACTGTTAAGTACATAATCAAGGGTCTTCCATCAACTGGTGGCATCAAAATTGGTGGCTCTAGTAGATATCTTTTGATTTCATCAAAGGCAGTCTGGCACTCATCATTCCATTCCATCACCTGATCTTTCTTCAACAACTTGAAGATTGGCTCACAGATGGTAGTTAACTGGGAAATAAATCTTGCAATGTAGTTCAATCGTCCCAAGAAACCTCTAACCTCCTTCTCAGTACGGGGAGCTGGCATCTCTCGTATAGCTTTCACTTTTGCAGGATCCACTTCAATACCTTTTCCACTGACAATGAAACCCAAGAGCTTTCCAGATCTAACTCCGAAAGTACACTTGTTTGGATTCAATCTCAACTTGTATTTCTTCAATCTTTCAAACAACTTGTGCAGATGATCAAGATGTCGCTCTTCATTCTGAGATCTGGCTATCATATCATCTACATATACCTCTATCTCATGATGAATCATATCATGAAACAAAGCCACCATAGCACGTTGATATGTTGCCCCTGCATTCTTCAAACCAAATGGCATCACCTTATAACAAAAAGTGCCCCATTGTGTCACAAATGTTGTCTTCTCCATATCTTCAGGTGCCATCTTGATTTGATTGTAACCAGAGAAACCATCCATAAAAGAGAATACTTTATGCTGAGCAGTGTTGTCTACCAGAATATCAATATGAGGAAGTGGAAAGTCATCTTTGGGGCTAGCCTTGTTCAAATCTCTGTAGTCCACACACATACGTACCTTACCATCTTTCTTAGGAACTGGTACCACATTTGCAACCCACTGAGGATAAGAAGTCACTGCTAGAACCCTGCATTGAACTGTTTCATTACCTCTGCCTTGATCTTTTCTGACATTTCAGGACGCATACGACGAACCTTCTGCTTCTTTGGACGACAATCTTCTTTCACTGGTAAACGGTGAACCACAATGTCTGTATCCAACCCTGGCATATCTTCATAAGACCAAGCAAAGATCTCCACATAGTCACGTAACATCTGAATTAATCTGCTCTTGACACTGTCCTCTAAATCAGCCCCTACCTTGACCTCTTTTCTGTTTTCTTCAGTTCCCAAATTCACAACTTCGACTGGCTCTTCATGTGGCTGTATAGCTTTCTCTTCTTGTTGTAACAACCTAGCAAGCTCTACAGGTATTTCACAATCGTCCTCATTTCCGTCTTCAGTTTGATAGATCGGATTCTCGAAATTGTAATTGGCAATAGTAGAACTGTTATCAACAGGATCCAGAGTGGATGAGGATCTGCATTTAGTGATGTGGGTGTGTGTAAGAACACATAGCTGATAAAGCAAAAAATAAAGAAAAGAAAGACAAGGAACACAATATTTACGAAAACGAAACGTCCACTAATTTTATTGAATGAAGTATGCAAATGAAATGACAGCCCGTAACAAGCACACCATTGTGCCCCGGGTAAGGCACATGGCTTGAAAGTTTTATTGTTCAGAAATTACAAACTTAAAAAACATAACACAGTAATAGTATTTACTCCTGACTAAAGGAGATAGGGATAACATCTTCAGCTTTCCAATTATTGAGTCCAGCACCCACAGTAGGAAAAATCCATGCATCCAAGTTGTAGTCTTCATCATAGTCTCCCACATCGTTGATAACCCCTTGATTGGTGATACGAGCAGCACGAGCACGACGAACAGCCTTCTGGGACTCTGCAGTGAAACCCAAACCAAACTTATCATACTTGTATGGAATATCAGGAAGCTGACCCCAAATAGTACAACCACCTTCATCCACCACAGCTCTAGCATCATTGAGGGAGGCCATTGCCATTGTTGGAGGTTTTCTAGTAACCACAGGAACTTTCTTCACAGCAGGAGGAGCTACATAATCATTACCAACCCAGGGAATCACTTCAAATGACTGGCACGGAGTTTCAATGTATTCACCTTCCACTTCCAGATACTTGAAAGTGTTTACATGGCTGACAAAGTATTCTTCCTCTCCAAAGACAGTAACAACTTTTCCATTCACCGGATATCTCAACTTTTGATGCAATGTAGAGGTCACAGCACCTGCCCCATGGATCCAGGGACGACCAAGCAAACAAGAATATGAAGGACGAATATCCATCACATAAAATGTAGCAGTAAACACCTGAGAACCAACTTTGATAGGAAGATCAATCTCCCCATGCACTACTCTTCTAGAACCATCAAAAGCCTTTACCACAATATTACTGGGTTTCAACACAGCATCTTCAGGACTCAGCTTATTCAGGACTTCTTTGGGCAACACATTCAGAGATGAACCATTGTCTATCAGCACATGTGACAGGGTAGTGCCCTTGCATTCAATTGAAATATGCAAGGCCCTGTTATGATCCCTCTTGGCAGGGGTCAAATCAGCATCAGAGAATCCTAACCCATTGTCATAGGTCAGGTGGGCAACACAGTTCTCAAATTGATCAACAGAAATTGCACTGGGTACATGAGCCATCTTCAGAAACTTGATCAATGACTTGGCATGAGCCTCAGAACATAATAATAGGGAGAGCATAGAAATCTTTGAGGGGGTATGCCCCAATTGGTCAACAATGTCATAATCACTCTTGCGAATGATTTTCAGTACTTCTTCCATCTGCTTAGAGAGATCATCAGCAGCTGGCACATCAGTAGATACAGGCTCAATAACAGGACTCTTGCCCCGAGCATCAGTGGTGGAAGTAGCAGCAGGAGTAACTACATTCTTAGAAGCAACTGGAGGAGAGAAGACTCTTCCACTACGAGTGATCTTGCTAGATCCAGCAATATTATCAATGTCAACAGGCATATCAGCTACAGGCTCTTGCTTAACACCATGGATGTAAACATCAGACCCATAGTGCCAAGGCACAGCTTTGTCAGACGTATATGGGATAGGACCAGGAGTAGTAATGACCACAGGAGCTACCCTGGCTTCAGCAACAACTTTCACAGGACCTTCAGTAGTAATCTTGATTGGGCCCTGATGAGTGATTTTAATGGGACCCTTTGAAGTGATTCTTACCGGTACTTTGTCAACCATATCAACCTCTTCAATCTTCTTATCCCGAGTCAGATGACCCACCATACTTTCTACAGATGCTGGTCTTCTTTCAAACACTATAGTATACTTATCCATGAGACGTTGAATCCCATCTCTCAAAATGAAGCAACTATCCGGCTTATAGGTACAATACAGACAATCTTCACGACAACCTGGAAAGATCCCAGCTTGTACTAACCTCTTTTTGATAACAGACAGTGGTGTGGTCAATTCCATAACTGAATAAACATGTAGATCTTCTTCAATGGCATTGACCGTCTTCTCGTGATTTGGCATTGGAGCTGTAATCACATTTGGAGTACCTGGTGGATCAAACTCAATTTCTCCGGCATCAATCATATCTTGAATTTTGTTCTTCAAGACCCAGCAATTATTAGTATCATGTCCTGGACAGTTTGAATGATATGCACATCGTGCATTGGGATTGTACTTGGGAGAAGTAACATTGGGATTCTGAGGAGCCTCCCTTAAAGTAATAAGTTCAGCCTTCAACAAGTGTTGCAATGCCTGAGCCATTGACATGTTGATCTTTGTGAACTGTCTTCTAGCCCTCTGTTGGTTGCCCTGAGGCTGCTCTGTTGTTGCAGGAGTTGGATTTGAAATATGAACTGCACTAACAGACTGATGCCTTCTGTTACGATCAGGCTGACCATAAACAGCATTGGATTCCTTCTTCCCAGTGGGAGGCTTCTTTGCAGCACCTGATGAAGAAGTGCCCACTTGGATCTTACCACTCTTTATACCATTTTCTACTCGCTCTCCTGTCATGATCAACTCAGTGAAGCCAGATGATGAGCTTCCAATGAGATGACCGTAGAACGGACCATTCAGCGTGCACATGAACATATCAACCAATTCCCTATCAGTCAAAGGGGGTTGAACTCTTCCAGCTAAATCTCTCCACTTCTGAGCATACTCTTTAAAACTTTCTTTGGCACCCATAGACATGCTCTGAAGCTGCATGCGAGTGGGAGCTAAGTCAGCATTGTATTGATACTGCTTATAGAAAGCTTCAGCAAGATCATTCCAGTCTCTGATGTTGACACTCTCCAACTGATAATACCACTCCAGCTGAGCTCCAGATAAGCTCTCTTGAAAGAAATGAATCCACAACTTCTTATCAGCAGTGTGGGGTTGAATTCTTCTGACATAAGACCTCAAATGCAGCTTGGGACAAGAAACCCCATCATAAACAACAAAGGTGGGAACTTTGAACCCAATGGGTATTACTACCCCAGATATCAAACTCAAATCCTCAAAATCTAACCCAGATGACTTCTGCAATTCCATGGCATCCATCCTATCCACCAGCATCTTGAATTTGTCTTCATTAGACTCATGGTAGTAATTAGCCTCAGAATCAGAGTCCCCCATTGAATGGTGGAGACTGCCTACCTCTTGCTCAGATTCTTCAGATTCATAGTCTTCAACTGGTTCTTTAGTCTTGGCAAGACCTTTAAACCTTCTTCCCATGTTGATCAACCCAGCAGACCTTCTAGTCTTCTTAGTCTTCTTGGCCAGCAGTGTCTTCAATTCGTCCTGCCCCTTGGATAGGTTCAGGATCAACTCTTGGAACTGTGCATTCTGTGCCTGAAGATCCTTAACTGATTGTTCGAGAGCCATTGCTGAAATAAACAGCGAGAAGATGAGAAACCTGTGCACAATTATAAACCTGTGATGCGATGAAATGATATGGGAATGCATATGCAATGTTTTCAAGAACCGCAGGATTTAAATTTGCTTAGACAAACACGAAAGTAAACTTTTATTAGTAATAACTTTGTTTTGCCTTTTAGGCTTACAAAAATGAAAATGAAATAAGTACAAAAGATGGGGTTTTAAGTCTCCCATGGACGTTTCCTCTTTGTGTTGAGGTATGAGTTGAGGTTCCGTTCCTCGTGAAGTTGCTTTGTTAGCTCCAGAATTCTTTCCTGACTTATTTTGTAATGAGTCTCTTACAAAATTGGTCCTGATGATGTTTCTACGAGCAAAAGCCATGCCCTACAACAAAGAACAAAGATAAATCCCTTGGTCCTTGAAATGGTTAGTGAAAATGCTATGCTTATGATGCATGATGATGTTATGATGTTATGCTCGATCACAAACATGTGGCACACACAAACAAGTCACACCATAGCCCTAGGTTTAAAGGTTTGCATGAGGTTTAAAGGTAAGTACCCTCCCCTGAAGTTAGATGGTTCATCCTGTCCTACAAAAGTAACCGGGTTCTAAAGGATCTCAATATCATTGATCCTTCACAAGGGTGGTTGATCAGAAGGCAACTCACTTGCCAACCAAAACCCTCCAAGTTCAAGATCTCAATGAGCGTAGTATCGAGTGTCAACCAACTTCAGTCTGCACCAAAGCCGGTTACCTCACTACCTTCTAAAGGCCAAGATGAGTTAACTAGGGTTCTAAAAGTTAGTTAGTGCATTGTCAACATATGGCAGCCTCATATTATCCTCAACTTGACTTAAGGAACATAAGCACCAACCAAGAAGTCGCACTAACTATGGCCACCAGATCAACCATATCGATATACGTCGTACAGTTTCCTTGGTCTATTGCCATTTACCTAAGGTACACTTAGATCCGGGTTAGGATCTTTCACACATAAGAGCACCCCAACAAGATAATATAAAGCAAACAAGGCAAACAATTTAAAGTGATCTAATTCCTAAGGGTACCCCTCTTAAATTTAAATCCCCAGCAGAGTCGCCAGTTCTGTAACACGGTGGGAGAACTGACTTTAAGTAATGTTGCGGATAGCAAGAGTCGCCACCGACTTTTATTTTATCCAAAAGGAAAGGGTATAAAAGAACAGGAAAGACCTTAAGAGATATTTTTGGGTCCGGGGGGGTAGGTTATGTAAAGGGAAGGTGTTAGCACCCTTTACATCCATGGTTATCCATGGGCTCTTAGTTACTTAGCTCACTTTTGAATTGTTTTTGAAAAAAATGTAGGGTGTGAATAGAAAAATTTTCAGAATAGTTAATAATAATCCATGTACGGATGTGTAAAAACTTGTTTTTGAAAATTTGTTTGAAATTGTTAAGTGTGAAAAGTTTTTTTGAAGTGAGCAAGTACATAAGAGGAACCTACCCTAGAATTTAAAGTCTTTCTTGTTCTTTATCCTTTCCTTGGTAAGACTATCCCTACTATTAAGGAGTAGGTAGTCATTACCTTGGATGTAAGGGACATGTGAGGGACAATCTGGTTATGAAGGCAACTGTGGGGTGTATTAAGCATATAGGAGGGACTATCATCATTTTTTGAAGGGACTCGATTCGTAAAGGCAACCATGAGGGACTTGATGATTTTTCTTTTTTAAAGGGACTTGCTTTATACACCCCACTTGACCTTATTCGTAGGCAACCTGAGGGATAACCTTAGAAATGTGAGACGGCGATTAAAAATCGACTTACGTGTGTGTGAGTGTTTATTTTAATTATCTTATATTAACATGATCTAAATTAATTTTTTAAATAACATACATGTTTTTCACTCCCTAATTACTAACCATAGCAACAATAATAATTATAAAATTTACATCCCGGAAGCAATTACAAAATTATAATAATAAAATAAATAGCAAAATATAAATATATAGTAAAATAAATATAATAAACAAAAATAATAAATAAGTAAATAAAATATTGGGGTTAGTGATAAATAATTTAAATAATAAGCAAAAAGTTAGTAATAATAAAATAAGAGAGGTTAGTGAATAATAAAAATTAATGGAATAATAATAATGTAAAATTAACAAAGCAAAATAAATAATATGGTTAGTAATAATAAAAATTAATCAAGATATTATAAGAATAAGAAATTAACAAATTTTAATATGAACAAACAATTATTTTAATTTACAAATTATTAAGCTATTTTCAAAATTTAATTATTATAAACATATATTAACATTTGTTTATTAAACAATATATGCATATTATAAGAAGAAAATAGGTTTTAAATATCATATTTACAATATTAATCATGTTTCTATTAATTATTATATTTATAAATTATTTTAAACCATATACAAAAATATAATTATTATAAATTAAATTGTTTCTAAACATTAAGAGAGAAATAATTTGGATTATAAATATATTTACAAAATTTATAAGAATTATTGTGCATAAATAATTAAAAATAAATAAAATTAGAGAAATAAAATTATTTAGAAAAAAATAAGGTTAGGTTTTATCTTAGAATATTTTTAGGGCTTATTTTATAATATACAAAATTCTAAACTAATATACATATATTTTATAATATTAGAACAATAAAATTTTTAATTTATTTTAGCATGAAATATTAATTAAATTGAGATGAAGATAAAAGAAAAAAAGATGAGAAAATTAAAACCTGGTGGGGCTGGGGTTTGAACCCAGCACCCTATGATTGCCAGCATTAAACTCCACCACTGGGCCAACAGCATGTGCGTGCCACCATAGAGAGAGGGATTGGCTTTGTTCTTTGTTGTGAAAATCCAAAAAATAATGAAAACAAAAGGCCTGGGGTGGGAATCGTACCCAGGACCTTAGGTATACAAACATGCGCGTGCTACCGCCTGGCTGGGAGAGCCTATCTGTTGGCTAAATAGCAATTAATCATAATATATTAAGTCTTCTAAATATCCTGAAAAAACAACAAAAAACAATACACCAGCCAAGTATCGAACCGGTGTCCTTACATCATATACGCCTCAGTCTTACCACCAGGACAAACATACGTTTGTGAAATAAATCCAGGATTAATTCATATTATTTTTTAAACAGAATTTGAATTTGAAAACAGGCGCGAACTGGTCTTCTTCTTCCTTGAGACTGGCCATATTACCTGCGAATTTTGCTATAAGTGCACCTGCGAATTTTCATACGCACATAACCTGTGTATTTACAAACATCATACAAACAGCAAGATTTCTTAAAATTAAAGAGAGCATTCAATTCCTGGAGGTCCATACAACATCACCACGTTCATGGAATTCATTTATATATGATGAATTGCAAAACCCCAAACGAAGCACATAAACCCTAACCATGGCTTCCTACGATTCCTGCGGTTAAACTTAAAAAGAATTATCCAGAAAGCATCTAGGTCATCATACAAACAAGATTTATTAAACAAAATCGGATGAAATATCATGAATGATCACAATCGAAAAGTCAAGAAAACACCATGAACATGTATTCGGTTTGACCATTACAACATGGTTTTGATGCTTATGATTATTGAATCAAGATAAATGAAGGTCAAGGAAGCTAATGCAACCTTTGTGAAGCCTTGAAACTGCCTTAATCTCAAAATCCGAATTTGAATTTTCTTATGATTTTTTGAAGTGTGAAACCTACCTTTGAGCTGCTGGATTTCGTGTCCTCTTGTTAGGGTTATGTTTTGTATATATATGAGATTGAATTAGGTCAGAAATATGGATTGGTTGTATGAAAATTTGATCCAAAAAATATTGAAAAAGATCATGTTGTAAAATCCAAATATTTGATCATGAAGGCTTACTATCTTTGGATAAATCACATGATTCCTTTCTCTTTTCAATTCAATCAACAATTAAGAATTTCTAGAAGCATTATCTTCCTCCAAAAATAGATTTTCATATTTTATATTTATTTAAAATGATTTTTATGAATTAAATCAATAATAAATAAAAATAAAATAATAAAAATGTTGAATTTTGGTCAATTGGGTCGTGCACAATGATATGAGGTGGATTGGATCACAACTTAGCAAGCCCATTTGGAAAGAATTACTTTTAGACCTCCATTTTCAACATAAACCATCACAAATTTTCCCAACTTTGTAAGGGCATATCTCCCTCAATTTTAAAGGTATGAGGGTGTTCTTGGACATTTTGGAAAGCTTGAAGAGTCCTCTAAACAACCCCATTGGTTTCAGGTCCATACCATTTACCAATCTCAAGTTATGCCCTTTTGAAGTTGTTGACTTTTTGTTGACTTTTGAAATGACCTATAATGTCTTAGATCATATCTTTCAAATGAAGCATTTTTGGGCTTAACCTTCAACATAAAAGTTGTAGAGAATTCAATTTCCTTCAAAATGAGCTTTGGATGGAGACTTGGTGATGAAGTATGTGAAAGTTATGGTTGGTCAAAGTTCAGTTGACTTTTACTGAGGAAACCCTAATTTAGAAACTCCTGATTATTGATGATCTAGAATCTCCTTGATGAATCATGATCAACCCTTGATCAAATGATGAATTTTACTTCATATAATTGATGTTGGCAAAAAATCATGAAGTTTGACTTTGGTTTGACCACAGTTGACCTCAGTTTGACTTTTTAACTGCACTGACTGATTTTGACTTATCTGATCATCTGACTGAGCAAACTTTTGAGAAAAGTCTTGAAACTTGTCATGGGGGTTCTTACACACATATAAGATGTTATGAAACTCACTTGAGGTATTGGAAGTCCATTTAGCCTGATTAAAGTCAAAACCCTAGTTTTGGATGCACTGCTTAGGAGGTGCATTGTCTGAGGGAATTGTCAACTTCCTTGACCAATTGTGAACTTTGTGAACCTTGTGAATCTTCATAAGATGTCTTGTGATCCTCATGGGAGGTATTGTGAAGCTTGTGAACCTTGTGAACCTCATGAAGTGACTTTGTAGACCTCATGAACCTCAGGAGGGCTTTGTAATCATTGTGAATCTTGTGAACCTTGTGAACCTTCAAGAAGTAACTTGTAGACTTCATGAACCTCATGAAAGGTCTTGTAAATGGTGAGAAGCTTGTGAACCTTGTGAACCTTCATAAAGTAACTTGTAGACTTCATGAACTTCAAGAAAGGCCTTGAAAGCATTATGGAACTTGTGAACCTGGTGAACCTTCAAGAAGCAACTTGTAGACTTCATGAACCTCATGAAAGGTCTTGCAAGTGTTGGAGAACTTGTGATCCTTGTGAACCTTCTTAGAACACAAAGTCTTGTATTGTGAGGGCAAATTTTGGGGTGCAACAGCTGCCCCTGTTCAATTTTCTGAAACCTGAGGGGTTAGATTGGTATATTTGCCAGTCGTGACCTGGAAGGTTGAAGGGGATTGAACACAAAAGCCCAAAAATTTGCACTCACCAGTGCATGGAGTAGTACAGATGACTAGTTGAATTGAGTGGGCTTAAAGATGCCACTAGGGGAAAGTCCTTCAGATATATTTCTTGGAAGATAAAGCAGTCCAAAATACGGAAGTATAATGAAAGCTGTCAGGAGCCTGGAGCAGTCCTGAGGTATTGATGATATGCTTTCAGGAGACTGGAGTAATCCTGATGTAACAGCATGTCTTCATGAGGATAGAGCAATCAAGAGTGATAACTCTAAAGCAGTCTTGAAGTAATAATATGATTTCAGGAGGATAGAGCAATCAATAGCTCTAAAGCAGTCTTGAAGTAATGATATGATTTCAGGAGGATAGAGCAATCAATAATGATAACCTTAAAGCAGTCTTGAAGTAATAATTTCAGGAGGATAGAGCAATCAATAATGATAACTCTAAAGCAGTCTTGAAATAATGATCTCAGGAGGATAGAGCAATCAATAATGATAACTCTAAAGCAGTCTTGAAGTAATGATATGATTTCAGGAGGATAGAGCAATCAATAGCTCTAAAGCAGTCTTGAAATAATAAGATGATTTCAGGAGGATAGAGCAATCAATAGCTCTAAAGCAGTCTTGAAGTAATGATATGATTTCAGGAGGATAGAGCAATCAATAGCTCTAAAGCAGTCTTGAAATAATAATGTGATTTCAGGAGGATAGAGCAATCAATAGCTCTAAAGCAGTCTTGAAATAATAAGATGGCTTCAGGAGGATAGAGCAATCAATAGCTCTAAAGCAGTCTTGAAGTAATGATTTCAGGAGGATAGAGCAATCAATAATGATAACTCTAAAGCAGTCTTGAAGTCGTGAGAAGTTATCAGGAGGATAAAGTAACCCTGAGGTGACGATAAAGTAGTCCCGAAGATCATAAGTTTGTCTGTTGGATAATTAACCTGAAATAAAGTAGCTTTTGTATGATAGTGTTAGTTTATGCATTATGTATGCATGTATAATATGATGCACTTAAGTAATGTACTATGTATGTATGGATATGTATGTTATAGTATGATGTAAATGATGTATGTATGATATGATACTGCCAGAAGCATCTGGATATCTTTGTATAACAACTGCTGGCCAGGGAAAATAGATCCCGATTCGTTGCTGAAGAATATATAATCCTCCGTCTGCTGGGGATAACAGGGTATAGATAACTTCCCGTATGCTGGGGATAGTAAGGTATAGATATAACCTTCCGTTGTTGGGGATGGCAAGGTATATATAACCTCCCGTCTGCTGGGGATGTTAAGGTATATATAACCTCCCGTCTTCGTTCGTCGTACCCTTATTGGAAAGTAATTTCCCGAATGTCCGTATGAGGATAAAAGAGATGGATATAAATTCCAGGGGAGATGAGACTTTATGAAGATGGATTCGTCCTACTGAGGGTTCGTAACTGTCTTGTAAAGGTGAACCGGCGAAGCTTCGTTGAAATCCTTCCCTCGTTCGTCCTTAGTAAATACTATTACTGCATTTTCATGCATTTCTGGTAAACATCAATCATATTAAGCATACATGCATTTCTGGTAAACATCAATCATATTCAAAAGCATACATACATTCAAACACAACCAATGGACGTTTCGCTTATGTAAATAGGGTAAAAGTAAATCTGGATTCAAAAGATGGAATTTATTTATATCAAAAAGTGACCCATACACGGGTAAGTTTGTACAAGGAGACATAAACCCTAGTAAGAGGATTTTGTCATGAAGTTTTACAAAAGAAAATCAGCTATGTGGGAAACAATCCTATTGAGTTTCAATTCTACTATTGCCATTCAAGTATCTCATCTTCTTGCTGTTGAGACGGAAACGATTGAATTGAGCTTTATCTGTTCGAGCTTGAGTAAGTGGTACAACTGGTTGTAGTTTCATGAGTGATCCAAACGAGACATAGTTATACGCTTTAATCCCTAACTTTTGCCTGGATTGCCCTTTCAGGTTTTCAATCCACCGGGATACCCTTTTTTGCCCAAGCCGCCTTTTCAGGTTTTCGACTTGCCGGGTGTACATCTTTTTTATATATATATCCCTAATTTTTGCCCAAACCCTTTTGGTTTGCCGGGATGCCCTTATTTTTGCCTAGGCCTGTCAACCTAGCGGGTCTCTTTTTATGCGTAGTATTTTTTAACTATGTCTGCGTTTACAGGCTGTGGGAAGTCTTCACCATCCATTGTAGTCAGTATCATGGCACCTCCTGAGAACACTGTTTTGACTACAAATGGTCCTTCATATGTTGGAGTCCACTTGCCCCTAGGATCACCCTGTGGTAATATGATACGCTTGATTACCAAGTCACCAGCCTGATATACCTTTGGCTTAACCTTCTTGTTAAAAGCCTTGATCATTCGCTTTTGGTACATCTGGCCATGACAAACTGCTGCCAACCTCTTCTCATCAATCAGATTTATCTGGTCAAGTCGATTCTGAATCCACTCATCTTCGTTCAAGCCTGCATCCTTCATAATTCTCAAGGAGGGAATCTGAACTTCAATGGGCAAAACTGCTTCCATACCATAGACTAAGGAGAATGGGGTTGCCCCTGTTGAAGTACGTATTGTAGTACGATAACCATGAAGAGCAAATGGTAACATCTCATGCCAATCCTTGTAAGTAACAGTCATCTTCTGTATAATCTTCTTAATGTTCTTATTAGCAGCTTCAACTGCCCCATTCATCTTCGGACGATACGGAGAAGAGTTGTGATGCTTAATCTTGAACTGCGTGCAGAGATCAGTAATCATAGTGTTGTTCAGATTAGAGCCATTGTCAGTGATAATCCTCTCAGGGATGCCATACCTACATATGAGATTATTCTTAATGAACCGAGCCACAACATTCTTGGTAACAGATGCAAATGAAGCTGCCTCCACCCACTTCGTGAAATAATCAATAGCAACCAGGATGAAACGATGTCCATTAGAAGCAGTAGGCTTGATCTCACCAATCATATCAATGCCCCACATGGCAAAGGGCCAAGGAGCAGTCAACACATTCAATGGTGATGGAGATACATGGACTTTATCAGCATAAATTTGGCATTTGTGACACGTTCTGGAGTGTTGATAACAATCAGCTTCCATGGTAGACCAATAGTAACCTGCTCTCAATATCTTCTTTGCCATAGTATGACCACTAGAATGAGTGCCAAAGGTCCCATCATGCATCTCTTCCATAATCTCAGTTGCTTCCTTCTTATCCACACAACGAAGCATAGTTGAATCATGATTGCGCTTATACAGAATGCCATTACTCAGAAAGAACTTAGCAGAAAACCTTCTCAGGAACTTCCTATCTTTGACAGATGCCTCTTCAGGGAATTCCTGAGCTTCAAGATATCTTTTCACTTCATAGAACCAAGGCTTCTCTTCTGCCCCTTCAGTGTCAATCTCATTGCAGTATGCAGGCTTCTCAAATCTATCAATGGTAATCTTGGGAGCTTCATCATCCCAACTGATCTCAAACATAGATGCCATGGTGGCTAATGCATCTGCCAACTGATTTTCTCTTCGTGGAATATGTCCAAAAGTAACCTCTTTGAAATGTGGAACCAAAGACAACACATGCTCTCTGTAAGGAATGAGATTATCATGTTTGGTATCCCAATCTCCTTTAATCTGACTCACTACCAGGGCTGAATCTCCATACACATCAAGGAACTGAATCTTCATATCAATAGCAACTTTAATACCCATGATACATGCCTCATACTCAGCCATGTTATTGGTACAATAGAAACAAAGTCTGGCAGTAATCGGGGTATGACAACCTTCAGGGGAACTAATTACAACACCAACACCATTACCATGTGCATTAGAGGCACCATCAAAAACCATAGTCCATCGGGATCCTTGTTCAGGTCCGTCATATTGTCCAGGTTCTTTGGTAACAGTCATAATGTCTTCATCAGGAAACTCAAAATTCATTGACTGGTAATCCTCTACTGCTTGATGAGCCAAATGATCAGCAACAACACTTCCCTTAATGGCTTTCTGAGTAGTATATTGTATATCATATTCTGTCAAGATCATTTGCCATCTTGCAATTCTTCCGGAGAGAGCAGGTTTCTCAAATATGTACTTGATTGGATCCATCTTCGAAATCAACAAGGTAGTATGGGTCAACATATACTATCTTAGTCGGCGAGCAGCCCATGCCAAAGCGCAGCAAGTTTTCTCGAGCAGTGAGTATCTTGTTTCACAGTCGGTAAACTTTTTGCTAAGGTAGTATATTGCCTGCTCTTTTCGACCAGACTCGTCATGTTGCCCCAATACACACCCCATTGAGTTGTCTAGCACTGTTAAGTACATAATCAAGGGTCTTCCATCAACTGGTGGCATCAAAATTGGTGGCTCTAGTAGATATCTTTTGATTTCATCAAAGGCAGTCTGGCACTCATCATTCCATTCCATCACCTGATCTTTCTTCAACAACTTGAAGATTGGCTCACAGATGGTAGTTAACTGGGAAATAAATCTTGCAATGTAGTTCAATCGTCCCAAGAAACCTCTAACCTCCTTCTCAGTACGGGGAGCTGGCATCTCTCGTATAGCTTTTACTTTTGCAGGATCCACTTCAATACCTTTTCCACTGACAATGAAACCCATGAGCTTTCCAGATCTAACTCCGAAAGTACACTTGTTTGGATTCAATCTCAACTTGTATTTCTTCAATCTTTCAAACAACTTGTGCAGATGATCAAGATGTCGCTCTTCATTCTGAGATCTGGCTATCATATCATCTACATATACCTCTATCTCATGATGAATCATATCATGAAACAAAGCCACCATAGCACGTTGATATGTTGCCCCTGCATTCTTCAAACCAAATGGCATCACCTTATAACAAAAAGTGCCCCATTGTGTCACAAATGTTGTCTTCTCCATATCTTCAGGTGCCATCTTGATTTGATTGTAACCAGAGAAACCATCCATAAAAGAGAATACTTTATGCTGAGCAGTGTTGTCTACCAGAATATCAATATGAGGAAGTGGAAAGTCATCTTTGGGGCTAGCCTTGTTCAAATCTCTGTAGTCCACACACATACGTACCTTACCATCTTTCTTAGGAACTGGTACCACATTTGCAACCCACTGAGGATAAGAAGTCACTGCTAAGAACCCTGCATTGAACTGTTTCATTACCTCTGCCTTGATCTTTTCTGACATTTCAGGACGCATACGACGAACCTTCTGCTTCTTTGGACGACAATCTTCTTTCACTGGTAAACGGTGAACCACAATGTCTGTATCCAACCCTGGCATATCTTCATAAGACCAAGCAAAGATCTCCACATAGTCACGTAACATCTGAATTAATCTGCTCTTGACACTGTCCTCTAAATCAGCCCCTACCTTGACCTCTTTTCTGTTTTCTTCAGTTCCCAAATTCACAACTTCGACTGGCTCTTCATGTGGCTGTATAGCTTTCTCTTCTTGTTGTAACAACCTAGCAAGCTCTACAGGTATTTCACAATCGTCCTCATTTCCGTCTTCAGTTTGATAGATCGGATTCTCGAAATTGTAATTGGCAATAGTAGAACTGTTATCAACAGGATCCAGAGTGGATGAGGATCTGCATTTAGTGATGTGGGTGTGTGTAAGAACACATAGCTGATAAAGCAAAAAATAAAGAAAAGAAAGACAAGGAACACAATATTTACGAAAACGAAACGTCCACTAATTTTATTGAATGAAGTATGCAAATGAAATGACAGCCCGTAACAAGCACACCATTGTGCCCCGGGTAAGGCACATGGCTTGAAAGTTTTATTGTTCAGAAATTACAAACTTAAAAAACATAACACAGTAATAGTATTTACTCCTGACTAAAGGAGATAGGGATAACATCTTCAGCTTTCCAATTATTGAGTCCAGCACCCACAGTAGGAAAAATCCATGCATCCAAGTTGTAGTCTTCATCATAGTCTCCCACAGCGTTGATAACCCCTTGATTGGTGATACGAGCAGCACGAGCACGACGAACAGCCTTCTGGGACTCTGCAGTGAAACCTGGTGGGGCTGGGGTTTGAACCCAGCACCCTATGATTGCCAGCATTAAACTCCACCACTGGGCCAACAGCATGTGCGTGCCACCATAGAGAGAGGGATTGGCTTTGTTCTTTGTTGTGAAAATCCAAAAAATAATGAAAACAAAAGGCCTGGGGTGGGAATCGTACCCAGGACCTTAGGTATACAAACATGCGCGTGCTACCGCCTGGCTGGGAGAGCCTATCTGTTGGCTAAATAGCAATTAATCATAATATATTAAGTCTTCTAAATATCCTGAAAAAACAACAAAAAACAATACACCAGCCAAGTATCGAACCGGTGTCCTTACATCATATACGCCTCAGTCTTACCACCAGGACAAACATACGTTTGTGAAATAAATCCAGGATTAATTCATATTATTTTTTAAACAGAATTTGAATTTGAAAACAGGCGCGAACTGGTCTTCTTCTTCCTTGAGACTGGCCATATTACCTGCGAATTTTGCTATAAGTGCACCTGCGAATTTTCATACGCACATAACCTGTGTATTTACAAACATCATACAAACAGCAAGATTTCTTAAAATTAAAGAGAGCATTCAATTCCTGGAGGTCCATACAACATCACCACGTTCATGGAATTCATTTATATATGATGAATTGCAAAACCCCAAACGAAGCACATAAACCCTAACCATGGCTTCCTACGATTCCTGCGGTTAAACTTAAAAAGAATTATCCAGAAAGCATCTAGGTCATCATACAAACAAGATTTATTAAACAAAATCGGATGAAATATCATGAATGATCACAATCGAAAAGTCAAGAAAACACCATGAACATGTATTCGGTTTGACCATTACAACATGGTTTTGATGCTTATGATTATTGAATCAAGATAAATGAAGGTCAAGGAAGCTAATGCAACCTTTGTGAAGCCTTGAAACTGCCTTAATCTCAAAATCCGAATTTGAATTTTCTTATGATTTTTTGAAGTGTGAAACCTACCTTTGAGCTGCTGGATTTCGTGTCCTCTTGTTAGGGTTATGTTTTGTATATATATGAGATTGAATTAGGTCAGAAATATGGATTGGTTGTATGAAAATTTGATCCAAAAAATATTGAAAAAGATCATGTTGTAAAATCCAAATATTTGATCATGAAGGCTTACTATCTTTGGATAAATCACATGATTCCTTTCTCTTTTCAATTCAATCAACAATTAAGAATTTCTAGAAGCATTATCTTCCTCCAAAAATAGATTTTCATATTTTATATTTATTTAAAATGATTTTTATGAATTAAATCAATAATAAATAAAAATAAAATAATAAAAATGCTGAATTTTGGTCAATTGGGTCGTGCACAATGATATGAGGTGGATTGGATCACAACTTAGCAAGCCCATTTGGAAAGAATTACTTTTAGACCTCCATTTTCAACATAAACCATCACAAATTTTCCCAACTTTGTAAGGGCATATCTCCCTCAATTTTAAAGGTATGAGGGTGTTCTTGGACATTTTGGAAAGCTTGAAGAGTCCTCTAAACAACCCCATTGGTTTAAGGTCCATACCATTTACCAATCTCAAGTTATGCCGTTTTGAAGTTGTTGACTTTTTGTTGACTTTTGAAATGACCTATAATGTCTTAGATCATATCTTTCAAATGAAGCATTTTTGGGCTTAACCTTCAACATCAAAGTTGTAGAGAATTCAATTTCCCTCAAAATGAGCTTTGGATGGAGACTTGGTGATGAAGTATGTGAAAGTTATGGTTGGTCAAAGTTCAGTTGACTTTTACTGAGGAAACCCTAATTTAGAAACTCCTGATTATTGATGATCTGGAATCTCCTTGATGAATCATGATCAACCCTTGATCAAATGATGAATTTTACTTCATATACTTGATGTTGGCAAAAAATCATGAAGTTTGACTTTGGTTTGACCACAGTTGACCTCAGTTTGACTTTTTAACTGCACTGACTGATTTTGACTTATCTGATCATCTGACTGAGCAAACTTTTGAGAAAAGTCTTGAAACTTGTCATGGGGGTTCTTACACACATATAAGATGTTATGAAACTCACTTGAGGTATTGGAAGTCCATTTAGCCTGATTAAAGTCAAAACCCTAGTTTTGGATGCACTGCTTAGGAGGTGCATTGTCTGAGGGAATTGTCAACTTCCTTGACCAATTGTGAACTTTGTGAACCTTGTGAATCTTCATAAGATGTCTTGTGATCCTTATGGGAGGTATTGTGAAGCTTGTGAACCTTGTGAACCTCATGAAGTGACTTTGTAGACCTCATGAACCTCAGGAGGGCTTTGTAATCATTGTGAATCTTGTGAACCTTGTGAACCTTCAAGAAGTAACTTGTAGACTTCATGAACCTCATGAAAGGTCTTGTAAATGGTGAGAAGCTTGTGAACCTTGTGAACCTTCATAAAGTAACTTGTAGACTTCATGAACTTCAAGAAAGGCCTTGAAAGCATTATGGAACTTGTGAACCTTGTGAACCTTCAAGAAGCAACTTGTAGACTTCATGAACCTCATGAAAGGTCTTGCAAGTGTTGGAGAACTTGTGATCCTTGTGAACCTTCTTAGAACACAAAGTCTTGTATTGTGAGGGCAAATTTTGGGGTGCAACAGTAACCACCCTGGGAAACGAAGTTTCATTCTGTGGGGAACACTTCAATCTGATTGGAGATGTAACGGGTCTTATGTAATACCTCAAAACTGGCCCATGCTGATATGCATATGTTTGGATTTATGGCGTAATGCTCCATGACGATGGAAATGCTACGCTTTGGAGGATGCAAATGTAATTATGATTATGCATATGCAAATGCAAAGAGATCTCCTGATAAGGAGACTTCAGACATCCCAGATAGCTTGACTGGGGAGAAACGATGATCACTGCATTGATCTGATCCATCATGATAAGGAAGAGACAACTCTGCGGGGAAAGCTGTCAATGATACACCGGCTCTGTACTGCCGCCATTGCCAAAAATAAATTGGACTTTGAGATTGGAGTACCAAGACCCTGCTGGAGATGGACTCATCTTGGACACTGGTGGGGAAGTGAGGACCTCCTGACTTGGCTGGGAACCAAAGGCATGACACTGTTGAGGAAACACCTTGCTGGGGAGGAAAGAACTCCTTGTACTGTTGAGGATTGCCCCTGTCTGAAGGGAAACTTCTACTTGGGGATGACACCCACATTCTGCTGCCTTGCTGGGAGAGATTTCAACTTCCACTTTACTGGGGATGACAGATAATGTCAATGATAAAGCTTCCCGCTGAAGATGAGAGCTCAAGTTGCCACTTGCTGGGGATAAGAGATAAATCCTCTTATGTTGGGAGTGAGAGATGTAAGGTGTCTCATGCTGGTGAAGAGAGACGATGATACCCTTCTTCTCAAGAAGTAACCTTCCACGAAACTTGCTAAGGAACCTTGATCGATGAAGTCCGCAGATGAAACAACTCTTGCAGTACTGTGCTGACAATGGCTTTGTCCCTAGCCCTGGGTTGGTAGGTTGCCGACTAATCATGAGTGAACAATGGTTCTTTGCAATTGCCAACTCGCCTCAAATTGAGGTCCACCAGAAGTAACTGTCTCAAGAGGATTTTACAGAAAACATGGCATACGAAACGCCTCAGTGTCTTCAAACTCTTGGAGAGATTCGCCGGATCTCGAAATAACTGCCCCAGACTGCATGGTCTGTGCAAGAATTTTCCTCGCGAGGATTCATGAAAAACCTCATATCACTGTGAGATAGTATATCTTAGTATTTTAAACCTTGGGTAGATACTTTGAATTGACGGTCTTCGGGAGAGAATGACTTCTCATGCCCTTGAAGTGATCATCTATGACTGACTTGTGCTTTGAAAAAAAAACACCCAGACCAACTATTCTTTGAGAGATTGGACCTCGAAGTAATTGCCCCAGTTTGGCTGAAATTTGAATGAATGCTTCTGACTGATGGCTCTTTGAGAGATTTGATCTCGAATTGATTGCCCCAGCTTGGCTGAACTTTGAAGAGATTGCTCGACATGATTTCCCCAGGTTAGTTGGCTCTTACCACGACTGTTGGGGAAACCCCTACTCAATGGAGTTTCTTAGAAAAGTACATCTTCATATGCTGGTCCTTCGGAAGTTTCAGACCTCTCAACTTCGGCAAGATTAAGCTTTTGGACTAAGGTTCCATATGTGAATTTTTATGATGTCAAACAAATGTATGCAAGCAGAAAATGTTTATTTTGAGAATGAAAGTTCTAATGTAACACACATGTTAATTTTGAAGTTTTACTGAAAAAGATGTCGCAAACCTTTGTGAGCGAATCACTGGTTAGGATACGACATTAATTTTTGAATAATAGAAAGCATGCACGTGCAACACCAACAAATATCTTTCAACACCACTCATAGGAGTCAGGAACGCGGTCTCGTGGTAGTACGCTCTCAAAAATAACCCTGTTTCAGTTAGTACTTTTGAGGGTTGTATCGCGGCCTGGTTCACGGTTATAAAAACAAAGGATATAGGCTCGAAATTTATTTGTGCCCACCCATCTTCGTGATGTTCTTCATTCCTATTTTCAGCTAGCTTTCACAAGCGCTCACCTCTCAAAAAGGGTTTTATGATGGTTGAGGAACCAGTGACACTAACGGTTTTAAACACCAATCAGGTTGTTGTTTGGAGTCAGTCACCCCTTCGTCTTCCGTGTCTGTATCACACGACTTTGTTCTTGTTTAAGGATCTTTCTTGTGTAATCCTTTTCGTCTTTCGCTTTTGCATTATTTTGATTATCCCTAACTTTTGCCTGGACTGATTCTTGTGAATCTTTGATTGTGAAGTCCAACGGGATGCCCTAATTTTTTCCTAAGTCGCTTGTTTTCAAGTTTCGACTTAGCGGGCTTTTTCATTCATTTTTTTTTCAATTCTTCTTTTTTGAACAAATCGTGTGACACTGTTTGTCTTGATTGCTTTGCGAGGGTCGTGACTGTCTCACTTCTTAGTTGTTGAGGGATAACCATTGTGGTTTCCGGTCTTTGGACCTCTTGATTGGTATAACCATTGTGGTTTCTGGTCATTGGACCTCTTGATTTGGTACAACGAAAGGCAATGGATCCTCAGATTTGCACTCCTTTTTGAAATTTGAACGATCGGTCCAGCTAGCTGACACCTACCCTGCCCCTGGGTTAAATGCAAGGGTTTTTTCATGCGGAAATAAACTCCTACTTCAAGGCTCAAATGGGTTGGCGAGGGTCTATCTCCCTTATATCTCCGGTGTTTAGGATTTGAAACAATGCCTGTACATCGTCAACAGGGTCTTTCTCAAAGGCATACAATTAAAGTTTTTGCGTTTTCATTCCGTCATCCTCCCTGATAGAGTTTAAGCACGACAGTTGGTATTGCAATGCACATACACAAAATCATGAGTGAATACGAATGGATTACTTCAAGAAAAACATGTGCATTTTATTATGGTTAACATTCAAAAACAAATAAGTTTCATGCATGCATACAAATGTTTAAACAAACAATATAAACTACAAATGAAATGCAGTAAAGAAGCTGAACATTGCCATCATTGAGGAGACTTGACTCCGTCTGGACTTATTTCTCCTGAATATGCCTTTGCAAACTATGATGCCAATTTGATAAGGAGATTTCAATATGTGAGCAGACCTTCTGGCATGATGACCTTTGAGTCGATCAAATTTAGGACCTTGTCTTCACCTTTGCCTCTGAAAGACTTGCAATCTTCAATTAAAAGGCCAGGTGCCCCAGAATGATAGTCATACTTGGCATTGAAACCCCAAAGGAAACTTTGTCAGAGATGATCCTGATACGTCTAGCTCAACCGGTTCGAATTTGAGTAAATGAGGAAACTTATAGCACGTACGTCATCATAATATGATCAAACTTCTTCTCAAGTTGTTTTGGCCTTTACCCGTATTCTCTGGCCCTAGGACTCTCTTGGGAAGCTGAGGTTGGATGCTGACAACGACATCTGGAGGGAAGAGGTTAATAAAGTTAATAAATAAGGTTGCTCGGAAAGATCTTGCACGATCTCCTGCCTACGTATCTCCATTGCCCAATGGAGAATCAGAGCAGCGTAGTTCCCCTCACTAGGGATGAAAGTAACTTCGTTCACAATTTCCATAACCAAGCTCATCTGAGTTTTTATCTGGTTGACTTCCTATTTCCGCAGTTTCTGGTTCTGAAATAAAGCTTATACCTTTGCCCTGAATTGCCCCAGTTGGGTCTTCCTTCGGTTATCTCCGCCCAGAGTTGCTTCAAATATATACCTCGATGACTGTGATTCAAGTTGTCCATTGTGAAGGGAAATCAAGTCAGGAAAATAATTTGTCTCTGAACACCTGTCAAGAATGCAAGGATGTATGCAAATGCCATGTTCAGTTATTTCTGAGGAACCTATCTGCTTTGATTCAAGTTTTGATATAGAAAAATCCAACAACATGATTCAGATATGTGATCCACAGAAATAATTAAACATGTGTGCAGAAATGCTATAATGTCATGTATGCAACAGGCATGTGATCAATGATCCGATGTTGGTGCCGGTGTTGAGCAATGAGTCAAGTGTTCGAATAGAACCATAATAGTAGCACCATCTCTGTATAGAACCCCATAACTGAGAACCCAATAACTATAGAACTGGATCACATAATTGAACAGTCACTGATGGTGTTGAAGCTGAACAAAGAGCCAAGTGTCTGTGGAGAGTCATAATAACCGTCACAATATCAAGGTCACAGTGGTAATCACAGTAGCAATTTCTCTGAATAGAAATCCCGGATCTCAGAATCGAAGAACCATAGAACACTGAACAATACTGGCAAAGTGGGTATGTTGAAGTTTAGGGTTCCTGCAAACCTATAAACCCCTCCCAATCTCACGGGTGTGCTACTCGGGTCAACATCACGGACTCTCAAAGCCGAATAGCAATAATACGTTCACCATTTCCGAGAAATGGCTCATGACCAAATCAGGGAATCGGTTTGGCATTATATACTACTCAGGGAGGTCTCAGTTGAGTCCGGAAAGAACAAGCATCTCTCACAAGTCTCCAGCTTCAAGCACTGAGTCAAGAAACAATAGTACATTCATCCCGAAGGGTACAATACTATCGTCATACGATCAGTTTGCCTTAACTGAATTCCTATGAGAGAACCAGGCCATCCTATGCGAGTTCCTAGTGGGCCCTCGGATGCGAGTGGGTTTGCCAACAAACGTGGTCTGCCACTGTCATCACTGGAGAGGGATGTTTCCACAAAGGTTCTCAATGATCGGTCCCCTGACTGCACATAACTATCAAGGTAGCGTATTAACCCAGAAAGATTCTGGTACCAATACATTCCCGAGAAGGTCGCAAGTCAAGGTGTGGAACTCACTACTACCAACATAGCAAGATGTCATGAAGCCAAAGTGGAACCACTCTAAGTCCTAGGGTGCACTCGAGCCCCGGTTACGAGCTCATCTCACAGTAACCCCATCCCACAGAAAAAAATGAAAACCAGCACAGCCAGACAGTCCAGTATAATATGATGCATGGAAAATAAAATACTGAAAGCGGTAAATAAATGCGATAAAGTAAAGCTGTAAAGTAAAACTGTAAATGAAAACAATAAAGCTAAACTAAAGCACACGGCAACAAACATATAAACACCCAAAGAAACAAAACCAAACAGGCGCTAGGATTGACTCTACAAGGGAAACCGGAAGAATCAGGTTAAATCCCCAGCAGAGTCGCCAGCTGTCGCTCCCGGGATTTTCATCCTGGTACAAACGCGAAAGTGGCGCGGAAAGGTTAGAGTCGCCAGCCAGACATTTTTATCCCGAATGAATGGGAAAGGTAATGTTGCACAAACCTAAGGAAGAAGGAAAGGACAAGGTCCTGCGAACCAAAGATTTGAGTTTGGGAGTCGGTTACGAATTGAGAAGGTATTAGCACCCCAATCTGTCAGTCGTACCTGACGGGATCCACGCTTGCTTGCTTGTTTCAAAGGGTGAGAGATAAGAATGCTGCTGAATAAAACCGCTAACTGGAAATTGGAATAAGAATGGAAATGAGAAAAGAAACTTGGAATTGAAAAATGGGAATAAAAGGGGAAAAATGTAGGGAAAAATAAAGATTGTGCTCGAACGGGCCCTACCCCGCTGCCTACGTACCTCATCGGGATAATGGGGATCAGAGTCGACGTAGTTCGCCTAACCTAGGCGGGAACTATTTGTTTGTGTTTTTTACAGCTGGAACTGCGTATGTCTATGCTCAGGTGTTGCAGGCTCGTCTGGTACGAGTGCGTTTACCGTCTTGCATGTGTGACAAGTCGTCACGAGTTCGCGTTGTGAGTGAATGAGATGAGAAGAGAAGTTCCCGCAGGATAGTCGCTTGTTATTTGTTTTTGTATTTTATGAGAAGTATTTTGAATTTATTTGTTTTATGAAACAAT
This sequence comes from Lathyrus aphaca, assembly GCA_963966055.1. Taxonomy (NCBI): domain Eukaryota; kingdom Viridiplantae; phylum Streptophyta; class Magnoliopsida; order Fabales; family Fabaceae; genus Lathyrus; species Lathyrus aphaca. The sequence continues at coordinate 266,462,609 of OZ014523.1, read as the reverse complement.
CCCTTGATGAGACTTGTGCATCATGATAGACAAGCTTACACCACTCCAAGATGGAGTGAATGCAAGTGCTTCATGGAATAAGGCTATACACAAAGGATCCTTTCATTTATTTGTTAAGTGTTTTTGGATTTTGTTTGAAGATAAGAAGAGAATGACTCAAATTGCAAAAAAGGCAAAATCTAAGGGGGACTAAGACACAACCCTATTTTTTGTTTATTTACAAGAGGTCCTAATGGTTTGTGAGGTTTTCTATTCCTAATGGAAAAAACCAGAAACTACTAGAATTCAACTTACTTCCTAAGGAAGTTAAGTTGATTCTAAGAACAATGGGGAAGCCTATGCAAGTTATAAGATCAAGTGATAAAGCAAAAACAATAGAAATGGACATAAGAGATAAAGTTCTAAACAACACAATTAAAGGCATAAATTAAATAGTCTTATTTATTTATTCCAATTCTAATGAAAATGAAACTTTAAGCTTAAGTTCTAAATCAAAGTTAAGCCTAACATTTTCATTCTAAAACTCAATTTAAACTAACCTAAGTCTATATTAAATTCTAGGATTAAATCTAATCTAAACTATATTTTTTTTACTTTATTTTCAATGGCCTAAACTAAATGGAAATTATATGTAACCAAGCCTAAAAATTAATATCCTAAAAAATATTAAAAGTTCTGTAAAAAATATGAAATTTATTCTATAGGGTCCTAATATTATCTATAACATTGTACTAAAAGGAGTCCTACAAAATCAAAATTTAACTAGGTCTAAAAAAATGATTATTTTCAGCTATGAATTAATCCTTAATTTCTAAAGAAATGGCCTCTAAAACCTAAGATAAAATATTCTAAAAAATCTACAAAAATTATCCTAAATTCTCTTATTAGTCTTCTAACTACAGTAAAAAGAGTGGGCAAAAAAAGTTAATGGAAGTCACCAAAATAAAATCAACAAAATTCAGCACAATTAAAGGGAATCCAATAAAAGCTAATTAAAAGAAAAATCAGAATTAAATCGAAAAATAACCAAAATTCAGAAAACAAAAATGTCAAAAATTTCTAATTGGAATTAACAATCTCCTGGAATTTTTGTGGAGTTTTTTCTAATCTTTTTACTATTTTCCAAGATTTGTTTAGAAACTATATAAAATTAAGAATTTAAATCCTAAAAAAAATGGGGTGTATTTAGTAACTTTTTCTATTTGTTTTTGTAAACTGGGCCCAGAAAGAGGGTGCGATTAGCAATTTGGCAAGGTTCATACTCTGTGAAACCCAGGGGGTGCAGGGAGTGATATTTTATGTTGATTTCATACACGGGCTTTGGAACGGGGTGCTGATAGCAAGACCACAGGGCCCATTTGCACTGGATTAGAGGGAGGTGTAGAAAGAAAGATTCTTTAGTTATTGTTTTTTAACGGGCCTAATATGGGGTTTGAATAGCAGGACCTTGTGCCCATTACACAAGAACATGGATTAGTATTGCTAAGACTAGATTAATAGGCATGAGAATGTTAAACAACATGTTAATGGTGGATTTAATAGGAATTATAATATTAAATATCTTAATCAATTATCTAATTACATTTTTATGATTAAAATTATAATAAATAAAAGAAAAAGAAAACATAAAAAGTTGAAAAACTAAGAGGAACCCTAATCCTCTTCTTCTTCCTCTCCCGCGCCGTCACCAACATCCCTCTCCTTGCCTTCTTCTTCGCCGCCACCACTTCACCATCATCAAACTCAATTCTTCTCGTCTCTTCTTCTTCACCTACAACCTAACTCATCTCTCTCGCCAATTTTGAATAGAAACCAGAGCCCAAACTTCTCAAAACCCCCCCTTTCTAGACCTAGCTCATACATTTGCTAAAGGAGTGAAGCTAAATCAAAACCCTAACACACCAATCACATAAGCAAAACTCAGATTCGCACCTTGATGGAGTTGCTACGACGATGCCGACCGAATGATTTGTAGCGGGGAGAAAAAATGAAGTAACGCTCTCGCTCGACTCCTTCGAAGGCCGCGCGGAGAAGATGGCAATTCGAAGCCTGATGCGATATCGGTGACGGACTCTCAAATTGCTTACGAATCCGCGACGCCTTTGGTAAGTTCTATGTCAATAACTATCTTTTTCGCACGACTTCGTCTTCTTCTCTTGATCTGATTATTGTTGTTGATGCAAATGATAAAGGTATGAATTAAAAGTTGGAGATTGATGGGGATCAGATAGGATGGGGAAGAAGAAGATTGGATCGATGAGGCTTAAGGATTGAGGAGAGGCCGAAGATTGGAAAACGGTGTGGGAGAGAAAATGGAGAAGATGGATGGTTGAGGGATTCTGAAAAAAATTATGGAAGAAGAAATTGAGGAATTGTTCAGGAATGGCAGAGAAGAATTGAGAGGATAAGAGAGGAGAAAATGGTGGCAAGGATTAAAAATGGTGAAGGGGATTGAAAAGTTGTGGCAACCAAAAAACCATTGATTCAGAAACTACTGATTTATAGGAGATTTGAAGATGGTTCTGGAAGGTTATCAGGTGAACCTTCTGGAAAGAAAATCAGTTACCAATTCAGTTAGAAATTCTGCTTTTGTTATTCTCTGTTATGGTTCTGTTAGAATCAGTTATTTGCTTTGCTTTTTGATTCTATTATGAATTGATTTGATGAGATTTTGTTATGCAGGTTGGATTCTGCCTTGACAGTCAGACTCAATTGCTGATCCTCTTTTGATTGCAGGCCCAAAACTGAATTAACAAAGTTATGAAACAAACGTAAGACCTTATTTCAGCTGAACTTTTCTTCTTCATTTTTCGTCCCAACTTTTACATAGCCGAGAATTCGTCATGAATGTGACTGATTTCCCTTCTGACTTCTTATTGTGATGTTGATTCTGAATTTATTATTACTCTGCAGGATTCGTATGAAAACGACAAGAAAATGAAAGTCTTGATGGATGAATAAAGTTGAGGATGGTAGAAGGTGATAAAGATTGATGCCGAGAATTATTTTTTGGTTTCTGAGTTTTTCTTTCTCTTTTTCTTTCACTGAATCCCTCTACTCCTCCTATGATTCTGTTATATATCTTGTAATGTGCAGGTGAATTGTAGAAGATGATGATGAAGTGGTGATGTTGCCTGAAGAATGTTGAAGAATCGAGTTAAGCCGTGGCAGCCATGTGGTTCTGAGTTGAGAACTGAAGTTTGTTTTCGCTTTTCTCTATTGGAAGTGAAGAATGATTAGTTGCAGAAATTGAGTTAATGGAGGTCAAGACTCAAGGTTGCAGAGAGATTTTTGGAAGATGGAGTAGATTGGTGACGTGATGTCAACTTGGGAGAGATCCCCCTTTCTTTTGAATTTTCTTCTTTTTTTTATTTATTTTGTATTGTAGAGAAAAACTTGGCTTTGTATAATAAACTTCACTGATGAACCTTGTAGTCGTGTATCACCTTTTTTGTGAAATTTGTTTCTTAATCACAATTTGACTTAGCATATGAGTATGTATAGAAAATTCTTGGGTTAAAGCAATGGATTAAAATAATGAAAATGAATGTGCACAACAAACAAAGGTTTATATGATTGGTTGACCTCTAAAAAGTGATATGTGGTATTAGTACAGATGAAATGATTATTTGGTTAATAAAATGGATAAAATTAATAAAAATGAATGTGTACAACAAACAAAGGTTTATATGATTGGTTGGCCTCTAGAAAATGAAATGATTATTTGATTAATGCAATGGACCGAAAATGAACGGATATGTGAATAAACTGAAACTGAATTGATGGAAATATATAGAAATATGGAAATTGAAGTAAAAGACGAAAGTGGAATGGACTAATCGGGAATGGTTTATAACAATGAGAACAGAACAAATGGATACGAAATCTCGATTTTAGCCCAAAGCCTATTTTGAATTCTCTCCACAAACCCATGAACACAACTCCTTCTGAACCACTGCACAATTTTCCAGATAAATCACACCCCTTCCGAATCGTCTAAAACATGCTATGCTAATTCAAGCAGATGAATCACTGATAAACAGAAGACTCCAACCAAACTTCTCACAAAAAAAACGGCTCGATAACCTGATGAATCTCAACACACGGCATCCTGAACTTTGAATATGCATGGTCTAAGAAAAAGACCAATGACCCAACTAATCTTGCAGTTGCAATAATCTTCTGATAGTTTGACCAAAATTAGGTCAAGCTCCTATCTGGATCGAAACACAACTGAACAAACGCATTTGAAATGGAATCATTGTCCAGTGAATAATCTCCATCATTTCAATCCCTGACAGATACAGATAAGATACGAAACCCTAATTTCCCTGGGCCTTGATCACATGCCTTAGGAAACAATGAAATGCATGATTATGATGTTAATGATTAGTGAGAAATGCAGATGAAATGCGAAATGATACGCCAATTAAGGGAATAAATATGAGGGCAAATTTTGAGGTATTACAATAGCCGACACGCACAAACACCACACCCCAACCGACAAACACAACCATCACAACCACCCTACGACTTTTAAACACCACAACTATTTAAACCTTTCACCAACGAAGCCTTCACACCAATGTCCCATTTCAATCTTCTAATTCGAACATCAATGACCCAATCATCACATCCAAACTACTTTGGCATGGATCACGATCTCAGTTACGGCATGCCGTCTTTCCATACACAAGACTTTGTAGAAATTCAAGAATTACTAAGGGAGTCTAACGATGTTCTGGAGACCTCAACTCCACAAACACCTGTAGTGAATCAACAACGAGGGCAACGAGTGAGGGTACCTAGGGGATGTGGAACCAAAGATCGGTATGCCCAACCCGACCGTGATCATTAAATTATGTAATTTTAATTTTATTAATTATTAATATCATATTTGTAAGTTCAGAAACAACCTAAGAGGGGGGGGGGGGGTAAATTAGGTTAATAGAAATTTTTCCGGAATTTTATTGGTGGTTGATATTTTCTTGCTTAATGTTCTACGATGAAAGCAGTAAAATGCGGAAAGGAAAAAGACACAGGAATTTATACCGGTTCCCCTTACAGATCGAGAGTACTCCAGTCCTCTTACGACTCGTAAGAGATTTCCACTATAGTTTTAGAAATGTACAAGCCTATCACACCAAACTTGGTGAAGCCTACTATCTAAAAACTATTTACAAAGGTGTTGAAGAACAATCCTCTTAACAACACAAACACTTGAACCTAAAATCCTGGATTACAAGTAAACAAAATAAATCTCTTTAATGATTTGAATAATTTGTAGTACTATCAATCTTCTCTTTATTGATCTTCTCCTTGAATAAATAATTCACTAAATGAATAATATATAAGTTTTCAACAAGAAGTCGAATGATATGAACAAGAATGTTGAAAAGTTTCTTCTAAAAAAGGTTATGAACATTTTTTATGAAATATTGGTTAATATGAAAGAGTGATTATTTTGAGTTTTTATGAAAGTTCTTGGAGGTGTTTTCTAATTTAAAAATTCCAGAATTTATATTGATCAAAACACCTATTCAAAGAGGTATAATTTTCTTCACAAACATTAGTGAAAAGGTATAAGTATTTGAAAGCAGTTTTCATGAAAAGAGGCCAAAAGTGACAGAAACGAACAGTGTTAACCGGTTAACCAAATGGGTTAACCGGTTAAGGCATCAAACGTTAACTTCAAAATTTAAAAATCAGGGCCATTAACCGATTAACACATTTGGTTAACCGGTTAATGTAACACCCCCTTTCTATACCCCTAAATAATCAATTAATCAATTAGGGACATATTAAAATTTTCATCAGAGTATAATTAAAACATGGTATAAAAGAGGCATGCCACATTATACGTGAAAGTAAACATCCAACACCTGCACATTCAAAGATATGCAACAAACGGGGTAACTTGCAACAAAATGATTTAATCCTTACACCCATATCTCAAAATTAAAAATAACAGCGGAAACTAAACATTAATCAACATCAAACATATACACACACACACACACACACACACACACATATATATATATATATATATATATATATATATATATATATATAATATATATATATATATATATATATATATATATATATATATAATCAAGTTTGATTCACCAAATATTCATGTTTACATAAAACATTCATCACCCAGATACATATACAAATGCATCACAAAAAGGCATCAAGCCGACCCTAGCTACCCGATACTACATATCAGAGCCGACCGAATGAAGACACGCTTCACAAAAATACCTCCAACCAACCTACTCTACAATGCCTCATAGAGCATCATAAAACAACAAAAGGGTGAGAAATATTATCATAATAACAATGCATATAATTATATATCTTAACATAAAAATACACATATACATTTCTCACCATAATTCATCACTCATCACACATATACATCACAATGTGTATATATATATATATATATATATATATATATATATATATATATATATATATATATATATATATATATATATATATATATATATATATATATATATATATATATATATATATATATATATATATAAACCAAGCATATTCATCATGCACAATTTCACTATTTCACATAAACATATATATCCATGTTTATTCACCAATATCAATCACTCCGCATAAACAAATATTATTCATGTTTATTCACCAATATCAATCACTCCGCATAAATATAAATTATTCATGTTTATTCAGCAATATTCAATTATAGATGATAAATGCAAATCATAAAGACCGACTCATGACTCTATGCAAATGCAATGCGGTACTGACTCAATCATCTCAAGTTCACTCAGGAACTATTGGAACCATCACTCGTTACCTAAAGTAACTCCTCGTCGGGCATACGATGTTCACCCATCGCTCACACCCCACATGAGCACCCAATGTTTATGGATTGCTCACACCCCACACGGGCACAATATCCGATTTCTCACACCCCACACGGGCACACAATCATTTGTGAATAAATCACTCATTGCTCACACCCCACACGGGCATACAATGTTTATGGATTGCTCACACCCCACACGGGCACACAATCCGATTGCTAACACCCCACATTGGCACACAATCATGTTGTAATCATCGCTCACACCTCACATGGGCACACGATGTTACAACGGGTTCACATATAATCCCACAACACAAGAATGCATACATTATGCTTCACATATAAAATGACACATAACATTCTTGAAAATGCATACATATTCACAATATAATTATGCATTCATCTCATACACTCACAAATAAACTATATACATTCGCATCAATTACGCCAAACGACAACGAACTCCTTCATATCAACATGCATTCATATTCATTCCACGCAATGCATTTATTTGCCAAACGGCCACTATACCACAAACAATCCCACAATACCTTAACTAACTCAATTACGTTTTATCGAAAAATTCGGCTAAAAATTACATATTTTAGCATCAATTACATGTTTTTAGCTTCGAATCAATATAAAGAACACTAAAAACGGATAACCGAAACTCAAGTTATGAACCAAAAGAAACACCAAACCAAAAACTCCCTGGCTCGGTGAGCGACAGTCTCGCTCGCTGAGCGACAAAATCTCTGGAAAACTCGCTGAGCGAGGGATTGCTCGCTGAGCGAGAGCTGTGATTTCAGCAACATCTCAGCTACGCAACAGTCAACCCTAACATCTCCAAACCTCCACTAAACTTCCATAAACATGATCATTAACATGTATTCATTATCATACTTCGATTATATCAAGTTCTAACCGATTAATCTACCAATTTCTTAGATTCTCATCAAAAAACCCAAAAACCTAACATTCTCTAAACTCTTCCAAAACAAAAACTCAATCAATCTAACACATACATAATCCCACACAAGGTTAGGATAACAATATTTCACACCCTTACCCGATTGTTTCGATTCCTAGGAGCAATCTTGAAGAATTCCAACTTTTCCTTTTTTTCTCCTCTTTTCTCTTCTCCTCCTTTTCTTTCTCTTCTCTTTCTTTCTATCTTTCTCTTTTTTTTTTCTTTTTCCACTCTTATAACTTTCTAATTCTATTTTCTATTTTCTATTTCTACCAAATAACATTTTCTCACAAAATCTAATTCCACTAAAATCTCTAACTTATCATTAATTAACAAATGTCTAAAATACCCTTCAATCTAATTTTACCCGAAAATTCTCAAAAATGGTAAAATAATATAACACATCAACACATCACATAAACACACCAATTTCATAATTGAAACAATTATTACTCAATTTAAATAAAAGACTCAACAAAATGGAATAATCGAATCGGGGCGTTACAACTCTCCCCAACTTTAGAAATTTTCGTCCTCGAAAATATTACCTGATTCAAACAACTCCGAATACGACTCTCGTATCCCACTCTCTAATTCACAGGTCATATTGCCTTCTGCGGCGCCTCCCCACGCTACTTTCACAAGCGCAATATCCTTGCCTCTTAGCTTCTTAACTTCACGGTCCAAAATCTTAACCAGTAAAGCTTCAACCGTAAGGTTATCTCTTACTTGAACCTCGTCCATAGGAATAACATGTGACGGATCCGGAACATACTTCCGAAGTTGCAAAATATGGAACACATCATGCAAATTCGAAAGATTCGGAGGCAACGCCACACGGTAAGCCACAACATCAACTCGTGCAGTAATCTGATACGGTCCAATAAAACGAGAAGTCAACTTCTTCGACTTTAAGGCACGACCCACACCCGTAACTGGTGTAACTCTAAAAAACACATGGTCGTCTTCCTGAAACTCAAGATCTTTCCTTTGCTTGTCATGATAACTCTTTTGTCTACTTTGAGAAGCTCTCATCTTCTCCCGAATAAACTTCACCTTTTATGTCGTTTGTTGTACCATCTCCGGCCCAACTACCATTCTCTCACCGGTTTCATGCCAACACAAAGGCGTTCAAAATCTCCGACCATACAAAGCCTCAAATGGTGTCATACCTATACTTGAATGAAAATGGTTATTATAGGTAAACCCAATCAACGCTAAATAACTATCCCAAGCACCACCTTGCTCTAGTACACAAGCACGCAACAAATCCTCCAACGATTGAATTGTCCTCGGTTTGACCGTCCGTTTGCGGATGGTAAGCCGAACTCAATCTTAGCTTAGAACCCAAAGCCTTTTGCAAACTCTCCCAAAACCTCGATGTAAATCTAGGATCTCTATCTGATACAATACTCTTAGGAACTCCAAAATTATCAACCTTGAAATCCTCATTCTCATTCATCATCAAATCAACAAACTTCAAATCCAACTTTTGCTTTTCACAAACGGTTGCAAGAAAATCATTCGTAACATGTAGCATACAAAATCTCACATTTCTCGGCGTCATTTCACAAACTAAACTCAAGTCTCTAAAATCCTCCAAAAGTTCCCATTCTCTTATCATCAATGCAGACATATGTAACAACTTCCGACTCAAAGCATCAGCCACCATATTTGCCTTACCCGGATGGTAATTCAAACCAAAATCATAATCCTTCAAAAGCTCTAACCACCTTCTTTGTCTCATGTTCAATTCCTTTTGATCAAATAAATATTTCAAACTCTTGTGATCACTAAAAACTTCGAATCTTGAACCATAAAGATAATGTCTCCAAATTTTCAAAACAAACACCACGACCGCTAATTCCAAATCATGCGTAGGATAATTCTTTTCATGCACTCTCAATTGTCTTGAAGAATAAGCCACAACTTTTCCATCTTGCATCAAAACACCACCTAACCCAAACAATGAAGCATCACAAAACACCACAAATGGTTCCGTTGGATTTGGAAAATCAAGATCGGAGTCGTTGTCAACCTTCTCTTAAGTTCAATGAAACTCTCTTCACAATGAATATCCCAAATGAAAGCTTTTCCCTTACAAGTCAATTGCGTTAACGAAAGTGCCAACTTTGAAAAACCCTGAATAAACCTCCGATAATAACCCACCAAGCCTAAAAAGCTTCGAATCTCCGTAACCGATCTAGGAACTTCCAATTGCATTGTCATTTCTACCAGCCATATTCTGATCATTCCCAAAGACAACAACAAGATTAAACAAAATTTCAATAATCACAACAACAAGATAGACACAACTGACTCGACACTGGCTCTGATACCACTTAATGTAACACCTCCTTTCTATACCCCAAAATAATCAATTAATCATTTAGGCACATACTAAAATTTCCATAAGAGTATAGTTAAAACATGGTATAAAATAGGCATGCCACATTATACGTGAAATTAAACATCCAACACCTGCTCATTCAAAGATATGCAACAAACGGGGTAACTTGCAACAGAAGGAATTAATCCTTACACCCATATCTCAAAATTAAAAATAACAGCGGAAACTAAACATTAATCAACATCAAACACACACACACACACACACACACACACACACACATATATATATATATATATATATATATATATATATATATATATAAATATATATATATATATATATATATATATAATCAAGTTTGATTCACCAAATATTCATGTTTACATAAAACATTCATCACCCATATACATATACAAATGCATCACAAAAAGGCATCAAGCCGACTCTAGCTACCCAGTACTACATATCAGAGCCGACTGGCCAAAAGAATAAAGACACGCTTCACAAAAAGACCTCCAGTCAACCTACTTTGTAAAGCCTCATAGAGCATCATAAAATAGCAAAAGGGTGAGAAATATTATCATAATAACAATGCATATCATAAAAATACACATATACATTTCTCACCACAATTCATCACTCATCACACATATACATCACAATGTGTGTGTGTATATATATATATATATATATATATATATATATATATATATATATATATATATATATAAATCAAGCATATTCATCATGTACAATTTCACCATTTCACATAAACATATATATCCATGTTTATTCACCAATATCAATCACTCCGCATAAACATATATTATTCATGTTTATTCACCAATATCAATCACTCCGCATAAACATATATTATTCATGTTTATTCACCAATATTCAATTATAGATGATAAATGCAAATCATAGAGACCGACTCACGACCCTATGCAAATGCAATGCGGTACCGACTCAATCATCTCAAGTTCACTCAGGAACTATTGGAACCATCGCTCGTAACTTCCCGTCGGACATACGATGTTCACCCATTGCTCACACCCCACATGGGCACACAATGTTTATGGATTGCTCACACCCACACCGACACACAATCCGATTACTCACACCCCACATGGGCACACAATCATGTTGTAATCATCGCTCACACCCCACATGGGCACACGATGTTACAACGGGTTCACATAGAATCCCACAACACAAGAATGCATACATTATGCTTCACATGCAAAATGACACACAACATTCTTGAAAATGCATACATATTCACAATATAATTATGCATTTATCTCATACACTCACAAACAAACTATATACATTCGCATCAATAACGCCAAACGACAACGAACTCCTTCATATCAACATGCATTCATATTCATTCCACGCAATGCATTTATTTGTCAAACGACCACTATACCACAAACAATCCCACAATACCTTAACTAACTCAATTACTTTTTATCAGAAAAGTTGGGTAAAAGTCGGCTAAAAACAACATATTTTAGCATTAATAGTTTCTACATGTTTTTAGCTTCGAATCGATATAAAGAACACTAAAAACGGATAACCAAAACTCAAGTTACGAACCAAAAGAAACACCAAACTAAAAACTCACAGGCTCGCTGAGCGACAGTCTCGCTCGTTGAGCGAGAAAATCTCTGGAAAACTCGCTGAGCGAGAGCTGCGATTTCAGCAACATCTCAGCTACGCAACAGTCAACCCTAACATCTCCAAAACTCCAATAAACTTCCATAAACATGATCATTAACATGTATTCATTATCATACTTCGATTATATCAAGTTCTAACCGATTAATCTACCAATTTCTTAGATTTTCATCAAAAAACCCTAAAACCTAACATTCTCTAAACTCTTCCAAAACAAAAACTCAATCAATTTAACACATACATAATCACACACAAGGTTAGGATACCAATATTTCACACCCTTACCCGATTGTTTCGATTCCTAGGAGCAATCTTGAAGAATTTCAACATTTCCTCTTTTTCTCCTCTTTTCTCTTCTCCTCCCTTTCCTTCTCTTCTCTTTCTTTCTATCTTTCTCTTTTTCTTCTTTTTCCACTCTTATAACTTTCTAATTCTATTTTTTATTTTCTATTTCTACCAAATAACATTTTCTCACAAAATCTAATTCCACTAAAATCTCTAACTTATCATTAATTAACAAATGTCTAAAATACCCTCCAATCTAATTTTACCCGAAAATTCTCAAAAACGGTAAAATAATATAACACATCAACATATCACATAAACACACCAATTTCATAATTGAAACAATTATTACTCAATTTAAATAAAAGACTCAACAAAATGGAATAATCGAATCGGGGCGTTACAGTTAACACTGTTGAAAAATAGAAAAATATTTTAAATAAAATGTATTTTTTATATCAACATGTTATAAAAATGATTAGGTTAAATATGGAAATGCAAAATATGATTGTTGAACACTTGTATACTAATTTAAAAGTGAATTAGATATACCTTTGAAGTGATTCACATATTTGCAAAAGTGTTGACTTTGACAATGAAGTTTGAAACAAATGTTGCTATGCATGTGTGGCTTGATCAACTTGATGCTTTGAATTCTCTTGAAGCTCTTATCTTTTTGCATTGATACATGTTCTCTTTATTAAAATTCTTTGGATTGAAGCATGCTTCTACAATATTATTTTTCATCTATTATTAAAAAAAACATTTTTTAAATAAATTTTGAAAATACACTTTGTCTCCAATTGAATCGGCGACCTTTCCCTTTATTACAACATAATCGTCAATTGAAATGAAAAGTGTATATTGTGTCTCCAATCCAATTGACCATACTCATAAACAGCAAAAACAATCGTCAATTCATCTGAAAATTATTATTATTTTTTTCAAAACTAGGTACTCTGAGAATATTTTTAAAAAGTGAAATATTTGAGTAAAAAATCTAATTCTGTTTCCATTCCCTCCAAATTCCGAAAATTCAATACCACCAAACAGATAATAAGGATTGCGTGATTTGAGTGGATGACATGACATTAAGCTGATACGGTTGAGTTCCGCGACTAAATCATCCATGGCCACCTTACACTGCAATTCTCTTTTTCTCAACAAAATCTCTCACCCCATTACAACACACTCTTTCAACCCTCTTTTCTCATCTTCAGCTTTTATCCCAAATCTTTCCACTTCAATTTCCACAACTTCCACTGTATTTAACCCCAAAATTTCCAGACTGGCTTGTAACGTTTCTGCTGACAACGCACTTGTATCCGATTTCTCTGCAACTGATTCCTATAAACTCACATATTTAGAGGTGCGTTTTGGGGTTTTCCACTTTCACTTGTTTCTCTTCATTTTCATGCTCATTTGACATGGATTGGGTTGTTTTGTATTTAGGGAAATAGTTGGCTGTGGAATGTGGGTGGAGCAAATATATTGGTTGATCCAATTTTAGTCGGTAACTTGGATTTTGGAATTCCTTGGCTATATGATGCTTCTAAGAAATTCTTAAAGAACTTCCAGGTTTTTTTTGAAGTTTATTATCTCTGTTATTTCTACTACACGGTGTGGAAATTCATCATCCTGATATAACCTGTATATGCTTCCATAGTGCAGCTCAGTGATCTTCCTGAAATTGATTGCTTACTCATTACTCAAAGCCTTGATGATCACTGCCATTTGAAGACGCTAAACCCTTTTTCTCAGATATTTCCAAATACTAGAGTTATTGCAACTCCTAATGCCAAGACCTTACTGGACCCTCTTTTCAGAAATGTAAGTATGTATATTTTCGTTCGATATTCCGTCTTCCTTTGATTGTTGAAAGCTGTATTTGTGTATTAAGTATTTAAATTTGAATGATGCAATGCAATCGTCTGGTGTATTTTGGTTTGTCAGTTTATCTAATCTGAATCATGACAAGATGAAAACATCATTTTGATGTATTTATAGTTTGATGGCACATGAAGCATGGTTTGGGGATCTTGAATGATGCAATTATCTGATGTTCTGAATTGGTTACAGGGGGTGGTATAATTGAACGAGCTACGGGATTAGTGAGGTTAGAAGATGACAGAATATAAAATAGGAAGAGTGATTCTAGAGGATTGATTGAATTTGAGAGGGAAATCACTAGAACAGGCCCACTTGAGTGAAGATTTATCTTTGTCAATTTCATTGTAACCTTCTCTTTTGGTAGGATAGTGATGACCATCAAAACATATATTCGTTTCCTTAATTTTTTCTGCCATTCTGCCTCTGGTAAAGTTCTTTAGTAAACCTATACCCGAAAATTGACTGAAAGTCTGGGCAATGACCAAAGAATTTAAGAATATCCGTTTTTTATTAGGTAGAATGTATCAATGATCCACTTGTTAATTTCAAATAGCGTGAATAAATATTTGTCATCGATTGTTATCCTAACTTTTTCTTTTTTTTTCTTGGCCTGCAGCATTGATTTTGAAGTTAAAAAAGTTTCACAAAGATAAAGAGAAATTTAGTATTCTCTTTAAATACTAAGATAATAGTCTTTTAGGTAATTCAGTTCTCTCCTTTCACCCTTGGAGCACATGCTTCTTCAAACATGATGCTTGATTTGCTTGAATTGTCTTACGCAAAATCAGGAAGGGGAAGTAAAATCGCAAATATTGAAATCGTAAGACTAATCGTAAAATTATACAAAATGCTAAAACTCATATTTATGCATATAAATTCATGTATATCCATATAAAATAGCATCAGTAAGACAAAGTAAACCTTAATCACTTGAAATACTTTTGTAAATTTAAATTCATAAGCATAGTTCACAAGTAAGATAATTAAAACCTTAAATCACACTTCAAATGCTTACATAAATTTAATTCATTCATAAGTATAATTGCACAAACGTTCAAAGATTGTAATGTTATACTATTCAACGATTAACAGAGGATGATTCTACCAGATCCCACCAAAATATGATTATGCGTATACTCATAATTGTTGAGGGGAAGCATAATCACAAAATTGTGGGATTTTACGATATAAATTGGGATTTTAACTATTATGGTCGGGAGAGACTAGACTATCTAATTCTTAGTTGGTTACTAGTCTTACCATTCTATTCTCTTCTCTCTTATTGTGTTTCTATATTTATATGTAAATATTTTCTCTGTTAGAAGCCGTTTTTAAAAACCCAGGCCGATGTTCGACATGGTCAAAGTTCCAGATCACTGGTCGGGCAAGTGAGTCACTTGTTGAACCGTACGACTCTTAACCCGATCTATTTATTTTCTACTAGTTGAATGTTGACAAATGCACTAATTTGATTCTTTACTATTAAGATATTCCTTATATGTAATTATTCTTTTATTAGGATTGATTTAGTCCTATTTATTCCCTTAATTAAAGAATTCTCTTTGTATAGTTTACAATATAAATAATATCAAGGAGAGAGCTAATATCTCAAATCAATCAATGCCAAAACTCTATTCTAAAGTTGGTACAGATCTCACATTCATTGGGCCTGCCATGAGTGTGAAATTCTAACCGTCACAGTTAGGGGTGTGCAAAATATCCGGCTGTAAGACTCAAATCCATAACCAAATCTAAATCCGTTTTAAATATCCGGATATAATTGAATGGTTATTAACCGGTTTAATTTTTAATGATTTTGGTTATCCATTCATATAATCCGGATATAATTAAATGGTTATTAACCGGTTAAATTTGTTTGGATTCGATTGTAATCCGGTTATTATCCAAAATCCAAAATTTTTAATTTTCAAATTAAAAAAAAAAAATTTTTCTGAATTTTTTTTAAAACTAGATTTAAAAAAAAATCCGGTTATATAACCATAACCTAATTTATAACCGATTTTATAACCAATTTTGATTAAATTATGGTTTTGGTCATAAATCCAAACCATTTAAATGATTTGAAAATGGTTATGGTTTGGTTTTTAAAAATAACCAACCATGCACACCCCTAGTCATAGTCACGTACGAAACTGTCCTATTAACAGTCCGAAACACACAACCCTACGTGAGACACTGACCTCACAATAAGACTCACTGTCATCTTTTCAGCCAATCCCTGAATTTCTGTCGTCAACCGCTGCCGCATGCGCTGCCACACGTGTCTCTTTTGCTATCAGTCTCACGGGCGTGTGAAGTCCACACACCTCCTTTCAGGCCTCCGACAGGGTTGCATTCGGTCCCATTCTTCTCGTCAACCGCTGCTCTTCCTGTTTTGACCTAGTTTTATTTGTGCATCGGTACTTCCTAAGCACTTTTTGGTGCTTTTCAGATTGTTCTGTTCTCTGTAGTACTGGTCCTATTATCGTCAAATATGAGTTCAGTGTCTGATCTAAAAAAAAAAAAGACACATCAAGCAGACTGACAATTGGTCTATCTTTAATGGCAATCCATTAAGTCTTCCCTGGTTTATTATTGTTAGACAACATGTTATGGAAGACATATTTGTGAAAAGATTGTGTCCGGTGAGGTTGCTACTTCATTTGTTGGTTCTAATGACCTATTGGCAGACATATTCATAAAGGCTCTCCGTGGACAAAGAGCTCGAAGGGATTTTCCTGTATGCACCGAGTTGATTCTTTACTATTAAGATATTCTTTGTACATAATTATGCTTTCACTAGGACTGATTTAATCCATATTTATTCCCTTAATTAAGGGATTCTCTTTGTACAAGGGATTCTCTTTGTACTATTTTCACTATAAGTTACAACATGAAGCTGATAGCTAATCTCTAAAGTCATTCAATATTGTTAAGAGTCCCACATCGGATAATATATGATCTGAACATGTGTTTATAACCGGGGGCAGTCATCACTCTATATACTGGTCCTATAGGGTTGAGTTAGACCCAACCACATTTCTTAACATGGTACCCGAGCCTGGTATAATATCCAGTAGCCACCTACTATGTTTTCCGCTATAGGGGCCACCACGCTTCAGTTGTCTAGTCCTGAGCGTGAGAGGGTGTGTTAAGAGTCCTACATGAATATAGTTACATGAATATAGTGAAAGTTAATAAATAAGGTATAATAATAGAAAAAATGTTACGTTGTTATTGTAAAGAGACAATTATTTTGAGACAGAGAAAAAACACATATCATTTTGAGACATTTTTTATGAGCTAGAGGGAGTAATATTATTAACATATCATTATCTAAATAAAAGACGACTTATTATATAAATGCCGGCAAATTAACAAAAGCATTAGCTGGCCCGGTGGTTGGCGAGGCTTCCTTGGACACCCTGGGTTTCTATATCGGGTATCCCTACCACATGTTTATTTTAATTTTTTTAGGAGCATATGCGAGTGACCCAAGGAACTGGGTCAACGAACTTGCCAATGGTTTGTGCAGTTGAACCGTGGTTCAATGGCGTAATGTCTAAATGCAGAACTGATCCAAACACCTGACTGGACCGGCACTGGTTCCCTTTGAACTGTTTCAAAGTTACTAAAGATAGATATAATAAATGAAGTATCGTCAGTATTTAGTTATTCATTTGTTTAGACCAGTTTCTATCATTTTGTTGTACTCTTTTACTTCAACTTGGTTTTGTTGACTAAACGCCACATTTAAGTTCTGCTTATCAATATACCCAGTCAACAGTTAGCAAGCAATTGTAACCTTCAGTATTCATGAAGCACTGGGTCATATGATATATAGACAAGTTATGGGTTATATACTTATGTTTTTTTCACCTTGTTTCACATATTTTCAGGTTACATATATAGAACCTGGACAAAGCTCTGAAATTGAAACAAAAGATGGTTCTAAGATTAGGATTAAGGCTACAGCAGGACCAGTTCTTGGACCACCTTGGCAACGTCCTGAAAACGGGTAAATACTAGATCATATGCATGTTAGTCTCCTGTTTATAACCATCTAAATTATTACTAGCTCGCGTAGAGGCACATTATTGCCTGTTTGTCTGCTTTTCTAAGTCTAATTTTTTCTTTCGCTTATTTTTCCACTTTTGATTGGGTAAAAAAGTGCAAAATTATAAATAAAATAGTTTAAATGAAAGGTAAAGGTGGAACAAAATAGAGTTATATTAATTGTTAGCAACCCCTTTATTTATACATATAGAAAGTTTAGTTATTTGATTGGCTAAAGAATGGTAAAATTATAAATAAAGTAGGTTAAGTGAAGGTTAAATTTGGAAGGTGAAACACCAAAAGTTGGTATCGCCTTTATATATAGATATAGATTAATTTAAATTTTATTGAACAAAAATTAATGGTTTGCGCTGCATGTGTTGTAGGTATCTTGTTACATCTCCACAGGTGCAATTGTCTCTCTACTATGAACCTCACTGTGTGTATAATTCTGGCTTCATTGAAAAGGAAAGAGCAGATATTGTGATCACACCGGTCGTAAAACAGTTATTGCCCAAGTTTACATTGGTTTCAGGACAAGAAGATGCAGTGAAACTTGCAAAGCTTCTTCAAGCCAAGTAAAGCTTTTGTAATTACTGTAAAAATCACAAAGAAACACGATTCAATTCAAATGTGCCTTTGTCAAAGGTCCAAAAGGCATTCTCGCAAAATCCTTAGTGTGAAAATTTGTATCTGCAAATAGAAACTTTCGGAGAAGGAAAAAAAAATTTGGTAAAAAATTTTCAATTGAGGATCATTTAACCATTTAAGTCATTAGTTACTTCAAATAGTGTCTAGTACCCTTAGCCACTCATTGTCATTAACTAGTCAAACGGTTTATAAAAAAAAGTTAAATGGCTAGTTGTTCCTCAGTTGAAAATATTTTTCCTAGAATCCATTTTTGATTGTTTTCCCTATAATATTCCGGTTTTTTTTGGAAAATACATTTGAACATTTTTGTGATTTTGACCCTTTTTTTGTAAATATTTTTGGTTAGAAATGTGATTGTATTTCTTAGTTTTCTATGTATATGTTAGGTGATATATTCGTATTTGACAGGTTCGTCGTGGCAATGAAAAATGGGGATTTAGATAGCAAAGGGCCTCTTGCAAGCATTATTCAGTCAGAAGGAACAATAGAATCATTCAAGGTTAGATTTCTCCAAATTATGTACAATTCTTACACTTCAAAGTCTCTAGCCGAGAGTTCTTGTAAGTGTTTGATTTGCCATGTGATAACAATATCATTAACATATACAATGAATAAAGTTACCTTCCCTGCCAAGGAGTGTTTGACTAACATTGTGTGATCTGATTTGCATTGTATGAATCCATATTTTTGACAACTCAAGTTAATCTTTCAAACCACGCATTAGGGGATTGCTTGAGACCATACAAGGATTTTCAAAACTTGCACATCTTGTTTAAGGTGTTGGATGGTTCAAGTCCCAAGGGAAACCATTTTCTACTGATCGAGCCTTGTATCGTTTTATGCAACCATCAACATTATATTTGATTGAGAATACCCACTTATATGTAACTTGCTACTTCCCTTTTAGTAGAACGGTGAATTGCCAACTGTTTTTTTATCAATGCTTTAATCTCTTCTGTTAAAGCTGCTACTGACTCAGTTTCTTAAAGCTGTTACCGACTCATTTTGTTGTCTAAGTGTTGCTACAAATGTCTTGTATTTTTTTGTGATAATCTTTCATATGACACAAATCTTTCAATGATATATATATATATATTCTCCACATAATAAAATAATAAATTCAGATTTAAGTTGGTATCTAGAGCATGATTTAAAACCCTAATTTTTTTTACCCTGGGTTGTTCACGAGCCTATTTTATTCAAATCTTCCGTCGCCTATAAAAGTGACACGCAACCTTCTACAGTGGCCAGAAGTCATCAATCTGCCGCTGCCAAAACCGCGTCGCCAAAGTCCAAGCATGTGCCGCCAACATCCTCGCCCACGCGCCGGCGCGTGTAAGCCACGTGCCACCGTCTGGCTGTCCGTTTCCATCGGCGATTGTTGCTACAAGCTCGGTTTTTCCCTTTGACTCCATTGAGACCGCTTTCAGTTTGTGGGTCTCATGTTTAAGTTGCGTTTCAACTGGTTCTTTGTCTCCGACATACTAGACGTATTCGCTAGTTTTTATTTCTCTTTGTCCGCATACAAGCTGTCGGTTGTTTATTGTTTCTGCGATCCAAACTTCTTATTCGATCTTAATAAGAACTATTTGAATTGGTATTCTTTGGTTGAGTTATGGTTTTTGGGTCGACGTCTATTAGACCATCCCTACAAAACTGACCTGTAGGGTGAGGATTGCCCCCCTATAAGGGGTGGAAATAGGCTAGGCCGAGCTAGACTTTACCAAGCCTAAGCCTGGCCTGCCAAAAAAATTGAAGCCTAAGTCTGGCCTGTAGCCAGTCATAGGTTTTTTTTAGGCTTGAGTCTGACCTTTTCTAAGGTCTGGTTAGCCTGTTAGCCTAAATAAAAGCCTATTATTTTTAAAATAATGTTTAAATAGACTAACAAACTAAAAAACCAATGAGACTAAATGTTTGTTTGCATTAACTTATTTTAACTTACCTATTAACATAGTGAAACTATTTGTTTAAGATAACTTTTGAAAACAACTTGTAACATTGTTCATAAAGTGTTTTCATCTTATTTTCATAAGTTCTCCAAGATAACCAATTTTTATTCATGTATTTTAATTCAAAGTACAATACATAACATAGTGATAATAAAAAAATATTCATATTTATTTAAATAGGTTGGCCTGTTAGGCTTAAGAGGCTTTTCTCATGGCCTGAGGCCTAGCCTTTTTAACTAAATAGGCTTATATAAAAACCTAAGCCTTTTCTATTTATTGAAAAATCTTGGCCTGGCATGAGCCTATGTAGGCTGGCCTGTAGGCCTCTGTTATTGGCCTGGTCTATTTCCACCCCTACTTATAAGCACATGTTCATGCTATATATTGTCCGGTTTGAGACCTTAACACATACTAATAGTTGTACAATCAGAATCCTATGGATATGATTTTGATTTCAATCAACATGGGCCACGAGAAACTGCTTGAACAGTGGCCAGTGGCCATCCGGCCATGGTGTCAATTTCTTAAGTGCTTTCAGCATGAACTCAGAATGTGTACTGCCAGAATTAAAAGTGTATTGCGGTTACCCATTTGTAGTTTGTCCATTTGTGTGCTTGAATGGAAGCCTTTCCTTCACAGGTTTCTAGCTTTCTCAGTTCTCCAATAAACAGCAAGCTGTTGGGCATTTTTGGTGATTTCTCGGTTCTCTTTCTATCTCTCTGAATACTTTTGAGGAATCCTTAGGCTACGAATCCTATCATACTTCTCTATACTTAGCTTTCATGTTCTTCCATTCTATCATCAACTTACTAGACTGAGCAGCATTAAATACTTACATCTAGCTTGCATCCCTGAGAGAGAAACTTGATTGTGGTTAATTTCTGATGGTAATTTGGGTTTTAAAGATTCCTCTTTTGTAACTTAATAAGCACCCAAGCACTTGCGGAACTCTCTTAAAAATAATTGTTGTAGGCCAAGATCCAAGCCACTTCAGTACTCCACCAAGTATTTTATACTACGGGAAGTGCAAATTAGGGGAAGGGATTAACATTACCAGGTCAATGAGACTGTTTGAGGTCTATTTGCCATATTGAGAGAAGGTGAATAGATAGTGCACATGTGCTGTAATCAAGGACCGATGGGTCGAAAAAATAAGCAGTGCACGTGTGCATAACAGTGGCAGTGAAATTTGAGGCCTAAACCTCCTCATATAACTAGTTGAGGTCAGTGAATATAGTTGATGGTGCTTGAGGATCAAATAATAGGCGTAACGGAAATAAAAGGAACAAGTGGAAAATTTTTGTAGTGATGGTTTGGTTATATGAGGGTGATAATTTAGGAAACGCCACCTATCAATTGTGCATTCGGCTTTGTTCTAATGGCCACAATCAGGACAGTGTTTTCCTTGCTTGTGAGACTGACCATGGTTAATCTTCGGAGAGACCAATGCAGAGGAATCAACAGGCACATGTGGTTCATCCACTTCAGAAGATGATTTGACTGCAAACCCAGCTTTAATTGGAAATACTCTCCAACCTATTATATTTTCCCTATTCCTTCATGTGTATCCCTGATTGTTCAAGTGCCTAATTTATGTCTCACCTAACCCACAATCCTTCACTCACATCACATTAACCGCAAGTTCAATATTTGTCTTCATTGTCAGTCTCCCCTTAATATTTGGCTGCAGTCACCTAAACCATCCAGCCTTCGGTTGACATTCTGCACATGGCTAAGGACTTTATTTGTTGGTTGGTTGTTTACTTTTGTTCTTCATGAGAAAGACTCTTACGATGCTCCTATCAACAAGCTCTGTAGAAGAATTATATCCATTAATTCTTTTGCTTCCTTTTGCCCTTTTTAAATTGTGGCCCTTACAGTATTATATTTATCTTAATCAGCTAAACCTAGTGTCTCTCGTGTACAATGGATATGAACTTATTGCAACTACAAGAACAAAATTAATCGAGGATTGGTGTGTTTGGAAGAGTTTATTTAGGTTTATTTAAATACAAAGCACTTGCTCAAGTCTTTGTGAGAGCTTATAAAAATAGCCTATAAAAATGTCTGTAAGTTGTTTTTAACTTTTTCACAATAAGTACACTACATAACTTATGCCTAAATAGCTTATCCCTAATCGCTTATGTAATTAGAACTTAATTAGCCCTTAATTAAACTATTTAGCCAAACAAACAGTTGATCCATTACCGATGAAAAACTCCCTAATGACTTTATTTGCTGAGAAGTTACTCTCTAGTTTATCTTTTGGGTTGTATGCTAGCTAAGTGATTCTAACTTCAAATGGTTATGCAGGAGCTTCTATCAAAAGAATTACCAGGTGCAAAGGTTGTAGAGCCTACCCCAGGAATTCCAGTTGAAATTCCAGAAAATTAAATTTGTGGACTTCTTGCTCCCGTCCCCCCTCCATTTTCTAAGGAAGTACAACATACATAAAATCACAATTTCTTAATGTTAAATGAACCTTACTCTCACAATGGTGGGCCTCGGCTTATTCATCCTTCAGTTTTAGAAGGAGATCCGAATAGTTTGCTCAAACCAAACTGATCATGTTTGGTTCGCACATTTTATGTTTCCCAGCCATGTCGAAAGTTAAGAACTGAACTGCATGTGATGGTGAACTAAACCAAACTGTGTGCAAAAGGTCAAATTGAACTAAACTGATATAAATTGGCTAACTCAATCATTAGAGGATTCTTCTTGCCCCCACAATTAAACCTGACACCCCCAATGTTTTATAAGAGTTATCATACTACATTCTTCTCTTTTTATTTTCTTAGTTTGATTCAAATATTCGGTTTTTTTAAACACCTTATCATCACAATTGTTTTTATTAGAAGTGTTTACTATTATTAGATACATCATCTATCTTTTATCACTTTATTATTATTATTATTATTATTATTATTATTATTATTATTATTATTATTATTATTATTATTATTATTATTAAATATGTTTTTTTTTCCCTACAAATATCTCAACTTTTAAGTTTGGTCCCTCAAAATGTTTCTTTCAAACTTTGGTCCTCTGAAAGTTTTTCATCCATAATTTAAGTCCATTCTGTTAGTTTTCACTAACGGACGATGATGTGGCATGCCAAATGTAATATTTTGTTTGGTTATGTGTTCACTTTTTGCCACTATGGAAATTGAGTGTTAAAGTTATGTTAAAACTATTTTCAATTTCATCGTTAACACTTCTAATGCCCCTAGTGATTTCACCTTCCATAATTCCCTTTTTCAATCCTACGCTTCAATTTCCACCATTAACGATTCCATTGATTTTCTTCTTCACATGAC
Source organism: Lathyrus aphaca (assembly GCA_963966055.1). Taxonomy (NCBI): domain Eukaryota; kingdom Viridiplantae; phylum Streptophyta; class Magnoliopsida; order Fabales; family Fabaceae; genus Lathyrus; species Lathyrus aphaca. The sequence goes on along the minus strand of OZ014523.1, from coordinate 266,438,590 downwards.
AATGACTCACACTTTATTCTCCCTTGAGAAATCCACTTACCATATCTTGCTTACCCAATCCTGCAAATCTGATGATTCTACTCTTGCCCCAATTCATCAAACCCTAAATTTGATGGGTTCTGATGGTGTAAGCCATGATAAAGATACTGTTGATTTAGCGGTTCGATCCCTTTGTTTGGTTGGTCGGATAGATGATGCGGTTGAGTTAATTAAAGAGTTATCTTCGAAGCATTGTGTACCTGATATTTTCACGTTCTGCCGCACTCAATTTGCAACACTCATAGTTCTAGCTTCTTGTCATTTCCTTTATGGATCTTCAATTCAAGTATTTACTAATTGTTGATATTGTTCCATTTAATGTGGTTTGAAGAGTATAGAGTTACTATTTTGGTAAAGATTTCAATTTTGCAAACGTGTTTGTTGAACTGCCACTATGACTTTGGTTATGATATGGTTTTAAGATGAACATGTTTTCTAATGATTTTACCATTACGAAATCAGTAGCTACTATATGAATGGGTATGAATATAGACACAACTTTACCTATTGGAAGAATAAGCCATTTTTATGCCTTTGGTCTTGGCTCTACTAGTTTTGTTGGTGGGTTAAGGTTTGCAAGACCCAGGAAGTTGAACGAGTAAATGAAATTTGTGGAAAATCTGGAAAATGGATCAGTAAATAGCACATTTTTATGACAACATTAATGCCAAGGACACTGCTCTGAATGTAGTCCCTGAGAACTACAATAGGCCAAATTTGAAGTATTTCCAAGAATCTTTTGGTAGCTCTCTGGTTTATTCTCTGTTTGAGGTTTATAAACCTTATATTGAGAGTGGACACATGATTTTCTTAGATGAACAAAGGAAAGCCATTAGAATAGATGACATTAACAATTATCGTTTGCATGAGTATTTATCTGTCAATAGAACAAAAGTTGGTTGCAAGTAAGAACTTGGCATATCAAAATATTGATTACTGATTGAAATAATAAGTCTAGAATAGTTGCATTTGTAAGAACAAGGTTTGATTTTGTATCTTATCTCTATGTTTTGATGATAACAAAGAAGTATTTGTTTAAGAGCAATTTGGTACTCTAACGTGTGTTATCGTGTAGATCTAACAAACAGGTTCTGATGATTGATAAAGACCATATGCGAGTTACTATGTGTGACATAAGTCGCTTTTGTGCCAAAGAAGCAAGGTTGCTTCTGTATCTGATCACATTCAGAAAGATCCTAAGAAGACACTGTTGCTGTTGTAATGCTCTCTTGGATTTTGTATTATGTGTGTGATTCTGATGTTTTACTTCTGAAGCCAGTTAAGCTTTTGAAGTCTTTATCTTCTGAAGACTAAAGTGCTGAAGAATTTTAAAGACGAGGTTCTGCTAAATGAAGTTCTGAAGATTCTGAAGAGGTTTCCGAAGATTAAAGGCTCTGGAAACTAAGTGCTAAAGACTCTGAAGACAAGGTTCTGTTGAAAATAGGCTCAATCACCGCCACTTCTCTTTTCACACGACTACTCACTTGTAAGAACCCTTGATCAATCAAATCTTGAACGTCCTTTTGTACCATCTCACATCCTTTTTGGTTGAATGATGCATTCTGCACAGCCCTTATGACAAGTCTTCAACAATCTAGTCTCTACTAGCTTGACATGGAATGCTTACAAAGGAGTCATGATATTCTTAACATCTCTGATCAAACTCTCGTTAGATTCTTCATCGATTGCATTGACAGCGACCCCATATGCAGGCAGATGATTATTCTTAACAGTCGGCCCTACATCTCCAGATGAAAGGATCTTCTTTTCTATCAACTCTCATACAATAACTTCCCTCTAAATCATACCTCAGTGCACCCTTATGGAAAGGGCAACAAGCATTTGGGTTATAATATGGAGGTAAAGGATCAGACGGTGAACCTAAAGGTCTAGGAACTACCAACCCCTTTTGTAGTAATGAAGGGTACAACTCAATGTACGTCATAGGAATCAAGATAATAGGAGGTCTACCACCTTATCTTCTATTATGGACTGACCCATTCTGACGAGAAACCTGAGTTGGCTCATTCAGTGGTGCTTGTTGCACTAGTTGATACACAGGTACCTATTGTTGATTGAAAGTTGGCGCAACAACCTCCATATAGGGTTGTGGAGCATATTACATATGATACATGGGTTGTTGTTGAGTGAAATTATGTTGTTTCCTCCACGAGTGACTTCTTCCTCGGCTAGACGACACATCATTTGTCTCACCTTCTTTCTTTTTGTGAAATTTTCTAGCAAACTTCTTTCTTTGTGTGTGTGTATGTGTGTGTTTGGATGTTGCAGGGTTGTCAAAGGCAAGACAATGTTTTCAAGTCAAATGTGGTTGTTCAACTATGATCCAGTTCAGATGAAAGTTTGACCTGACTTTGGTCAAACTATCAATAATTTCTTCAAGTGTAAGTTATCTGTGCCAGTGGTTTATTTCTCAGACAGTTGTATTCAAGGTCTTTAAATCATCAAGTAATCAATATCAAGGCGTGTGCAAGTCCAAATTCATCTGATGAAGTCAAGTGATTGGGCATTCAAATTCTATTCATTAAATCAAAGATAAATTCAAACAGTCCATTTGTTATGATTATTTTCAAGTTTGATTTAAGTTTGATCAGAGGCAAATTCAATTCAAAGATGTCAGATTCAAGATTTGTGTCGAGATTTATTCACAGTTAGTCAAGATGCAAGGCAAGTCGAGGCATATGTGTTTGTTATTGGTTAAAGTCGAGAATGTCAGATTCTGGAATTATTTTAAGACAAATTCAATGGCAAAGTCAGTGGTCTTGATTTAATTTTGAGGAGTGCAAGTCAAGGGTGTGATTTAGTTGTGTAGGCTTGAATATTAATTTGGTTCCATTTGTTATTTTTCTTCATTAAACCCATTACCATTTCATAATTAAAATCATTTTTAAATTAACCCATATTTTCCTTAAACCAACATTTGTTTCTTAAACATCATTTTGATCCATTTTTCTAAACCATTCATTAACCTATGAATATCCAAATTTTTCATATCCATTTCCATTTATATCCATTTTTCATATTCATACATATACCTACATGCTTGTCGCAATCACACTTAGAGGAAGCTTAAGAGAGCAAGGAAGAAGGTAGAATGTGGATGCACATCCACATTCTTCATACTCACCGTTAGCCCCTGAAAAAGTTAGTAAAATACATGATTTATGAAATAAAAAATGATAAAAAAAAGAAGACAATTAAGTACCAAACTTCTCCTAAAGTGATTAGTGTTCAAACTAGACTCAAACCTAAAGCTAAAGGTACCTAAAAGCTAGATAGATTCCAAAGTCAGCAACTACTACAACGCTTCAGTACACAATTAGCTATCACACACAAATGACATACAAACAACTTATTACAGCTACCTAACAACATGGCAACAAGTGTAAAAAGTGCAAAAACAAATGCATGGCAGCATACATTTAACAACTTATGTTCAAAAATGCAGTAGTGAAATGCATGGCAAAATTAATTCATTTAACATGTAAATGTATTAGTAACAATACATTGATATGCACCACATAACAACATCAAAGAATGCAACATAATTAGTATGAACATGGATATGTAGGAATGCAAGCATTTCAATCATTTTACACCAATTGATTTTCTCAAATAAAGTAATGTGCATTTTCAAAAGTGAACATTTAATGCAAACAAAAACCTCAAGGTGAACATGCCATTATGCATTCTAACTAATGAAAATATTAACAACATCATGCAAACATGAAGCAATCATACAATCAAAAGTGAGTGCACATATACATAGACCATGCACCTTTATCAATTAATATGCAACATGTTCAATTATGCACATGAGTGCCCAAAACGCGCATCAATCACGAAAGCAATGCAAAATAGAACTTTAATCCATTATTATCATGCCAATAATGAGATTCAAACATGAGAACAACACTCGCAACACACCATTAGCACAAATTCACAATTATGCAAAAAACGCAAGTAAGCAACACGCGTGTCGAAAGATGTCGAAGATACATGAATCTGCACCAAAACAGCTTCTAAAAACTTCCTAAAATCATGTCCTAAAGATCCATGATGACTGTAGGGGGAATGAATAACAAAGATGCAAGAAAATGAAAAAATTTTTCATTCTGGTTTAGTGGTAACCGGTTACCGTCCTGGGAGTAACCGATTACTTAGTTCAAAAAGTCTGTTTTCTGCGCAAAAATACAGTGAGTAACCGGTTATCGTCCTGGGAGTAAGCGGTTACTCTGGGACCAGAATAATTTTTTATTTATTTTCAAGGACAATTCAGCAGCAACTTATTCAAATAAGTTACTAATATAATGCCTATCAATTGAACACGAAATCTACACCTAAATGCACCAATTCAACACCAATTAGAACCACAAACACATCAATATCCTAAAATTCGATGATCCAATTAATTAACGCATCAACAATCAACAATACGCGATGAACAAACGTGTCGGGAAAATACGAAATAACTTAAAACATAAGTGATTATGAGTTTCACCAACCTACAAAGCTGAGGTTTACTTTGGTAATCATTGCAAAGAGAGATCAACACACTATTGACTAGAAATGCGAAGATCTGAAGCTCTTCCGCAATAATACGCAAAATAAATGCGATTTGACAAAAACCTTGATGAACTCTTCCAAGAATCACTTCCAAGATGTGAATTCAACACCAAAACAGTTGCAAATCCTTCAATAATCCATGAAACCAATGCAATTATGGAGGTTTAGCTTCAAATTCTTCATGTTTCAATGCAAAACTTGAAGAATTTTTGAAGATGAAGCTTTGTGTGGTGTTTTGGAAAATGAGAGAAAATTGAGAGTGAGAGAAAATGTGAAAAATGAATTGTTCATGTGAGGTTTGGAGGGAAAAATGATTATATATCCCTTAGATTTGGAACGTGATTTAGGTTAGGAGTGAGGCTTGGATATTAGCTTAGGAGTTAGGTTTGAGATTATGGTTACGAGTTAGTTAAGAGTTGGTTAGGAAATCTTCTAGAACCTTCCCTTTGAAAATGGTGGATTGTTCTAGAATATTCCCTTGGAATAGCTAGAATGAAGTGCAAAGTTGAAGTGAAAAAATGTGGAAAATCCCTCCATGTTGAAAAATGATTTTTTGGCCAAATTTGCACGCGGTAACCGGTTACTCCCAGGGTTGTAACCGGTTACTTAGTTCAAAATTTGAATTTTTCTCTCTTTTCTTTGTTTTGGTGGGAAATCTTAGATATCCGGATTTGGTCTTTCGTTCTGAGATTATTTTTCTTATGAGACCCGATAATTAATATTATCACTGAAATACCCTTGATCACATGCCCTGACATCAACCAATGATGTATGATTTATTTTTTTAAATTATTTTTATTAAGATTTAAATGCAATGTATGAAAGGATATGCTAAATGACGTGGAAATGAAGCATACGCTAATTGAAATTGGTAATAAATAAGAGGGCAAATTTTGGGGTGTTACAGTTGCCCCTATTCAATCAATTGTAGACCTGAATGGATGATAGCAATGACTCTCAAACGTTCATGGTATGGAGGGATTGAATATCCGAATAAACCGGAAAAATTATACTCTGTGGGAAATAGAAATATGTTGGGAAGAATGTCATTCTTGGATGACAACTCAAAGAAACGAAACCAGACTTGGACGAAATCGAAAAACATTTATCCCACTTTGGTGATAAAGTAAACAAGACACATTGTGAGTGAACTTGGAAAGAGACTATCAATACTTGGATGACAACTCAAAGGATCATACTTGGATGACAACTCAAAGGAGCGAAATCGGACTTGGACAAAATCGAAAAGCATTTACAATACTTGGGTGATAAAGCAAACAAGACACGCCGTGAGTGAACTTGGAAAGAGACTATCATACTTGGATGATAACTCAAAGAAATGAAATCGGACTTAGACGGAATCGAAAATCATTTACCACGCTTGGGGTGATAAAGTGAGCAAGATACACCATGAGTGAACTTGAAAAGAGACTACCATACTTGGATGATAACTCGAAGAAACGAAACCGGACTTGAACGGAATTGAAAAGCATTTGTCACACTTGGGTGATAAAGCGAACAAGACATGCCGTGAGTGAGCTTGAAAAGGAGAATATCATACTTGGATGATAACTCGAAGAAACGAAACCAGACTTGGATGAAATCGAGAAGCATTTATCACACTTGGGTGATAAAGCGAATAAGACACACCGTGAGTGAGCTTAAAAGAGAATATCATAACTTGGATAATAACTTGACTGAGGATTACAAGTACTGACTGGTAATAGTAACAATACTGAGGAATGAACTGGGCATTCTTCACGGGGATACTTCAGTCTGATGAAGAAATAATGTTTCGGGCTTTTGTGCAAGGTACCACAACTAGCTTATGCTTTGTATGCATATGTTTGAATTTTTCCATGACGTTATGCTCCATAATGATGGAAATGCTACGCTTTAGAGAATGAAAATGTAATGATGATTATAAAATGCAAATGCAAAGGTGACCTCCTGATGAGGAGGTAATAGGTATCTATGGCAACTTTACTAGCGAGAGATAATCACTGATCTGATTTCATGAATCGCTGTGGGGAATTACATTTCTGCTGGTGAAGATGCTAATAATATACTGGCTCTGAACTGCCACAACTGCCAAAAATAAATTGGACTTTGGGAGGTGGAAAAGCGATGACCCTGCTGGGGAAGGTCTCAACCTGACAAGAATTTGATTGGGAGGTACACCACCCGTAGAACTTCATTGGGGAAGTAATAACCTTTTTACTTGGCCGAGGAAAGGCTTTGTTGATACTCTGCTGAGGATAAAATTATGCTAGGGAATAAGGAGTCCTCATATATTGTTGGGGGACAAGAAGAATCTTGTGGAAAATATCTCTCTGTTGAAGGAGGACTCTCTGCTTGGGGATATCAACCTTCTGTTGTCCTGCTGGGGAAGATTTCAATCTCCGACTCTACCGGGGATGATGGAGAACATCAATGAGAATGTTTCCTGCTGAAGATACGAGTTTTAAGTCTCCTTTTGTTGGGGATAAGAGATATAAAGCGTCTCATGTTGGGAATGAGAGATATAGAGTATCTCTTAATAATGATACCCTTTGCTCGGGGAGTACCAACCCCTTTTTTGTTGCTCTGTTGGAGGAGGGAAATATGATGAGACTTGCAGTGGAATCAAAAGCCATCCTAGATCTACAGGGGAATAGAATCAAGGAAACTTGCTGAAGAGAAAAAGTTTGTGCCACCCTTTGCTGGACATGACTTCCATCCGCCTACTGGGAATAACGAAACCAAAACAACTTCTGTTGGGGAGGAAAGGTTTCAAGGAGTCTCGTGCGGAGAATCACTCGTTTTTTTCCCGGACCCTACCTCAAGAGGTTTTTACAAAAGACCTGGTGTCTTTAAATTCTTGAAGATTTTCATTGGGTATTGTAGCAATTGTACGAATTAGCATAGTAAACTTGCTGAGAAGGTAGCCGTTACCAACACAGCTAAGCTTGTAGCTGTTGGAAGTTATAAAAAAGAGAACCGACTTGGCGAGCAACCGTTAGTTGGGTAACAGACTCAATCAGTAAAAGTTGTGACAAAAGGGTGACACAGAAACCCTTCATGAGTACGGCTACCCTGTATTCTGAACTTTGGATAAGCCGACGAATCGTCGAGAAGGATTAACGTCTCTTGCTTTCGAATAGGCTTCGATCTTTCTTTTGAACTTAGCATGAGACTGTTACCTGTAAGCAAAAAGATATGCACACATGCCCCGGGCAGACATGGACCAAGTAAGGTTGGGCATTGGTTAGGCGTAGGGCCAAGATGATATGATTGATTTTTCGTTTTTATGATGGACTCACTAGGTATCAACTCAAGGGTTGAAGAAGTGAAAACTATGGTATCGACTCAAGGGTCGTATGAAATGGAACTATCGACTCAAAGGTCGAGGCGACAAAGTGACAATATCGACACAAGGGTCGGAGAATAAACCAACAACATCGACTAAAGGGTCGAGGAAATAAGGCAACAACATCGACTCGAGGGTCGAGGAAATGACAACATTAACTCAAGGGTCGAGGAAACGCAGGCAATATCGATTCTTGGGTCGGAGAAAACCCTAATATCGACTCAAGGGTCGAAGAAAGAAACGATGTTGACACACGGGTCATAAAAACGAAACGACAATATCGACTCAAGGTTCGAAAAAATGAAGGCAATGATATCGACCTAAGGGTCAAGAAAACAAGAGTGAAGGTATCGACTCAAGGGTCAAAGAAACACCAATATCGACTCAAGGACCAAAGAAAACACCACTATCGACCTGAGGATCGAAGAAAACCAAAGCAAAGATTGCTGCACTCAACTTGAAGTGAGACTGGACACATATAGATGGCAAAGGACCTAGTTGAGGAGATTCCAACAGAGATTGGACTTTAACTGTGAAGGAATTATGATGGCTAAGGCGAAATTCTCTAATCAGGGAAGCAACCTTCCAGTGCCTTGTTGGGATCGATCATCGAACGTTCATTATGAGAGCTGCCTTGCATATTGTAAGATCTATCAAAAGAAATTGTCTCAAGAGGATTTTATAGAAAACCTAATATCCGAAATGCTTCAGTGTCTTTAAACTCTTGAAGAGATTAGCTGGATCTCGAATTAACAACATCAGATTGCATGGTCAATGAAGGAATTTGCCCCAAAATCATCATGAGGTATTCTGCCCCAGTATTTTGAACCATGGATAGGTTGATTAATCGCCCGGAAGGATTGACTTCTCATGCTCTTAGTATGGCCTACCCCTAGAACAAGCGTTGAAGTGATTTTGCCTCTGACTAATCTTCGAGGGAATACCCATACTAAATGCTCTTTGAGAGATTTGAATCTCGAAGTAATTGCCCCAGTTTGGCTGAGTTTTGAAGAGATTTCTCGACATGACTGCCTCCGACTTGCTACACCTTAAAGTGATGGCTCGACGTGACTGCCCCGAAATGGCTACCTCTTAGTACAATTTGTTGGGAAAGTCCCTGCTCGACAAAGTCTCTTGGGAAAGTACACATTCACATGATTGCCCATCGGGACTTTCAGGCTTCTCAACTCGGAAAGATTAAGTCTCTGGACTGAGGTTCCATATTTTAAACACCCCAAATTTGCCCTCACTTTTTCTCACATCATGGCTTGTGATCTTTCATTTTTTACATTTTATATAAGTATTACATCTCATATTGCATATTTGTTTCATCTGCATAGTTCCATTTCATCTGCATCTAGGGTTTGTGATCTGAGCAATCCAAGAATCAATCTGAGCCATCCCAATGGTCTTGAAGCTTTCCAAGAGGGTCCATGTGTGTTCTATAATCATATTATGCTCCCCAAAGTTCATGAAAGTCAGGAAATCACAAGGATTGACAAAGGCATGGAGGCAGAGCTAGGGTTCTCCTGCATAGATGACCAAAATTAGGGTTTTGGTTTCAGAGGCCTTAACTCCAATTTTTTGGTCATTCTTGTTTCTAATGTTCTTAATATGTTATAAGGATCATGTGTACCAAGTTTGATGAAGAAATTCATTGTGGAAGTCATCTGATCATTTGGTAACTTCTTGAGCAAGTTAAGTCAAAATCAGGGCATCTGAGGCCCCCAACAAGGGTACCAAAGGATCATTTTCATCAAATTGAAGTTCTATGATCTTTATTTGATCTTAGAAGTGGTTGGAAGTTCACAAGATTGAATAATTTTGAGCCAATTGCAAACTTGCCATTTTTGGAAATGACTTGTAATGGAAACTGTTGATATTTGTAAATATATATAGTGTTAAGAATATTTATATATAGAATAGTCCCACATCGACTATATCATGTAATTAGTTGTAATCTCTCTTTATATAATAATGTCTCCGTAGTGCTTTTCAACACACACGGTTTAATCTAAATGTCTCTTATTATTGCTTATTTCAACATGGTATCTAGAGCCTGTTAAGAGACAATTCTTTCTTCGCCGTGTTTTACCCGGTTGCAAACCGTGTTATCACTCTGGTTTGCCTCTCTTTTCAAAATTCTTCGGTAACCTCCCTGCCTCCACTGTCGCCGTTACTGTTCCGACAAACTTCCGGCGACGTTCCGGAAAATTGACCTCACCATCCGACTCGCTGCCCTCCGATCCAGCCGTCGCACTTTTTCCCGCCGTCAGAAACTCACGCACACGTCCACCCGTGCAAGCGCTTCCGACAGCTAATTCCGACTGTTTTTTTCTGCCGATACTCATGGCTACTCCTCAGAAATTTTTGCCAAACTACGATGATTTTCTCAGGTGGTATCAGGATTATCAAAACTCAGATTATTCTACTGCTACGGTAGCACACACTGGTAATTCATCTGTTTGCCTCTTATCTTCTCTTAGACCATGGGTCCTTGATTCTGGTGCGTCTGATCATGTTACCGGTAATAAAAATCTTTTTTCTTCCCTCTCTACCTCTGGTTTCTTACCTACTATAACTTCTGCCAATGGTTCTCAAACCCAATCCGAAGGGATTGGTACTGTTCAAATTCTACCTTCTCTCTCTGTTACTTCTGTTCTCTATGTTCCGAATTGTCCATTTAATTTACTTTCAATCAGTCGTTTAACTCGTTCTCTTGATTGTAATGTCACCTTCACTAACAATAATGTTATCCTGCAGAATCGGAGTTCGGGACGGACGATTGGCGTCGGATGTGAGTCTCAAGGCCTTTATTACCTCTCAGTGTCATCTCAGACATGCTCAGCCAAAGATTCTCCACTTACTATCCATGCCCAGTTAGGTCATCCCAGTCTTTCAAAATTACATAAGTTGGTGCCAAGTTTATCGAAGGTATCTAATTTACAATGTGAGTCGTGTCAGTTAGGGAAACACACTCGTAGTCAATTTCCCAATCGAGTCAATAAACGAGCTTCATCCCCTTTCGCTTTAGTTCATACCGATGTTTGGAGTCCCTCGCGTACTGTCTCTACTCTTGAGTCTAGGTACTTTGTCACCTTTATTGATGATTTTTCACGTTGCACATGGTTATTTTTAATGAAGAATAGATCTGAATTATTTTCTATTTTTGAACAATTTTATCGAGAAATAAGAACTCAATTCGGTGTGTCTATCCGTACCTTAAGAAGTGACAATGCCCGTGAATATTTATCCCAACAATTTCAAAATTTTATGTCACGCAATGGTATTCTCCATCAAACATCTTTTCCTCACACACCTCAACAAAATGGGGTAGCCGAACGCAAAAATCGGCATCTCGTAGAAACCACTCGGACCTTACTTCTCCATGGTAATGTTCCACTTCGGTTTTGGGGGGATGCTGTGCTAACGGCATGTTACCTTATAAATCGCATGCCCTCATCTGTCCTTAACAATAAAATCCCTCATTCAATTCTTTTTCCCAATTCCCCACTTCACTCAATTCCTCCCCGAGTATTCGGGACCACATGTTTTGTACACAATCTCTCTCCTGGTCTTGATAAACTATCAGCTCGATCACTAAAGTGTGTCTTTCTTGGTTATCATCGATCACAAAAAGGTTATCGTTGTTATTCACACACTCTACAACGATATCTCATATCAGCCGACGTTACCTTCTTCGAGTCTGTTCCATATTTTGAGTCCAGCCAAGTAACTTCGGAACCCCTTCAGGAACGTATTCCCACACCTCTTCCGGAAGTCCCATATGTCATTGTCCCCGATCATTCTAGGGAACCTGGTCCACTAAATACCCCTACAGTTGACCCCCATACTTCTCGCCCACTTCAAACATATCAACGTCGTCAACCAACGTCTGTCGTACCTGTCCCTGAAGCCGCACCTGTTCCTGAGGTCGTACCTGTTTCTGAGGTCACACCTGTCCCTGAGGTCATTGTAGACTCTCCTCTGATGCTCTCGCCATCACCGAATCCGATCCTGCAACCTGAGTCCGATCTTCCGATTGCTCTTCGAAAAGGTATACGTCAAACACGAAATCCTTCTCCACATTATATTGATTTATGTTATCATCGTCTTTCCCCTTTGCAGTATACTTGTTTGTCTTCTTTGTCTTCTGTTTCTATTCCTAATACTCCAGGTGAAGCATTATCTCGTCCTGAATGGAGGCAAGCAATGATTGATGAAATATGTGCTCTTGAAAGCAGTGGTACCTGGGAACTGGTTCCTTTACCCCCTGGGAAATCTTTAGTAGGTTGTCGTTGGCTTTATACAGTGAAGGTTGGTCCAGATGGTAAGATTGATCGATTTAAAGCCCGCTTGGTTGCCAAAGGATACACTCAGATTTTTGGGTTGGATTATAGTGATACCTTCTCACCTGTAGCCAAGATGGCATCTGTTAGACTTCTTCTAGCTATTGCAGCCATTCGACATTGGTCTCTTCATCAACTTGACATTAAAAATGCTTTTTTACATGGTGATCTTGAAGAGGAAGTATATATGGAGCAACCACATGGGTTTGTTGCTCAGGGGGAGTCATCGAATATGGTGTGTAGGCTACACAGGTCTCTTTATGGTCTTAAGCAATCTCCGAGAGCTTGGTTCGGCAGATTCAGCGCTGTAGTCCAACAGTTTGGTATGGTCCGTAGTGAAGCTGACCATTCGGTTTTTTATCGTCACTCAGTCCAAGGGTGTATTTATCTTATTGTGTATGTAGATGATATTCTCATAACTGGTAGTGATCAACAGGGAATACTCCAGTTAAAACAACATCTCTCGAATCAATTTCAGACAAAAGATCTTGGTAAACTCCGTTATTTCTTGGGTATTGAGGTAGCCCAATCTAAAGATGGTTTGGTGATTTCTCAGCGGAAATATGCTATGGATATTTTGGAAGAAACATGTTTGTTGAATGCTAAACCAGCTGATACTCCTATGGATCCAAGTGTCAAATTACTACCCAATCAGGGGGAGCCTCTATCTGACTCCGGAAGATATAGGAGATTGGTTGGAAAGTTGAATTATCTCACAGTCACTCGTCCAGACATTTCTTTTGCAGTCAGTGTGGTAAGTCAATTCTTAAATTCCCCTTGTCAGGAACACATGGATGCTGTTATCCGGATTCTGAGATACATCAAATGTGCTCCAGGAAAAGGTCTAGTATATGAAGATAAAGGACATACTCAGATAGTTGGATACTCTGATGCTGATTGGGCAGGGTCACCCATTGATAGACGATCCACTTCTGGGTATTGTGTACTTGTTGGAGGAAATCTTATATCCTGGAAAAGTAAGAAACAAAACGTTGTTGCAAGATCAAGCGCCGAGGCAGAATATAGGTCCATGGAAATGGCAACATGTGAACTTGTTTGGTTAAAACAATTGCTCAAGGAACTTCAAATTGAAGAAGCAAGACCAATGACACTTATTTGTGATAATCAAGCTGCATTGCACATTGCTTCAAATCCAGTCTTCCATGAGAGGACAAAACATATTGAGATTGATTGTCACTTTGTCAGAGAGAAGATCGAGTCAGGTGACATCGTTACAAGCTTTGTCAACTCTAACGATCAATTGGCAGACGTGTTTACAAAATCCCTACGAAGCCCCAGAATTAATTATATATGTAACAAGCTTGGTGCATTTGACTTATATGCTCAAGCTTGAGGGGGAGTGTTGATATTTGTAAATATATATAGTGTTAAGAATATTTATATATAGAATAGTCCCACATCGACTATATCATGTAATTAGTTGTAATCTCTCTCTATATAATAATGTCTCCGTAGTGCTTTTCAACACACACGGTTTAATCTAAATGTCTCTTATTATCGCCTATTTCAACAGAAACTTTCCATTTTGGGAAAGATTTTCAACCTCCTCTTTCATGACCAAAAATGCTTCAAATGAAAAATTCTTGGACATGAAAGTTGTAGGTTAGGTCTTTCCCTTTTCAAAAAGTACAAGAACATGTCTTGATTCATCCTAGAACTCAAGATATGGCCTTTCAAAGTTGGCAAATCACATAATTTTCAAGTTCATGTCAAAGAGGGATTTTTGCATATTGGCATTTCAAGCTTCTAAGTGACCTCTAATGTGCACAAACACTTCATAACATGTCAATACAACTTGCCTAAACCAGAATTGGCCCAAGAATTTGGCATTTTCATGGCTTGATTCACAAGAAATTTCAAAAAGGCCAATATGCATAAACATTGAAATCTCTTCATCCAAGCATCACAACTCACTTCTATTGATCCAAGGGCTCTCCACAATGCTAGCTGAGGCAGGAAAAGCCATAAGTTCTCCTATGACCTGTGCCATTCTTGTGGTACACATTCTTTGACTTTTTTTGTTGCAAAATACACCATACCAATCAAACTGTGCCACCACCCACTCTCTGACCAATCACAATGACTTATGTGAACCCTAAAGACCTCATTTGATAGAACATTCAAGCCTGAAACATCCCATAACTCAGATTGCACAAAATTTGTCAAAAACTTCCCTTCTTCGATTCTCACACCTCAACCATCAAAACTCAAAATTTATTTCACCATTCAACCACACACAACCTAAGGATCATTTCCCACCCCTCACCATGGCCTGAAACCAGCTCAAACCAAAATACGATTTCTGCATACTCAGAACTGAAACTCATAAACCAGCCATTAAAACTTGTTCTAAGCATCAAAACATCCTCAGGGGTCCATTGGAGTTGATTTGTGCAAGGGAGGGGGCCAGAAAGCTCAAAACTGCAAAGCTTCATCTCAGGTATCATCAAGAATAATTTTTCCAGAACTCTTTTTTCTTGTTATCAAATGATTCTATATGCTTAGCTGATCACTCTGATATGTTTAGAATTGAAAATGGTTGAGAAATGAGCATGTATGGTGGTTCTGAAACTTTGCCCGTGAAATTGTTTTTAATTCGATTTGCATGATTTTTGTGATATAAATGATGTTTGATGAGTGATTTTGCTTGTATGATGCATGGGGAGTGTTTCTGGGCAGTTGTTTTGGTCTGGGGTAGCCCGGGGAAGGAGATGGGGATTTGGTGTTGCCGGAGAAGATGACCGGAGCTAGCTCCGGTCACCTGAGAGTGATTAGGGTTCTAATTAGGGTTTAATTGCCAGATACGTTATGGGCCCTTGGATCTTGTTTTAATTAGTGATCGAATGGTTCAGATTAATCCACTTAACCCTAATCCTGATTATTTAATTTAATTAATATTAATTAGCCAGAAATAATCCCAGCCATCCAATAGCGCGCGCAGCCAACTTCCTTTCCCTAAGTTTAAATCCTTGCCTTTGGATCCTCTGACTTTCCATTAAATCATTTTTTATTTCATTTTTATTCATTTCTTTTGCATATTTAATTTAAAATAGTAAAACTCATCACAAAAATATTTCCTTTTGCATTTCTGATCCAAATACTTTTCTCAACCCAAAAATGATTTTTATTTTATTTTTTGCATTTAAAAAGTATTTTTAAAATATTTAAATGTTATTTTTAATTAATTAATGGATTTTAATTAATTAAAAATACATTTAGGTTTCTAAAAATCACCAAAAAATCATGAACCATTCCAATACATTTAGAAATATTTTCAAACTCTTCATACAAATTGCTTTTTAGGTTTGATCATAATTTCACAATTTTCTTTGAATTAGGGTTCTTTAAAATCACATTTTTTAACCCTAGTTTGAAAAATTCATTTCTGCCTAACCATGAAGAGTTTGAACTTGATTCTTTTTGCATTGTTTCACATATTGCATGTAGTTTCTAGGTTATTTTCCTCATGAATTTAACTTGCATTTTCAATTTGATTTGCATTTTCCTTTGAGAATCACCCAAAAACCCTAACAAACTTAGAAAATTCATAACTTTTAATAGGATTAGCTTCTGACCTTCTCCTTTGGAATGTGACCTAATATGGGATTAGGGTTTGATTGAGCTTGATTTCAATTTTATATCATGTTGTATGCTTTTGTTTTGTTCATTTGCATCTCATACTTTCATAAAACCCTAATTTCTCATGTTCATTTGCATTCACCTTGCATATTCATCATCATGTGGACTTGCCATGACATTTCAAGCATTCATATGACATCTTAGACATCTTAGGGCATACTTGAACATTGTTTGATCATTTCTTCATTCATTTTCCATGTCTTGAATTCATTGCAATTCATAAACATCCATGTGTTTTCAAACTTCTAAACATGCTTTCATGACATCTCATCTTTGCATGATCATTCATATGCACATTGTATGACTTTGAATCATCTCATATGCCATTTGCATTGCATAATCACTTCTGACTTTGGTCTTTGCACCTCAGTTCAATTAATTTCTTTATGCTTTATATCTTATGCATCCATACTAACATTTTAGGTACCTTTGGTAAGATATTTGGGAAGTGGATTTGCCTTCACTTCCCACCTCTTCTTATCTCATTCATATGCATTCTTACATGTATTTGAAGTGAATTTGTTCACTTGTGTTCCATCCTTCCCACTTTATTTCTTTCAAGTTACTTATCTTCTTCAGGAAGTAAGTAACTTGTTCTTCTTTCTCATTCTCTTTTCATCTGCTTCTTCCATTGGTGGCCTTGAAGATCTTTTCTCTTAAGCCAAAAAAACCATAGGATACCTAAGAATGATAACTTTTAGGGTTGTGTATAGTCCCCCTTAGACTTTTACCTTTGAGTCTCCTTGAGTCTCTCTTCTCATCTCAATAATCAGAGACTAAACTCTTAAAGTTTTAAGACTTTGGAATTAGGGTTATGCCTGCATCCTTCTCTTAGGATGGAGTGTATAACTTTAATCCTAAGTGTTAAACCTTTAATTTGTTTAAACCTCTTAATCAAAACACATTAATAATCACTAAGACTTTATCTTGTAACTTGGGCCTTATATTAGGGTTATATCTCTTGCTTATGGTTAAGAGGGACTAACCCTATTGTTTAATGGACAAGTCCCCCTCAGGTTGTCTTGCAAACTTAAAATCCACTTCTTAATCTCATCCCTTAATTAAAATCCATTTAATAAAGGCTTGTTATATAATGAATTTAATCCCTAACCATGGATTAAGTTGAGGTATCTCCCTCAGCTTAAGTGTTCTCATCTATTATCCTTATATTAGGATGGTGTAATGAGTTCAATAATCTGTGATTAGAGATTAAACTCATTACTTAACACAAGACAAAAACCAAAAACATCTAAATAATCACAAGTAGGTTAATGATCTTAATCCTACATCATCATGGTAATTAAGTTGAGATGCTTATCTCATACTTAAGTAGGCTCATTATCCCTAATCAGGGAGGATATAATGAGTTTGCAAGCCCTTGATTTAGGCTTAAGCTCATTAACTTATGCAAAACACCAAAAAAAAAAAAACAATAATAAGACTAAAAACACCAAAAAAAACAAACAATAATCGTCTCCTTCGGGATTCTTTTCTCATCATACTCATTCATAAACGAGAACTCGCTTCTTCCGTCTAATACAAGACAGTTAGCACTCGAGCCAGACGAGTCATACACTTGAGCATAGATAAGTAAGCAGTTCACAATCAATTTATTATTCAGTCTCTTTGAGTCGAACTACAGTGTTCTGACTTCCTCATTGCACGAGAGGATATGTAGGCATAACTTAACAGTTATCGAACAAAAGTCTCTGTGTCATCCCCCTCTTTCAACATTCTTTTTAAGCCTCAGTTCCTGAGCAATTGACCTTTTGCACTGACACCTGTACATTCTTTTCTTTAGCTTTTGCACACAGATAGCACATACCCTACCCTTTTAAACACAATCTCTTAAGCGTGGATCCCGTCGAGTACGACGGACAATCTGGGTGCTAATACCTTCCTAGGTTGTAACCAACCCCCTTTCTCAGTTTCTCTGGTTTGCAACCGTCTTATCCATCTCTTTCTAGGGTTATGCAGCATTACATTTCTTTCGGGATAAAAATGCCTAGCTAACGACTCTATTCAATTCATCTTCATTTTCTCCTTTCGCCGACCGTTCGCGTCTATACCGGGATGCAAATCTTCGGGAGCGACACATATGTAAACTTCTTTTGATGTCAAACAAATGTATACAGGTAGAAAACGTTTATTCTGGGAATGAAAATTCTAATGCAACACACATGTTAATCTTGAAGTTTTACTCAAAATATGTCGCAAACCTTTGTGAGCGAATCACTGGTTAAGATCAACATTGTATTTTTTGAATAAAAGAAAGCATGCACATGCAATACCAACAAAGATCTTTTAGCATAACTCATAGGAGCCAAAAATGCTGCCTCGTGGTAGTAAACTCTCGAAATAATCCTATTTCAGTTAGGACTTTTGAGGGTTGTATCGTGGCCTAGTTCACGGTTTTAGAATAAAAGGATTTATGGCTCAAAGTTTATTTGTACCCACCCACTCTTCGTGATGTTCTCCAGTCCTACGTTTAGCTAATTCGGAACAAGTGTTCACCTTTCGTAAGGGTTTTGTGTTGGTTGAGGAACCAATAACACTAACGGTTGAAGCACCAATCAGGTTGTTAGAGTAACAATCACCCCTTTTTTCTTGTGTCTGTATCACACGACTTTGTTCTTGCTTAAGGATGTTTCTTGTGTAATCCTTTTCGCTTTTTGATTTTTCATTATTTTGCTTATCCCTAACTTTTTCCTGGACGATTCTTTTGAATCTTCCAGCGGGATGCCCTAACTTTTGCCTAAGTCGCTTGTTTTCAAGTTTCGACTTAGCGGGCTTTCCATTTCTTTTTTTCCGATTCTCTCTCTTTTTTTTGAACAAATCGTGTGACACTGTTTGTCTTGATTTCTTTGCAAGGGTTGTGACTACCTCATTCTTTGGTCGATGAAGGATAACCATTACGACTTCCAGTCTTTGGATCTCTTTATTGGGATAAGCGTTATGGTTTCTGGTCTTTGGACCTCTTGATTCGGTACAATGAAATGTATTGGATCCTCAAATACACTCCTTTATGAAAGCCTGAATGCTCGGTCCAACTAGTTGACACCTACCCCGCCCCTAGGTTAAATGTAAGGTTTTTTTATGAGAAAAGAAAATCCTACTTCAAGGCTCAAAGGGGTTAGCAAGGGTCTATCTCCTTTACCTCCATTTATTGGAATTTGAAACTAAGCCTGTACATCATCAACAGGGTCTTATTCAAAAGCACACAATTAGAGATTTTTGCGTTTTCATTTTGTCATTCTCCCTCATAGAGTTTAAGCACAACAGTTGGCATTGCAATGTGTAAACACCCCAAATTTTCCCTCACTAAGTTCACACCATGGCTTGTGATCTTTCATATTTACATAAGTTTAATCATACCATCTCATATTGCATTTTTGCTTCACTGCATTAGTTCAATTCATCTGCATCTAGGGTTTGTGACTTGAGCCATCCAGGATCCATCTGAGCCACTCCAAAGGTCATCAATCATCTCAAGAGGGTCCATGTATGTTCAATCATCATATTTTATCCTCCAAAGATCAAGGAAGCCAAAGAATCACAAGAACTGGAAAAGCATGGAAGCAGAGCTAGGGTTTAACTACACAGATGACCTAAAATTAGGGTTTTGGTTTCAGAGGCCATAACTCCAAATTTTTTGGTCATTCTTGTTTCTATTGGTCTCAATATGATATAAGGGTCATGCATACCAAGTTTGATGAAGAAATTCATTGTGGAAGTCATCTGATCACTGGGTAACTTCTTGAGCAAGTCAGAGGAAAATCAGGGCATCTGAGGTCTCCCAACATGGAACCAAAGTGGATTTTTCATCAAATTGAAGTTATATGGTCTTTATTTGATCATTAAAGTGTTTAGAAGTTCACAAATTTGAAGAAAAGTGAGCAAAATCAAAAGTTGCCAAAAGTGGAAATGACTTGTAATGTAAACTTTCCATTTTGGGAAAGTTTTTCAACCTCCTCTTTCTCAACCAAAAATGCTTCAAATGAAAAATTATTGGTCATGAAAGTTGTAGATTGGATCATTCCCTTTTCTAAAAGTACAATAACAAGTCCTAATTCATTTTGGAACTCAAGTTATGTCTTGTCAAAGTTGGCAAAAATCATATAAGTTCAAGTTTCATGCCAAAGAGGGATTTTTGTAAAACCTCTAGTTAAGCTATTTTGTGACTTCAAACACACTTCTAATCATCATACCAACATTGTGCAATGTATAAAACTCAGAATTGTCCCAAGAATCTCAAGTTTCCATGCCTTGCCCATGAAGAAATCTCAAAAGGGCCAAACTTTGTCAAATTTGCAAAACACCCCATAACTTATTTCCCACATGCTGAATTGCCTCTAAATGAATTCCATGGCTATCCTTGATCCTTGCTTCACCAGACACCCCATTGTACCAAGCCTGCCACTTGCCCATACCTCAAGTACAAGAAATGTTGACTTTATGCAATTCACACCATACCAATCACACTATGCCACAACAACTCTCTGAACCTATTGCATTTGTTTATACTAACCTAAAGCAAGCCAAACACAACAAGAACACAAACAAGAAACCTCAACATTCTCTAGTTCACAAAAATCACCTCTCTTGCATTTTCCTTCGAAACACACAACACAATTGCTCAAACTCAAAACAAACACCACCATTCATTTCCAAATCAATCACTGATCACAAACCACCCACCAAAACAGCCAAGAACACACCACAAACAAAACACAATTTTCTGACCAGAGGAGTACAAACTCACAAACCAGCCACTCTCAAGGTCTTCTAAGCTTCTTCAGGGAGGTCATATGAGTCGTCTTGCACAGAAGAAGCAGTCAGAAAGCTCCAAAGTAAGAAGCTTCACCTCAGGTAGCCATGCGAAATAATTTTTCCAGAAACTTTAATTTATGTTACTAAATGGTTAAGCATGTTCCCCTAAGTACACTGAACTTGTTATTTTTGAAAATGATGAAGAATTGAGTATTTGCTAAGCTTCTGAAAGTTTCACCATTTTTGTTCATTGCTTCGAATCTTGAGATTGAGTGAAAAGAAATTGTTTATGAGGGTGGATTTGATCTTAGGGGAGTGGGAGGAGTGAATCTGGAGCTTTAGAGCTCCAGAAAGTGCCTAGGGAAGAAGTTAGCAACTTTCAGGTGAGGGTCTGGCCGGAGAAGATGACCGGAGGTCTTGTCCGGCCACCTGAAAATCATTAATTTGTTTAATTAGGGTTAGAGCAGAGTTTAAACCTGGACCGTTTGATTTAAGATTGGCGCGTGTTTTGGATGGCTAGGATCAGATCATTAGTTATAATTTAGGATTATATAATTAATTAATTAGGTTTAGCTGAGTTTGAATTCAGGCCATTAGATCTGGCGCGTGGTCAACCCCATCCTTCCCCAGAATCAATCCTGTCCCTCCATCCTGCATACTTCTCATTTATTTTGTTTTTTATTCAATTTTTCTATTTTAATTTGTACCATTTATTAAAAATAGTTAGAAAATGCCAAAAATATTTTCATTCAGCATTTTCCAAATAATTTTCCCAACCCAAAAATATTTTTATTTTTATTTTTTGCATTAAAAAAATCATTTTTTAGACATTTAATTGTTTATTTTAATTAATTAAAATATCATTTAGGTTTCTAAAAATCCAAAAAAATTCATATTGCATCTTTAAACATTTAGAGACATTGTCATACCATCCACACAAATTTCTTTTTGGTTTTGAAGCATTTTGACATTTTTCTTTGAATTTAGGGTTCATAAAGTCCCATTTTTGAACCCTAACTTCAAGAAATATTTTCTGCCTAACCAAGAATGGTATGACCATGGTTCTTTTTGCATTGATCTTAATTTGAAATTTAGTTTCTAACATAATTTTGTCATGAATTTCTTCTGCCTTTTTGAATTGATTGACATTTTTTCCCTTTAGGTACCTTAAAACCCTAGAAAACTTAGAAAAATCATAAGTCCCTTAGGGTTAAGGGTTAGGTCTCCTCCTTTGGGGTGTGATATCATATGGGGTTAGGGTTCCTTTAAGTCCATTTTCAATTTTTTATCTTGTCATTTGCTTCTGTTTTTGAGTTTTGCATCTCATCCTCTCATAAAACCCTTATTTTGCATCTTCACTTGCATACATCTTGCATATGCTTGCATTCATGAACTTGCCATGACATTTTATGGATTAACATGGCATATAAGACATCATAGGACATCTTAGAATCATGTTTGATCATTGCTTCATCCATTTTCCATGTTATGCATTCATTTCATTTCATGTACATTCATGAACTTTCATGCTTCTTACATGCTTCATTTGCATTCCCATCTCTTGTATGATCATTCATAACTCTTGACATACATTTGCATCATCTCTTAGCATCATTTGCATCATGAATATGCTTCTGGTTTTGGTTTGCATCCTTGCATTTCATTTCATTTTCATTTCATTTCATTTCCTTTTGCTAACTTTTCAGGTGGTAAGTTACTTTGAGAAGTGAATTTGCCTTTACTTATCATAATATTTTCTCATCTCTCTCATGCATTCATTGCTGCATTTTGTATTTGTATTAGACTGAGATTTCTCATTCATGTTCTTTCCTCACTTTCTTTCTTCAAACAACTTATCTTCTTAAGTGAAGTAAGTTGACTTGTTTTCTTCTACTTCTCCTCCTTTCATCTGCTTCTGCCTTGGTGGCTCTTCTTGAAGATCTCTTGCAAGCCTCATAAACCCTAGGAATACCTAAGCATGATCACAATTAGGGTTTTGATTAGTCCCCCATTAGTTTTACCTTTGTGTCATCTTTTGTGTCTTCTCTTCTCATCTCATAATCAGGGACTAAACCTTTAAGTTTTAAGGCTTTGTGATTAAGGTTATGCCTGCATCCTTCTCTTAGGATGGAGTGTATAACTTTAACCCTAAGTGTTAAACCCTTGATGTGTGTAAATCTCTTAATCAATTCATCTAATAATCACTAAGACATCAAGCTTGTAACTTGGGCCTTGCATTAGGGTTCTAATTCTTCCTTAATTGGTTAAGAAGGACTAACCCTAGTGTTCATGGACAAGTCCTCCTCAAGTTGTCTTACAAACCATAAAATCTATTTCTTAATCTCATCATTAACTAAAATCCACTCTAATAAAGGTTGTTTTGTCATGAGGTTAATCCCTAATCATGGATTAATTTGAGGATCCTTCCTCAGCTTAAATGTTCTCATCTATCATCCTTCTATTAGGATGGTGTAATGGGTCCATTATATCCCTGATTATGGCTTAAACTCATTACTTAACACAAAACAAAAACACCAAAAACATGTAAATAAATGCAAGTAGGTTAATGATCTTAATCCTACATCATGGTGATTAAGTGTGAGGTGCTTCCTTCATACTTAAGGTATTCTCATTATCCCTAATCAGAGGGAAAAATGTGATGAGTTTACTAACCCTTGGTTTAGGCTTAAGCTCATTAACTTATGACAAACACAAAAATCAATAAAAGATTGAAAACACCAAAAACAAACAATAATCGTCTCCTTCGGGATTCTTTTCTCACCTCATTCACTCACAAACGAGAACTTGCTTCTTCCGTCTAATGCAAGACAGTTTGCATCTGAGCCAGACAGGTCATACACTTGAGCATAGACAAGTGAGCAGTTCATCAAGTCAATTTATCTTTCAGTCTCTTTGAGTCGAAATACGGTGTTCTGACTTTCTCATTGCACGAGAGGATACATAGGCATAACTTAACCGTTATCGAACAAAAGTCTCAGTATATCCCCCCTCTTCCAGCATTATTCTTTTCTAAGCCTCATTCCTGAGCATTTCACTTCACTTTCTTGCACTGGCACTTGTACATTCTTTTCTAGGTTTGGCACACAGATAACACAGACACTACCCCTTTAAACACAAACTTTCAAGCATGGATCCCGTCGAGTACGACGGACAATCTGGGTGCTAATACCTTCCCAGGTTGTAACCAACCCCCTTTCTCAGTTTCTCTGGTTCGCGATCGTCTTATCCATGTCTTTCCAGGTTTATGCAGCATTACCTTTCCTTCGGGATAAAAATTCCTAGTTGGCGACTCTTTTCAGTTCATTTTCATGTTCTCCTCCTTCGCCGACCGTTCGCGTCTGTATCCCTCTTGGCCAGGTGTCATTTGGTGGGAGCGACAACTTGACGACTCTTCCGAGGAACCTTATACTGCAACCAGGGCTTCTGGTTCTTTTTGTGGGTTCCTCCTAGCGTTTGTTTGCTTTGTGTTTACTGGGGTGTTATGTGCTATTTGTGTTTATTTATTTTGCTTTATTTATTGCTTTATGTACAGCTTTATTTACTGCTTTTATTTACAATTTTATGCATATTTCATACTGTCATTATCACTGTGCTGGATCTGGTTTTCTTTGGTGGGTGGGGTTCCACTAAGTGATTAAGGTCCTATACCTGGGACCTGAGTGACACCTAGGCTAGAGTGGTTCATGTTCTTTCCCATTCCATTTCGGTCTGGTGCGGGAATATGAAACACGGTTCAGATGTGGGTTTCTTCTTGAGAACTCTGTGCTACAGATTTCCTGTAGTGCTAGGGCTATCTGGGAAGTCTGCTAAGTCTGGATGACCTTTATTATGACCTTCAGAATCTGGGGTGAATTAGAGGAGGATTTTTTATGGTTATTGTAAACACTGTACCTCCGGGTTAGAAGTGTTTACACTTATCATAACTGATCCAAGTCTGAGGATCCTTGTTCTAGAAAATTACATGTGAGGGGGGTTGGATTGTTTATAGGTTTGCAGGAACCCTTTGGCCACATCATACCCTGTTACTGTTTTGTTTAAGAATACTCCACTTTGGACATGTTCTTGTGATTAACCCTGGATATGTGACTCTTTATTTGAGTCCCCCACCTTGGTTACTAGTTTTCTGAGCCTTCGTCCGGACCATTGAACATATATGGACCTTATACCAAGACAGATAATCAGATCCAGCTCTTGATCACAAACCCTTGCATATCATTTGCATATATCATCATTGCATCATTTAACATTTGTTTATTTGTTTTTCAGGGTATCCACCTCATTATATCTTGGTTTGGTTTTGACCCTTTCTACTGCTTAGACCTCTACTTCAACTATCTCCTTCAGCACCTCCTTCAGTCTGTCAGAGACTCACCTGCATCAGTCTGTCAGAGACTTACCTTCAACTTTTCAGTCTGTGATCTTCATCAACATTTATCTTCAGCTTCTTCATCAGCACTCATGGATATTCCAAGGAAAAGCAACATATCTTATCACTTCTTTGAGCGCATATTGACTGGTATCAGGCAGGTCTAGTCACTTATCACACCTGACCACATCCCACTATTTAGAGAGCACTATGGGGGTATTTTGGACCTGGTTATGGATCTTGATTCTTCTCAGAGAAGCATGATCCACACATGCTTGCAGTTCTATGACCCTCCACTCAGGTGCTTCACCTTTCCTGACTTTCAGATAGGGCCTCTATTGGAGGAATTTTCTTTGTTGATTGGAGTGCCTATCAGAGGAGGGATCCCCTTCAACCCAGAGATGAATGCTCCCAGAAGTGAAGAGATAGCAAGGGCATTGCATTTGGAGCCTGCCCTTATTGAGCAAAACATGACAACAAAAGCTGGGATTCCTGGTTTACATATGGACTTCTTGATTTCTCAGGCCACCCTGAAGGCTGCATTGGGAGAATGGAGGGAAGTCTGTGCACTTTTACTCTTGGCTACTCAGACACCTGCCTAAATCAGATGCCTTCTTGAACCCACACCAGCAGAAGAATTGGGCCAAAAGGTTCATTGCCTTAACATCAGCTGATATCAGATGGTGCACCCAGAGCACCAAAGGCAAGGATATTATTACCAGCTGTGGACAATACCCTAATGTGCCTCTAATAGGAGTAAAAGGTTGCATCAACTACAACCCTTTACTGTTTAAGAGACAATTGGGATATGCCTTAGTTCACCCTCCCAGAGGACAGGATTTAGCTGAGACCCTATACTGCAAAGTGCAACCTAATTCAGCTGTTGTCAGGCAAGCTGCCTGGGCTTGGGACAACATCCAGACAAAAGGGACAACCGTCCTTGGAAGATGTAACAATGTTGCTTCAGCTCAGTACTCAGACTGGTCCCGTACTAGAGCTCAGATCACCAGGATGCCTTTCACCTTGGAAGACACACCTGGACCATCTACAGTACAGCCTACAACAACTGTTAGCCTGAAGGAATTTGAAAAGCTGAAAAAGAGGAATAATTAGCTATCTGAGGCCCTGAAGAAGACTCTTTGGGAAAGAAATGACGGTCGTCTGGACATTGAAAGATTGGAAAGACTCAAGACTGAGCATCTGACCAAGATTGAGAGGACAAATGACTACATAAGGAAAGCAAGAGTCGGGGAACAAATATTGAAGAATGCCTGCAAGGAGGCCAAGATTCAGAAAACTAGGGTTGAGCATTACCTAGAGGAGAGCTAGGCTAGGTGGATCAGGATCACCGAAGCCCGTGCACAAGAAGATCAGAGGACTCAGGCCAAGATTGAGCAGCTGGAGGCCAATGAGAAGAAGCAGCAGGAAGCTTTGTTGGCAGCTCAGAAGGAGATATAAGAATTGAAGCTCCGAGCGGGGTTAAAGAGATCAAAGGATCAGGACAGGCATAAGAAGCTGACTAATGCCATTGCTACCAGGAACCTCCTCATTAGGACCATTACAGAGCACCCAGCTGGTCCGGTGACTGAGGCACTCCTGAAGGAGGTCAGGGAGGATGACTATGGATTGGATGTCTGATTCCTCTTTGCTTGTTTTTCTTTTCTTTTGATGTACTTTTCCTTTTTGTTGTATTTTTGACCCACCATGGGCATGTATTGTAAACAGACTACGTATTTTCATTATTTGTAATATATCAGTTTGTTTTATTTTGGTGGGCTTCTTTTCTCAACATTGTCTCTCCCAAAAAGATGAGACTGAGCTCAAATATGGTACAGACGCGAATGGTCGGCGAAAGAGGACTGAGAACACACAGGAGTGAACTCAGGGGAAAGGAAAGAGTCGCCAGCTAGGCATTTTTATCCCGGAGGAAAGGCAATGCTGCATAGACCTAGAAAGATATGGATAAGACGGTTGCGAACCAGAGATACTGAGAAAGGGGGTTGGTTACAACCTGGGAAGGTATTAGCACCCAGATTGTCCGTCGTACTCGACGGGATCCACGCTTAAAAGATTTGTATTTTAAAGGGGTAGTGTCAGTGCAATCTGTGTATAAAAGAGCTGGAAAAGATGTACAGGTGTCTGTGTAGAAGAAGTGTAAAGTGTAATATAAAAGTGTCAGTGCAAGAAATGAGTAAAGTGCTCAAGACTAGGAGGCTTAAAGAATAAGGCTGGAAAGAGGGGGAATATACAGAGACTTTTGTTCGATAACTGTTAAGTTATGCCTACGTATCCTCTCGTGCAATGAGGAAGTCAGAACACCGTAGTTCGACCCAAAGAGACTGAAAAATGAATTGGCTTGTGAACTGCTTGCTTGTCTATGCTCAAGTGTATGACCTGTCTGGCTCAGGTGCAAACTGTCTTGCATTAGACGGAAGAAGCGAGTTCTCGTTTATGAATGAAGGTGATGAGAAAAGAATCCCGGAGGAGACGATTATTGTTTGTTTTTGAGTTTTAAGTCTTTTATTGCTTTTGGAAGTTTGTCATAAGTTAATGAGCTTAAGCCTAAACCAATGGATTTAGTAAACTCATCACATCTTCCCTCTGATTAGGGGTAATGAGAATACCTTAAATGTGAAGTCAGCTTCTCACACTTAATCACCATGATGTAGGATTGAGATCATTAACCTACTTGTGATTATTAGATGTTTTTGGGTATTTTGTTTAGCGTTAAGTAATGAGATTAAGCCATAATCAAGGATTAAACAGACTCATTACACCATCCTAATAGAAGGATAATAGATGAGAATGTTTGAGCTGAGGAAAGCTCCTCAGCTTAATCCATGATTAGGGATTAAACTCATGACAAAACAAAGCCTTTATTACATGGATTTTAGTTAATGGTATAATGAAGAAGTGATTTTTATTGTTTGTAAGACAACTTGAGGGGGACTTGTCCATTAACACTAGGGTTAGTCCTTCTTAACCAATTAAGGAAGAAATAGAACCCTAATGCAAGGCCCAAGTTACAAGCTTGATGTCTTGATGATTATTAGATGGATTGATTAAAGGAGTTAAACACATTAAGGGTTTAACACTTAGGATTAAAGTTATACACCCCATCCTAGTAGAAGGATGCAGGCATAAGCTTAATCACAAAGCCTTAAAGCCTTTAGGGTTTAGTCCTTGGTTATGAGATGAGAAGAGAAGACTCAAAGAGACTCAAAGGTAAAAGCTAAATGGGGGGACTAATAAAAACCCTAATTATTGTCATGCTTGGTTGTTCCTAAGGTTTGTGAGGTTAAGAAAGATCTTCAAAGGAACCACCAGGAAGCAGATGAAAGGAGCAAAGAGAAGCAAAGTAACTTGCTTCATTTAAGAAGACAAGTCACTTGAAGAAAGAAAGTAAGAAGAAGAAGAAAGAGCAAGCTCAATCTCAAACACAAGATAAAATGCAGCAATGATGCATAAGGGAGATGAAAAGAGATTGTGAGAAGTGAAGGCAAATTCACTTCTCAAAGCAACTTACCACATGAAAAGTTAGTGAAAGGAATGCAATGCAATGCAAAATGAGATGAAATGACATGATACCAATCAAGACCAGAAGCATATACATGATTTCAATGATGCTAATAGATGATGCAAGCATGAAACAAGGCATGGAGATGATCATACAAGCATATGGATGCAAATGAAGCATGCTTAGAAACATGAACATACATGAAAAGTTATGGAATGCAAATGACATACAAACTGACAAATGAAAGATGAAATGATCAAACATGCTTCTAATATGTCCTAAGATGTCTAATGAATCAAATGGATGCATAGAATGTCATGGCAAGTCATGGTATGCAAGCAAATGCAAGATGAATGCAAAAGGAAGCCCAAATTAGGGTTTATGATCAACAAAAATCAAAACCAGAAGCAAACATCGAGATAAAAAATTGAAAATGCATTCAAGGGAACCCTAAACCTATACAAACTCACTGCCCAAAGGAGGGGATCCAATTCTTAACCTAGTGGAAGTTATGAATTTCTTAAGATTTCTAGGGTTTTAAGGTACCTTGTCAAGAAAAAAGTCAAACAAATTGAAAATGCAAGATCAAATCATGCCAATTTAATCCTATAAACTACATGATATGCAAGATGCAATGCAAAAAGAATCAAAGTCCAACTCTCAAAGACTAGGCAGAAATGAATTTTTGAACATTGGATCAAAATAATGCTTTAAAAAGAAATTAATTCCATGAAAAATTGTCAAAAGACATCAAGATCAAAAAAGAAATTTGGTTTGAGGGTTGTACAATGTTTTTAAATGATTTTAAATGTTTCATGAATTTTTTGGTGATTTTTAAATACCTAAAAGTATTTTTAATTAATTAATTCTCATTAATTAATTAAAAATAAACTTTTAAATGATTAAAAATATTTTTTAATGCAAAAAAATAAAAATAAAAATGTTTTTGGTTTCTGAAAATTAATAAAAGGTTGTATAAAAATTTTCAGAATTTTTAAAAATGTTTTACTATTTTAAATAAATGAAGAAAACAAATGGAATAAAATGAAAATAAAATGAATTAAAATGAAAAGTATGCGCATCCAGTGGCCAGGATTCAAACTCAGGAAGGAGGGAAAGACTGCGCGCCAGATCCAAGGGTTGTCATTCAAACTGACTAAAATGACTTAATTAATTTAATTAATTGAGATTAGGGCTAAGTGGAAGATCTGGGCCATTAAGCACGCGCGGGAATTGACTAAGTCAGCCTATCCTACGCACCAAATTCAAACTGCATTTAATTACAGGGATTAGCCCTAATTACTTTCAGGTGGCCGGAGAAGACTTTCGGTCGTCTTCTCCGGAAAGACCCTCACATGAAAGTTGCTAAAATCCCCAAAACTTCATGAAAATGAAAACTAAAAGCCCAGAAATCATCCCCATGCGAAACTAAATCAAAACCCCCACACAAACATCATTTTTCATTCATTAATCATGCGAATCGAAGCAAAACATGTTTAGGTCAGTAAAGTTTCAGAGCATTCATACATCATGGTTTCTCAACCATTTTCAAAAATAATCACATCCCCATGATTAGGGGAGTGCATAGAAGCATTTAAGAACTCAAAATGGAGTTTTTGGAAAAAAGTTTGAGATGGCTACCTGAACTGAAGCTTTGGTTTCTGGTACTTTCTGGCTGGTTTCTTGCTTTCAATCAACTCCACTGGACCCCTTGAGAAGCTTTCAATGCTTGTTTGAAGTTTATAATGGATGGTTTGAAAGATGGCAGAAGTTCTGTTCAAGGTGGGATGGAAATCGTATTTCTGATTCAGGGAGTTTTAGGCTATGGTGATGGGTGGTTTTTGGTCAGTGAAGTATGCTGAGTTGATTTGTGAAGTTGGTTTGTGTGTTTGCAGCTTGTGGAGAGTTTTTCGAAAGCTTTTGCAAAATGGGGTGAAAATGAGAGAGCTATGTTGGAGAGTGTTTCAGGCTTGTGTTGTATGTGCTTTGGCTTGCTTTTGGTTTGTATAAACAAATGGGATTGGTCAGATGAGTTGATGTGTGCTTTTGTGATTGGTATGGCTCAAGTTGCCAAAATGTCAAATTTGTGTAAGAGAGGCATGGGCTACTAGCTAGCCAAGGACAGATGGGGTGTCCTGCGCAGCAAGATGTATGGAGAACCATAGGATTGGTTGTGAAGTCAGCAAGCAAGTGGATTCACACTTGAGTGAGTTTTTGCAACTTGCTTCACTTTTGTTTCCTTTGAGAAATCTTGCTCCATAAGTCATGAAGATGAGTGATCTCTTGGCCCATTCTGATTTTTAGATGTTATATGATCATGTTGTGAAGAAATGATACACATTTGAGGCCTTTAGAACACTTGAACAAACCATTTTGCAAAATGTCTCTTTGGTAGAAAACTTCAAATTTTGTGATTTTAGCCAACTTTGACAAGCCATAGCTTTTGATCCAAAATGAATTAGGTCATGTTCTTGTACTTTTTGAAAAGGGAATGATCCATTATACAACTTTCATGACCAAAGTTTTTCCATTTGAAGCATTTTTGAATCAAAAAGCAAGGGTTGAAAAAGTTTCCCAAAATGGCAATTTCATTAAAAGTCAAACTTTCCCAAAAAGTCAACTTTGCAAATGACTTGACATTCTTCAATTTTGTGAACTTCCAACATCTTCCATGATCAAATAAAGATCATACACAATCAAAATGATGATGAACACCCTTTGGTTGGGTCATTGGGGGCCTCAGATGCCCTGATTTTACATTGACTTGCTTGAAAAGTCAACTCTTGATCAGATGACTTCCCCATGGAATTTCTTCATGAAAATTGTTATGCATGCTCCCTATACCATATAGAGACCAATAGAAACAAGAATGACCAAAAAATTTGGAGTTATGGCCTCTGAAACCAAAACCCTAATTCTAGGTCATCTGTGCAGTTAAACCTGGCTCTGCTTCCATGCCATTCTCAGTTCTTGTGATTCTTTGGCATTATTGACTTTGAGGGGATATAATATGATGCTTGAACATACATGGACCTCTTTGAAGTGATTGATGATCCTTGGAGTGGCTCAAGAAGCTCTTGGGTTGCTCAGATCACAAACCCTAGATGCAGATGACTTAGAACCAATGCAATGAATCAAGAATGTAATATGAGATGGTATGATTGAGTTTATGTATATGAAATGATCACAAGCCATGGTGTGAATGGGTGAGGGCAAATTTGGGGTGTTTACAGCTGCCCCTATTCAAACATGAGTTAGCTGTGCAGGATGTAAGCAGCGGCTTAACAGGCTAACAAGATAACTTGTGGTTGAATACCAAAGACAGTCCAAAATTTGCACTCACAGAATGAAGAAGAAAAGGGATATAGATTGTAAAAGAAAATAAAGTATATTGTAAAGTGTGGGCGACGGAGGACGACCGTCGAGCAGAGGACGACTGCTGGGGAATGAGCAATGACGGGGACGGCCGACATGCTGGGGAGAGTGTGTGAAGTAAAGCAATGACGGGGACGACCGACATGCTGGGGATAAAAGGGGTTATGATGGGGACGGCCATCAAGTAAAGCTATAAGATTCTCTGGGGATTAATGAAAAATGATGGGGACGGCCATCAAGTTCATAAAGTAATGTAAACAAACGATGGGGACGGCCATCGGGCTAAACTGATGAAGGACGATCATCAGGAAAAGGAAAAGGGACCACGACAGGGACGACCATCGGGTTAAAGAATAAATGAAATAATGATGAGGGAAGGTCATCAAAGGTGAAGGACGATCACCTAGCAGGGGACGGCTGCTCTGTTGGGGATAAGATGAGGGACGGTCATCTAAGGTGAAGAACGATCACCTGGCAGGGTACGGCTGCCGTAAGTATCGCGACATGGGACGAATGCCGGATAAAAGGTCAACGATGGGGACGGCCATCGGTCGAGCATGATGAAGGACGATCATCAAGAGGTGAAGGACGATCACCTAGTAGGGGACGACTGCTCTCAAGGTTTATCATGACATAGGATGAATGTCAGATAAAGATCAACGATGGGGACGACCATCGGTTAAAATGATGAAGGACGATCATCAAAAGGTGAAGGACGATCACCTAGCAGGGGACGGCTGCTAAATATCACGACACAGGACGAATGTCGGATAGAAAAGGTCGACGATGGGGACGGCCATCGGTCGAGCATGATGAAGGACGATCATCAAGAGGTGAAGGACGATCACCTAGCAGGGTACGGCTGCTCTCAGGGTTTATCATGACATAGGGCGAATGTCAGACAGAAAAGAAATTTTGTCTTGCGGGCGATCTACTGGGGAAGAGTAAACACGGGCGAGTGTTTATATCCAAGAAATAAAGGGTATAAGTGTTTTGACGTTGTGTATAGATTAAAGATGCGGACTAGCATCCCTAAGACTATGATACGGACGAGTATCGGGTAGAAGCAAGTACTGACACGTGCTCGGAGATGATGATACGGACGAGTATCAACCGGTTAACAAGGAACACGGACGAGTGTTGAATCTGAGGGGACTCTTCTGGGGAAAAGTAGGCACAAACGAGTGTCTAAATTCAAGAAGGCATGAGTGTTTGACACAGTGTATGGATTAAAGATGCGGACGAGCATCCTTAAGACTATGATACGGACGAGTATCAGGTAGAAACAAACGCTTGTCGCATGTTCTGAGATGATGGTACAGACGAGTACCAACTGGTTAATAAAGAACACGGACGAGTGTCGAATCTGCGGGGATATAAATGGTGTATACAAGATACGGACGAGTATCTGTATAAGTGAAATATGAGTAATACGTATGAGCGGTGTATAGATGAGTGTTTACCCTGCTGGGGAGAGTGACACGGACGAGTGTCAAAAGGAGAAAAGTATAGTATAAACAAATATCTGATATACAAAGTGTATGGGTTGCTGTGTTGGGGAATGTGACACGGACGAGTGTCAAGGAATTGCATATATATGCATCTGTGAGTACAAAGAGGACGCTTTGGTCTTTTATTGGGGATATGACACGGACGGGTGCCACAAGGAGTATATACCGATGTTTGTGAGTGTAGGGCAACTGCTTTAGCTGTAGTTCTCCGCTGGGGAATCTGGGGAGCATTCCGTATATTGTTGATGGATTGTCATTATTCACAATTGCTTGGTTCAGAACATGGCTTATGATTATGCAATATGTTGGATTTTTGCCGTAATGCTCCGTGTTAGACGGAATGCTACGCTTTGCGGGGTGAATATGATGCGAATGCTATGATTATGCAAGGATACCAATCCGGGATTCGGATCCCGTTGCTGTGAAGGTCTCTAGTTGAACTGTTTGAAATGGACATCCCAGCTGGGGATGAGATAATTGGTAGGTCTGACGAGATGTATCTGCTTGGGGGAATAGGTCACTGATAGACCCATTCTTGGCAATAAGGGACCCAGCTGGGGTTTTTAGAAGCTTTCATCACTCTGTTGTGATTCCTTCATGCGTTGCTCTTTCTGATAGAGGCTGAAACTCTGTGGGGAAGTGGTTCCCTGGCTTTTGTATTTGGCTGAGGAGGAAGAATGATTGGCACCTCGGCCGGGAGAAATAACAAGTGGCAACTCAGCTGGGGAGAAAACACTTCGGGTGCTAAGACTGAGTGAGTATTGATTTGCCAGCTTGCTGGGGTGAAGCTTACATGCCCCATGTTGCGCTTTGAATACCTGCAATCCTGCAAAGACAGAGGGACGCCCAAGTAACCCCGAGGTATCCCTTACTGGATCCCATCATGAGAGTTCGGACACTCCCGTGAATAAGTATATTTCCCGTAAGCACGTAGTTTCAGAAAGGCGCATCTGTATTTATGCAATCGATATTTTAATGACATCAGACATTTTTGCAAATGAAAATAAAATGTGCGAGACGATGTGTGACTGAAAATCTGATTTTATTAATTTGTACGCCCTGAATTGGCAAGATACAGTCAAGGAAACAAATCCCCTAAAATGAGGAGATTGTTACAAATTGAGAAACAAAATGCTGGCAATGTTGACGACGCTTCAAGGAGCTTCCCTTTTGCTATGACTCGTATGACATTTGACGTTCTTTTCGTCTCGCTTTCTGAAGGAGGCTGATTCTGAGAGAAGCTTGATCTTTTCGGGGCTTACCAAGTTGTAGGTGATACGGACGAATTCAACATGCAGTTGTTCGCTTATTCCCTTATTTTGCATGGATCGCCCTTTCGGGTTTTCAATCCATCAGGATACCCATTTTTGCCTGAGTTGTCCAATGCGGCTTTTCAACTCAGCGGGTGTACATTTTTTGTTTATTTTCCCTTATTTTTGCCCGAGTCTTTTATTCTGTTTTTGACTCGCCGGGATGCCCTATTTTTGCCTGGACTTACATTCTGTTTTTATGTCCAGCGGGTCATTTTTATGCGAAGTATTTTTTAACTGCATCTGAATTCACAGGGGACGGGAAGTCTTCACCATCCATGGTGCTGAGCATGAGTGCTCCACCCGAGAAAACTTTCTTTACTACAAATGGTCCTTCATAATTCGGAGTCCATTTGCCCCTGTGGTCTGTATGAGGAGGGAGGATTCTTTTCAGCAAGAGATCTCCTATTTGGTACTCTCGGAGCCTGACTTTTTGATCGAAGGCTTTCTTCATTCTTTTCTGATATAGCTGTCCATGGCAGATTGCAGCCAATCTTTTCTCTTCAATCAGACTTAGTTGCTCGTATCGGGATCGGACCCATTCTGCTTCGTTCAATTTAACATCCATCAGCACTCGTAAGGAGGGTAATTCAACTTCAACAGGTAGGACTACTTCCATACCATACACAAGCTGGTACGGTGTTGCCCCAGTGGATGTTCTGATTGACGTACGATACCCATGCAAGGCAAACGGTAGCATTTCATGCCAGTCTTTGTAGGTGACTACCATCTTCTGCACAATCTTCTTGATATTTTTATTAGCTGCCTCAACAGCGCCATTCATCTTTGGCCTGTAAGGAGAAGAATTGTGGTGTTGGATCTTGAAGTCCCGGCATAGCTCTGCCATCATTTTGTTGTTTAAGTTGGAACCATTATCAGTAATGATTCGCTCGGGAACTCCGTATCGACAAATGATATCTCTCTTCAGAAATATGGCTACCACCTGTCTTGTAACATTGGCATAGGAAGCTGCTTCAACCCACTTGGTGAAATAGTCAATAGCAACCAGGATGAATCTGTGGCCGTTTGAAGCAGTTGGTTCGATCTTGCCAATCATATCAATGCCCCACATGGCAAAGGGCCAGGGTGAAGACATCACATTCAAAGGATTGGGAGGCACATGCACCTTATCCGCATAGATCTGGCATTTATGGCATTTTCTGGCATAGGCACAACAGTCAGCATCCATTGTGATCCAGTAATAGCCTGATCTTAGCAACTTCTTAGCCATGGCATGCCCCCCTGCATGGGTACCAAAGGATCCTTCGTGCACCTCGTGCATCAACAAGTCTGCTTCTGTTCTATCAACGCATCTGAGGAGTACCATATCAAAGTTTCTCTTGTACAGGGAACCATCAGTGTTCAGAAAGAAACTACCAGCAAGCCTTCTCAAAGTCTTTTTATCATTGGGAGATGCCCCAGGTGGGTATGTTTGATCCTCCAAGAAGCACTTAATGTCATGGAACCAAGGCTTATCATCTTTGACAACATCTGCTGCGAACACGTATGCTGGTCTGTCAAGTCTGGACACTGAAATTTGAGGTACAAAGTTGGCAGCTTGCACTTTGATCATGGATGAAATGGTTGCCAGAGCATCTGCAAACTGATTCTCGTCCCGAGGGATGTACTCAAGCTTGACTGTTGTGAAGAAAGTCAATAACCTCCTTGTATAATCCCTGTAAGTTATCAAATGATCCTGGTGTGTGTACCATTTGCCATTGGTTTGATTGATTACCAGAGCTGAATCCCCAAACACAGTCAAAGTCTTGATCCTGAGGTCAATGGCTTCCTCAAGACCCATAATGCAAGCTTCGTATTCAGCTTCGTTGTTAGTGCAGTTAAAGGTGAGCTTTGCCGAGAAAGGCATGTGAACCCCTTTAGGTGTAATGAGTACTGTACCAACACCACGACCATTCATATTAACGGCCCCATCAAACATCATAGTCCATTCTTCCTCCGAGTCAGGCCCTTCAGTGTGAACAGGCTCTTCATGATCCTTTGGTTTTATGAACATGATGTCTTCATCAGGGAAGTCAAATCTCATAGGCTGGTAATCATCAATAGGTTGCTCAGCAAGATATTCAGACAATACACTGCCCTTGATGGCTTTCTGGGAGGTGTATTGGATGTCATATTCTGTGAGGATCATTTGCCATCTTGCAACCCGTCCGGTAAGTGCTGGCTTCTCGAAAATGTACTTAACTGGGTCCATTTTTGATATCAATAAGGTAGTGTGGGTCAACATAACTGTCTCAGTCGGCGAGCAGCCCACGCTAAAGCACAACAAGTTTTCTCGAGCAGTGAATAACATTGTTCACAGTCGGTAAACTTTTTGCTCAGGTAGTATATTGCATACTCTTTTCGACCAGACTCGTCATGCTGGCCCAACACACACCCCATCGAGTCTTCTAATACTGTCAAGTACATGATTAGAGGTCTTCCTTCCACTAGAGGCATAAGGATTGGAGGCTCTTGCAAGTACTCCTTGATCTTGTCAAAAGCCCTCTGGCAGTCTTCGTTCCACCTGACCGTCTGTTCTTTTCTTAACAGTTTGAACAAGGGTTCACAGGTTGCAGTAAAGTGAGATATGAACCTGGAAATGTAATTCAATCTACCTAGAAACCCTCGAACTTCTTTTTCTAACTTCGGTGCAGGCATTTCTTGAATGGCTTTGACTTTATCGGGGTCAACCTCGATCCCTTTCTCGCTTACATTCTGTTTTTATGTCCAGCGGGTCATTTTTATGGGAAGTATTTTTTAACTGCATCTGAATTCACAGGGGACGGGAAGTCTTCACCATCCATGGTGCTGAGCATGAGTGCTCTACCCGTGAAAACATTCTTTACTACAAATGGTCCTTCATAATTCGGAGTCCATTTGCCCCTGTGGTCTGTATGAGGAGGGAGGATTCTTTTCAGCACAAGATCTCCTATTTGGTACTCTCGGAGCCTGACTTTTTGATCGAAGGCTTTCTTCATTCTTTTCTGATATAGCTGTCCATGGCAGATTGCAGCCAATCTTTTCTCTTCAATCAGACTTAGTTTCTCGTATCGGGATCGGACCCATTCTGCTTCGTTCAATTTAACATCCATCAGCACTCGTAAGGAGGGTAATTCAACTTCAACAGGTAGGACTACTTCCATACCATACACAAGCTGGTACGGTGTTGCCCCAGTGGATGTTCTGATTGACGTACGATACCCATGCAAGGAAAACGGTAGCATTTCATGCCAGTCTTTGTAGGTGACTACCATCTTCTGCACAATCTTCTTGATATTTTTATTAGCTGCCTCAACAGCGCCATTCATCTTTGGCCTGTAAGGAGAAGAATTGTGGTGTTGGATCTTGAAGTCCCGACATAGCTCTGCCATCATTTTGTTGTTTAAGTTGGAACCATTATCAGTAATGATTCGCTCGGGAACTCCGTATCGACAAATGATATCTCTCTTCAGAAATATGGCTACCACCTGTCTTGTAACATTGGCATAGGAAGCTGCTTCAACCCACTTGGTGAAATAGTCAATAGCAACCAGGATGAATCTGTGGCCTTTTGAAGCAGTTGGTTCGATCTTGCCAATCATATCAATGCCCCACATGGCAAAGGGCCAGGGTGAAGACATCACATTCAAAGGATTGGGAGG
Organism: Lathyrus aphaca; assembly: GCA_963966055.1. NCBI lineage: Eukaryota > Viridiplantae > Streptophyta > Magnoliopsida > Fabales > Fabaceae > Lathyrus > Lathyrus aphaca. Next base: position 266,400,098 of record OZ014523.1, on the reverse strand, counting down.
CACATGCACCTTATCCGCATAGATCTGGCATTTATGGCATTTTCTGGCATAGGCACAACAGTCAGCATCCATTGTGATCCAGTAATAGCCTGATCTTAGCAACTTCTTAGCCATGGAATGCCCCCCCTGCATGGGTATCAAAGGATCCTTCGTGCACCTCGTGCATCAACAAGTCTGCTTCTGTTCTATCAACGCATCTGAGGAGTACCATATCAAAGTTTCTCTTGTACAGGGAACCATCAGTGTTCAGAAAGAAACTACCAGCAAGCCTTCTCAAAGTCTTTTTATCATTGGGAGATGCCCCAGGTGGGTATGTTTGATCCTCCAAGAAGCACTTAATGTCATGGAACCAAGGCTTATCATCTTTGACAACATCTGCTGCGAACACGTATGCTGGTCTGTCAAGTCTGGACACTGAAATTTGAGGTACAAAGTTGGCAGCTTGCACTTTGATCATGGATGAAATGGTTGCTAGAGCATCTGCAAACTGATTCTCGTCCCGAGGGATGTACTAAAGCTTGACTGTTGTGAAGAAAGTCAATAACCTCCTTGTATAATTCCTGTAAGGTATCAAATGATCCTGGTGTGTGTACCATTTGCCATTGGTTTGATTGATTACCAGAGCTGAATCCCCAAACACAGTCAAAGTCTTGATCCTGAGGTCAATGGCTTCCTCAAGACCCATAATGCAAGCTTCGTATTCAGCTTCGTTGTTAGTGCAGTTAAAGGTGAGCTTTGCCGAGAAAGGCATGTGAACCCCTTTAGGTGTAATGAGTACTGTACCAACACCACGACCATTCATATTAACGACCCCATCAAACATCATAGTCCATTCTTCCTCCGGGTCAGGCCCTTCAGTGTGAACAGGCTCTTCATGATCCTTTGCTTTTATGAACATGCTGTCTTCATCAGGGAAGTCAAATCTCATAGGCTGGTAATCATCAATAGGTTGCTCAGCAAGATATTCAGACAATACACCGCCCTTGATGGCTTTCTGGGAGGTGTATTGGATGTCATATTCTGTGAGGATCATTTGTCATCTTGCAACCCGTCCGGTAAGTGCTGGCTTCTCGAAAATGTACTTAACTGGGTCCATTTTTGATATCAATAAGGTAGTGTGGGTCAACATATACTGTCTCAGTCGGCGAGCAGCCCACGCTAAAGCACAACAAGTTTTCTCGAGCAGTGAATAACGTTGTTCACAGTCGGTAAACTTTTTGCTCAGGTAGTATATTGCATACTCTTTTCGACCAGACTCGTCATGCTGGCCCAACACACACCCCATCGACTCTTCTAATACTGTCAAGTACATGATTAGAGGTCTTCCTTCCACTGGAGGCATAAGGATTGGAGGCTCTTGCAAGTACTCCTTGATCTTGTCAAAAGCCCTCTGGCAGTCTTCGTTCCACCTGACCGTCTGTTCTTTTCTTAACAGTTTGAACAAGGGTTCACAGGTTGCAGTAAAGTGAGATATGAACCTGGAAATGTAATTCAATCTACCTAGAAACCCTCAAACTTCTTTTTCTGACTTCGGTGCAGGCATTTCTTGAATGGCTTTGACTTTATCGGGGTCAACCTCGATCCCTTTCTCGCTTACAATAAAACCCAGCAGCTTACCAGATCGCACCCCGAATGTGCACTTGTTGGGGTTCAACTTCAGTTGGTACTTCCTCAGACGCTTGAATAACTTCAACAGATTCACCAGGTGGTCTTCTTCTGTGAGGGACTTGGCAATCATGTCATCCACATAACACTCGATTTCTTTATGGATCATGTCGTGGAATAATGTTACCATAGCCCATTGATATGTTGCACCAGCATTCTTCAGTCCGAATGGCATCACTTTATAACAGAACGTGCCCCAAGGTGTGATGAAAGTTGTCTTCTCCATGTCTTCAGGTGACATCTTGATTTGATTGTATCCTGAAAACCCATCCATGAAGGAGAACACCGAGAACTGAGCCGTATTGTCGACCAATACATCAATGTGAGGTAATGGGAAGTCATCTTTTGGGCTAGCTCTGTTCAGGTCCCGGTAATCCACGCACATCCTCACCTTGCCGTCTTTCTTAGGAACAGGTACAATGTTAGCAACCCACGGTGGATAACTAGTCACATCAAGGAACCCGACATCCCACTGTTTTTGTACCTCTTCCTTTATCTTCATTGCCATATCTGGGCGAGTACGGCGCAGTTTCTGTTTGACCGGTGGGCAATCTTCTCTTAGAGGCAGCTTGTGCATAACAATGTCGGTGTCCAACCCCGGCATATCCTGATAAGACCAAGCAAACACATCCACATACTCTCGTAGCAGATCAATCAGTTGTCCCTTCACTGAGTCTTGTAAGCAAGCCCCGATTTTAACTTCTTTCACATCCTCATTTGTACCAAGATTAATCGTTTCGACCTCCTCCTGATGAGGAGTAATAAACTTCTCCTCTTGTCTTAACAACCTGGCTAGCTCTTCAGGAAGCTCATACTCTTCTTCAACCCTTTCATCAGCTTGATTGATTGGATTGTCAAAGTCATACGAAGTCATAGCCGTGCTGTTGTCAGTGCGGTCTGGAAGGCACTCTCTGCAAGGGTTCAGATTTGTTCATTTTAGTGATTTGATTTTAATCTTGTTTTAGAAAAGGTGAAATGAAGTTATCATTTTGAAAACATTGCCATTTATTTTTTGTACAAAAAGAAAAATGGAAAAACAGTGAGCGAAAAGGAAAAGACTCATTTGCAAAAGATGTCTGATTATCATTGATTGATCTATTTGCACAAAATTACAGATGGCCCGATTACAAAATGAGTCTTGTCATCTTGGGCAAGATGCAAGACTTGATGCATGCTTAAAAAATACAGGAAATAATAATTACTCTGCGGGAGTAACCCTTATAATTTCCTAGGAAGACCAGTTTGAGATACTGCTCCCCGGGATCCTTGGACGTATCCAGCTCTCCAGGTTGCTCATCTTCCGACTCATCTTCCAAGTTGTTTACTGCATCGGGGGTGAGCATCCCCCCACTGACAAAATTGGGCTTCTTAGCAGCCTCTGCTTGATCTTGTTGAGTTGGTTTGTAACCCAACCCAAATCTATCCTCTTTCTTTTCTACAGGCAGCAACTTGCCCCAGCCTTGGGCAGTCCCCTCTTCAACAACCTTCCGGGCTTGCTGATAAGATGTCATTGAGGTTCCAGGTACATCGGATGCTTCATTTATGTTCAAGGCCTCAAACCCTTGACTCATAGTTTCGTGGATCTCCCCATCCATCTCAATGTATTTGTATGTAGCCAGATGGCTAACAAAGATATCTTCTTCACCACAAATGGTGATGATCTGGCCCTCCCAATCGAATTTTAAATTCTGGTGAAGGGTAGACGTAACTGCGCCAGCGGCATGAATCCAAGGTCTACCCAACAAACAGCTGTAGGCCGGCTGTATGTCCATCACGTAGAAGGTAATTTTAAACGTCTGTGGGCCAATCATCACAGGTAGATCGATCTCCCCTAGCACTGATCTCTTAGAGCCGTCAAATGCTCTCACTACCAAATTACTTAGACGCAAGGCCAAGCCATCATACTCCAGCTTCACCAAGGCTTTCTTTGGTAAGACATTGAGTGAAGACCCAGTGTCTACCAGTACATGTGATAGAACAACACCCTTGCATTCTAGGGTGATGTGTAAAGCCTTATTGTGGTTACAACCCTCAGTTGTTAAATCAGCATTGGTAAAACCCAATCCATGGCTGGTATTGACATTTGCTACCAGGGTCTCCAGCTGATTAACGGTGATCTCCTCTGGCACATATGCTGCGTGCAAGACTTTTAGTAATGCATTCCGGTGAGCTTCAGAACACATCAGCAAGGACAGGATGGAGATTTTTAAGGGAGTTTGGTGAAGCTGATCCACCACCTTGTAATCACTCCTCTTGATGATTCTCATAAACTCGTCCACATCTTGTTCAAAAGATGTCTTCTGTGTTTCTTTGAGAATGGGTTCTTCAACTATTACACTCTTTCCCTTTGCTTTGGCATCAGCTTCTGCTTCAACATTAGGTCTTTGTGATTGCGAGGCAAAAAGGCGTCCGCTTCTGGTGAAGCCTCCGCCTCCCCCGACATTATCAATCTGCGGAGAGGATGTTGAAGAGTCGAGAGTGATTTTCTCCCCATTGCAGTAAAGGTCAGAGCCATAATGCCAAGGGATGGCATTAGTGCTTTCATATGGAACAGGCCCAGGTACCGTGATGGTAACCGGGCTGACTGTAGCAGAGGAGGGTGTTGCAATAGTATGTGGATCATAGTAGATAGTAACTGGTGATATGGCAGGAGATGCCACTGCTTGTTGTTGAAAATTGTTGTTCGGAGGAATACCTGACGGATCGTAATAGATAGTGACTGCTGAGATATTTGCTGGTGTTGTAGGAGAAGATTCTGAATAGAGGGGTGCTGACGTTGTAGAAGTAATGTTTGTTGATATCTGGCTTGTTGAAGTGATATTCGAAGCCTTTGTTGATGAAACTGAGGAATTGTTTGGAATAATTGTTGTTGGATTGTAGGAGACTCTGGAACTGTTGTCGGAGAGATTGTTGGATTTGAAGGTATTGATGTTGTGATTTGAAGTAGGCCACTCTGGATAAGACCATCTATGCCGCTTCTTAAGTTATCACACCCATTTACCGAAATGTTGCAATAACCGCACCCGAGCTCACACCCAGGGAATATCTGGCATTCAAGGAGTTGAGCTTTAATCTCTACCAGGGGTGTCCGAATCTGCCCCACACTGGTTATCAAGTAAGACGACTTATCTTCTTCAATAGCATTGATTCTGGGCCCTCCATGGTTGGGCATGGGGTTTTTGTTGACATTTGGCGGGGGTGCAAAGTTTAGAGCTTTGGAATCTACCAGGTCTTGCACCTTCATCTGCAAAGCTCTGCACTTCTCTGTACTGTGGCCAGGTGCATTAGAGTGAAAAGCACATCTGGCATTGGCGTCGTAATTTCTTGGCAAACTGGAAGGATCTGGAGGTGCCAATGTCCTTAGCTCAACCAGGTTGAGTTTCAGGAGTTGTGGCAACAAAGCGGCATAAGGCATAGGGATCGGATCAATCACCCTATTGGCCTGAGATGGTCTCTGTTGAAATGGTCTTTGCTGATTGTTGTTGTTGTTGTTGTAGTTTCTCTGAGGAGGATACTGAGTTTGTTGCTGGTAATGGGGTTGTTGCTGTGGTTGATATGCGGGTTGCTGAGGAATTGGAGTGGGAATAGTGACAGCTGCCACTGACCTATGAACATACTGTGGTCTGCCCCTGTTGGCCTGAATAGCATTAGTCTCACCGGTTCTTCTTGGACCTACAAAAGGCTTTCTGGGGTTGCTGGACGAGCTCGCACCATTGTCGGAAATCTTACCCATCTTTAGTAGGCTCTCAATTCTTTCTCCAGCTATGACTACATCCGTGAAGCTGGTGGAAGAAAAGGCAGCTAGCCTATCAATGTATGTCCCTTGGAGGGTGTTCATAAACATGTCGACCATCTCCCTTTCCGACATGGGTGGCTGGACAGCAGCAGCAAGCTGTCTCCACCTCTGGGCGTCCGGAAGCTTTCTCTGGATGATTGAGACATTCCCATCAGGAGGGTCCTGTTGGGAGCCATATCCAAGTTGTACTGGTACTGTCTGATGAAGGCCTCAGCTAGGTCCTTCCAGCATCTGATGGTTGCTCTGGTTAAATGAGAGTACTATTCCCTTGAAGCTCCTGTTAAACTGTCCTCGAAATAAAACATCCACAGCTTTTCATCCATGGTGTATGCCTTCAGCCTCCCTAGAAAGGAGTGCAAGTGGGTTCGCGGACAGGAAGTTCCGTTGTACTTTTCAAAGCACTGAGGTTTAAACTTGTGAGGTATTCTTACCCCGTCCACTAAGCCCATGTCCATGACATCAAAACCCAAGGAGTTTTGAGACTCCAAGTGTAATACCTCAAAATTTGCCCTCTCATTTCCTCAACATTTTGCATAGCATTTTGCATATATGGATTCATAAAATAACCAAAAACATTGCATCATATATAGCATAGCCGAGGCGTGGGTATGTGATCAATGATCGGAGCAACCGAAAGTTATGAAGAGGCTACCGAAGGGCCACAAAGCTTCTCAACCTTGTGCAAAGGGTTCACAATATCCCACAAGTCTTCACTTGAAGCCACAAGTCATGGAAAGTTTTGGTTTGATTGAAGGAGGCAAGCAGTGCAATACTTCTTGAGGGAAAAGAGCCGAATTAGGGTTTCATTTCTACTGGGCTTCTACATAAATTTTTGAGTCGAAGTGGATTTCTTTGACTTATATATGATGTCAAGTGCCTAGGGTTCAAATCTCGTCCACAAATTCATTTTGGAAGGGGTTCGACTGGCCGGACGACGGAAAATCGAGGAATTGGAGAAAAGGCAATCGGGCTAGGTAAAAAGGGTCGACTCCGGACTTTTAAGATCGAGATCGTGAAATTAGGGTTACAATGATCCTATGGTTCAAACTTGATCAAGAAATGATGGAGGAATCATAGAAAAACCAAAGAAAAATCATTTGAAAGGTAGTTAGTTTCACCATTTCCCTCCACCTTTCCTTCCACTTTCTTTCCACACTTCCTTTCATTCTTTCCGTCTCATTTTTCCACTTCAATTCCACTCCATTTCCCTTGGAAACTTCCACCACCTTCCACCATCTTCTAGAGTGTTCCAAGGAATATTCCAAGGAATATTCCAAGGAATATTCCCTTTTCCAACCCTAACCCTAACTAACTTCCAAACCTAATTTTGGATCCCAAACCTAATATTTGGGCCCCAAACCCAAACCTAGCTCCTAGCCTAGTCTCTATTTAAGCCATTTTCATCCAAACAAAAAGGGTTGAACACCATTTTCCAATCTCACTCTTTGATAAGCACTTTTTTCTCTCACTTTTCCTCTCCCTCTCACCAAAGCTTTTTCAAATAAGCTCTTCAAGTTTCACATTGAAACTTGAAGATCTTGAAGCTTAAGCCTCCAACCTTCATATTTTGTGGATTGAAGAAGGATAAGCTACTGAATTTTGTGAGGATTATCGACTTATCAGAAGCACACGAAGATTCAAGCTCAAGAACGCATTTATTTTGCGATTTCTTGGTTTTCGGTTTTCTCTTCGATTCAAGCTCCGATTCTTGCAACAATCACCGAAGCACTCCTCCGCTTCGTAGGTTGGTGATCTTAATCATTTCTTCTTTAAGTTATTCTCTCCATCTCGCCATTTTTGGCATTCTTTAAGTGCTTTTCGCTTTGTTTAAAATCAATTCCGTTTCGATTATGTTTGCTTGTGATTTGTGATTTTGGTTGAATTTGGATTTAAGGTGTTAATAGATATAGGTTCTACCATGTGTAAATAAGCTCCAATTGAGTAGAAATTTGTGTTAGCATGATTAAGTGGGGGTTAGGATTGTTTAGAAGGAAGATTGTGGCCAAAAGCACTTTTTTCAAAAGCATTTTTCACTTTTTGTTCAGTGTTAACCGGTTAACCTATATGGTTAACCGGTTAACGCATGCGTTTTTGGCCAGAATGCTGTATTTTTCTGCCCGTTAACGGGTTAACCTATATGGTTAACCGGTTAACGCTGTTCATTTTTGGTTTTTTAGCCTATTTTCTTGCTCAATCTTGCTTCCTAGTGCCTCTAATGTTCATGTATGTTTAGGTAGTGATTTTAGGGAATTTTTGGGTCCATTTCCAGTAGCCAATTTATTTTTTTCGAGTCGTTTCGACATGATTCCATTTACTTTTCTATGTTTTGTGTTAAAGGTGCAAATGTGATATAAGTGATTCTTGATGTTGTTTGCTACACTTTAATCATTTGTTTCACATGTTAATTGCTTGCTTAAATCCAACATATGCTTCATGATTATTGTCATTGCTTGCTTGATTGATAAAGTGATTAAATACCATGTTGATTTTTTGCCAAAAGTGATTAAATGCTTCACATGTTCATGCAAGTTTCTTGTGCTTAATTGACCATATCTTAACATGAGTTCAATTCTGATTTTATGCCATGCATGTGTAACAATTGATGCTTGTAGTGATACTTGTTCAATCTCATGATAAAATGCTCATGTGTGCAAAATGAAAAAAGTATGTTTGTTCTTGATTGATCATTGTCATTTTTAATCAAATAAATGATGTAAATAAATTCACATGTTTGAGTTCATTTTGTGATGCATGTAGATTCATGTCAAGTGACATTAATGTGTTGTTTATCATTCACTTTGTGCACATAAATAAAAATAATCAAATTTGGATTTTGCATTTCATAGCTGTTTTTGTATATAGCTGCTGTAAGATACATGTTGTTGGTTATATTAGTATGATGTGTGTGACTTTCTACACCTACTTTTTCATGTTGCATGCTGGCTGTAAAAAGCTGGTGGGTGTTAGGCTTAGTTTCATAGCTGTTTGTGTATTAAGGGGCTGTAATAGGTGTTGTATTTTGGTTTTAGCATTTTTCTAGTTCCTTTAGGATTAAAATAGAGTCTAGTTTAGGTCTAAGGTGCCTTATGATTTAATTAGGATGTAATTAATGTGTGTTTGCCTTATTCTTTTTAATAAAAATGTGCATTAACACTTGTTTTGTAGTGGGGAAGATTGAGGTAAGTTTACTCCACTTTATCCTTTATTTTTTATGCATTTCTTTTAGGCTTTTTAATTCATTTTTCCTTCCATATTTGTGATTGGTAGGATTCCCCATTGTTAGGACCAACTTATCTTCCTTAGGAAGTAAGTTGCATCCTTTTTCTTTTTTTTCTTTTCCTTTTTTCCATTAGGAATAGAAAACCTCACTAACCACTAGGATCACTTTGTAAATATATAATACATTAGGATTGAGTCTTAGTCCCTTAGATTTTTCCTTTTATCAACTTGAGTCATTTTCTTTCTCATCTTCAAACAAAATCAAAAACACTTAACAAATAAATGAAAGGATTCCTTGTGTATAGCCTTATTCCATGAAGCATTTGCATTCATTCCATCTTGGAGTGGTGTAAGCTTGTCTATCATGATGCACAAGTCTCATCAAGGAGTTGTTCACAAAGAAAAACTTAAAAGATACTTCTTCACAAAAGTAACAAAAACACTTAATAAAGTTCAACAAGCCAGTGAACTTAAACCCTAATCCTAGGAAACCAGTCTTGGATAAATTCTCCTTGCTGGGTATGCTTGTTCTATTATTCCATCTTGGAATGTAGAGTCAAGTGTACATTCCATGGAAAAGAGTTTGAATTCACTTCCTTGTGCCAAATTCATACGAAACTCATAAAAGACAAAAACAAACAATAACCGACTATCCTGCGGGAACTTCTTTTCTCATCTCATTCACTCATAACGCGAACTCGCGACGACTTGTCACACATGCAAGACGGTTAACGCACTCGTACCAGACGAGCCTGCAACACCTGAGCATAGACACACGCAGTTCCAGCTGTAAAAAACACAAACAAATAGTTCCCGCCTTAGTTAGGCGAACTACGTCGACTCTGATCCTCATTATCCCGATGAGGTACGTAGGCAGCGGGGTAGGGCCCGTTCGAGCACATTCTTCATTTTCCCTACATTTCCCCTTTTCTTTCCATTCTCTCTTCTTATTCCTTTCTCATTTTCCATTCCCTTTATTCCAGTAGCGGTTTTATTCAGCAGCATCTTATTTTCTCACCCTTTGAAACAAACAAGCAAGCGTGGATCCCGTCGGGTACGACGGACGATCTGGGGTGCTAATACCTTCCCAGTTCGTAACCGACTCCCGAACTCAGATCTTTGGTTCGCAGGGCCTTGTCCTTTCCTTCTTCCTCAGGTTTGTGCAACATTACCTTTCCCATTCATTCGGGATAAAAATGTCTGGCTGGCGACTCTAACCTTTCCGCGCCACTTTCGCGTTTGTACTAGGATGAAAATCCCGGGAGCGACAGCTGGCGACTCTGCTGGGGATCGAACCCAGAATCTCTGGTTTCCCTTGTAGAGTCAATCCTAGCGCCTGTTTGGTTTTGTTCTTTGGGTGTTTATATGTTTGTTGCTGTGTGTTTTAGTTTAGCTTTATTGTTTTCATTTACAGCTTTACTTTATCGCATTTATTTACCGCTTTCAGTATTTTATTTTCCATGCATCATATTATACTAGATTGTCTGGCTGTGCTGGTTTTCATTTTTTCTGTGGGATGGGAGTTACTGTGAGATAAGCCAACTACCCGGCTTGAGTGCACCCTAGGACTTAGAGTGGTTCCACTTTGGCTTCATGGCATCTTGCTATGTTGGTAGTAGTGAGTTCCACACCTTGACTTGCGACCTTCTCGGGAATGTATTGATACCGGAATCTTTCTGGGTTGATGCGCTACCTTGATAGTTATGTGCAGTCAGGGGACCGATCATTGAGAACCTTTGTGGAAACATCCCTCTCCAGTGATGACAGTGGCAGACCACATTTGTTGGCAAACCCACTCGCATCCGAGGGCCCACTGGGAACTCGCATAGGATGGCCTGGTTCTCTCATAGGAATTCAGTTAAAGCAAACTATTCGTATGACGATAGTATTGTACCCTTCGGGATGAATGTACTATTGTTTCTCGACTCAGTGCTTGAAGCTGGAAACTTGTGAGAGATGCTTGTTCTTTCCGGACTCAACTGAGACCTCCCTGAGTAGTACATAATGCCAAACCGATTCCCTGATTTGGTCATGAACCACTTCTCGGAAATGGTGAACGTATTATTGCTATTCGGCTTTGAGAGTCCGCGATGTTGACCCGAGTAGCATACCCGTGAGATTGGGAGGGGTTTACAGGTTTGCAGGAACCCTGGTACCTTCAGCATACCCACTTTGCCTTTGGTTCAGTTTTGTGATCTGGATTTCTGTTCTTAAGTTATGGACCCCGGATCAGAGGGATGATTATTGTGATATCTGGGTTTTGAGACCGTGCACCGACACCTGATTATATGATTGGCACACCACAGACACTTCACTGATCACATGCCTTGTCTTGCATAAGCATCATATCATCATTAATCATTTTGTGTTCTTTTTATTCCCAGGGTTCATTGCTTCCTAGGTCCTGGTCATATTTTCTACTTTAGCATGGAGATTCCGAGGAAGAGAAATGTTCATTATACTTTCCCGCAGCCAGAGACAGAGAGTGTTCAGGGTTTGATTAGCTTGATGGGTGACCGAGTCCTTGATGATTTCAGGAGAGAGTACGGCAGGATACTGAATTATGTGAGCAAGCCCACAGTCGACCAGAAGGATAGCTTGCATTCTCTGCTGCAGTTTTATGATCCACAGCTGAGGGTTTTTGTTTTTCCTGATTATATTTTGGCGCCTACGTTGGAGGAGGTTTCTAGCATGCTGAGTGTTCCTGTTAAGGAGGGTGTACCTTACTATGTTTCGGAGAGGATCCCATCTCATGAGGATATCACTATTGCCTGTCATTTGAGTATGCCTAGACTCAAGGTGGGATTAGAGGCTGGCCAAAGCAAAGGAATCCCTTTGGACTTTCTTGTTGCAGAGGCACGTGTTATGGCATCGGAAAAGAAATGGGCAGACTTCAAAGCACTGTTGGCTATGGTAGTATATGGAATCAGTTTGTTTCCCGGAGAGAAAGGACTAATTAACATGGAGGCCATCACCATCTTCGTCAAGAGAAATCCTGTTCCTACATTGCTAGCTGACTTTTATTATGGAGTTCACCACAGAAATGAAAAGAGGAAGGGGTTTGTAAATTGTTGTGCTCCCATATTCGCTGATTGGTTTGTAAGGCAACTCCCTAAATCAGGACCCTTTCAGGATTTGAAACAATCTTGGAAGTGGTCCAAAAGATTAATGGGCTTAACCGCAGCTGACATTGCTTGGGGATGCAACAGAGATTTGGTGGGCAAAGAAATGTTGGTTAGTTGTGGTAGTTTTCCAAATGTACCTTTGATGGGAAGAAAAGGTGGGATTAGCTACAATCCTATCTTGTCCAGGAAACAGTTCGGCTATCCTTTAAGAGATGTACCTTTGATCGGCGATGCAAATGAGTCCTTATATTTCTCAGCAGAGGGAAACTCCAAAATGAGTATCCTAGCATCCCAAGCTTGGGAAGTTAAGGTGATGAAAGGAAAGAAAGATTTTGGAAGAGTAGATCCTAATACCTATGATCCTTTTGCCAGCTGGTTGGAGGACCGTGTGAAGACTCATCTTCTACCATTTTCTAGAGAGACGCCTCTTTACCCTAAAGAGGTGGCACCAAGAACTACGGTGCCTTTGGAGGAATATCAGAAGTTAGAAGCTTTGGTTAAGCAACTTAGGGTTGAAAATCAAGAGGCTCTCAATTCTTGTCAAGCGCTGATGATCCAGAACCGTCGATTGAAAGATAGAGCTGTGCAAGCCGAGGAGATAGTCCGTCTCAAGCAGAAGGACTTTGAAGATAGAGAGCTCTATTTCCGAAAGAAAGGTTTAGCTGAGACTCATACGACGGCCCAGCGCCGAAGAGAGAAGAAGGATCTTAGTGAAGCCAATGAAGCTGTTACTTTATGGCAGGAGAAATGGGACGAGAATCTGAAGAAACAAAAGGAGTTAGACGCCAGGCACAAACAGGAAGTCAAAAGTCTTCAGGATTCTTTAGATGGGCAGAAAGAACTTCTCAGGAAAGCTTATTATCAAGAGGAGGATCGTATCCGGCGCGTAACAGAAAGCCAGCAGGCACTGAAGGAAGCTCGAAAGGAGATTGAAGACTTGAAGTTGAAAGCTGAGGTGAAAAGGTCGAAGGCCGAGTCGAGTCAAAGCAAGGAGAATGAAGCAGCATTTCTACAGCAGATCGAGGAGTTACATGCTTCTTCTGATACGAGGGACCTCCTCATTCAGAAGCTCATCCAGGAGCCCGGTCATCCAGATGTGGTTCAGCTGTTCCAGAGCGTCAAATGCCTTAGCTGGAGATTGAAAGATATAGAGTTCCCTAGTGTGTAATTTCGTATTGTTGTACTTGGATTACCCACAGGCTTGTTGTGGGATTCCTTATATGTGATGTACTTTTGTTATCGTGATTGGCACCCTTCGGGGACTTTGTATTTTCAAACTCCAGTTTATACGATTGGTTTGTTCCGGACTTCTTGTTCGTTATTTGCACCAACACGGGGTAATGAGCACCAGTTTTTCACAGCCGTCATTATGTCTGAGTATTATTTGGGTCTTCTTCCCAATTCTTATCTTCTTAATGCCAGGACCGGACACAGGAAGATACTCGGGAATAAAAGGAACACATTGCATTGCATACGCATCATTTGCATTTTGTCTTTGTCTTTGCAGGTTTTTCTTCGAGATGTTTAATTTATCTGTGTTCACCAGGCAAAGATTGCGAGGGCCGCCAAGACCCGGTACATTCGACAAAATATTCCTCATCGGTACGCGACCCGCAGTAATCAAAGAACAGCAATGGACGCCATGCAGACAGAACTCAACGATGTCCGTACCAAGATGGCAGAATTTGTGACTCTGATGCAGGGGATGGCCCAGGGGCAGCAGGAGCTGAGAAATGCAATTCAAGGGTTAACTCCTCCTAACACTAATGCTCAGGCAACTACTTCCGGCGGACTAGGGGCTCCTCCCAACACTAACAACGGTACAGGTGGACCTCATGTTCCAGATCCAGCTACGGCTACGTATGTTCCTGTGCAGGACAGACAGGAAGACCAATTCCAGTACTTCAACAATGATATGGGCTTCGGCGGTGACGGGAATCTCAACGACTTCTTGGTGCTTGCAGAGAAGGTCAAGGCCTTGGAATGCAAAGACACTTTGGGGATTGACGTGTCAGATATGGGTTTAGTACCTGGGGTGGTCATTCCACACAAGTTCAGACCACCAGCATTTGATAAATACAACGGCAACTCTTGCCCGAAAACTCACCTACAGGCCTTCTACAGGAAGATTGCGGCCCACACGCGAGATGAGAAACTGTGGATGTACTATTTCCAGGATAGCCTTTCTGGAGGATCCTTGGAGTGGTACATGAAGTTGGAAAGAAGTTCTATCAAAAGCTGGAAGGATTTGGGAGAGGCCTTCCTCAGACAATATCAATACAACATTGACATGGCACCCAGCCGTACTCAGCTTCAAAGTTTGACACAGAGGAGCTCGGAGAGCTTCAAAGACTATGCACAGAGGTGGCGTGAGGTGGCCGCCCGAGTGCAACCACCGTTACTGGAAAGAGAGATGGTCGATCTTTTCCTGAATACCCTCCCAGGGCATTTCATGGAAAGGTTGGCTGGTTGTTCCTCAAGTGGCTTCTCGGATATTATCTTGACTGGAGAAAGAATCGAAAGCTGGCTCAAACAGGGGAAGATTCAAAATGGAAGCGCTTCAGTATCTGGCATCAAGAAACCCTTTGTGAAAAGGAGGGAAGGAGAAACAGGAGCAGTATACGCGCAGAGAGGAATGATGCACCAAGGATATTATCAGCAAGTGGCCCCCGTCACTATTTCAACTCCTCCAGTTCAACAACGGATTCAGCCTCCGCAGCCGCAACGCTCACAGGGGTATCAGCCAAGACCCCCTCGTCCGTACTACCCTCAGAAGCCGAGGGATAGACATTTTGAAGCTCCACCAATGTCTTACTCCCAACTGTTGAAGAATCTCCTGCAGCTTCAAATGATTCAGCTCCGTACCTTGCAACCTCCGAGGCCAGGCCAAATTCCTGAAGGTTATGATGCGAATGCTAGATGCGAGTTTCATTCTGGAGCTCCCGGCCATAGTACTGAGAATTGCAAGGCATTGAAGCATGTTGTTCAGGACTTGTTGGATTCCAAAGCAATCAATTTCGCTCCCTCTCCTAATGTGCTGGAAAATCCCATGCCTCCTCATAGGGGCACGGTTGGTGCAATTGGTGAAGGGAAGAAATTGAATTTGGTGGATAATGTAGACGACTTGCAAACTTCATTGGTTGCCATCAAGGTTTGCTTGTTGAAGAAAGGTATTTTCCCCGGATGCGAGGATGATTGTTCAGAATGCACAGAAGCTACCAACGGTTGCAAACGATTGAAGGCCGGAATTCAAGGTATGATTGATGAAGGAGTGCTGCAATTTGACAAGATTGTGAAAGAAAGTGAAGTATCTACAGTGACTATCTTTTATGATCCATCCCAAGTTCCTTCGCGTGCCAGAGTGGCGCCAATAACTATTACCACTGCTGGACCCATAATGTACCAAAGTGATAGAGCAGTTCCCTGGAACTATGGTGGCGAAGTGTATTGCAATGGCCAGAGGCAAGAATTGGCCACGACTAGTATAACCCCAGCTCAAGTAGAGAATGTTGGAGTAGGGGGTTTTACTCGAAGTGGAAGATTGTTTGCGCCTGAAGCATTGAGAAACAATGTGATACCACCTAGAGATACTGCCGAAGCCCAAGCAAGAGCCAGAGGGAAGCAACCGGTAGCTGCCAATGATCCAACTCCATCAGCTGATCCAGATCTCACCTTTGATAAGGAAGCCGAAGAATTCCTGAGGATCATCAAGAAGAGTGACTATAAGATTGTAGACCATTTGCAGCAGACGCCGTCAAAGATCTCCATCTTGTCATTGCTTATGTGTTCAGACTCTCACAGGAAAGCTCTCCTAAATATTCTGAACAAGGCATACGTGCCTCAGGATATTTCTGTAAACCAGCTAGAAACGGTGGTGTCCAGCGTTAATGCCAGTCATGGATTGGGTTTCACAGACTTGGATTTGACTTCTGATGGGCGTGCTCACAATCGGGCATTGCATATCTCTCTTGAATGCAAAGGTGCAGTACTCTCCCACGTGCTGGTGGATACTGGATCATCTCTGAACGTCTTGCCTAAGAAGGCATTGATGAAGCTGGACTATGATGGGGTGGTGCTGAAGCCCAGTGATTTAGTAGTTCGAGCTTTTGATGGATCAAGAAGATCGGTATTTGGAGAGGTGGAGTTACCTATTAATGTAGGTCCACAAGTCTTCAATACCACGTTTTATGTGATGGATATCCAGCCGGCATATAGTTGTTTACTTGGAAGGCCCTGGATTCACTCGGCAGGAGCGGTTTCTTCTACACTTCATCAGAAATTAAAGTTCGTCTGGGAAGGTCAAGTTGTGACGGTCAGCGGGGAAGAAGATATTTTTGTTAGTCATCTCGCCTCATTCAAATATGTGGAGATGGATGGCGAAATAGTCGAAACTCCATGTCAAGCTTTTGAGCCTTTTAAGTCCGAACAAGCATCCGCCGTAGCAATTTCTCCTGAGGTGCCAAAGAAGGGGGTGTCTATAGCTTCTTATAAACAAGCGCGTGAATTAGTAGAATCTGGAGTGCGAGAAGGCTGGGGCAGCCCAATCGAATTACCAGAGAAGAAGGACATGTTCGGGATTGGCTATCACCCTGGGGGATCTTCGTCTAAAACAAGTGCAAAAGGTTGTCAGAGCCCGGTCACTTTCACAAGTGCAGGAGTGATAAACTACGGAAATATCAGCGCAGTGCAAGATGAAGCTGTTGATAGTGACTGTGACTTGGATGAATGGATTAGGCCTGCCGTCCCAGGAGCTCAACTTAGCAACTGGACGTCAGAAAGGCTCATTTCAGTAACATCTTTTGAAGAGTAATGTTTTTGTTTTTGTTTTCCTGTATTAAAGCGCTATGTCTTGCCCGGGGCATAGTGGCTCTTTGTAAGGGTTCATTTGTTCATTAACACAATCATTAATAAAATTGACGTTTCACATTCATTTCATGTTGTTCTCTGTCCTTCGTTTTTTTTACTTTTGTTTTTCAAAAAGAAAGAAAATTTTTTAAAGTGGCAATGTTTCTCATTTTCTCGAGTTGTTGCTAAAGCCTTGCATGAATCATCATTCATGCAGGTGCTCGTCACCGGATCTTATCAATGACGACCCTGTTATGGCTAAGTATGACTTCGACAATCCAATTTATCAAGCCGATGAGGAAGGTGAAGAGGATTGTGATTTACCCGAAGAATTGGCCAGACTGCTCAAACAAGAGGAGAAGATGATTCAGCCGCACGAGGAAGATGTTGAAGTGATAAACCTGGGTACTGAAGAGGACAAGAAAGAAGTCAAGATTGGAGCTGCATTAGAAGAGTCCGTCAAGACTCGCTTGACTGCTATGCTTCGAGAATATGTCGACGTCTTTGCATGGTCCTACCAAGACATGCCGGGTTTAGACACTGATATTGTGGTGCACAAGCTACCTCTCAGAGAAGGTTGTCCTCCGGTAAAGCAGAAGTTGAGGCGTACACGTCCAGATATGGCAATCAAAATAAAAGAAGAAGTGCAAAAACAGTTTGATGCTGGCTTCCTAGCCGTGACTAGTTATCCTCCGTGGGTTGCTAACATCGTGCCGGTTCCTAAAAAAGATGGCAAAGTCAGAATGTGTGTGGATTACAGGGATTTGAATAGGGCTAGCCCCAAAGATGATTTCCCTCTACCTCACATAGATGTACTTGTCGATAATACTGCTCAGTTTTCCGTGTTCTCCTTCATGGATGGATTCTCAGGCTATAATCAAATTAATATGGCTCCCGAGGATATGGAAAAGACAACTTTCATCACTCCTTGGGGCACCTTTTGTTACAAGGTCATGCCGTTTGGTTTAAAGAATGCAGGAGCTACCTACCAGCGGGCAATGGTGACGTTGTTTCACGACATGATCCATCATAAAATTGAGGTTTATGTTGATGACATGATAGCAAAGTCCCAGACGGAAGAAGAACACTTGGTCAATCTAGCAAAATTATTTGACAGGCTTCGAAAGTTCAGACTGAGGTTAAATCCGAATAAGTGCACCTTCGGGGTTCGTTCTGGCAAGTTGCTCGGCTTCATTGTTAGTGAACGAGGAATTGAAGTTGATCCGGCCAAGGTGAAAGCTATCCAGGAAATGCCAGAGCCGAAGACTGAAAAGCAAGTACGTGGTTTCTTGGGGAGACTAAACTACATTGCACGGTTTATTTCTCACCTGACGGCCACGTGCGAGCCCATCTTCAAGCTTCTGAGGAAGAATCAGGCCATTAAATGGAATGAAGACTGTCAGCGGGCCTTCGACCGAATTAAAGAATATTTGTTGGAGCCACCAATTCTTATGCCTCCAGTGCCAGGGAGACCTCTGATCATGTATCTTACTGTGCTGGAAGGATCGATGGGATGTGTACTGGGTCAGCAGGACGAGTCTGGTCGAAAAGAGCACGCCATTTATTACCTTAGCAAAAAGTTTACCGATTGTGAGACACGATACTCACTACTCGAGAAAACTTGCTGCGCTTTGGCATGGGCTGCTCGCCGACTAAGACAGTACATGCTGACTCACACTACTCTCCTAATTTCCAAGATGGATCCTGTAAAATACATCTTTGAGAAGCCGGCTTTGACAGGAAGAGTGGCCCGTTGGCAAATGATACTCACGGAGTATGACATACAATACACTTCACAAAAAGCAATCAAGGGGAGTGTGTTGTCAGAATACTTGGCCCAGCAGCCGATTGATGATTATCAACCCATGAGGTTTGAGTTTCCGGATGAGGACATCATGTTCCTCAAGTCGAAAGACCATGAAGAACCACTTCCGGAGGAGGGGCCTGACCCTGAATCCAGATGGAAATTGATGTTTGACGGAGCTGTGAACATGAATGGGAGTGGAGTGGGTGCTGTTATTATCTCCCCAGAAGGAGTCCACACACCTCTCGCTGCTCGGTTGACCTTCGAGTGCACTAATAACGAAGCTGAATATGAAGCTTGCATCATGGGGATCGAAGAGGCAATAGACTTGCGAGTCAAGAACCTTGAGATCTTCGGAGATTCTGCTTTGGTGGTAAATCAGGTCAATGGCAAATGGCTAGTTCATCAAACTCGTTTGATTCCTTACCGAGATTACGTCAGGAGGCTGTTAACCTTCTTTACCAAAGTAAAGCTGAGCTATGTTCCTAGGGACGAAAACCAGTTCGCCGATGCTCTCGCAACTTTATCATCCATGATTAAAGTATGCCAAGAGAATTTTGTGCCTCGAATTTCGATCTCTCGTCTTGAAAGACCGGCTTATGTCTTCGCAGTTGGTGATGGTGAAGATGACAAGCCTTGGTACCACGACATCAAACAATTCCTGAAAGCTCAAGAATACCCGGCTGGGGCATCCAGTAAAGATAAGAAAACTCTTAGAAGACTGGCGGGAGGTTTCTTCTTGAATCAGGATGGTGTGCTATACAAACGGAACTTTGACATGGTGCTGCTTAGATGTGTGGACAGACACGAGGCAGACCTGTTAATGCAGGAGGTTCACGAAGGCTCCTTTGGTACCCATGCTGGAGGACATGCCATGGCCAAGAAATTATTGATCGGGATACTATTGGATTACCATGGAATCTGATTGTTGCAAATACTCTCGTAAGTGCCATAAGTGTCAAATTTATGCCGACAAGGTCCATGTGCCTCCGAATCCTTTGAGTGTCATGTCTTCACCGTGGCCGTTCGCTATGTGGGGCATCGATATGATTGGAAAGATTGAGCCAACAGCTTCTAATGGGCATCGCTTCATCCTTGTTGCTATTGATTATTTCACGAAGTGGGTTGAAGCAGCTTCCTACACCAATGTTACTAAACAAGTGGTTGCTCGATTTATTAAGCGGGACATCATCTGCCGGTATGGAGTCCCCGAAAGAATCATTACTGATAATGGTTCTAACCTCAACAACAAGATGATGGCTGACTTGTGTCGAGACTTCAAAATAGAACACCACAACTCTTCTCCATATCGTCCGAAGATGAATGGCGCCGTCGAGGCGGCTAATAAAAACATCAAGAAGATTGTTCAGAAGATGGTGGTGACATACAAAGATTGGCACGAGATGTTGCCATTCGCGTTGCACGGGTACAGAACATCAGTACGCACTTCAACTGGGGCAACTCCATTCTCATTGGTGTATGGTATGGAGGCAGTTCTACCAGTCGAAGTGGAAATCCCTTCCTTGAGGTTAATGATGGACATCAAGCTAGATGAAGCTGAATGGCTCCGATCCAGATATAATCAATTGAGCCTCATTGAAGAGAAGCGTCTAGCAGCTGTATGCCATGGACAGTTGTATCAGCGACGAATGAAGCAAGCTTTTGACAAGAAGGTGCGACCACAGAGGTACATGCCAGGAGACTTAGTGCTGAAAAGGATTCCTCCTCCTCTCAACGATCACAGGGGCAAGTGGACACCCAACTATGAAGGACCGTTCGTGGTTAAAAAGGTTTTCTCAGGCGGAGCCTTAATGCTGACAACCATGGACGGAGAAGACTTTCCATCCCCTGTCAACGCAGACGCAGTAAGAAAATACTTCGTGTAAAAAAGGACCCGCTGGATAAAAACAGAATAAAGATCCAGGCAAAAATGGGCATCCCGGCGAGCCAAAAACAGAATAAAAGGCTCGGGCAAAAGTTAGGGAAATTTTGAAAAAAAATGTACACCCGCTGAGTTGAAAAGCCACATCGGACAACTCAGGCAAAAAAGGGTACCCCGGTGGATTGAAAACCTGAAAGGGCGATCCACGCAAAAGAGGGATTAACACGAATGACTGCGATCTGCGAGATCCATGACCTGCCTACAGTTGAGGCTATCCAAAGGGTTGAAGATCAGTTCACTTACTTTTCCTCAAGAGGCAAGAGAGCGGAGCATCTTGAAGACATACGAGTCATAACCGGGTTGATACTTGATGAGATTCACTTCTCACATTGCCAATAGGATAGTTTTCTTTTTCTTTTCAGCTGTTCCCTCATTCCAGGGAACTGCTTCCTTTGTACTGCCTATTCAGGGCTACCTTTCCAAATCAATAAAAATTCAACTTCAGTCAATTGACCATTTTAACTTTTTGTTTTTTTCATCTAGCATTGATTGATTGCGAAAACGTCTAGCAAATGGTAACTTGCATTGTGTTGTGAACATTTGAATGCTTTTCTAACTCGTGCAGGAGAATAGAAACATTTAATACAACTCTGAAAGGGTGCTGAGATACCTAGACAATGATTCATGCTATGAGCCTGGGGCAAGCAAGTCCAAAACTAATTCTCTATGTTGCAGGTACTATCGATTGTGTTCATGCAGGTACAGGTACTGGTGTTGCTAGCGAAGCTCACAACTATGGGCATTCCCATTTGTTTGAGCAGAAACAAATGTCTCCCGGGGTGTTTCCAATCATCCTCAGCCATGTGCAAGTTGAAATTTCTCCTAGCTAGATAGCAGAGAGCGGGTGCTGTCCCCAAGCAGAAGTCTCCTTTCAGACAGGGGCAAGTCTCGGCAGTATAAAGAGTGGTTTGCCTCCCCAGTAGTTGCTTCCTCAGCAGTGTCACGCCTGTGGTTCCCAGAAAGTCCTCACTTCCCCATCAGAGTTCAAGAAGGGTTCACCTCCAGCAGGGTCTTGGCGATCCAATCTCAAAGTCCAATTTATTTTTGGCGGTGGCGGCTATTATGAGCCAGTGAATTATTAATAGTTTTCCCCGCAGAGTTGTTTCCTCCCCACCAGGATGAACTAGATCAATGCAGTGATCACCGTTTCTTCCCAGCCAAAGCTATCTGGGATACCTGCAGTTTCCTTATCAGGAGATCCTCTTTGCATTTGCATATGCATAATCATCATTGCATTTGCATCCTCCAAAGCGTAGCATTTCCATTATCATGGAGCGTTACGCCATAAATTCAAACATATGCATGCCAGCATGGGCCAGTTTTGAGGTATATTACGTACGACTTATAATATCTTTTCAACCGGAAGTACTCCGCACAGAGGATACCGATATCATTTTCCAGACATCTTTGTCTTTTCAAGTCAATGTTTGTCACTTATTCCGCGTCTTGTTTGGTACAACAGTCGCGTCGCAGGTTCCCGTTTCGTACAACGGTCCTGTTTTCTTGGGCTCTCGTTTATGTACAACGATCCCGTTCCATCTTGTCCTATTTTCTTTGTGTTTGGTTATCAGTCGAGGCTGGTATACCTTTGCGTCTCCATTCGAGGATGGTTTCGCGTTAGATCCGAGGATCTTTTGGATTGTCATTCGAGGATGGCATTCTTTTCTTCAAGTCCTTCCGAGGTTGGTCTTGTTGTTTTGTGTGGCTATTATTCGAGGATAGTAGTTCACTTTTTGAGCTTATTGATCGAGGTCAGTTTGTCTCTTTTGCAAAGTCTGTCTGAGGTCAGCTTTATGTTTGGTTATCAGTCGAGGCTGGTATACCTCTGCGTCTCCATTCGAGGATGGTTTCGCGTTAGATCCGAGGATCTTTTGGATTGTCATTCGAGGATGGCATTCTTTTCTTCAAGTCCTTCCGAGGTTGGTCTTGTTGTTTTGAGTGGCTATTATTCGAGGATAGTAGTTCACTTTTTGAGCTTATTGATCGAGGTCAGTTTGTCTCTTTTGCAAAGTCTGTCCGAGGTCAGTCTTTGTTGTTGATGGTTATCGCCTGCGGCCGATATACCATTGTGTTTCTATTCAAGGAGGGTTTTAGTACTGGATCCGAGGATCCCGTGTGAGTGGTCATTCGAGGATGGCATTCTTCCCAGCATATTTCCACCTGTTTCTATTTTTCCGCTACCTATTCGGAGGTCAAAATCAGAAAATACATAAATAAATAAATGGGCAGATGGCATTTCCATTACCCTCGGTGTGCAAATTTTCAGGTTTTATTCGAGTATTCAATCACTCCATACCTTGAACGCCTAAAAGTTGTTGCAATCATCCGTTCAGGTCTGCAGTTGATTGAATAGGGGCAGCTGTAATACCTCAAAATTTGCCCTCTCATTTCCTCAACATTTTGCATAGCATTTTGCATATATGGATTCATAAAATAACCAAAAACATTGCATCATATATAGCATAGCCGAGGCGTGGGTATGTGATCAATGATCGGAGCAACCGAAAGTTATGAAGAGGCTACCGAAGGGCCACAAAGCTTCTCAACCTTGTGCAAAGGGTTCACAATATCCCACAAGTCTTCACTTGAAGCCACAAGTCATGGAAAGTTTTGGTTTGATTGAAGGAGGCAAGCAGTGCAATACTTCTTGAGGGAAAAGAGCCGAATTAGGGTTTCATTTCTACAGGGCTTCTACATAAATTTTTGAGTCGAAGTGGATTTCTTTGACTTATATATGATGTCAAGTGCCTAGGGTTCAAATCTCGTCCACAAATTCATTTTGGAAGGGGTTCGACTGGCCGGACGACGGAAAATCGAGGAATTGGAGAAAAGGCAATCGGGCTAGGTAAAAAGGGTCGACTCCGGACTTTTAAGATCGAGATCGTGAAATTAGGGTTACAATGATCCTATGGTTCAAACTTGATCAAGAAATGATGGAGGAATCATAGAAAAACCAAAGAAAAATCATTTGAAAGGTAGTTAGTTTCACCATTTCCCTCCACCTTTCCTTCCACTTTCTTTCCACACTTCCTTTCATTCTTTCCGTCTCATTTTTCCACTTCAATTCCACTCCATTTCCCTTGGAAACTTCCACCACCTTCCACCATCTTCTAGAGTGTTCCAAGGAATATTCCAAGGAATATTCCAAGGAATATTCCCTTTTCCAACCCTAACCCTAACTAACTTCCAAACCTAATTTTGGATCCCAAACCTAATATTTGGGCCCCAAACCCAAACCTAGCTCCTAGCCTAGTCTCTATTTAAGCCATTTTCATCCAAACAAAAAGGGTTGAACACCATTTTCCAATCTCACTCTTTGATAAGCACTTTTTTCTCTCACTTTTCCTCTCCCTCTCACCAAAGCTTTTTCAAATAAGCTCTTCAAGTTTCACATTGAAACTTGAAGATCTTGAAGCTTAAGCCTCCAACCTTCATATTTTGTGGATTGAAGAAGGATAAGCTACTGAATTTTGTGAGGATTATCGACTTATCAGAAGCACACGAAGATTCAAGCTCAAGAACGCATTTATTTTGCGATTTCTTGGTTTTCGGTTTTCTCTTCGATTCAAGCTCCGATTCTTGCAACAATCACCGAAGCACTCCTCCGCTTCGTAGGTTGGTGATCTTAATCATTTCTTCTTTAAGTTATTCTCTCCATCTCGCCATTTTTGGCATTCTTTAAGTGCTTTTCGCTTTGTTTAAAATCAATTCCGTTTCGATTATGTTTGCTTGTGATTTGTGATTTTGGTTGAATTTGGATTTAAGGTGTTAATAGATATAGGTTCTACCATGTGTAAATAAGCTCCAATTGAGTAGAAATTTGTGTTAGCATGATTAAGTGGGGGTTAGGATTGTTTAGAAGGAAGATTGTGGCCAAAAGCACTTTTTTCAAAAGCATTTTTCACTTTTTGTTCAGTGTTAACCGGTTAACCTATATGGTTAACCGGTTAACGCATGCGTTTTTGGCCAGAATGCTGTATTTTTCTGCCCGTTAACGGGTTAACCTATATGGTTAACCGGTTAACGCTGTTCATTTTTGGTTTTTTAGCCTATTTTCTTGCTCAATCTTGCTTCCTAGTGCCTCTAATGTTCATGTATGTTTAGGTAGTGATTTTAGGGAATTTTTGGGTCCATTTCCAGTAGCCAATTTATTTTTTTCGAGTCGTTTCGACATGATTCCATTTACTTTTCTATGTTTTGTGTTAAAGGTGCAAATGTGATATAAGTGATTCTTGATGTTGTTTGCTACACTTTAATCATTTGTTTCACATGTTAATTGCTTGCTTAAATCCAACATATGCTTCATGATTATTGTCATTGCTTGCTTGATTGATAAAGTGATTAAATACCATGTTGATTTTTTGCCAAAAGTGATTAAATGCTTCACATGTTCATGCAAGTTTCTTGTGCTTAATTGACCATATCTTAACATGAGTTCAATTCTGATTTTATGCCATGCATGTGTAACAATTGATGCTTGTAGTGATACTTGTTCAATCTCATGATAAAATGCTCATGTGTGCAAAATGAAAAAAGTATGTTTGTTCTTGATTGATCATTGTCATTTTTAATCAAATAAATGATGTAAATAAATTCACATGTTTGAGTTCATTTTGTGATGCATGTAGATTCATGTCAAGTGACATTAATGTGTTGTTTATCATTCACTTTGTGCACATAAATAAAAATAATCAAATTTGGATTTTGCATTTCATAGCTGTTTTTGTATATAGCTGCTGTAAGATACATGTTGTTGGTTATATTAGTATGATGTGTGTGACTTTCTACACCTACTTTTTCATGTTGCATGCTGGCTGTAAAAAGCTGGTGGGTGTTAGGCTTAGTTTCATAGCTGTTTGTGTATTAAGGGGCTGTAATAGGTGTTGTATTTTGGTTTTAGCATTTTTCTAGTTCCTTTAGGATTAAAATAGAGTCTAGTTTAGGTCTAAGGTGCCTTATGATTTAATTAGGATGTAATTAATGTGTGTTTGCCTTATTCTTTTTAATAAAAATGTGCATTAACACTTGTTTTGTAGTGGGGAAGATTGAGGTAAGTTTACTCCACTTTATCCTTTATTTTTTATGCATTTCTTTTAGGCTTTTTAATTCATTTTTCCTTCCATATTTGTGATTGGTAGGATTCCCCATTGTTAGGACCAACTTATCTTCCTTAGGAAGTAAGTTGCATCCTTTTTCTTTTTTTTCTTTTCCTTTTTTCCATTAGGAATAGAAAACCTCACTAACCACTAGGATCACTTTGTAAATATATAATACATTAGGATTGAGTCTTAGTCCCTTAGATTTTTCCTTTTATCAACTTGAGTCATTTTCTTTCTCATCTTCAAACAAAATCAAAAACACTTAACAAATAAATGAAAGGATTCCTTGTGTATAGCCTTATTCCATGAAGCATTTGCATTCATTCCATCTTGGAGTGGTGTAAGCTTGTCTATCATGATGCACAAGTCTCATCAAGGAGTTGTTCACAAAGAAAAACTTAAAAGATACTTCTTCACAAAAGTAACAAAAACACTTAATAAAGTTCAACAAGCCAGTGAACTTAAACCCTAATCCTAGGAAACCAGTCTTGGATAAATTCTCCTTGCTGGGTATGCTTGTTCTATTATTCCATCTTGGAATGTAGAGTCAAGTGTACATTCCATGGAAAAGAGTTTGAATTCACTTCCTTGTGCCAAATTCATACGAAACTCATAAAAGACAAAAACAAACAATAACCGACTATCCTGCGGGAACTTCTTTTCTCATCTCATTCACTCATAACGCGAACTCGCGACGACTTGTCACACATGCAAGACGGTTAACGCACTCGTACCAGACGAGCCTGCAACACCTGAGCATAGACACACGCAGTTCCAGCTGTAAAAAACACAAACAAATAGTTCCCGCCTTAGTTAGGCGAACTACGTCGACTCTGATCCTCATTATCCCGATGAGGTACGTAGGCAGCGGGGTAGGGCCCGTTCGAGCACATTCTTCATTTTCCCTACATTTCCCCTTTTCTTTCCATTCTCTCTTCTTATTCCTTTCTCATTTTCCATTCCCTTTATTCCAGTAGCGGTTTTATTCAGCAGCATCTTATTTTCTCACCCTTTGAAACAAACAAGCAAGCGTGGATCCCGTCGGGTACGACGGACGATCTGGGGTGCTAATACCTTCCCAGTTCGTAACCGACTCCCGAACTCAGATCTTTGGTTCGCAGGGCCTTGTCCTTTCCTTCTTCCTCAGGTTTGTGCAACATTACCTTTCCCATTCATTCGGGATAAAAATGTCTGGCTGGCGACTCTAACCTTTCCGCGCCACTTTCGCGTTTGTACTAGGATGAAAATCCCGGGAGCGACACCAAGGATCTTAATTTTTCTGCAATTTCATCCAGCCTTCTGTCATAGGCTTCATCCCCAGCTCCCATCACAGTGAATTGATCTTCTTGGGGGTCTTCTTGTAGTACCCTGCCTGTAGTAGCATTCCCTTGCACATTAGCAGGGATATTGATCTCTGGGTGAAGATGAGGGCCATACACAGGTGGGTTGACATGAGGCTGAACCCTCTCATTGTTGCTCGTTCCACCAGTCCCTAGATGGGGTTCCTCCTGGGTCTGCCTTTCCACTAGTGCCCTTAATCTCTCCTGGCTCTGTGCCAATCCATTCATCACCTCCATAAACTGGGTCATCTGATTTCTCATTTCCAGTCTCTCATTGGACATTTGAGCCCTGACCTCTGTAAGGTCCTGTTGTACCTGGTCCATCTGTATACCCGGAAGGTTGTTGCGGGTAGGATATCTGTGCGGACGGTTGAGTGGGAACACCCGACGGCGAGCAATAGTTCCTGAATCACAGCAGAGTTAGTAATAAACAAACAAAAACCTACAAAACAAAACAAAAGTTAGTATGCAATGCAGTATGCTTATTTGTTTCCAAGGTATCCGGCTTGGCGCTTGGTTTTGACCTTTCCAAACCCCTGAGGAAGATGCTTTGATGTTGCTTGAAAGAACTCAGATGAAACTAATGAATATATTACAAATGATGAATCATACATAGTTTGTTTTCTACAATATATGCCCCTGAGGGGTCAAAATACAACATAAGAAAAAGAAAAGTACATGAAATGAAAGCAACAACAAGCAAAAGTCAGACACCAAGACCAAACTCATCCTCCTGAACTTCCTTCAGAAGTGCTTCAGTCACAGGGTCAGCTGGATGCTCTGTGAGGTTCCTGATGAGAAGATTCCTGGTGGCAATAGCAGTGGCTAGCTTCTTGTGTCTGCTTTGGTCCTTTGACCTCTTCACACCAGCCCTAAGCTTCAACTCTGAGATCTCCCTCTGGGCTGCTAATAGGGCTTCCTGTTGCTCCTTTGCATTAGCCTCCAACTGCTCAATCTTGTCCTGAGTTCTTTTATCCTCCTGAGTACGAGCTTCAGTGATCCTGACCCACCTAGCTTGACTCTCTTTCAGATAGAGATCAGTCCTAGCCTTTTGGAACTGGGCCTCTCTACAGGCATTCTTCAAAATCTGTTCTCCAGCCCTTGACTTCTTGATGTAGTCCTCTGTCTTTTCAATCCTGGCTAGATGCTCCACCTTAAGCTTTTCTAACCTTTCAATGTCCAGACGACCATCACTCCTCTCCCAGAGGGTTCTCTTCAAGGCTTCAGACAAATTCTCATTCCTTTCTTTTAGCTTTTCAAACTCCTCCAGGATGACAGTTGCTGGAGGTGGTACTGTGGATGGTCCAGGTACATCCTCAATGGTGAAGGGCATCCTAGAAATTTGAGCCCTGGCATGAGACCACTCATAATACTGAGCTGAGGCCACATTGTTGCATCTCCCAAGAATGGTCATCCCTTTGGTCTGGACATTGTCCCAAGCCCAGGATGCTTGCCTGACAATAGCCAGATTAGGCTTGATCTCACAATAAAGGGTCTCAGCTAGATCTTGTATTTTAGGAGGGTGGACCAATGCATAGCCCAGTTGTCTTTTGAATAGCAGGGGGTTATAGTTAATGCAACCCTTTACTCCCATCAGAGGTACATTGGGGAACTGCCCACAACTAGTAATGATGTCCCTGCTCTTGGTGCTCTGGGTGCACCAACTGATGTCATCTGAGGTCAAAGCAACAAGTCTCCTAGCCCAATTTCTCTGCTGGTGAGGATTCAAGAATGCATCAGTCTTGGGCAAGTGTTTGAGCAACCAGGTATGGAACAAGGGAGCACAGCACCTAACCAGTCTTCCTATATGCTTTTCATTCCTTTGGTGAACAGAGTAGTAGAAGTCTCCCAGCAAGGTGGGTACTGGGTTCCTCAGGATGAATAGATGGATTGCATTCTTGCTAATAAACTTAGGCTCATCTGCAAATAATATAACCCCATATATCCTAAGGGCTAGTAATGCACAGACTGCCTTCCATTCTCCTAAGGAGGCCTTCAGAATAGCCTGAGAGGTCAAGAAATCCAAGTGTAGACCAGAGATTCCAGCCTTTGCTGTCATGTTCTGCCCAATCAGAACTGGTTCCAGATATAATGCCTTTGCCACCTCTTCATTATTAGGAAAAGCCATCTCAGGGTTGAAGGGGATACCACCCCTGATAGGCACACCAATCAATGATGAATACTCTTCCAACAAGGGTCCCAACTGAAAATTTTGGAAGGTGAAGCACCTCAGAGGGGGATCATAGAACTGCAGGCAAGTATGAATCAAGCTCCTCTGGGAAGGGTCCAAATCCATAACCACATCAAGGATGCCTCCATAATGTTCTCTGAATATTGGTATATGGTCTGGGGTAATCAGGGCCTGGACCTTCCTGATGCTAGCTAGCTCAGGCTCAAAGAAATGATAGGAGATGTTGCTCTTCTTGGGTGCCATGTTGCTGAAGAAGAGCTGAAACAGATGCTGATGATGGAGAAAAATACTGAAGATGGGCCACTGACAGGATGATACTGGTGATGCAGGTGACTGAAGCAGGTAGTTGATGAGGATAGCTGAAGCAGATGCTGGTGAAGATAGGTCTATGCAGATGAAGGGGTCAAAACCAAGCCAAAATATAGTATGGATACCCTGAAAAAACAAATAAGCAAATGTTAAATGATGCAATGATGATGTATGCAAATGATATGCAAGGGTTTGTGATCAAGCTGGATCTGATTATCTGTCTTGATATAAAAAAGGCCCATGTGTGTTTAAGAAGTCCAGATGGAGGTTCATAAGTCCAGTAACCAAGGTGGGGGACTCAAATAAAGAGTCACATGTCCAGGGTTAAAATCACAAGAACTGTCCCAAAATGGAGTAATCTTAATCAAAACAAAGTAACAGGGTATGCTGAGGTCAAGGGTACCTGCAAACCTGTAAACAGCCCAACCCCCTCACAGGTGGTGTTCTAAAACAAGGATCCTCAGACTTGGATCAGTTATGAGAAGTGTAAACACTTCTAACCCGGAGGTACATTGTTTACAATAACCATAAAAGATCCTCCTCTAATTCACCTCAGTTTCTGAAGGTCAATACTAAAGGTCATCCAGACTTAGCAGGCTTCCCAAATAGCCCTAGCACTACAGGAAATCTGTAGCACAGAGTTCTCAAGAAGAAACCCATATCTGAACCGTGTTTCATATTCCCGCACCAGACCGAAATGGAATGGGAAAGAACATGAACCACTCTAGCCTAGGTGTCACTCAGGTCCCAGGTATAGGACCTTAAATCTCAATAGAACCCCACCCACCAAAGCAACAAAACCAGATCCAGCCATAATAGTATGACAATATGATGTGTATAAAGCTGTAAAGAAAGCAGTAAACAAACTGTACATAAAGCAGTAAATAAAACAAATATACAAACACAAATAGCACATAACACCCCAGTAAACACAAAATCAAACAAGCGCTAGGAGGAACCCACAAAAAGAACCAGAAGCCCTGGTTACAGTATAAGGGTCCCCAGCAGAGTCGCCAAGCTGTCGCTCCCAAAAAGACGAGACTGGGCTCAAATATGGTACAGACGCGAATGGTCGGCGAAAGAGGACTGAGAACACACAGGAGTGAACTCAGGGGAAAGGAAAGAGTCGCCAGCTAGGCATTTTTATCCCGGAGGAAAGGCAATGCTGCATAGACCTAGAAAGATATGGATAAGACGGTTGCGAACCAGAGATACTGAGAAAGGGGGTTGGTTACAACCTGGGAAGGTATTAGCACCCAGATTGTCCGTCGTACTCGACGGGATCCACGCTTAAAAGATTTGTATTTTAAAGGGGTAGTGTCAGTGCAATCTGTGTATAAAAGAGCTGGAAAAGATGTACAGGTGTCTGTGTAGAAGAAGTGTAAAGTGTAATATAAAAGTGTCAGTGCAAGAAATGAGTAAAGTGCTCAATACTAGGAGGCTTAAAGAATAAGGCTGGAAAGAGGGGGAATATACAGAGACTTTTGTTCGATAACTATTAAGTTATGCCTACGTATCCTCTCGTGCAATGAGGAAGTCAGAACACCGTAGTTCGACCCAAAGAGACTGAAAAATGAATTGACTTGTGAACTGCTTGCTTGTCTATGCTCAAGTGTATGACCTGTCTGGCTCAGGTGCAAACTGTCTTGCATTAGACGGAAGAAGCGAGTTCTCGTTTATGAATGAAGGTGATGAGAAAAGAATCCCGGAGGAGACGATTATTGTTTGTTTTTGAGTTTTCAGTCTTTTATTGCTTTTGGAAGTTTGTCATAAGTTAATGAGCTTAAGCCTAAACCAATGGATTTAGTAAACTCATCACATCTTCCCTCTGATTAGGGGTAATGAGAATACCTTAAGTGTGAAGTCAGCTTCTCACACTTAATCACCATGATGTAGGATTGAGATCATTAACCTACTTGTGATTATTAGATGTTTTTGGGTATTTTGTTTAGCGTTAAGTAATGAGATTAAGCCATAATCAAGGATTAAACAGACTCATTACACCATCCTAATAGAAGGATAATAGATGAGAATGTTTGAGCTGAGGAAAGCTCCTCAGCTTAATCCATGATTAGGGATTAAACTCATGACAAAACAAAGCCTTTATTACATGGATTTTAGTTAATGGTATAATGAAGAAGTGATTTTTATTGTTTGTAAGACAACTTGAGGGGGACTTGTCCATTAACACTAGGGTTAGTCCTTCTTAACCAATTAAGGAAGAAATAGAACCCTAATGCAAGGCCCAAGTTACAAGCTTGATGTATTGATGATTATTAGATGGATTGATTAAAGGAGTTAAACACATTAAGGGTTTAACACTTAGGATTAAAGTTATACACTCCATCCTAGTAGAAGGATGCAGGCATAAGCTTAATCACAAAGCCTTAAAGCCTTTAGGGTTTAGTCCTTGGTTATGAGATGAGAAGAGAAGACTCAAAGAGACTCAAAGGTAAAAGCTAAATGGGGGGACTAATCAAAACCCTAATTATTGTCATGCTTGGTTGTTCCTAAGGTTGGTGAGGTTAAGAAAGATCTTCAAAGGAACCACCAGGAAGCAGATGAAAGGAGCAAAGAGAAGCAAAGTAACTTGCTTCATTTAAGAAGACAAGTCACTTGAAGAAAGAAAGTAAGAAGAAGAAGAAAGAGCAAGATCAATCTCAAACACAAGATAAAATGCAGCAATGATGCATAAGGGAGATGAAAAGAGATTGTGAGAAGTGAAGGCAAATTCACTTCTCAAAGCAACTTACCACCTGAAAAGTTAGTGAAAGGAATGCAATGCAATGCAAAATGAGATGAAATGGCATGATACCAATCAAGACCAGAAGCATATACATGATGTCAATGATGCTAAGAGATGATGCAAGCATGAAACAAGGCATGGAGATGATCATACAAGCATATGGATGCAAATGAAGCATGCTTAGAAACATGAACATACATGAAAAGTTATGGAATGCAAATGACATACAAACTGGAAATGAAAGATGCAATGATCAAACATGCTTCTAATATGTCCTAAGATGTCTAATGAATCAAATGGATGCATATAATGTCATGGCAAGTCATGGTATGCAAGCAAATGCAAGATGAATGCAAAAGGAAGCCCAAATTAGGGTTTATGTTCAACAAAAATCAAAACCAGAAGCAAACATCAAGATAAAAAATTGAAAATGCATTCAAGGGAACCCTAAACCTATACAAACTCACTGCCCAAAGGAGGGGATCCAATTCTTAACCTAGTGGAAGTTATGAATTTCTTAAGATTTCTAGGGTTTTAAGGTACCTTGTCAAGAAAAATGTCAAACAAATTGAAAATGCAAGATCAAATCATGCCAATTTAATCCTATAAACTACATGATATGCAAGATGCAATGCAAAAAGAATCAAAGTCCAACTCTCAAAGACTAGGCAGAAATGAATTTTTGAACATTGGATCAAAATAATGCTTTAAAAAGAAATTAATTCCATGAAAAATTGTCAAAAGACATCAAGATCAAAAAAGAAATTTGGTTTGAGGGTTGGACAATGTTTCTAAATGATTTTAAATGTTTCATGAATTTTTTGGTGATTTTTAAATACCTAAAAGTATTTTTAATTAATTAATTCTCATTAATTAATTAAAAATAAACTTTTAAATGATTAAAAATATTTTTTAATGCAAAAAAATAAAAATAAAAATGCTTTTGGTTTTTGAAAATTAATAAAAGGTAGTATAAAAATTTTCAGAATTTTTAAAAATGTTTTACTATTTTAAATAAAATGAAGAAAACAAATGGAATAAAATGAAAATAAAATGAATTAAAATGAAAAGTATGCGCATCCAGTGGCCAGGATTCAAACTCAGGAAGGAGGGAAAGACTGCGCGCCAGATCCAAGGGTTGTCATTCAAACTGACTAAAATGACTTAATTAATTTAATTAATTGAGATTAGGGCTAAGTGGAAGATCTGGGCCATTAAGCACGCGCGAGAATTGACTAAGTCAGCCTATCCTACGCACCAAATTCAAACTGCATTTAATTACAGGGATTAGCCCTAATTACTTTCAGGTGGCCGGAGAAGACTTTCGGTCGTCTTCTCCGGCAAGACCCTCACCTGAAAGTTGCTAAAATCCCCAAAACTTTATGAAAATGAAAACTAAAAGCCCAGAAATCATCCCCATGCGAAACTAAATCAAAACCCCCACACAAACATCATTTTTCATTCATTAATCATGCGAATCGAAGCAAAACATGTTTAGGTCAGAAAAGTTTCAGAGCATTCATACATCCTGGTTTCTCAACCATTTTCAAAAATAATCACATCCCCATGATCAGGGGAGTGCATAGAAGCATTTAAGAACTCAAAATGGAGTTTCTGGAAAAAAAATTGAGATGACTACCTGAACTGAAGCTTTGGTTTCTGGTACTTTCTGGCTGGTTTCTTGCTTTCAATCAACTCCACTGGACCCCCTGAGAAGCTTTCAATGCTTGTTTGAAGTTTATAATGGATGGTTTGAAAGATGGCAGAAGTTCTGTTCAAGGTGGGATGGAAATCGTATTTCTGATTCAGGGAGTTTTAGGCTATGGTGATGGGTGGTTTTTGGTCAGTGAAGTATGCTGAGTTGATTTGTGAAGTTGGTTTGTGTGTTTGCAGCTTGTGGAGAGTTTTTCGAAAGCTTTTGCAAAATGGGGTGAAAAGGAGAGAGCTGTGTTGGAGAGTGTTTCAGGCTTGTGTTGTATGTGCTTTGGCTTACTTTTGGTTTGTATAAACAAATGGGATTGGTCAGATGAGTTGATGTGTGCTTTTGTGATTGGTATGGCTCAAGTTGCCAAAATGTCAAATTTGTGTAAGAGAGGCATGGGCTACTAGCTAGCCAAGGACAGATGGGGTGTCCTGCGCAGCAAGATGTGTGGAGAACCATAGGATTGGTTGTGAAGTCAGCAAGCAAGTGGATTCACACTTGAGTGAGTTTTTGCAACTTGCTTCACTTTTGTTTCCTTTGAGAAATTTTGCTCCATAAGTCATGAAGATGAGTGATCTCTTGGCCCATTCTGATTTTTAGATGTTATATGATCATGTTGTGAAGAAATGATACACATTTGAGGCCTTTAGAACACTTGAACAAACCATTTTGCAAAATGTCTCTTTGGTAGAAAACTTCAAATTTTGTGATTTTAGCCAACTTTGACAAGCCATAGCTTTTGATCCAAAATGAATTAGGTCATGTTCTTGTACTTTTTGAAAAGGGAATGATCCATTCTACAACTTTCATGACCAAAGTTTTTCCATTTGAAGCATTTTTGAATCAAAAAGCAAGGGTTGAAAAAGTTTCCCAAAATGGCAATTTCATTAAAAGTCAAACTTTCCCAAAAAGTCAACTTTGCAAATGACTTGACATTCTTCAATTTTGTGAACTTCCAACATCTTCCATGATCAAATAAAGACCATACACAATCAAAATGATGATGAACACCCTTTGGTTGGGTCATTGGGGGCCTCAGATGCCCTGATTTTACATTGACTTGCTTGAAAAGTCAACTCTTGATCAGATGACTTCCCCATGGAATTTCTTCATGAAAATTGATATGCATGCTACCTATACCATATAGAGACCAATAGAAACAAGAATGACCAAAATATTTGGAGTTATGGCCTCTGAAACCAAAACCCTAATTCTAGGTCATCTGTGCAGTTAAACCTGGCTCTGCTTCCATGCCATTCTCAGTTCTTGTGATTCTTTGGCATTATTGACTTTGAGGGGATATAATATGATGCTTGAACATACATGGACCTCTTTGAAGTGATTGATTATCCTTGGAGTGGCTCAAGAAGCTCTTGGGTTGCTCAGATCACAAACCCTAGATGCAGATGACTTAGAACCAATGCAATGAATCAAGAATGTAATATGAGATGGTATGATTGAGTTTATGTATATGAAATGATCACAAGCCATGGTGTGAATGGGTGAGGGCAAATTTGGGGTGTTTACAAACATCATCAAGCATCTCCGCGAGGTCTGGAAAGGTCAAAACCAAGAACCAAACTGGATACCTTGGAAAACAAATAAGCATACTGCATTGCATACTAACATTTTCTTTGTTTTGTAGGTTTTTGTTTATTCTTTGTTTCTCACTTTGTTGTGCTTTCAGGAAACATTGCTCGTTGCAGAGTGTTCCCTGTCAACCGAACGCACCGGTACCCAACGCGAAACAACCTTCCAGGCATTCAGATGGATCAGGTACAACAGGACCTGAATGAAGTAAGAAATCAAATGGCAAACAAAAGGGTTGAAATGAGAAACCAAATGTCCCAGTTTATGGCTGTGATGACTGGCTTAGCTCAGAGCCAAGAAAGGATGAGAGAGCTGGTAGAAAGGCAGACACCTGAAGAGCCCCACCCTGGAACAGGAGGAACCAGCAATAATGAACGAGGGAAACCTCGTATCGACCCACCAGAGTTTGGGCCCCATTTGAACCCAGATGTTAATATCCCAAGGAATATTCAAGGAAACACTGCTGTAGGCAGGATCTTGCAAGAAGATCCTCAGGAGGAGCAGTTCAAAGTTATTGGGGCTGGGGATGAAGTGTATGACAGAAGTCTAGATGAGATTGCCGAAAATCTGAGATCCTTGGAATCTCAGAATTCTTTAGGCTTCGACGTAATGGATATGGGGCTGGTAGATGGGGTGAGAATTCCCCACAAATTCAAACCCCCTTGCTTTGAGAAATATAATGGTACCTCCTGCCCGCGTACTCATCTGCAATCTTTCTTAGGAAGACTCAAGGCTTATACCATGGATGAGAAGTTATGGATGTTCTATTTTGAAGACAGCCTGACTGGAGCGTCAAGAGAATGGTATTCGCATCTGACGAGGGCCACTATATGATGTTGGAAAGACTTGGCCGAAGCCTTCATCCGTCAGTACCAGTACAACCTAGACATGGCTCCCAATAGAACCCTTCTAATGGGCATGTCTCAGTCTTCAAGGGAATGCTTTCGGGATTATGCTCAGAGGTGGAGACAACTTGCTGCTGCTGTCCAGCCACCCATGTCTGAACGGGAGATGGCTGACATGTTTATGAACACCTTGCAGGGAACTTATATAGATAGACTTGCTGCTTTCTCTTCCACCAGTTTTGCCGATGTAGTTATAGCTGGTGAGAGAATTGAGAGTCTTTTGAAGATGGGCAAAATCTCTGACAATGGTGCCAGTTCCTCCAACAACCCTAGAAAACCTTTTTCAGGATCCCGAAGGGCGGGTGAAACAAATGCTATCCATGCAGGCAGGGGCAGACCCCAGTATTCTCACAGATCAGTAGCAGCTGTTACCATCCCGGCTCCAGTTCCACAACAACCTTTATTTCCTCAACAACAACAACAACAACACTATCAACAACAATCTCATTTTCCGCAACAAAGAACGCACAACAATAACAACAACAACCAACAGCTGCGCCCCTTTCAACAGAGACCATCTCAGGCAAATAGGGGGATTGACCCCATTCCTATGCCTTATGCTGCTTTACTGCCACAACTCCTGAAGCTTAACCTGGTTGAGTTAAGGACGTTGGCTCCACCAGATCCTCTCAATCTCCCGAAGAATTATGATGCTAATGCCAGGTGTGCCTTTCATTCCAACACACCTGGTCACAACACTGAGAAGTGTAGTGCCTTGCAAATGAAGGTTCAGGATTTGGTTGATTCCAAAGCTCTCAATTTCGCGCCTCCTCCAAATGTTAACAGAAATCCTATGCCCAATCATGGTGGGCCCAAGATTAATGCCATAGAGGAAGACCAACCATCTGCACCGATTGATAATGTTGCACAGATTCAAACACCGCTGGCTGAAGTCAAAACTCAACTCTTAAGATGCCAAGTGTTCCCAGGCTGTGGGGCCGGCTGCGAATCGTGCAAAACTGCCATTAATGGTTGTGAGAAGCTAAGGTTTGGCATAGATGGCCTTATCAAAGATGGAATTTTGCAGATTACCACAATGGATCCTTCAATGACTCTTTCTTCATCAACAATGGATTCTCCTACAACATCAACAATTCGTCCTTCAGCAAATCCTCCTACAACTGCAACAAATATCATTCCCACTGATTCATCCACAACTCCAACAATCACTCCATCCATTGTTTCAACAAACCAGAGTTCGGTAACATTTACTTCTGCAACATCAGCACCCATCTTATCAACGGAAACGCCTACAACACCAACGAACACTAATGAAGATGTCTCAACGGTCACGATCTATTATGACCCAACAAATGTTCATCCTAACAACAAACTGCAACACCTCCTGTCAGATCTCTAGTCACAATCTACTACGATCCGCATACCATCACAGTTCCTTCCGCTGCAGCAATCAGTCCGGTTACCATTATGGTGCCTGGACCTGTTCCTTATGAAAGCAGTAATGCCATACCTTGGCACTACGGCTCTGATCTCTACTGCGACGGCAAGAAAATCACTCTAGATTCATCTACCTCTTCACCATAAGTTGACAATGTTGGGGGAGGCAGAGGCTTCACCAGAAGCGGACGCCTTTTTGCCTCACAAACACCAAGGCCCAATGCTGAAGCAGAAGCTGCTGCTAAAGCAAAAGGGAAGAATGTGGTACTTGAAGAGCCAACTGTCAAAGAAACTCCGAAGACGTCCTTTGAACAAGAGGTGGACGAGTTCATGAGAATAATCAAAAAGAGTGATTACAAAGTGGTGGACCAGCTTCAACAAACACCCTCCAAAATCTCTATATTATCATTGCTAATGTGTTCCGAAGCCCATAGGAATGCATTATTGAAGGTCCTGCACGCAGCATACGTGCCGGAAGAGATTATGGTTAATCAGCTAGAAATAGTGGTTGCAAATGTTAACACCAGTCATGGACTGGGCTTCACAAATGCTGATTTAACGACGGAGGGACGCAACCATAACAAGGCTTTACATATCATCTTAGAATGCAAAAGTGCTGTTCTTTCTCATGTACTGGTGGACACTGGGTCTTCACTCAATGTCCTGCAAAAGAAGGCCTTGGTGAAATTGGAATATGATGGTTTGGCATTGCGTCCAAGTAACTTGGTGGTGAGAGCATTTGATGGCTCTCAGAGATCAGTGCTTGGAGAGATTGATTTACATGTGTTGATTGGCCCATAGACCTTTAAAACTACCTTCTCCGTGATGGACATACAACTGTCTGTTGGGTAGACCTTGGATTCACGCCGCTGGCGCTGTTACATCTACCCTTCACCAGAAGTTAAAATTTGAGTGGGAAGGCCATATCATCACAATCTACGGAGAGGAATAAATTTTTATTAGCCAGCTGGCTACTTACAAGTACATAGAGATGGATGGGGAGATCCATGTGACTATGAGTCAGGGATTTGAGGCCCTTAACATCAATGAAGCAACTGCTGTATCTGGAACTTCCATCACTTCATATCAACAAGCCAGGAAGGTTGTTGAGGAGGGTACCGCTCAAGGATGGAGCAAGCTGCTGCTAGTTGAAAAGAAAGAAGACAGATTCGGGTTGGGTTACAGACCAACTCGACAAGATCAACCAGAGGCAGCAACGGAGCCCAAATTTGTCAGCGGATGAATACTTACCCCGGATGCTGTGAACAGTCTAGAAGACGAGGAAGAAGATGAACGCAACCTGGAAAACTGGATACGTCCAAGGATCCCGGGGAACCAAGTCTCAAACTGGTCTTCCCAGGAAATTATAAGAGTTACTCATGCAGAGTAATTATTATTTCCTGTCTTTAAGCATGCATCAAGTCCTGCATCTTGCCCAAGGTGTCAGGACTCATTTTGTAATCGGACCATCTTGTATTTTTTGTAAACGATCAATTAATGAATATCAGGACATCTTTTGCAAATGAGTCTCTTCTTTTTTCCCGCTCACTGTTTTTCATTTTTTGTACAAAAATAAAATGGCAATGTTTTTCAAAATAATAACCTCATTTTTCACTTTTTCTAAGCAAGATAAAATTGATCACTAAAATGAACCAATCTAAACCCCTTACAGAGAGTGCCCTCCAGACTGCACCGACAACGACACTGCTATGACTTCGTATGACTTTGACAATCCGATTAATCAAGCCGATGAAGGGGTTGAAGAAGATTATGAGCTACCCAAGGAACTAGCCAGGTTGTTAAGATAAGAGGAGAAGGTTATCACTCCTCATCAGGAGGAAGTTGAGACGGTTAATCTTGGTACAGAAGAAGACTTGAAAGAAGTGAATATCGGGGCCCGTCTGCAAGATTCAGTGAAGGAACAACTTATTGACATGCTTCGGGAGTATGTGGATGTTTTTGCTTGGTCTTATCAGGATATGCCAGGTCTGGATACCGACATTGTTATGCACAAGCTTCCTCTAAAAGAAGACTGTCCTCCAGTAAAATAGAAGCTGCGCCGTACTCGTCCGGATATGGCCATGAAGATAAAAGAAGAGGTACAAAAACAGTGGGACGCCGGCTTCCTTGCTGTGACTAATTACCCGCCGTGGGTTGCTAACATTGTACCTGTGCCTAAGAAGGATGGCAAAGTGCGGATGTGTGTAGATTACCGGGATCTGAATAGAGCTAGCCCGAAAGATGACTTCCCATTACCTCACATTGATGTATTGGTCGACAACACGACTCAGTTCTCAGTATTCTCCTTCATGGATGGGTTTTCAGGATATAATCAGATCAAGATGTCACCTGAAGACATGGAGAAGACAACTTTCATCACACCCTGGGGCACATTCTGTTATAAGGTAATGCCGTTCGGACTGAAGAATGCTGGTTACACTTATCAACGGGCTATGGTAACATTATTCCACGATATGATCCATAAAGAAATCGAATGTTATGTGGATGACATGATTTCCAAGTCCCTTACAGAAGAAGAGAACCTGGTGAATCTGTTGAAGCTATTCAAGCGTCTGAGGAAGTATCAACTGAAGCTAAACCCCAACAAATGCACATTCGGGGTACGGTCCGGTAAGCTGCTGGGGTTCATTGTAAGTGAAAAGGGAATTGAAGTTGACCCTGACAAAGTCAAAGCCATTCAAGAGATGCCTGCACCTAGGACTGAAAAAGAAGTTCGGGGGTTTCTAGGTAGATTGAACTATATTTCAAGGTTCATATCTCACCTTACTGCAACCTGTGAACCCTTGTTCAGGTTATTAAGAAAATAACAAACGATCAGGTGGAATGAAGACTACCAGAGGGCTTTTGATAAAATCAAGGAATACTTACAAGAGCCTCCAATTCTTATGCCTCCAGTTGAAGGAAGACCTCTAATAATGTACTTGACAATATTAGAAGAGTCAATGGGATGTGTGCTGGGCCAACATGACGAGTCTGGTCGAAAAGAGTATGCAATATACTACCTAAGCAAAAAGTTTACCGACTGTGAACAACGTTATTCACTGCTCGAGAAAACTTGCTGTGCTTTAGCGTGGGCTGCTCGCCGACTAAGGCAGTATATGTTGACCCACACTACCTTATTGATTTCGAAGATGGACCCAGTCAAGTACATATTTGAGAAGCCAGCACTTATCGGAAGGGTTGCAAGACATCATGTTCCTGAAAGTAAAAGATCACAAAGAGCCTATTCACACCGAAGGGCCTGATCCAGAAGAAGAATGGACAATGATGTTTGATTGGGCTGTTAATATGAATGGTCGTGGAGTTGGTGCAATACTCATTACACCTAAAGGAGTTCACATGCCTTTCTCGGCAAAACTCACTTTTAACTGCACTAACAACGAAGCTGAATACGAAGCCTGTATCATGGGTCTTGAGGAAGCCATTGACCGCAGGATCAAGACTTTAACTGTATTCAGAGATTCAGCTCTGGTAATCAATCAAACCAACGGCAAATGGTACACTCACCAGGAGCATCTGATTCCATACCGGGATTATATGAGGAGATTACTGACTTTCTTCACTACAGTCAAACTTGAGTATATCCCTCGAGATGAAAATCAGTTTGCAGATGCTCTGGCTACCATTTCCTCCATGATCAAAGTTCAAGCTGCCAACTTTGTGCCTCGGATTTCAGTATCCAGACTTGACAGACCAGCATACGTATTCTCTGTGGACATTGCTAAAGATGATAAGCCTTGGTTCTATGACATCAAATGCTTCTTAGAGGATCAAACATACCCACCTGGGACATCGTCCAATGATAAGAAGACACAAAGAAGGCTGGCTGGTAGTTTCTTCCTGAATGCTGATGGCTCCTTGTACAAAAGAAACTTTGACATGGTACTTCTCAGATGTGTTGATAAGAAAGAGGCGGACTTGTTGATGCACGAGGTGCATGAAGGATCTTTCGATACCCACGCTAGAGGACATGCAATGGCTAAAAGATTATTAAGATCAAGTTACTACTGAATCACAATGGATGCAGACTGTTGTGCCTATGCCAGAAAGGGCCACAAATGCCAGATTTATGCAGACAAAGTGCATGTGCCTCAGAATCCTTTGAATGTGATGTCTTCACCCTGACCCTTCGCCATGTGGGGCATTGATATGATTGGAAAAATCGAACCGACTGCTTCAAATGGCCACAAATTCATCCTGGTAGCCATCGATTATTTCACCAAGTAGGTTGAAGCAGCTTCGTATGCGAATGTCACCAGGCAAGTGGTAGCCCGATTCCTGAAGAGAGACATCATCTGTCGGTATGGAGTACCCGAGCGAATCATTACTGATAATGGTTCCAATTTGAACAACAAGATGATGGCAGAACTGTGCCGGGACTTCAAAATCCAACATCACAATTCTTCTCCTTACAGGCCAAAGATGAATGTCGTTGTTGAGGCAGCTATTAAGAACATTAAGAAGATTGTGCAAAAGATGGTGGTCACCTACAAAGACTGGCATAAAATGCTACCATTTACCTTGCATGGGTATCGTACATCCATCAGAACGTCTACTGGGGCAACAGCGTATCAGCTTGTGTATGGTATGGAGGCAGTCCTACCTGTTGAAGTTGAATTGCCCTCGTTGCGGGTACTGATGGATGTCAAGTTGAATGAAGCAAAATGGGTCCGTTCTCGGTTCGATCAACTGAATCTGATCGAAGAAAAGAGATTAGCTGCAATCTGTCATGGGCAGTTATATCAGAAAAGAATGAAGAAAGCCTTCGATCAGAAATTCAGGCTTCGGGAATACCAAGTAGGAGATCTTGTGCTGAAAAGACTCCTCCCTCCTCATATAGACCACAGGGGCAAGTGGACTCCAAACTACGATGGTCCATCATAGTAAAGAAAGTTTTCTCGGGTGGAGCATTGATGCTCACTACTATGGATGATGAAGATTTCCTGTCCCCTGTGAATTCAGATGCAGTTAAAAAATACTTCGCATAAAATGACCCGCTGGACATAAAAACAGAATGTAAGTCCAGGCGAAAAAAGGGCATCCCGGCGAGTCAAAAACAGAATAAAAAGACTCGGGCAAAAATAAGGGAAAATAAAGAAAAATGTACACCCGCTGAGTTGAAAAGCCGCATTGGACAGCTCAGGCAAAAATGGGTATCCCGGTGGATTGAAAACCCGAAAGGGCGATCCACGCAAAAATAAGGGAATAAGCGAACAACTGCATTCTGAAT
This sequence comes from Lathyrus aphaca, assembly GCA_963966055.1. NCBI lineage: Eukaryota > Viridiplantae > Streptophyta > Magnoliopsida > Fabales > Fabaceae > Lathyrus > Lathyrus aphaca. The sequence goes on along the minus strand of OZ014523.1, from coordinate 266,357,171 downwards.
TTGTCTGTATCACTCGCAACATGGCAAGCTTCGAAAGGCCAAAGCATCGGTCAGAATCAGCCTTCTTCAGAAAGCAAGATGAGAAGAACGTCAAGGTCATACGAGTCATAGCAAAGGGAAGCTCGCTAAAGCGTCGTCAACATTGCCAGCACCTTCATTTTTCTCAATTTTGTAACAATCTCCTCATTTCAGGGGATTTGTTTCTTTGATTGTACTTGCCAATTCAGGGCACACAAATTAATAAAACCAGAATTTTCAGTCACATCTCGTCCTGTACATTTTTTATCTCGTTTGCAAAAATGTCCGATATCCCTGATATAATGTTTGCATAAAAATAGATGTGCCTTTCTAATCACATGCTTGCAGGAAATATATTTTTTACTTCCAGGAATGTCTAACTCCTATGACGGAATCCGGTAAGAGATACCTCGGGGTACTTGTGCGTTTCTTTGTCATAATAGGATTGCAAGTATTCAGAGCGCAACATGGGGCATGAAAGGTTTTCCCCAACAAATTCGCTAAATCATTATTTCCTCAGCACATTTTCCAAACATCACCAGGAATGATTTCTCCTCATCAGAGTTGCCAGGCATCACTTCTCCAGTACATCTTTCAGAGCAGTACCAGAAGGTGCTCATATCCCCAGCTGAGTTGTCAAACATCGTCATCCTCAGCAGGATCCTCACAAGAAGCTCTAGGAAGATCATATCAGTGATCTTTTCTCTCCCCAACAGAGTGCCAGGTCTCTCATCTTCAGCAAAGACATGGAACCATCTCCCCACAGAGCTCCAGCCGCTCCCAAATGAGCAGTGTCTGAGTTTCTCACACAACAAAGTGATGAAAGCCTCCACATCCCCAGCTGGGCTCCTCATTACAAAGATGGGTCTATCAGTGACCTATTTCCCCAAACAGAGCCATATATCAGATCTACCATGATTTCATCCCCAGCCGGGATATCCTTTCAAGCAGACCAATCGGAGATCTTCACTGCAGCGGGATCCGAGTCCCGGATCGGTTTCTCTTTTGCATAAATCATAGCATTTACATCATATTTCCCCTCAGAGCGTAGCATTCCGTCTAATACGGAGCATTACGGCAAAAATCAAACATATTGCATAATCACAAGTCAGGTTCGAACCAGTCACCTGGAAATGCCAACAATACCTCCTCAGCAATATACAAAATACATCCCTTGCACATAAAAGCCCAAAGCGTCCCCTTTGCACTCTCAAATACAGATACATGCTCTTTTTGACACTCGTCCGTGTCACCTTTTCCCCAATAAAGTCGCCAGTACACTCTCTACAAACAGATACCTATACGCACTCCTGACACCCGTCCGTGTTACCACTCCCTAGCATGGTTGCCAAACACTTGTTTATAATACACTCTTGTCGACACCCGTCCGTGTCATCTTATCCCTACAGATCACTGGATTACCTTTTACATTCAAGTTCATAATTTATATACTTTCTCTTTTGACACCCGTCTGTGTCACTCTCCCTAGCAAGTTGAACACTCGTCTGTGTCTCACTCATGTTTATTTTTACTCATACAGATACTCGTCCGTATCTTGTATACACATATCTCCCCTCGGATTTGACACTCGTCCGTGTTCTTTGTTAACTAGTTGGTACTCGTCCGTACCATCATCTCTGAACATGCGCCAGCGTTGTTTCTACCGATACTCGTCCGTATCGCAGTCTTAACGATGCTCGTCCGCATCTTTAATCTATACACAATGTCAAACACTTATATATTTTATTTCTTGGATGTAAGCACTCGTCCGTGTTTACATTTCCCCAGCGAAGTCCCCAGCAAAACTTCTTTTTTATTTGACATTCGTCCTATGTCATGATACTTTCGGCAGCCGTACCTTGCCAGGTGATCGTCCTTCACCTTTGGATGACCGTCCCTCATCTTTCTCCCAGCGGAGTCTCCATTATTGGAACCCCTTTTCTATCCGACATTCATCCTATGTCGTGATATTTCGGCAGCCGTACCCTGCTAGGTGATCGTCCTTCACCTCTTGATGATCGCTTATCCGATGGCCGTCCCCATCGTCGACCTTTTCTATCCGGCATTCGTCCTATGTCGTGATACTTTCGGTAGCCGTATGTAAACACCCCAAATTTTCCCTCACCCATTCACACCATGGCTTGTGATCTTTTCATATGCATAAGTTCAATCATAGCATCTCATATTGCATCTTTTGTTTCACTGCATTGGTTCAAAGTCATCTGCATCTAGGGTTTGTGATCTGAGCTATCCCAGAGCCATTTGAGCCACTCCAAAGGTCATCAATAATTTCAAAGGGGTCCATGTATGTTCAAGCATCATATTGTATCTCCTCAAAGTCAAGAAAGTAAAAAAATCACAAGAACTGAGATTGGCATGGAAGTAGAGCCAGGTTTAACTGCACAGATGACCTAGAATTAGGGTTTTGGTTTCAGAGGCCATAACTCCAAATTTTTTGGTCATTCTTGTTTCTATTGGTCTCTATATGTTACAAGAATCATGCATATAAATTTTCATGAAGAAATTCCATGAGGAAGGCATCTGATCAAGGGTTGACTTCTTGAGCAAGTCAGTGTAAAATCGGGGCATCTAAGGCCCCCAATGACCCAACCAAAGGGTGTTCTTCATCATTTTGAATGTGTATGATATTTATTTGATCATGGAAGATGTTAGAAGTTCACAAGATTGCAAAATTTCAAGCCATTTGCAAAGTTGCCATTTTGGGAAAGCGACTTGTAATGAAAACTTGCCATTTTGGGAAACCTTTTCAACCCTTTCTTTTTGATTCAAAAATGCTTCAAATGAGAAAACTTTGGTCATGAAAGTTGTAGAATGGATCTTTCCCTTTTCAAAAAGTACAAGAACTCATTCTAATTCATTTTGGATCAAAAGTTATGGCTTGTCAAAGTTGAGGAAAATCATTGAAATTTCACTTTTTGCACAAAATGGAAAACTTGCAAATTCTCATGCCAAACATCTATGTGACTTCAAATCAGCCTCTAACCAATACACAAACACAATGCAATGCCTAAAATTCAGATTGGCCCAAGAAATTTCTCATTTTTCATGCCTTGATGTCCAAGTATCATTAGCCATTTTTCATGAAAATCACAAAGAGGGAAAACTTGCAAGAAGGGTTCCTTTGGTTTTGTTTGGTCTCTAATCATTATCAAAGTACCATAGCAACATTGTATGGTGCATTTTGCTGCATATTGCCCAAGAGATGTCACATGTCCATGGCCAAAAATACAAAGTGTAACAAGTTGCAAAATTGCAAAACATGTGAGATCTCACCCTTCATCCATTCCAGCTCACATCAGTTCATCCCATGGCCATCCTTGAAGGCAGCTGAACCCAAAGCAACCCTAAAATAGCCTCTGCCACAGCCCATGCCTCAAGTACACCTAACCATGACTTTTTGCATTTTCTCCCATACTTTTGGAATAGTGACCAGCAGCCTCTACTAACCTGCTCCACAGCCTACTCAAACTTTATGGGAGTGATATAGCGGCTCATTTGGCATTGAAACAACACACAATCCAACTTGCACAAGATCTGTCCCAAACTTCTTCTCTGAAATTTTCTTCACACAGCCATCAAACTTCACTTTTTCTTTCACCAACAAGTCACAAATCACCCTTAGAACAAAAACCACCCCCTGAAACAGCTTGAAACATCATACACCAAGACCTCCATTTCTGCTACACCAGAGCAAAACAGCCATAACCAGCCATTCTCAAAGCTCTTCAAGTTTCATTTCATCATCAGAGTGTTCAAAGGAGAGGGATTGCACCAAGTTTGAGGCCAGAAAGCTCCAAAGTTCAAAGCTTCGGTTCAGGTATCATCAAGAACATTTTTTTTAGAAATGCAATCTCTTGTTATAGGATGATAGAGTTTGTTTCACTGATCATGTTAAGCTTTGAAACACTGAAAACGGTTGAGAAATGAGTGTGTATGCATGTTCTGAAGTTTTTGCAGTGTTCTTGATCTTGCTCGAATCTTGTTGTTGGTACATGGTAAATGTGATTTTGTGATTGATTCATGTTTGAGGTGGGTAGAGGATGAAATCCGGAGAGTTAGAGCACTCAAAACAGCTTAGGGAATGAGTCTGATTATGAATTTTTGGAAAAAACAGCATAATGAATCGATTCATTTTGCCTTGAATCGATTCATTCTGTTGAGTGATTCCTGGATTTTGCAAAATGAATTGATTCATCCCATTATGAATCGATTCATGCTGTTTAACTAATTCTGTTTTCTCAAAATTGATCATTATGAATCGATTCATCCAAGCATGAATCGATTCATTCTTCTGTTAACCAAAATTAATTTATTTTGTTTGTATTTTATTCGCATGAATTTTAAAAAATAGCAAAACACTTTGAAAAATTCTGATATTTTTTGTCAAGCATTTCATTAATTTTCAGAACCCAAAAAATATTTTTATTTTTATTTTTGGCATTAAAAATTATTTTTAAATCATTTAAATGTTTATTTTTAATTAATTAATGGAAATTAATTAATTAAAAATGCATTTAGGTATTTAAAAATAACAAAAAAATTCACATTGCATTTTAAAACATTTAGGTAGTTTATAGGATAAAATTGGTTTGATTTGACTTGCATTTTCAATTTATTGGGTATTTTTCTTTGTGAGGCACCCCAAAACCCTAGTAATCTTAGAAAATTCATAACTTTCACTAGGATAAGAGTTGGATCCTCTCCTTTGGGCAGTGAGTTTGTATAGGGTTAGGGTTCCTTTAATCCCATTTTCAATTTTTTTATCTTGTCATTTGCTGCTGGTTTTGAGTTTTTGCTTTGCATGTTGTATGTAACCCTAATTTGTGTCTTCCTTTGCATCCATCTTTCATTTGCTTGCATACCATGACTTGCCATGACATTTTGTGCATTCATTTGATTCATAATACATCTTAGGACATATTAGAATCATGTTTGATCATTTCATCTTTCATTTGCCATGTTACATGTCTTTTGCATTCCATAACTTTTCATGAACATTCATGGTTCTAAGCATGCTTCTCTTGCATCCATATGTTTGTATGATCATTCTAATGCCTTGCCTCATGATTGCATCTTCTCTTAGCATCATTAACATCATGTTCATGCTTCTGGTTTTGGTTTGCATCATCACATTGCATCTCATTTTGCATTGCATTTCATTTCTTTCACTAACTTTTCAGGTGGTAAGTTACTTTGAGAAGTGAATTTGCCTTCACTTCTCACTTTCCCTTTTCATCTCTCTCATATTTCATTTGCTGCATTTTGTATGTGTTTGAGTTTGAGCTTGCTCATTCTTGTTCATCTTACTTTCTTCCTTCAAGCAACTTGTCTTCTTAAGTGAAGCAAGTTGTTTTGCTTCTCTCTGCTCCTTTCATCTGCTTCTCTCCTTGGTGGCTCTTTGAAGACTCCTTTATCTCTTAAGCCTCACAAACCCTAGGAATGACCAAGCATGATAATAATTAGGGTTTGATTAGTCCCCCATTTATATTTTACCTTTGTGTCATCTTTGAGTCTTCTCTTCTCATCTCATAATCAGGGACTAAACCCTAAAGGCTTTAAGGCTTTGTGATTAAGCTTATGCCTGCATCCTTCTATTAGGATGGAGTGTATAACTTTAATCCTAAGTGTTAAACCCTTAATGTGTTTAAATCCTTTAATCAATTCACTTAACAACCATCAAGACATCAAGGTTTTAACTTGGGCCTTGCATTAGGGTTCTAATTCTTCCTTAATTGGTTAAGAAGGACTAACCCTAGTGTTAACGGACAAGTCCCCCTCAAGTTGTCTTACCAACCATAAAACTCACTTCTTCATCTTATCATTAACTAAAATCCACTTAATAAAGGCTTTGTTTTGTCATGAGGTTAATCCCTAATCATAGATTAAGTTGAGGAGTCTTCCTCAGCTTAAATGCTCTCATCTATTATCCTTCTATTAGGATGGTGTAATGAGTCCATTCAATCCTTGATTATGGCTTAAACTCATTACTTAACACTAAACAAAAACAACAAAAACATCTAATTAATTACAAGTAGGTTAATGATCTTAATCCTACACCATGGTAACTAAGTGTGAGATGCTTACTTCACACTTAAGGTATTCTCATTACCCCTAATCAGAGGGCAGATGTGATGAGTTTACTAACCCTTGGTTTAGGCTTAAGCTCATTAACTTATGACAAATCCAAAAGCAATAAAAGACTGAAAACACAAAAACAAACAATAATCGTCTCCTCCGGGATTCTTTTCTCATCATCTTCACTCACAAACGTGAACTTGCTTCTTCCGTCTAATGCAAGACAGTTTGCACCTGAGCCAGACAGGTCATACACTTGAGCATAGGCAAGTAAGCAGTTCATCAGTCAATTCATCTTTTAGTCTCTTTGGGTCGAACTACGGTGTTCTGACTTCCTCATTGCACGAGAGGATACCTAGGCATAACTTAACAGTTATCGAACAAAAGTCTCTGTATATTCCCCCTCTTTCCAACATTATTCTTTTAACCTCATGATCTTGAATATCTTATTCCTGTTCTTACACTGACACTGTACATTATACACTTCACATTCTTTTACACTGACACCTGTACATCCTTTTCCAGCTTCTTTTATACACATATTGCACTGACACTACCCCTTTAAAACACAAATCTTTTAATCGTGGATCCCGTCGAGTACGACGGACAGTCTGGGTGCTAATACCTTCCCAGGTTGTAACCAACCCCCTTTCTCAGTCTCTCTGGTTCGCAACTGCCTTATCCATATCTTCCTAGGTTTATGCAGCATTACCTTTCCTTCGGGATAAAAATGCCTAGCTGGCGACTCTTTTCATTTCATCCTTTCGCCGACCGTTCGCGTCTGTACCTTATTTGAGCCCGGTCTCATCTTTTGGGAGCGACAGCTTGGCGACTCTGCTGGGGACCCTTATACTGTAACCAGTGCTTCTGGTTCTTTTTGTGGGTTCCTCCTAGCGCTTGTTTGATTTGTGTTTACTGGGGTGTTATGTGCTATTTGTGTTTGTATATTTGTTTTATTTACTGCTTTATGTACAGTTTTGTTTATTGCTTTCTCTATAACTCTATGTACATCATGCTGTCATACTGTTCTGGCTGGATCTGGTTTTGTTGCTTTGGTGGGTGGGGTTCTATTGAGAGTTGAGGTCCTATACCTGGGACCTGAGTGACACCTAGGCTAGAGTGGTTCATGTTCTTTCCCATTCCATTTCGGTCTGGTGCGGGAATATGAAACACAGTTCAGATATGGGTTTCTTCTTGAGAACTCTGTGCTACAGATTTCCTGTAGTGCTAGGGCTATCTGGGAAGCCTGCTAAGTCTGGATGACCTTTAGTATTGACCTTCAGAAACTGAGGTGAATTAGAGGAGGATCTTTTATGTTTATTGTAAACACTGTACCTCCGGGTTAGAAGTGTTTACACTTCTCATAACTGATCCAAGTCTGAGGATCCTTGTTTTAGAACACCAACTGTGAAGGGGTTGGGCTGTTTACAGGTTTGCAGGTACCCTTGACCTCAGCATACCCTGTTACTTTGTTTTGATTAAGAGTACTCCATTTTGGGACAGTTCTTGTGATTTAACCCTGGATATGTGACTCTTTATTTGAGTCCCCACCTTGGTTACTGGACTTATGAACCTCCATCTGGATTTCTTGAACATACATGGACTTATATCAAAGCAGTAATCAGATCCAGCCTGATCACAAACCCTTGCATATCATTTGCATACATCATCATTGCATCATTTTAACATTTTCTTATTTGTTTTTCAGGGTATCCACATCATATTTGGCTTGGTTTTGACCCCTTCATCTGCATAGGCCTTTGTTCACCAGTTGTTTGCTTCAGCTACTATTATTACCAGTCTTAGCCTGTCAGTGGCTCATCACCAGCATCAACCTATCAGTGGCCCATCTTCTAGTATCAGTCATCATCATCAACATCTGTCTCAGCTCTTCTTTAAAAATGGCACCTAAGAAGAGCAATATCTCTTACCATTTCTTTGAGCCTGAGCTGACTGGCACCAAGAAAATCCAGGCCCTTATTACTCCAGACCATATACCACTATTTAGAGAACATTATGGAGGCATCCTTGATGTGGTTATGGATTTGGACCCTTCTCAGAGGAGCTTGATTCACACTTTCCTACAGTTCTATGATCCCCCTCTGAGGTGTTTCACCTTCCAAGATTTTCAGTTGGGGCCCTTGTTAGAGGAGTATTCATCACTGGTTGGAGTACCTGTCAGGGGTGGTGTCCCCTTCAACCCAGAAATGGTTTTTCCCAACAATGAAGAAGTAGCTAAGGCACTGTATCTGGAACCTTTTCTGATTGAGAAGAACATGACAACCAAGGTTGGAATCTCTGGTCTACATTTGGATTTCTTGACTTCTCAGGCCATCCTGAAGGCTTCCTTGGGAGAGTGGAAGGCAGTCTGTGCATTATTGGCCCTCAGCATATATGGGGTTATTTTATTTGCAGATGAGCCTAAATTTATTAGCAAGAATTCCATTCACCTTTTCATTCTGAGGAACCCAGTGCCCACCTTACTGGGAGATTTCTATTACTCTGTTCACCAAAGGAATGAAAAGCAAAGAGGAAGGCTGGTGAGATGCTGTGCTCCCCTGTTCCATACCTGGCTGCTCAAACACTTGCCCAAGACTATTGCATTCTTGAATCCTCACCAGCAAAAGAATTGGGCTAGAAGACTCATCGCTTTGACCTCAGATGACATCAGGTGGTGCACTCAGAGCACCAAGGGCAGGGACATCATTACTAGTTGTGGGCAGTTCCCCAATGTACCTCTGATAGGAGTGAAGGGTTGCATCAACTACAACCCACTGCTATTTAAAAGACAATTGGGCTATGCATTGGTCCACCCTCCTAGAGCACAAGACTTGGTTGAAACCCTTTATTGTGAGATTAAACCTAATCTAGCTATAGTCAGGCAAGCATCCTGGGCTTGGGACAATGTCCAGACCAAGGGGATGGCCATTCTTGGGAGATGCAACAATGTGGCCTCAGCTCAGTACTATGAGTGGTCTCATGCCAGGGCTCAAATTTCAGGGATGCCCTTCACCATTGAGGATGCACCTGGACTATCCACAACACCACCTCCTGCCACTGTCAGCTTAGAGGAATTTGAGAAACTGAAAGAGAGGAATAAGAATCTGACTCAGGCTCTACAGAAGACCCTCTGGGAGAGGAGTGATGGTCGGCTGGACATTGAAAGGTTGGAAAAGCTTAAGGTGGAGCATCTAGCCAGGATTGAGAAGTCAGAGGACTACATCAAGAAGTCAAGGGCAGGAGAGCAGATCTTGAAGAATGCCTGCAAGGAGGCTCAGTTCCAAAAGGCCAGGACTGATCTCTATCTGAAAGAGAGTCAAGCTAGGTGGGTCAGGATCACCGAAGCTCGCACTCAAGAGGATAAGAGGACTCAGGACAAGATTGAGCAGTTGGAGGCCAGTGCAAAAGAGCAACAGGAAGCCCTGCTAGCAGCCCGGAAAGAGATCTCAGAGTTGAAGATTAGGGCGGGTGTGAAGAGGTCAAAGGACCAGGGCAGACACAAGAAGCTAACTGCATCTATTGCCACCAGGAATCTTTTCATCAGGAACCTCACAGAGCGTCCAGCTGATCCGGTAACTGAAGCACTTCTAAAGGAAGTTCAGGAGGATGAGTTTAGTCTTGGTGTCTGACTTTTGCTTGTTGTTGCTTTCATTTCATTGTACTTTTCCTTTTTATGTTGTATTTTGACCCCTCAGGGGCATGTATTGTAAAAAACAAACTATGTATCATTCACTTTTCTATAATATATCCATTAGTTTGTTTCATTTGAATCTCTCTCTCCTAAGCAACGTCAAAAAGCATCTTCCTCGGGGTCTGGAAAGGTCAAAACCAAATGCCAAGCCGGATACCTCGGAAACAAATAAGCATACTGCCTTGCATACTAACCTTTGTTTTGTTTTGTAGGTTTTTGTCTTGTTTGTTACTAACTCTGTTGTGATTCAGGAACTATTGCTCGACGTCGGGTATTCCCACTCAACCGTCCACACAGATATCCTACCCGCAACAACCTTCCGGGTATACAGATGGACCAGGTACAACAGGACCTTACAGAGGTCAGGGCTCAAATGGCCAATGAGAGACTGGAAATGAGAAATCAGATGACCCAGTTTATGGAGGTGATGAATGGATTGGCACAAAGCCAAGAAAGATTAAGGGCGTTAGTAGAAAGGAAGACTCAGGAAGACCCTCATCTAGGGACTGGTGGAACAAGCAACAATGAGAGGGTTCAGCCTCATGTCAACCCACCTGTGTATGGGCCCCATCTTCACCAAGAGATCAACATCCCTGCTAATGTGCAAGGGAATGCTACTACAGGTAGAGTACTACAAGAAGACCCCCAGGAAGATCAGTTCACTGTGATGGGAGCTGGGGAGGAAGCCTATGACAGAAGGCTAGATGAAATTGCTGAGAAATTAAGGTCTCTAGAGTCTCAAAATTCTCTGGGCTTTGATGTCATGGACATGGGCTTAATGGACGGGGTAAGGATTCCCCACAAGTTTAAACCTCCGTGCTTTGAAAAGTACAACGGAACCTCCTGTCCACGAACCCATTTGCAATCCTTTCTGGGGAGGCTGAAGGCATACACCATGGATGAAAAACTGTGGATGTTTTATTTCGAAGACAGTTTAACAGGAGCTTCAAGGGAATGGTACTCTCATTTGACCAGAGCAACCATCAGATGTTGGAAGGACTTGGCTGAGGCCTTCATTAGACAATACCAGTACAACTTGGATATGGCTCCCAACAGGACCCTCCTGATGGGAATGTCTCAATCATCCAGAGAAAGCTTCCGGGAATACGCCCAGAGGTGGAGACAGCTTGCTGCTGCTGTCCAGCCACCCATGTCGGAAAGGGAGATGGCCAACATGTTTATGAATACCCTCCAAGGGACATACATTGATAGGCTAGCTGCCTTTTCTTCCACCAGCTTCGCGGATGTAGTCATAGCTGGAGAAAGAATTGAGAGCCTACTAAAGATAGGTAAGATTTCCGACAATGGAGCGAGCTCGTCAAGCAACCCCAGAAAGCCTTTTGTGGGCCCAAGAAGAACTGGTGAGACTAATGCTATCCATACCAGCAGGGGCAGACCCCAGTATGTTCATAGGTCAGTGGCAGCTGTCACTATCCCCGCTCCAATTCATCAACAACCAGCATACCAACCATAACAACAACCCCACTACCAGCAACAAGCTCAGTATCCACCTCAGAGAAATTATAACAACAACAACACCAGCAACAACAATCAGCAAAGACCTTTTCAACAGCGACCATCTCAGGCCAATAGGGTGATTGATCCGATCCCTATGCCTTATGCCGCATTATTGCCACAACTCCTGAAGCTCAACCTGGTTGAGCTAAGGACATTGGCACCTCCAGATCCTGCCAGTCTGCCCAGAAATTATGATGCCAGTGCCAGATGTGCTTTTCATTCCAACGCACATGGCCACAGTACAGAGAAATGCAGAGCTTTGCACATGAAAGTGCAGGATCTAGTGGATTCCAAAGCTCTAAACTTTGCACCCCCGCCAAATGTCAGCAAGAACCCTATGACCAACCACGGAGGACCCATAATTAATGCTATTGAGGAAGACAAGCCGTCTTTCTTGATAACCAGTGTGGGGCAGATTCGGACACCCTTGGTAGAGATTAAAGCTCAACTCCTTGAATGTCAAATATTCCCTGGGTGTGAGCTCGGTTGCGGTTATTGCAACATTTCGGTAAATGGGTGTGATAACTTAAGAAACGGCATAGATGGTCTCATCCAGAGTGGCCTACTTCAAATCACAACATCAACACCTCCAAATCCAGCAATCTCCTTAACAACAATTCCCGAGTCTTCTACAACTGCAACAACAATTGTTCCAAACAACTCTTCAATCTCATCAACAAATGCTTCATCTGTTACTTCAACAGACCAAATATCAACAACCATCTCTTCTACAACTTCAACACCCATCCAGTCAACAGTGTCTTCTACAACATCAACAGCAATTAATGAAAGTGTCTCGACGGTTACAATATATTATGATCCTGCAAATGATTCTGCCTACAACTCACAAAACGCTTCCCCTATCAGAGCACCAGTTACAATATACTATGATCCACATACTATCATGGTCCCTTCTGCAGCTACTATCAGTCCAGTCACTATCACAGTGCCTGGGCCAGTTCCTTATGAAAGCAATAATGCCATCCCTTGGCATTACGGCTCGGATCTATACTGCGAAGGGCAGAAAATCACTCTGGAATCATCAACTTCTTCACCACAGATAGACAATGTGGGGGGAGGCGGAGGCTTCACTCGGAGCGGACGTCTCTTTGCCCCGCAAATTCCAAGACCCATTGCTGAAGCAGAAGCTGCTGCCAAAGCAAAAGGGAAGAGCATGGTGCAAGAAGAACAAGTTGCTAAAGAAGCTTTAAAGACCCCTTTTGATCAAGAGGTTGATGAATTCATGAGAATCATCAAGAAAAGTGATTACAAGATAGTGGACCAGCTTCACCAGACACCTTCCAAAATATCCATTTTATCATTGCTAATGTGCTCCGAGGCTCGTCGGAATGCACTATTAAAAGTCTTGCACGCAGCTTATGTGCCAGAGGAGATTACCGTCAATCAGTTAGAGGCAGTGGTTGGAAACGTCAATGCTAGTCATGGACTAGGGTTTACCAACACTGATTTGACAACGGAAGGCCGCAATCACAACAAGGCTTTGCACATTACCTTGGAGTGTAAGGGTGCATTCCTTTCTCATGTATTGGTGGACACAGGGTCATCCCTCAATGTCCTACCTAAGAAGGCCCTTGTGAAGCTGGAGTATGAAGGATTGGCATTACGCCCCAGCAACTTGGTAGTGAGAGCCTTTGACGGTTCTAAGAGATCAGTTCTGGGAGAAATTGAGTTTCCTATAATGATTGGCCCACAGACTTTCAAAACGACCTTCTTTGTGATGGATATACAACCTGCCTACAGCTGTCTATTGGGTAGACCATGGATACACGCCGCTGGCGCCGTGACATCAACCCTTCACCAGAAGTTAAAATTCGAGTGGGAGGGCCAAGTCATTACTATTTGTGGAGAGGAAGATATCTTTGTTAGCCATCTGACTACATACAAATACATTGAGATGGATGGGGAGATCCACGAAACTATGAGTCAAGGGTTTGAGGCCTTGAACATAAATGAAGCATCCGCTGTACCTGGAACCTCAATGACGTCTTATCAGCAAGCCAGGAAGGTTGTTGAAGAGGGTACTGCCCAAGGCTGGGGCAAGCTGCTGCCCGTGGAGAAGAAGGAAGACAGATTTGGGTTGGGTTACAAACCAACTCAACAAGATCAATCAGAGGCTGCTAAGAAGCCCAGTTTTGTCAGTGGGGGGATGCTCACCCCGGATGCAGTAAACAACTTGGAAGATGAGTCGGAAGATGAGCGCAACCTGGAGAGCTGGATACGTCCAAGGATCCCGGGGAGCCGTATCTCAAACTGGTCTTCCCAGGAAGTTATAAGGGTTACTCCTGCAGAGTAATTATTATTTCTTGTATTTTTTAAGCATGCATCAAGTCTTGCATCCTTCCCAAGATGACAAGACTCATTTTGTAATCGGGCCATCTTGTAATTTTGTGCAAACAGATCAATCAATGAATATCGGTCGTCTTTTGCAAACGAGTCTTTTTTCTTTTCCGCTCACTGTTTTTCATTTTTCTTTTTGTACAAAAATAAAATGGCAATGTTTTCAAAATGACAACTTTATTTCACTTTTCTAAACAAGATTAAAATCAATCACTAAAATAAACAATCTGAACCCTTGCAGAGAGTGCCTTTCAGACCGCACCGACAACAACACGACTTTGACTTCGTATGACTTTGATAATCCAATTAATCAAGCTGATGAAGGGGTTGAAGAAGAGTATGAGCTTCCTGAAGATCTAGCCAGGTTGTTGAGACAAGAGGAAAAGGTTATCACTCCTCATCAGGAGAAGGTCGAAACGATTAATCTTGGTACAGATGAAGATGCGAAAGAAGTTAAAATCGGGGCCTGCTTACAAGACTCAGTGAAGAGACAACTGATTGACCTGCTTCAGGAATATGTGGATGTGTTTGCTTGGTCTTATCAGGATATGCCAGGATTGGACACCGACATTGTTATGCACAAGCTGCCTTTAAGAGAAGAGTGCCCAACGGTTAAACAGAAACTGCGCCGTACCCGCCCAGACATGGCAATGAAGATCAAAGAAGAGGTGCAAAAGCAGTGGGACGCCGGGTTCCTTGCTGTGACTAGCTATCCGCCGTGGGTTGCTAATATTGTGCCTGTGCCTAAGAAAGACGGCAAAGTGAGAATGTGTGTTGACTATCGAGATCTAAACAGAGCCAGCCCGAAAGATGATTTCCCATTACCTCACATTGATGTATTGGTGGATAATACGGCTCAGTTCTCGGTATTCTCCTTCATGGACGGATTTTCAGGATACAATCAGATCAAGATGTCACCTGAAGACATGGAGAAGACCACTTTCATCACACCCTGGGGCACGTTCTGTTACAAGGTAATGCCATTCAGACTGAAGAATGCTGGTGCCACATATCAACGGGCTATGGTAACATTATTCCATGACATGATCCATAAAGAAATAGAATGTTATGTGGATGACATGATTGCCAAGTCCCTTACAGAAGAAGACCACCTGGTGAATCTGTTGAAGTTATTCAAGCGTCTGAGGAAGTACCAACAGAAGTTGAACCCCAACAAGTTCACATTCGGGGTGCGATCTGGTAAGTTGCTGGGATTTATTGTAAGTGAGAAAGGGATTGAAGTTGACCCTGATAAAGTCAGAGCCATTCAAGAAATGCCTGCACCGAAGTCTGAAAAAGAAGTCTGAGGGTTTCTAGGTAGATTGAACTACATTTCAAGGTTCATATCTCACCTTACAGCAACTTGCGAACCTTTGTTCAAGCTATTGAGAAAAGAACAAACGGTCAGGTGGAATGAAGACTGCCAGAGGGCTTTTGACAAGATCAAAGAATACTTACAAGAGCCTCCAATCCTTATGCCTCCAGTCGATGGAAGACCTCTAATCATGTACTTGACAGTATTAGAAGAGTCAATGGGGTGTGTGCTGGGCCAGCATGACGAGTCTGGTCGAAAAGAATATGCAATATACTACCTAAGCAAAAAGTTTACCGACTGTGAACAACGTTATTCACTGCTCGAGAAAACTTGCTGTGCTTTAGCGTGGGCTGCTCGCCGACTGAGACAGTATATGTTGACCCACACCACTTTATTGATCTCAAAGATGGATCCAGTTAAGTACATTTTTGAGAAGCCAGCACTCACCGGACGGGTTGCAAGATGGCAAATGATCCTCACAGAATATGACATCCAGTACACATCTCAGAAAGCCATCAAGGGCAGTGTATTGTCTGAATATCTTGCTGAGCAACCTATTGATGATTACCAGCCTACGAGACTTGACTTCCCGGATGAAGACATCATGTTCATAAAAGCAAAAGATCATGAAGAGCCTGTTCACACTGAAGGGCCTGACCCAGAAGAAGAATGGACCATGATGTTTGATGGGGCTGTCAATATGAATGGTCGTGGTGTTGGTGCAGTACTCGTTACACCTAAGGGAGTTCACATGCCTTTCTCGGCAAAACTCACCTTCAATTGCACTAACAACGAAGCTGAATACGAAGCTTGCATTATGGGTCTTGAGGAAGCCATTGACCTCAGGATCAAGACATTGACTGTATTCGGAGATTCAGCTTTGGTAGTTAATCAAACCAACGACAAATGGTACACACACCAAGATCATCTGATACCTTATAGGGATTATACAAGGAGGTTATTGACTTTCTTTACAACAGTCAAGCTTGAGTATATCCCTCGGGACGAGAATCAGTTTGCAGATGCTCTGGCTACCATTTCATCCATGATCAAAGTGCAAGCTGCCAACTTTGTACCTCAAATTTCAGTGTCCAGACTTGACAGACCAGCATACGTGTTCGCAGCAGATGTTGTCAAAGATGATAAGCCTTGGCTCCATGACATTAAGTGCTTCTTGGAGGATCAAACATACCCACCTGGGGCATCTTCCAATGATAAGAAGACTTTGAGAAGGCTTGCTGGTAGTTTCTTTCTAAACACTGATGGTTCCCTGTACAAGAGAAACTTTGATATGGTACTCCTCAGATGCGTTGATAGAACAGAAGCAGACTTGCTGATGCACGAGGTGCACGAAGGATCCTTTGGTACCCATGCAGGAGGGCATGCCATGGCCAAGAAATTGCTAAGATCAGGTTATTACTGGATCACAATGGATGCCGACTGTTGTGCCTACGCCAGAAAATGCCATAAATGCCAGACTTATGCGGATAAGGTGCATGTGCCTCCCAATCCTTTGAATGTGATGTCTTCACCTTGGCCCTTGGCTATGTGGGGCATTGACATGATTGGCAAGATTGAACCGACTGCTTCAAATGGCCACAGATTCATCCTGGTTGCCATTGACTATTTCACCAAGTGGGTCGAAGCAGCTTCCTATGCAAATGTTACAAGACAAGTGGTAGCCAGATTTCTGAAGAGAGATATCATCTGTCGATACGGAGTTCCCAAGCGAATCATTACTGATAATGGTTCCAACTTAAACAACAAAATGATGGCAGAATTATGCCGGGACTTCAAGATCCAACATCACAATTCTTCTCCTTACAGGCCAAAGATGAATGGCGCTGTTGAGGCAGCTAATAAGAATATCAAGAAGATTGTGCAGAAGATGGTAGTCACCTACAAAGACTGGCATGAGATGCTACCGTTTTCCTTGCATGGGTACCGCACGTCAATCAGAACATCCACTGGGGCAACACCGTATCAGCTTGTGTATGGTATGGAGGCAGTCCTACCTGTTGAAGTTGAATTACCTTCCTTACGGGTACTGATGGATGTTAAGCTGAACAAAGCAGAGTGGGTCCGATCCCGATACGAACAACTGAGTCTGATTGAAGAAAAGAGATTGGCTGCAATTTGTCATGGGCAGTTGTATCAGAAAGGAATGAAGAAAGCCTTCGATCAGAAAGTCAGGCTCCGAGAATACCAAGTAGGAGATCTTGTGCTGAAAAGACTCCTCCCTCCTCATACAGACCACAGGGGCAAATGGACTCCAAATTATGAAGGGCCATTCGTAGTAAAGAAAGTTTTCTCCGGTGGAGCACTCATGCTCAGTACTATGGATGCTGAGGACTTCCTGTCCCCTGTGAATTCAGATACAGTTAAAAAATACTTCGCATAAAAATGACCCGCTGGACATAAAAACAGAATGTAAGTCCAGGCAAAAATAGGGCATCCCGGCGAGTCAAAACAGAATAAAAGACTCGGGCAAAAATAAGTGAAAATAAACAAAAAAATGTACACCCGCTGAGTTGAAAAGCCGCATTGGACAACTCAGGCAAAAATGGGTATCCTGATGGATTGAAAACCCGAAAGGGCGATCCATGCAAAATGAGGGAATAAGCGAACAACTGTATTCTGAATTCGTCTGTATCACTGACAACCTGGTAAGCTTCGAAAGGATCAAGCTTCCTTCAGAATCAACCTTCTTCAGAAAGCAAGATGAGAAGAACGTCAAAAGTCATACGAGTCATAGCAAAAGGGAAGCTCCCTGAAGCGTCATCAGCATTGCCAACACCTTTTGTTTCTCAATTTTGTAACAATCTCCTCATTTCAGGGGATCTGTTCCTTTGACTGTATCTTGCCAATTCATGGCACACAAATTAATAAAATCTGATTTTCAGTCATGCTTCGTCTCGAACGTTTTTATTTTCATTTGCAAAATGTCCGATGTCCTTATGATATTGATTGCATAAATACAGATGCGTCTTTCCTAAACTACGTGCTTACAGGAAATATGCTTACTCCCAGGAGTGTCTAAACTCCTATGATGGAATCCAGTAAGGGATACCTCGGGATTACTTGTGCGTTTCTCTGTCTGTGCAGGATTGCAGGTATTCAAAGCGCAACATGGGGCATGTAAGCTTCTCCCCAACAAGCTGACAAATCATTATCTACTCAGTCTACTCAGCAGGATTCCCCACAGAAATCTCTAAGAAGGTCTTTCAGTGATCTCTCTTTTTTTTTTCCCAGCTGAGTTGTCCAGCATCATCCTCAGCAGGACCCCTACAGAAATTTCTAGGAAGATCTTTCAGTGATCTTTCTTCTTCCCCAACCGAGTTGCCATCTGCTATTCCTCCGCAGCCAAGTACAAAAGCTGGGGAACCATCTCCCCACAGAGCTTCAGCCTCTATTCAGAAAAGAAACGTCCGAAGAAATCACAACAGAGTGAAGAAAGCTTCTTCAAACCCCAGCTGGGTCCCTCATTACCAAAGATGGGTCTATCAGTGACCTATTCCCCCAAGCAGATACATCTTATCAAGTCCACCAATGATCTCATCCCCAGCTGGGATGTCCACGTCAAGCAGATCAGCCAGAGATCTCCGCAGCAAAGGGATCCGAATCCCGGATCGGTTTTTTGCATAATCATAGCATTCGCATCATATTTCCCACAGAGCGTAGCATTCCGTCTAATACAGAGCATTACGGCAAAAGTCAAACATACTGCATAATCATAAGCCATGATTCTGAATCAAATACTTGTGAAAACTGGCAATCCATCAGTAATATACAAAAAAAAAACTCCCCAAATTCCCCACCAGAGCATTTGCCTTACTAAATACAAATACGCACTCCTTTTGACACCCATCCGTGTCATCATTCCCCAGTAAAGTCGCCCGAGCTCTCTTTACAAACAGACCACCCGTATTACAGATACTTCTTGACACCCGTCCGTGTCATACCCCCAGCAGAAAGCCAAAGCGTCCCCTTTGCACTCACAGATACATATACATATATATAACTTTTCTTGACACTCGTCCGTGTCACTCTCCCCAGCAGGTTGAACACTCAACTATACACCACTCATACTTTTTACTCTTATTTCACTTATACAGATACTCATCCGTATCTTGTATACACCACCTATATCCTCTCAGATTCGACACTCGTCCGTATTCTTTGTTAACCAGTTGGTACTCGTCCGTACCATCATCTCAGAACATGCGTCAAGCGTTTGTTTCTACCTGATACTCGTCCGTATCATAGTCTTAGGGATGCTCGTCCGCATCTCTAATCCATACACTGTGACAAACACTCATGTCTTCTTGAATTTAGACACTTGTCGGTGCCTACTATTCCCCAGGAGAGTCCCCTCAGAATCAACACTCGTCCGTGTTCCTTGTTAACCAGTTGATACTCGTCCGTATCATCATCTCTGAACATATGTCAGTATTTGTTTCTACCTGATACTCGTCCGTATCACAGTCTTAAGGATGCTCGTCCGCATCTTTAATCTATACACAACGTCAAAACACTTATACCTTTTATTTCTTGGATGTAAACACTCGTCCGTGTTTACTATCCCCCAGTAGGTCGCCAGCAAAGCAAAATTTCTTTTCTATCTGACATTCGTCCTATGTCATGATAAACCTTGAGAGCAGCCGTCCCCTGCTAGGTGATCGTCATTCACCTCTTGATGATCGTCCTTCATCATGCTCATCCGATGGCCGTCCCCATCGTCGACCCTTTTATCCGGCATTCGTCCTATGTCGTGATTTTCGGCAGCCGTACCCTGCCAGGTGATCGTCCTTCACCTTTTGATGATCGTCCTTCATCATTTTATCCGATGGCCGTCCCCATCGTTGATCTTGTTATCTGACATTCGTCCTATGTCATGATAAACCTCGAGAGCAGCCGTCCCCTGCTAGGTGATCGTCCTTCACCTCTTGATGATCGTCCTTCATCATGCTCGTCCGATGGCCGTCCCCATCGTCGACCTTTTATCCGGCATTCGTCCTATGTCGCGATACTTTCGGCAGCCGTACCCTGCCAGGTGATCGTCCTTCACCTTTGATGACCGTCCCTCATCATTATTTCATTTATTCTTTAACCCGATGGCCGTCCCCGTCGTGGTCCCTTTTTTTTTCTTTTTTTCTTTTTCTTTTTCCTGATGATCGTCCTTCATCAGTTTAGCCCGATGGCCGTCCCCATCGCTGTTTACATTACTTTATGAACCTGATGACCGTACCTCATCATTTATGTTTACCTTTAATCCCCAGAGAATCTTATAGCTTTATTGTGATGGTCGTCCCCATCATAATCTCTTATATCCCCAGCATGTCGGCCGTCCCCGTCATTGCTTTATTTCCCGCTTTTTCCCCAGCATGTCGGCCGTCCCCGTCATTGCTTTATCCCCAGCAGTCGTCCTCTGCTCGATGGTCGACCTCCGTCGCCCACACTTTATAATATACTTTATTTTTCTTTTACAATCTATATCCTTTTTCTTCTTCATTCTGTGAGTGCAAATTTTGGACTGTCTTTGGTATTCAACCACAAGTTATCTTGTTTGCCTGTTAAGCCGTCGCTTACATCCTGCACAGCTAACTCATGTTTGAATAGGGGCAGCTGTAAACACCCCAAATTTTCCCTCGCCCATTCACACCATGGCTTGTGATCTTTTCATATGCATAATTTCAATCATAGCATCTCATATTGCATCTTTTGTTTCACTGCATTGGTTCAAAGTCATCTGCATCTAGGGTTTGTGATCTGAGCTATCCCAGAGCCATTTGAGCCACTCCAAAGGTCATCAATCATTTCAAAGGGGTCCATGTATGTTCAAGCATCATATTGTATATCCTCAAAGTCAAGAAAGTCAAAAAATCACAAGAACTGAGATTGGCATGGAAGCAGAGCCAGGTTTAACTGCACAGATGACCTAGAATTAGGGTTTTGGTTTCAGAGGCCATAACTCCAAATTTTTTGGTCATTCTTGTTTCTATTGGTCTCTATATGTTACAAGAATCATGCATATAAATTTTCATGAAGAAATTCCATGAGGAAGGCATCTGATCAAGGGTTGACTTCTTGAGCAAGTCAATGTAAAATCAGGGCATCTGAGGCCCCCAATGACCCAACCAAAGGGTGTTCTTCATCATTTTGAATGTGTATGATATTTATTTGATCATGGAAGATGTTATAAGTTCACAAAATTTCAAAATTTCAAGCCATTTGCAAAGTTGCCTTTTTGGGAAAGCGACTTGTAATGAAAACTTGCCATTTTGGGAAACCTTTTCAACCCTTTCTTTTTGATTCAAAAATGCTTCAAATGAGAAAAATTTGGTCATGAAAGTTGTAGAATGGATCTTTCCCTTTTCAAAAAGTACCAGAACTCATTCTAATTCATTTTGGATCAAAAGTTATGGCTTGTCAAAGTTGAGGAAAATCATTGAAATTTCACTTTTTGCACAAAATGGAAAACTTGCAAATTCTCATGCCAAGCATCTATGTGACTTCAAATCAGCCTCTAACCAATACACAAACACAATGCAATGCCTAAAATTCAGATTGGCCCAAGAAATTTCTCATTTTTCATGCCTTGATGTCCAAGTATCATAAGCCATTTTTCATGAAAATCACAAAGAGGGAAAACTTGCAAGAAGGGTTCCTTTGGTTTTGTTTGGTCTCTAATCATTATCAAAGTACCATAGCAACATTGTATGGTGCATTTTGCTACATATTGCCCAAGAGATGTCACATGTCCATGGCCAAAAATACAAAGTGTAACAAGTTGCAAAATTGCAAAACATGTGAGATCTCACCCTTCATCCATTCCAGCTCACATCAGTTCATCCCATGGCCATCCTTGAAGGCAGCTGAACCCAAAGCAACCCTAAAATAGCCTCTGCCACAGCCCATGCCTCAAGTACACCTAACCATGACTTTTTGCATTTTCTCCCATGCTTTTGGAATAGTGACCAACAGCCTCTACTAACCTGCTCCACAGCCTACTCAAACTTTATGGGAGTGATATAGCAGCTCATTTGGCATTGAAACAACACACAATCCAACTTGCACAAGATCTGTCCCAAACTTCTTCTCTGAAATTTTCTTCACACAGCCATCAAACTTCACTTTTTCTTTCACCAACAAGTCACAAATCACCCTTAGAACAAAAACCACCCCCTGAAACAGCTTGAAACATCATACACCAAGACCTCCATTTCTGCTACACCAGAGCAAAACAGCCATAACCAGCCATTCTCAAAGCTCTTCAAGTTTCATTTCATCATCAGGGTGTTCAAAGGAAAGGGATTGCACCAAGTTTGAGGCCAGAAAGCTCCAAAGTTCAAAGCTTCGGTTCAAGTATCATCAAGAACATTTTTTTTAGAAATGCAATCTCTTGTTATAGGATGATAGAGTTTGTTTCACTGACCATGTTAAGCTTTGAAACACTGAAAACGGTTGAGAAATGAGTGTGTATGCATGTTCTGAAGTTTTTGCAGTGTTCTTGATCTTGCTCGAATCTTGTTGTTGGTACATGGTAAATGTGATTTTGTGATTGATTCATGTTTGGGGTGGGTAGAGGATGAAATCCGGAGAGTTAGAGCACTCAAAACAGCCTAGGGAATGAGTCTGATTATGAATTTTTGGAAAAAACAGCATAATGAATCGATTCATTCTGTTGAGTGATTCCTGGATTTCGCAAAATGAATCGATTCATCCCATTATGAATCGATTCATGCTGTTTAACTAATTCTGTTTTCTCAAAATTGATCATTATGAATCGATTCATCCAAGCATGAATCGATTCATTCTTCTGTTAACCAAAATTAATTTATCTTGTTTGTATTTTATTCGCATGAATTTTAAAAAATAGCAAAACACTTTGAAAAATTCTGAAATTTTTTGTCAAGCATTTCATTAATTTTCAGAACCCAAAAAATATTTTTATTTTTATTTTTTGCATTAAAAATTATTTTTAAATCATTTAAATGTTTATTTTTAATTAATTAATGGAAATTAATTAATTAAAAATGCATTTAGGTATTTAAAAATCACAAAAAAATTCACATTGCATTTTAAAACATTTAGGAACATTATCAAACTCTCAAAACAAATTTCGTTTTGGTTCTTGATCTATTTTGACAATTTTCATTGGAATTAAATTTGTTTAAAGGCAATATTTTGGTCCTAACTTTGAAAAATTCATTCTGCCTAACCCTTGAGAGTTTGATGATGGTTCTTCTTGCATTGCATACTCCATAGCATGTAGTTTATAGGATAAAATTGGTTTGATTTGACTTGCATTTTCAATTTATTGGGTATTTTTCTTTGTGAGGCACCCCAAAACCCTAGTAATCTTAGAAAATTCATAACTTTCACTAGGATAAGAGTTGGATCCTCTCCTTTGGGCAGTGAGTTTGTATAGAGTTAGGGTTCCTTTGATCCCATTTTCAATTTTTTTATCTTGTCATTTGCTGCTGGTTTTGAGTTTTTGCTTTGCATGTTGTATGTAACTCTAATTTGTGTCTTCCTTTGCATCCATCTTTCATTTGCTTGCATACCATGACTTGCCATGACATTTTGTGCATTCATTTGATTCAGAATACATATTAGGACATATTAGAATCATGTTTGATCATTTCATCTTTCATTTGCCATGTTACATGTCTTTTGCATTCCATAACTTTTCATGAACATTCATGGTTCTAAGCATGCTTCTCTTGCATCCATATGTTTGTATGATCATTCTAATGCCTTGCCTCATGATTGCATCTTCTCTTAGCATCATTAACATCATGTTAATGCTTCTGGTTTTGGTTTGCATCATCACATTACATCTCATTTTGCATTGCATTTCATTTCTTTCACTAACTTTTCAGGTGGTAAGTTACTTTGAGAAGTGAATTTGCCTTCACTTCTCACTTTCCCTTTTCATCTCTCTCATATTTCATTTGCTTCATTTTGTATGTGTTTGAGTTTGAGCTTGCTCATTCTTGTTCATCTTACTTTCTTCCTTCAAGCAACTTGTCTTCTTAAGTGAAGCAAGTTGTTTTGCTTCTCTCTGCTCCTTTCATCTGCTTCTCTCCTTGGTGGCTCTTTGAAGACTCCTTTCTCTCTTAAGCCTCACAAACCCTAGGAATGACCAAGCATGATAACAATTAGGGTTTGATTAGTCCCCCATTTATATTTTACCTTTGTGTCATCTTTGAGTCTTCTCTTCTCATCTCATAATTAGGGACTAAACCCTAAAGGCTTTAAGGCTTTGTGATTAAGCTTATGCCTGCATCCTTCTATTAGGATGGAGTGTATAACTTTAATCCTAAGTGTTAAACTATTAATGTGTTTAAATCCTTTAATCAATTCACTTAATAACCATCAAGACATCAAGCTTGTAACTTGGGCCTTGCATTAGGGTTCTAATTCTTCCTTAATTGGTTAAGAAGGACTAACCCTAGTGTTAACGGACAAGTCCCCCTCAAGTTGTCTTACCAACCATAAAACTCACTTCTTCATCTTATCATTAACTAAAATCCACTTAATAAAGGCTTTGTTTTGTCATGAGGTTAATCCCTAATCATGGATTAAGTTGAGGAGTCTTCCTCAGCTTAAATGCTCTCATCTATTATCCTTCTATTAGGATGGTGTAATGAGTCCATTCAATCCTTGATTATGGCTTAAACTCATTACTTAACACTAAACAAAAACAACAAAAACATCTAATTAATTACAAGTAGGTTAATGATCTTAATCCTACACCATGGTAACTAAGTGTGAAATGCTTACTTCACACTTAAGGTATTCTCATTACCCCTAATCAGAGGGAAGATGTGATGAGTTTACTAACCCTTGGTTTAGGCTTAAGCTCATTAACTTATGACAAATCCAAAAGCAATAAAAGACTGAAAACACAAAAACAAACAATAATCGTCTCCTTCGGGATTCTTTTCTCATCATCTTCACTCACAAACGGGAACTTGCTTCTTCCGTCTAATGCAAGACAGTTTGCACCTGAGCTAGACAGGTCATACACTTGAGCATAGGCAAGTAAGCAGTTCATCAGTCAATTCATCTTTCAGTCTCTTTGGGTCGAACTACGGTGTTTTGACTTCCTCATTGCACGAGAGGATACGTAGGCATAACTTAACAGTTATCGAACAAAAGTCTCTGTATATTCCCCCTCTTTCCAGCATTATTCTTTTAACCTCATGATCTTGAATATCTTATTCTTGTTCTTACACTGACACTGTACATTATACACTTCACATTCTTTTACACTGACACCTGTACATCCTTTTCCAGCTTCTTTTATACACAGATTACACTGACACTACCCCTTTAAAACACAAATCTTTTAAGCGTGGATCCCGTCGAGTACGACGGACAGTCTGGGTGCTAATACCTTCCCAGGTTGTAACCAACCCCCTTTCTCAGTCTCTTTGGTTCGCAACTGCCTTATCCATATCTTCCTAGGTTTATGCAGCATTACCTTTCCTTCGGGATAAAAATGCCTAGCTGGCGACTCTTTTCATTTCATCCTTTCGCCGACCGTTCGCGTCTGTACCTTATTTGAGCCCTGTCTCATCTTTTGGGAGCGACACCGTACCCTGCTAGGTGATCGTCCTTCACCTAGGATGACCGTCCCTCATCTTTATCCCCAACAGAGCAGCCGTCCCCTGCTAGGTGATCGTCCTTCACCTTTGATGACCGTCCCTCATCATTTATTTCTTTAAACCGATGGCCGTCCCCGTCGTTGTTTACTTTACTTTACAAACCCGATGGTCGTCCCCACCATTGACTTTACCTTTAATCCCCAGAGAACCTTGTTACTTTGCTTGATGGCCGTCCCCATCATGATCCCTCTATTTTCCCAACATGTCGGCCGTCCCCGTCATTGCTTTATCCCCAACAGTCGTCCTCTGCTCAATGGTCGTCCTCCATCGCCCGCATTTTATAATCATATTATACTTTCAGCTTACAACCTATATCCCTTTTCTTCTCCCCATTGAGTGCAAATTTTGGACTGTCTTTGGTATTCAACCACAAGTTATCTTGTTTGTCTGTTAAGCCAGACGCTTACATCCTGCACAACTAACTCATGCTTGAATAGGGGCAGCTGTAAACACCCCAAATTTTCCCTCACTAAGTTCACACCATGTCTTATGATCTTTCATATTTACATAAGTTTAATCATACCATCTCATATTGCATTTTTGCTTCACTGCATTAGTTCAATTCATCTGCATCTAGGGTTTGTGACTTGAGCCATCCAGGATCCATCTGCGCCACTCCAAAGGTCATCAATCATCTCAAGAGGGTTCATGTATGTTCAATCATCATATTTTATCCTCCAAAGATCAAGGAAGCCAAAGAATCACAAGAACTAGCAAAGCATGGAAGCAGAGCTAGGGTTTAACTGCACAGATGGCCTAAAATTAGGGTTTTGGTTTCAGAGGCCATAACTCCAAATTTTTTGGTCATTCTTGTTTCTATTGGTCTCAATATGATATAAGGGTCATGCATACCAAGTTTGATGAAGAAATTCATTGTGGAAGTCATCTGATCACTGGGTAACTTCTTGAGTAAGTCAGAGGAAAATCAGGGCATCTGAGGTCTCCCAACATGGAACCAAAGTGGATTTTTCATCAAATTGAAGTTATATGGAGCCAAAAACGCTGCCTTGTGGTAGTACGCTCTCGAAATAATCCTATTTCAGTTAGGACTTTTGAGGGTTGTATCGTGGCCTAGTTCACGGTTTTAGAAAAAAGGATTTATGGCTCAAAGTTTATTTGTACCCACCCACTCTTCGTGATGTTCTCCAGTCCTACGTTCAGCTAATTCGGAACAAGCGTTCACCTTTCATAAGGGTTTTGTGTTGGTTGAGGAACCAATAACACTAACGGTTGAAGCACTAATCAGGTTGTTAGAGTAACAATCACCCCTTTTTTCTTGTGTCTGTATCACACAACTTTGTTCTTGCATAAGGATGTTTCTTGTGTAATCCTTTTCGCTTTTTGATTTTTCATTATTTTGCTTATCCCTAACTTTTTCCTGGACCGATTCTTTTGAATCTTCCAGCGGGATGCCCTAACTTTTGCCTAAGTCGCTTGTTTTCAAGTTTCGACTTAGCGGGCTTTCCATTTCTTTTTTTCGATTCTCTTTTTTTTTTTGAACAAATCGTGTGACACTGTTTGTCTTGATTTCTTTGCAAGGGTTGTGACTACCTCATTCTTTGGTCGATAAAGGATAACCATTACGACTTCCAGTCTTTGGATCTCTTGATTGGGATAAGCGTTATGGTTTCTGGTCTTTGGACCTCTTGATTCAGTACAATGAAATGTATTGGATCCTCAAATACACTCCTTTATGAAAGCCTGAATGCTCGGTCCAACTAGTTGACACCTACCCCGCCCCTAGGTTAAATGTAAGGTTTTTTTATGAGAAAAGAAACTCCTACTTCAAGGCTCAAAGGGGTTAGCGAGTGTCTATCTCTTTTACCTCCATTTATTGGAATTTGAAACTAAGCCTGTACATCGTCAACAGGGTCTTATTCAAAAGCACACAATTAAAGATTTTTGCGTTTTCATTTTGTCATTCTCCCTCATAGAGTTTAAGCACAACAGTTGGCATTGCAATGTGTAAACACCCTAAATTTTCCCTCACTAAGTTCACACAATGGCTTGTGATCTTTCATATTTACATAAGTTTAATCATACCATCTCATATTGCATTTTTGCTTCACTGCATTAGTTAAATTCATCTGCATCTAGGGTTTGTGACTTGAGCCATCCAGGATCCATCTGAGCCACTCCAAAGGTCATCAATCATCTCAAGAGGGTCCATGTATGTTCAATCATCATATTTTATCCTCCAAAGATCAAGGAAGCCAAAGAATCACAAGAACTGGCAAAGCATGGAAACAGAGCTAGGGTTTAACTGCACAGATGACCTAAAATTAGGGTTTTGGTTTCAGAGGCCATAACTCCAATTTGTTTGGTCATTCTTGTTTCTATTGGTCTCAATATGATATAAGGGTCATGCATACCAAGTTTGATGAAGAAATTCATTGTGGAAGTCATCTGATCACTGTGTAACTTCTTGAGCAAGTCAGAGCAAAATCAGGGCATCTGAGGTCTCCCAACATGGAACCAAAGTGGATTTTTCATCAAATTGAAGTTATATGGTCTTTATTTGATCATTGAAGTGTTTAGAAGTTCACAAATTTGAAGAAAAGTGAGCAAAACCAAAAGTTGCCAAAAGTGGAAATGACTTGTAATGTAAACTTTCCATTTTGGGAAAGTTTTTCAACCTCCTCTTTCTCAACCAAAAATGCTTCAAATGAAAAATTATTGGTCATGAAAGTTGTAGATTGGATCATTACCTTTTCAAAAAGTACAAGAACAAGTCCTAATTCATTTTGGAACTCAAGTTATGGCTTGTCAATGTTGGCAAAAATCACATAATTTCAAGTTTCATGCCAAAGAGGGATTTTTGCAAAACCTCTTGCCAAGCTATTTTGTTTTTTATTCAATTTTTCTATTTTAATTTGTACCATTTATTAAAAATAGTTAGAAAATGCCAAAAATGTTTTCATTCAGTATTTTTATTCCAAATAATTTTCCCAACCCAAAAATATTTTTATTTTTATTTTTTGCATTAAAAAAATCATTTTTTAGACATTTAATTGTTTATTTTAATTAATTAAAGAAAATATATTAAATAAAATACCATTTAGGTTTCTAAAAATCCCAAAAAATTCATATTGCATTTTTAATAAATTAGAGACATTGTCATACCATCCACACAAACTTCTTTTTGGTTTTGAATCATTTTGACATTTTTTCTTTGAATTTAGGGTTCATAAAGTCCTATTTTTGAACCCTAAATTCAAGAAATATTTTCTGCCTAACCAAGAATGGTATGACCATGGTTCTTTTTGCATTGATCTTCATTTGAAATGTAGTTTCTAACATAATTTTGTCATGAATTTCTTCTGCCTTTTTGAATTGATTGGCATTTTTTTCCCTTTAGGTACCTTAAAACCCTAGAAAACTTAGAAAAATCATAAGTCCCTTAGGGTTAAGGGTTAGGTCTCCTCCTTTGGGGTGTGCTATCATATGGGGTTAGGGTTACTTTAAGTCCATTTTCAATTTTTTATCTTTTCATTTGCTTCTGTTTTTGAGTTTTGCATCTCATCCTCTCATAAAACCCTAATTTTGAATCTTCACTTGCATACATCTTGCATATGCTTGCATTCATGAACTTGCCATGACATTTTATGCATTCACATGACATATAAGACATCATAGGACATCTTAGAATCATGTTTGATCATTGCTTCATCCATTTGCCATGTTATGCATTCATTTCATTTCATGTACATTCATGAACTTTCATGCTTCTTACATGCTTCATTTGCATTCCCATCTCTTGTATGATCATTCATAACTCTTGACATACATTTGCATCATCTCTAAGCATCATTTGATTCATGAATATGCTTCTGGTTTTGGTTTGCATCCTTACATTTCATTTCATTTTCATTTCATTTCATTTCCTTTTGCTAACATTTCAGGTGGTAAGTTACTTTGAGAAGTGAATTTGCCTTCACTTCTCATAATCTTTTCTCATCTTTCTCATGCATTCATTGCTGCATTTTGTATTTGTATTAGAGTGAGCTTGCTCATTCATGTTCCTTCCTCACTTTCTTTCTTCAAACAACTTATCTTCTTAAGTGAAGTAAGTTGACTTGCTTCTTCTGCTTCTCCTCCTTTCATCTGCTTCTGCCTTGGTGGCTCTTCTTGAAGATCTCTTGAAAGCCTCATAAACCCTAGGAATACCCAAGCATGATCATAGTTAGGGTTTTGATTAGTGCCCCATTAGTTTTACCTTTGTGTCATCTTTTGTGTCTTCTCTTCTCATCTCATAATCAGGGACTAAACCTTTAAGGTTTTAAGGCTTTGTGATTAAGGTTATGCATGCATACTTCTCTTAGGATGGAGTGTATAACCTTAATCCTAAGTGGTAAACCCTTGATGTGTTTAAATCGCTTAATCAATTCATCTAATAATCACTAAGACATCAAGCTTGTAACTTGGGCCTTACATTAGGGTTCTAATTCTTCCTTAATTGGTTAAGAAGGACTAACCCTAGTGTTAATGGACAAGTCCTCCTCAAGTTGTCTTACAAACCATAAAATCCATTTCTTAATCTCATCATTAACTAAAATCCACTCTAATAAAGGTTGTTTTGTCATGAGGTTAATCCCTAATCATGGATTAAGTTGAGGAGCCTTCCTCAGCTTAAATGTTCTCATCTATCATCCTTCTATTAGGATGGTGTAATGGGTACATTAAATCCCTGATTATGGCTTAAACTCATTACTTAACACAAAACAAAAACACCAAAAACATCTAAATAAATGCAAGTAGGTTAATGATCTTAATCCTACATCACGGTGATTAAGTGTGAGGTACTTACTTCATACTTAAGGTATTCTCATTACCCCTAATCAGAGGGAAAGATGTGATGAGTTTACTAACCCTTGGTTTAGGCTTAAGCTCATTAACTTATGACAAACACAAAAAGCAATAAAAGATTGAAAAAACCAAAAACAAACAATAATCGTCTCCTTCGGGATTCTTTTCTCACCTCATTCACTCACAAACGAGAACTTGCTTCTTCCGTCTAATGCAAGACAGTTTGCACCTGAGCCAGACAGGTCATACACTTAAGCATAGACAAGTGAGCAGTTCATCAAGTCAATTTATCTTTCAGTCTCTTTGAGTCAAACTACGGTGTTCTAACTTCCTCATTGCACGAGAAGATACGTAGGCATAACTTAACCGTTATCGAACAAAAGTCTCTGTATATCCCCCCCTCTTCCAGCATTATTCTTTTCTAAGCCTCATTCCTGAGAATTTCACTTCACTTTCTTTCACTGCCACTTGTACATTCTTTTCTAGCTTTTGCACACAGATAGAACAGACACTACCCCTTTAAACACAAACTTTCAAGCGTGGATCCTGTCGAGTACGACGGACAATCTGGGTGCTAATACCTTCCCAGGTTGTAACCAACCCCCTTTCTCAATTTCTCTGGTTCGCGACCGTCTTATCCATATCTTTCCAGGTTTATGCAGCATTACCTTTCCTTCGGGATAAAAATGCCTAGCTGGCGACTCTTTTTAGTTCATTTTCATGTTCCCCTCCTTCGCCGACCGTTCGCGTCTGTACTCCTTCTGGCCCCATGTCATTTGGTGGGAGCGACACAATGCATATAAACAAAATTACAAGTGAATATAAATGGATTACTTCAAGAAAAACATGTGCGTTTTACTATGATTATCATTCAAAGGCAAATAAGTTTCATGCATGCAAACAAATGTTTAGACAAACAATAAAATATACAAATAAGAATGCAGTAAAGAAGCTAAATCATTGCCATCATTGAGGATACTTCACTCCGTCTGGACTTATTGCTTCTGAAGATGCCCTTTCAAACTGGGTGGTCAATTTGAAGACTTCAGCTTAAAGGCAAGCCATCTGGTGTAATGACTTTTTCCTCAATCAAACCTTGCACCTTATGTTCAAACTCTCTACAGTTGTCAATTATATGACCGAATGTCCTTGAGTGGAACTCGCACCGAGCAGTCATGTCATAGTCTAGAGGAAAATGATATGGCACTAGCATAACATGGTTAAACATAATTAAAGAGCCTCGAAGAAGGAGAGAAAGCAATTGGCTTCGAGGAACGGGAACTTGAGTAGGTACTCTTTCAGGTTTCTCAGGCCCTTGTCTCTGATTCTGCTGACGATGTAATTAGGGTACCCAGACTTCCCTTGTACCTTTCTTTCCGTATTTGGAAAATACTGTTGATGTGATGACTTTGAAAACCAAGGATAAGGAGCATACCCATGACCTGAGGTAAGTCCCAGAGAAAGGGAAGGGATATTCACTTCTTTGGCAACCATTAAAGTAAGATTATCAACTACTTTCACACCATCTGGTCCAAACTCGATTACTCCGGAATCAATTAAGTCTTGCACTTGGTGCTGGAAATATTTACATCCCTCAATATCATGACCTGGTGGCAGAGACGACTTGTGAAGCTCAATCAATCTCAAATGAAGCAAGCGCTGAATTAGATTGGCAGGGGACATTGGTAAAGGGTCGAAAACCTTTTCTCGCTTCTGACGGTGAGGTGGTACAACCGGGGGAGTCCCAGTTATAATCTGCTAATGTGGTAGTTTCAGAACCCAAGGCTTACGACCTGAAGAGGATCCTTGGATAAGGGGAAGAACATCATTCTCTTTTGTAGCAGGTGGATGAGCATCACTTTGCTTGGCCTCCTGGACGAGTGTAAACCCGATTGCTCCTTAATCGATGAGTTCTTGGACCTTATGTTTGAGCATCTTACAATTTTTCACATTATGGCCAAATGCTCCTGAATGGAATTAGCACCTAGCATTGACATTAGAACCATAAGATATCTTGTGTGTTGTGGTCCTACATCAATCAACTTAATAAACTTCAATTCAAGTAGAAGTTGAAGCAATTGCGCATATGGTATCAGGATTGGGTCGAACTTCCTCTCAGACCTTTTTGTCTTGAACTCCTTAGGAGATGGTGGTTGATGAGAAAAATCTAACAATGAAGGAGATTTGGAAGGAAACCCATGCTCTGTTAAAGGTTCCAAAGAAGGGGGAGGAGTCAGAACTTCGGTTGCAGAAGCAGACAATTGATTGTTTTCCTTCTTCAATACAACTTCCAACATTTCTGTAACCCGACCCATCAGAGTCTTCAACTTGTTGACCTATTCTCTCAGCAGTTTCTGATCTTGTGACAACACTCGAATGCCCACCATAAAATGCCCTAGTTGGGCCTTCATCTCAATCACTTCCACTCAGAGTTGTTCCATGCCCATACCCTGAGAATTATGATTTAGGTTGGACATTCTGAAGAGAAACAAAACCAGGATAAGAATCTGTCTCTGAACACCTGTCATGAATGCAAGGATGTATGCAAATGCCATGTTCGGTTATTTCCAAGGAAGCATGATTCAAATATGAGATCCTTGGAAATAACAAAACATGTATGTTGAAATGCTATGATGTCATGTATGCAACAAGCATGCGATCAATGATATGTGTCTGTTGGTGTTGAGCGGTAAGCCAAGTGTCTGTGTAGAGTTATAATAACAATATTATCTCTGTATGATCCCCAGAACTGAGAACCAAAGAACCACATAGAACCTGATTAAATCATAGAACAACATTGATGAAGTGGGTAAGTTGACGGTTAGGGTTCCTGCAAACCTGTAACAACCCCCATCTCACTGGTATGCTATCAAGGGTCAACATCACAGACTCTTAGGTCGAGAAGCGATAATACAGTCACCGTTTCAGGTTTGGCATTATACACTAAAAGAGGGGTCTCAGCTGAGTTATATAAAACAAGCATCCCCCATAAGTTCCCATCTTCAAGCACTGGGATCGAGAAGCAATAGTACATTCACCCCTAAGGGTATAATACTATCACCATATGAAAAGTGCTTTGATTGAGTTCTTACGAGAGAAAAAGGCCATCCTATGTGAGTTACTAGTGGGCCCTCGGGTGCGAGTGGGTTTGCCAACAAATATGGTCTTCTACTGTCACCACTAGAGAGGGATGTTTCCACAAAGGTCCTCAATGACCAGTCCCCAGATGCACATAACTATCGAGGTCGTATCTTGAAGTAGGGAAGGCCCTTATATCAGAACATTTCCAAGATGGTCGCAATCTGGGTGTGGAACTCACTACTACTCGCATGACAAGACATCATGAAAGCAAATCGATTGTCCATGTTAAAGTCTAGGGTGCACTCGAGCCTATGTATTGGGCTCATCTCACAATAACCCCCATCCCGCCAAGAATAAACCAAACAGTCCAGACAATATAATAATGATGCATGCTAAGTAAATACTAAAAGCGGTAAATAAAGCTGTAAAGTAAAACTGTAAATAAAAATAGTAAACTAAACACATATCAACAAATATATAAACACCCAAAGAAACAAAAACAGACAAGCGTTATGATTGACTCACATAGGGAACCAAAG
The DNA here is from genome assembly GCA_963966055.1 of Lathyrus aphaca. NCBI lineage: Eukaryota > Viridiplantae > Streptophyta > Magnoliopsida > Fabales > Fabaceae > Lathyrus > Lathyrus aphaca. Next base: position 266,323,073 of record OZ014523.1, on the reverse strand, counting down.
ACACTGGTTAGGGATTCCCCAGCAGAGTCGCCAACCGTCACTCCCGAGATTTTCATCCTAGTACAAATGTGAGAGTGGTGCAGAAAAGAAGAAGAGTCGTCAGCTAGACATTTTTATCCCAAGGAAAGGGAAAGGGAAAGGTAATGTTCTACAAACCTGGGGAAAAAGGAAAGAACAAGGTCTTGCGAACCAAAGAGACTGGGTTCAAGAGTCGGTTATGTGAAGGGAAGGTATTAGCACCCCTTCATGTCCGTCGTACTCGACGGGATCCACACTTGCTTGTACTGTTTCAAAGGGTAAGAATAATCTTCTGCTGAACTGGAAAGAAAGAAGGAATGGAAAAAATGTAGGGAAAAGAAAGAATTATGCTCGAATGGGCCCTACCTCACTGCCTACGTATCTCATCAGGAATGAGAATCAAAGTCAACGTAGTTCCCCTAACCAAAGAGGAAATTTATTTGTTTGTGTTCTTTATGATTGATCTGCTCATGCCTATGCTCAGGTGTTGCAGGCTCGTCTTGAACGAGTGTATTTACCGTTTTGCAAAAGAATGGTCGAAACGAGTTCTTTCGTTTGGAGTGAAGGAGATGAGAAAAGAATTCATGTAGAAAAGACACTCGTTGTTTGTTGAATTCTTTTAGAAGCTTCTTGTTTTAATTTTGCACAAGAAAATGTATTCAAGTCCCTTTCCATGGAGTATGTACTTCTTACATCACTCCAAGATGGAGGGAGGAAGAAGCACACCTAAGTAAGGAGAAGATCCCCAAGACTTAGTTCCAAAGATTAGGGCTCAAGTACACTAGCCCATTGTACTTATTAAGTGTTTTTGTATTTTGAATTAATAAGTGTCTTTTAGGGTTTCCTTTGTGAGAATGGCTTCAATTTTATACTTGTACATCATGCTTGACAAGTTTACATTACCCCAAGATGGGATAGATACAAATGCCCCATGGAATAAGTCTTTGATACAAGAAGTCACTTCAACCCTTATTAAGTATTTTTGAGTTGTTTTGAGATGAGAGAGAGAAAGAACCAAAAGGATATCCAAAGGTAAAATGTCAAAGGGAGACTAAAACTAATGAAGTTATCATGCTTAGATATCCTAGTTTAGTAAGGTTTGAAGATATCTATCCTAAGAGAAGAGAAAAGAAGAACAAGTTCTAACTCACTTCAAAGATTGAAGATTAGATAAGAACTCAAAGGGTTGAAGAGAAATGCAATGTCAAAGAAGCATAACATGCTTGTTGCAATCACACTTAGAGGAAGCTTAAGAGAGGAAGGAAGAAGGTAGAATGTGGATGCACATCCACATTCTTCATACTAACCGTTAGCCCCTGAAAGGTTAGTAAAATCCATGATTTATGAAATAAAAAAATGATAAAAAAGACGACAAGTACCAAACATCTCCTAAAGTGATTAGTGTTCAAACTAGACTCAAACCTAAAGCTAAAGGTACCTAAACACTAGATAAATTTAAAAGTCAGCAACTACTACAACGCTTTAACACACAATTAAATCTCACATGAAAATGACATACAAACAACTTATTCCACCTACCTAACAACATAACAACATGTGTAAAAAGTCAAACACAAATGCATGGCAACATACATTTAACAACTACTGTTCAAAAATGCAGCAGTGAAATGCATGATAGAATTAAGTCATTTAACATGTAAACACATGAGTAACAATACATGGATATGCACCAAATAACAACATCAAAGAATGCAACATAATTAATATGAACTTGGATATGTAGGAATGCAAACATTTCAATCATTTTACACCAATGGATTTTTTCAAACAAAGTAATGTGCATTTTAAAAAGTGAACATTTAATGCAAACAAAAACCACAAGGTGAACATGCCATAATGAATTCTAACTAATGAAAATATTAACAACATCATGAAAACATGAAGCAATCATAAAATCAAAAGTGAGTGCACATATACATAGACCATGCACCTTTATCAATTAATATGTAACATGTTCAATTATGCATATGAGTGTCCAAAACGTGCATCAATCACGAAAGCTATGCAAAACATAACTTTAATCCATTATTATCATGCCAAAAATGAGATTCAAACATTAGAACAACACTCACAACACACCATGAGCACAAATTCACAATTATGCAAAAAACGGAAGTAAGCAACACGCGTGTCGAAAGATGTCAAAGATACATGAACCTGCACCAAAACAACTCCTAAAAACTTCCTATAATCACTTCCTAAAGATCCATGACGATTGGAGGGGGAATGGATAACAAAAATGCAAGAATGTTTCATTTGGTTCAGTGGTAACCGATTATCGTCCTGGGAGTAACCGGTTACTCTAGGACTAGAATAAAAAATTATGCATTTTCAAGGAAAATTTAGTAGCAACTTATTCAAATAAGTTCCTAATGTAATGCCTATCAATTGAACACGAAATCTACACCTAAATGCACCAATTAAACACCAATTAGAACCACAAACACATCAAGATCCTAAAATCTAATGATCCGATTAATTAACGCATCAACAATCAACAAAATGCGATGGACATACATGTTGGGAAAATGATAAAAAACTTAAAACAAAAGTGATTATGAGTTTCACCAACCTAAAAAGTTGAGGGTTGCTTTGGTAATCGTTGCAAAGAGAGATCAACACACTATTGATGAGAAATCCGTAGATCTGAAGCTCTTATGCAAGAATACGCAAAATAAATGCGATTTGACGAAAACCTTGATGAACTCTTCCAAGAATCACTTCTAAGATGTGATTTCAACACCAAAACAGTAGAAAATCCTTCAATAATCCATGAAATCAATGAAATGATGGAGGTTTAGCTTCAAATTCTTCAAGTTTCTATGCAAAACTTGAAGAATTTTGGAAGATGAAGCTTTGTGTGGGGTTTTGAAAAATGAGAGAAAAGTGAGAGAAAGTTGAGAGTGATGAGAGAAAATGTGAAAAATGAATTGTTCATGTGAGGTTTGGAGGCAAAATTATTATATATCCCTTAGGTTTGGAACGTGATTTAGGTCAGGAGTGAGGCTTGGATATTAGCTTAGGAGTTAGGGTTGGGATTATGGTTAGGAGTTAGTTAAGAGTTGGTTAGGAAATTTTCTAGAACCTTCCCTTGGAATATGGTGGATTGTTCTAGAATATTCCCTTGGAATAACTTGAATAAAGTGCAAAGTTGAAGTGAAAATAATGTGGAAATCCCACCATGTTGAAAAATGAATTTTTGGCTAAATTTGCACGTGGTAACTGATAACTCCCATGGTGGTAACCGGTTACTTAGTTCAAAATTTTAATTTTTCTCTCTTTTCTTTGTTTTGGTGGGAAATCCTTGATATCCAACTTTGCTCTTTCATTCTGAGATTATTTTTCTTCTGAGACCCGGTAATTGATATTATCACTAGAATACCCTTGTTCACATGCCCTGGCGTCAACCAATGATGTATGGTTTATTTTTTTATATTAATTTTCTTATAATTTAAATGAAGTGTATGAAAGAATATGCTAAATGACGTGGAAATGAAGCATACACTACTTGAAATTTTTAATAAATAAGAGGGACAATTTTTGGATGTTACAACGGCTTAACTGATACGCATTACAAAATATTTTACTTGCAGATGAAACTCAAAAGAAACATAAAAAGAATATTCCACAACATCATGTTTTTCTTAAAACAAATAAACAAGAAATAACAATCGTCGACCTGACACCTAAAGTACGTATCAAAGTCGACTCCTCTAACGTGAAATGCACCGACTTCACCGACCACAAACTCTACTAATCCTGTTCACTTGCACGTTACCAACATAAGGGTAACATTCAAACAAAAGGAATGAGATACTTACACCAACAAAAGGGAAAAATAATACAAATAAAGGCAAGTATCATCAAGTATTCACCACTTCTCATCAATCCACAACTAAACAAACACATCGAAATAAATAATAATATTATGCACACAAACAACAACATATGCAAAGAGACTCCACCAGACTCAATGCATGCGATACCATTTATTGATCCCTGTTTCGTGATCCAGTTCCCGTCGGAACTCTCGACCCCTATTTCATGGTCCAGTATGATCCCTATTTCATGATCACACCCTCAACCCTTGTTTCATGATCACACCCTCAACCCTTGTTTCATGGTCACGTATGTCACTCCCTAGATTTCCATCCTGGTACAGACGTGAAAGTGGCGCGGAGAAGGAAGAGTCTCCAACCCGGCATATTTATCCCGAAGGAAGGGGAAAGGTAATGCTGCATAAACCGAAGAGAAGTAAAGAATAAGGTATTGTGAACCAAAGAGACTGGGTTCGGGAGTCGGTTACGAACTGGGAAGGTATTAGCATCCCAGATCGTCTGTCGTACTCGACTGATCTACACTTGCTTGAATTGTTTTAAAGGGTAAGAAATAAACTGCTGCTGAACAAAAGAACTGCTAACTGGAACTGGATAAAAGAAAGAAAAAGGGTATGTACAAATGTATGGAAAATAATGAGAGTGTTCGAATGGGCCTTACCCCACTGCCTACATATCTCATCGGAAATTAGAATCATACTCAACGTAGTTCCCCTACCTAGGGAGGAAATTTATTTGTTTGTATTTTTTATGCTTGAACTGCTTATGCCTATGCTCAGGTGTTGATGGCTCACCTGACATGAGTGCGTTTACTGTTAAGAGACAAGAAGAAGTGAATTCTTACATTAAGAGTGAAGGAGATGAGAAACGAATTCCCAAAGGAAAGCCGCTTATTGTTTGTTTAATATTTCTTAGAAGCTTTTTCTCTGAGGTTTGCACATGAAAGTGTATTCAAGTATTAATCCTCAGAGCTCCAAGTAAAGAGAGGATCCCCAAGACTTGGTTCCAAAGATTAGGGCTTAAGTACACTACCCCATTTCTATTTATTAAGTGTGTGACATGGCATGAATTTTAATGTGTCAAAAACATGGCATATTTGATGGCTTAAGTTATTCTCTAAGAAAAAGCAAGAATTGGCCTTTTTTGGAAAAATGAACTGAATGAGCCGACTCAAATTCCACAATGAGCCGACTCATTCAGTGTAATTTGGTGTCAAATGCACGGGTCCCAACAGGCTGCCTGAAGCATCAATTTTGGTCGACTCATGGGTATGGATGAGCCGGCTCAAAACACTTCATGAGTCGACTCATCAAGAAGTCTTCTCTTCTCATTTTCTACGGGTCTCAACATGCTGCCTCTCTGTTCATTTTGGTCGGCTCATCTGGTATTTTGAGCCGACTCATTTAATGAATTGAGTCGGCTCATTACTGTGCTGACTCATTTTTTTTTTATTTTTCCCTCTCTTATGTTACTTTCTCTAACCAATATAAATAGTTGATTTATTTTCATTTGAGGAAAACAACAAGGAAAGTGAAAGATATACACACAAGTCTCTTCATCTTCTTATTCTTGCATCAATCAACAATCACACACAACAATCTTTGTTTGATTACGGTGTTTGTTTCGAAGATAACATTCAATCGTGAATTAGAGTTTCAGATTGGGTCTAGAGTGTGTGGGGTTTCCTTGGAAAAATCTGAAGGGTTTTCTCCTCCAAGATCATTGAAGATTTGGGGGTTTTGCACACATCGATCGCTCGTAGATTCAGCCGAGTGAGGTAGATTGAAGATCAAGTGGATCGTTCTTTCATATCACAGTAGACAGAGGATTGCGAAGGTCTTTGTGGGTTCACAAGTGTTGGAGAAACTCAGCCGTGCTCAAAGTTTGGAGAATCGTGAATTCTTGCAATAAGGGAGCAATTAATCGGAGGCTTTCTCGACACGCGTGGAAGACTTGATTCTACTTTGGATCAAGGGACAATAAGAAGATTTAACAACATATTCAACGCAGTTTGGTTTGTTGGTTCATTTATCTCTCTTCTTGTAAAACAATTGCAATTTAATAAAATTGCCCAATTCAATTTTGAATTGGGGGCAGAGTACTTCGAGCGAGGACGACGAAGGAACTGCCTCAACAAATTCCTTGTGTTCTTTACATTTCTCGCATTTTACTTTTGTTCGTATTGATCTTGTGTGCTTGAAAATTCTGGTGTATCAAATTAGTGCACTCAAAGTGTTTGATAAATAGTTACACTCAAAAGTGATAACTAGAGTGGGTAAAATTCTGCACTTTTTGATACAACAAAATTATCCTTGGTGTGTGCACTCCAAGTGTTTGGTAAAAAGCCTAACCACACAAATTCAATTTGATTGTGCTTAATTCCTTCTCCATATCATTGTTAAGAATAGTTTTATCAAGTGCTGAATTATCAAGTGAATAATTTGTGTAATATTAATTCTTCTAGTCACCATTTTATTCCAATTGGGTTTTACGCATATCCGATCTTCGGTGACTTCTATTTTGAACTAGACGATTTTCCAGGAAACTTCCGCAATACTTTTTCAACTAAATTTTGAAAAGAAATTTTTAAAAAGGGATCTATTCAACCCCCTTCTAGATCCGCGCTATCGTCTAACAAGTGGTATCAGAGCACCAGTTCATCTAGTGTTTCACATACAACTTATTGGAAATGGACAACGATCCTACGGGGGCGTACAATAGAGCTCCGGTTTTTACCGGAGAAAACTATAGTCACTGGAAAGATTGTATGCACATCCATATCAACTCTGTTGATAGAAAAATTTGGAAAGTTATTCAAGAAGACCCTTTTCAAATAACCATGGCCGGACCGGATAATGTCCAAATTGAAAAACCGGAAGCACAATGGGATGATAATGATGAAAAGAAATATAGCTACAATTGGAAAGCTCAAAACATACTCATAGCTTCTTTGGGAGCGGATGAATATTTTCGAGTTTCTCATCACACATCGGCTAAAGCTATGTGGGAAGCCTTACAAGTTGCCCATGAAGGAACTGATGATGTTAAGCTTGCTCGAATTAATAGTCTATAACAAGAGTTTGATCGTTTTCACATGAGCAAAGGGGAAACTGTTGGTGAAATGGGAAAATGATTTTCTCACTTGACAAATCTATTAAATGCTCTTGGTAAAACTACTCCTAATGATGTAGCAACTAACAAGATTTTGAGATGTCTTACTAGGGAATGGTTGCCAAAAGTTACGGCAATCAAAGAAGCCAATGATGTAAGAACTTTGGATCTAACTACACTCATTGGAAAACTACAAGAGCATGAACAAGAGCTCGTAAACTTAAATGAGCATGAAGATAAAGAAAAGAAAGAAAAGATCGAGAAAAATAAAGATCATGAGAAGAAGAAGAAGTCTATTGCATTACGAGCTTCTTCCTCAAAATCCTCCACCAATAAAGATAGTGGGAGTGATTCAAGGGATGATGAAGACGAATCAAACGAAGATAGGGGTTTGTTTGTAAGAAGATACAATCGGTATCTAAAAAAAATGAGATTTCCCATTCGGACAAACGTCTCATCAACTATAGAAGAAAATCTAATCCTTCCAAGCAAGAGTTTGTTAAAAGTACTAAAGGCAAGGGATCTTGTTACAACTGTGGAAAACCGAGACATTACAAACCAGATTGCCCTATGTTAAACAAAGACAAGGCAAAAGACAAATATCAAAGTAAAGGTAACAAGGCTAGAAGAGCATATATTTCTTGGGAAAGCGATAGTGATTCGTCTAGCAAAGATACCTCAAGCGATGAGGAAGAGAAAGTAAACCTTTGCCTCATAGCTCATAAGAAAAGCAAGAAAGAGGCAAGACATGCTAAATATGATTATGCTGAAAAAATGTCTTATAATGATTTGCTTAGTACTTTTAATATTCTCCATCAAGAAGCTAAAGAAGCTTTCAAGCGCATTGCATCCGACAAAATAATTTTTTCACATTTAGAGAAAAAGGTTTCGGATAATGAAAATGCTATGAAAGCTCTTAAGGCATCGATGGTAGAATCTATAGTAGAAGACAAGTGAAAATGGCACAACTTTCATAGTTGTGAAACATGTTGGATTTGGCAAAAAGAGTTTAAAACTCTTCAAGCCAAACTAGACAAGTTGTCACAACTAAAAATGACCTTCATTATTGTTCGTTCAAACTTTAGAGAATCAATGAACAACCCATATAAAAAATATACCTATGTTGTGAAGGATCAAAATAGTCAATGCAAGTCTAAACCATTCTTGAAATGTCACTATTGTTGCAAGGAAGGTCATACAATTGCCAAATTTCGTTTTAGGAGATACTTGGTCCCTAAAGGCATTTGTCAATGGTTTCCTAAAAGCAACAAAATTTTCACTCACACTCTAGGACCTAATGAAAATTGGGTACCTTTCTCTCTTGTATAATCATGTAGGTGGAGTGTCTTGAGACTATGGAGAAACGATGGTTTCTTGATAGTGGATGCTCAAGACATATGACATGTGATATTTCCCTATTCTATGACTTTGTGGCTAAGAAGAAGGGTTTTGTTACCTATGGTGATAACAATATGGGAGCTATGCTCGGCAAAGGTAGTGTAGGTAATCCCTCTTCTACATCTATCTCTAATGTCCTTTTAGTTGAGGGTCTTAAACATAACCTTGTTAGCATTAGTCAATTATGTGATAAGGGATATAATGTCTCATTCTCTAAAGAAGGTTGCATAATTGAACATAATGAAAACAAAAAGGATGTGTTTAAAGGCTTGAGGGTTAACAATGTTTATATGTTTGATTTGAATTCAATGACCTTGAGTGATCCTAAATGTCTCATTTCCAAAAATGAAGAGTCTTGGCTTTGGCATAGACGTTTAGCTCATATCAACTTTGACTTGCTAAATAAGGTTGTGTCCAAAAACTTAGTTGTCGGTTTGCCTAACATAAAGTTCACTAGAGATCATCTTTGTGATGCTTGCTAAATGGGAAATCAAACCAAGATATCTTTTAAATCAACAAATTTAGTTTCTACTTCTAGACCTCTTGAACTTCTACACATGGATCTTTTTGGTCCTTCTAGAATCAAAAGTATAGGAGGGAACTATTATGGTTTTGTTATTGTTGACGACTACTCTCGATTTTGTTGGACAATCTTCTTAGCTAGTAAAAGTGATACCTTTTCGGCTTTTGAAACTTTTTCTAAATTATCTCAAAATAAACTTGGCACAAACATTGTAACTATTAGAAGTGACCATGGAGGTGAGTTTGAAAATCATCTCTTTGAAATGTGAAAACCATGGCATTGATCATAACTTCTTCGCTCCTAGAACTCCACAACAAAATGGTGTTGTGGAACGTAAAAATCGTGTGTTGGAGGAATTGGGAAGAACTATGATTAATGATAGCGGTCTTCCTAAATATTTTTGGGCCGATGCTATTAGCACCGCTTGCTATGTTTTGAATAGGATCATTATACGACCTATTCTAAACAAATCGCCCTATGAACTCTTAAAAGGAAGAAAGCCTAATGTGTCACATCTTCATGTTTTTGGTTACAAATGCTTTGTGCTAAATAATGGAAAAGAAAATCTTGGTAAATTTGATTCAAAGGCGGATGAGGGCATCTTCCTTGGATTCTCTAATTCAAGCAAAGCATATAGAATATACAATAAAAGGTTGCTTATAGTTGAAGAATCTGTACATGTATCTTTTGATGAAACTTATCCGAATGTTGTCGGAAAAGGTAGTGTTGTTATTGGTGCAGGTGCCTCCTCTAGTGAGATTGTCAAAGACATTGATATTTCTCGTGTGGAACCCTTTCCAGATTTTGTTAATAAGGAGCCGGTTGATGTGTCTAGTCTCAAAGATGAAGGTCAAGCATCCTTTAAAAATGATCTACCATTGGAATGGAAGACATCAAAAGATCATCCTATCGATAACATCATTGGAGATATCTCAAAGGGTGTCATTACTAGATCAAGACTAAGTAACTTTTGTTTTTATCATGCCTTCATATCTCAAATTGAGCCTAAAAATGCCAAAGAAGCCTTACTTGATGAAAATTGGTTCCTAGCCATGCAAGAGGAACTAAATCAATTTAAAATAAATGAGGTTTGGGACCTTGTTCCACCTCCGCGAGATCATCGAGTAATTGGCACCAAATGAGTTTTTAGGAACAAATTGGATGAAAACGACACTATTATTCGCAACAAGGCCCGTCTTGTTGCTCAAGGGTATAACTAAGAGGAAGGCATAGACTATGAGGAAACTTATGCTCATGTTGCCTGCCTTGAGGCTATATGCCTTTTACTTGCATTTGCTTGTTCACAAAACTTCAAATTATATCAAATGGATGTTAAGAGTGCCTTCCTTAACGGATATATAAATGAAGAGGTTTATGTGTGTCAACCTCCTGGATTTGAAAATTTTGAAAAACCAAATCATGTTTACAAACTAAAACGTGCTTTATATGGTCTCGAACAAGCTCCTAGAGCTTGTTATGAGCGCCTAAGCAAATTTTTAATCAATCAAGGTTTTTCAAGAGGAAAGGTTGACACTACTCTCTTTATTATACGTGAAGGAAAACATTCTATATTAGTTCAAGTATATGTAGATGATATTATTTTTGGATCTACTAACATGAAGTTGGTCAAAGAATTTTCAAGTTCTATGCAAGGTGAATTTGAGATGAGTATGATGGGGGAGCTAAATTTCTTCCTCGGACTTCAAATTAGACAACTCGAAGATGGAACCTTCATAAGTCAGACTAAATATTGCAATGAGTTGCTCAAAAGGTTTGATATGTCAAACTCCATGTCTATTGATACACCAATGCCTACTGCTACAAGTCTTGATCGTGGTGAAAAATGTAAGGATGTAGATATAAAAAGGTATCGAGGTATGATCAGATCTCTTCTTTATCTTACCGCATCGCGTCCAGATATTATGTTTAGTGTATGTATGTGTGCTAGGTTTCAATCTTGCCCTAAGGAATCACATTTAAAATCATTTAAACGCATACTTAGGTATCTTTGTGGTACGTATAAGTTTGGTTTATGGTATCCTAAGGGTAGTGATTGCTCTTTGGTAGGTTTTTCCGACTCCGACTTTGCCGGTTGCAAAGTGGATAGGAAAAGCACAAGTGGAACTTGTCATTTCTTTTCAAACTCTCTTGTTAGTTGGCATAGCAAAAAGCAAGTTTCTGTTGCTTTATCAACTGCAGAGGCGGAGTATATTGCAGCCGGAAATTGTTGTGCCCAAATCTTATGGCTAAAACAACAATTGCTCGACTTCAATATCTCTCTCAAAAAAATTCCAATCTTGTGTGACAACACTAGTGCAATTAATCTTACCAAAAATCCTATTTTTCATTCACGCACTAAGCATATTGAAATAAGGCATCATTTCCTTAGGGATTAGGTAGAGAAAGGTGATGTGGTGTTTGAGCACGTTGATAGTTCAAATCAACTAGCCGATATTTTTACAAAATCACTAGCTACCAATCCTTTCTTCTTTATCCGTAGGGAACTTGGTGTTCTTGACATCTCTGATAGATCTTAATAATTATTGCTTTGTTTGTATATTATTCCTTGGTTCACCTTCTCTTGTATCTAACTTCTTGTTTTATAGAGTTACTGTACATCTATTTCTCATATACTCGAGGTAATATCCTTCTATACTTTGTTATCTCTATTCATTCATGATATATATATATATATATATATATATATATATATATATATAGTAAATTTGTTGCATTGCTTATGTTCTTTTTCTTCTATACTCTTGAATTATGATTGATTTTCTGTTAAATAATTAGCATATATGATGATATTTTCATGAATTGAGGTGGTTTAAGTGGCTTTTGGTTAAATTTTGGTGATTTTTTTTTTAAAACTGTCGTGTCCCAACAGGCCGACTCATGAGTCGGCTAATGGAACCTTATGAGTCGACCTCCCTGCTTCGTTGAGCCGACTCATTGCAAATTCAAATTGAGTCGACTCATTTTACAATTTGAGCCGGCTCATTGTCCTGTCAACTGACATTTGGCAGTCTTGAAAAGACACGCCGACTGCCTTTTCTTCTCCCTAGGCCGACACATCAATGCCTTCCATCCACTTTTGACTTTCATTTATGTTTTTTTTTTTATTTCTTCAATAAAACTCATTAACATTTCATTTAATTATCATCATCATCTCATATTTTCATATTCTCTCAGTTTCTCTCTCTCTTCATTCTCAACCCTAAAATCCTCTCTCAAAGCTTCAAATTTCTCAACAATGGCTTCAAGACCTACAGGTATAAGGTCACGTGGTTCTACTTCACAATCATCACTCCCAGTCAATGCTTTGTCTCTCCTTCCATCTGACTTAGTTGAGGATTATAACAAGAGATTCAAGAACAGGAAGGTTGTTCCTCAATATGTGTACTCAAGAACAACAACAACTCAAATGCACATTCCTCACATTATTGAACTGATGGATTTTCAAGGTATCAATCCCTTTCTCTCCTGTCATGTTGACTATAATGAGAATTTGGTCAAAATGTTCTATGCTGGTCTGATTGGTACTTTTAAAGGTTTCGAATTCAACTTCTGTATGGGCTCTAGAATGTTCGCTGTTAATGCTCAAGTGTGGAAAGATTTGTTTCGAATTGATCCCGAGGAAGCTAGTATCTTGATGACTGATACATCTCAATTGGAGAATTACTCATTTTGTTCTGAACTAAATGGTATGTTTAAAGAACCTTTTGTTGACTTCATTGCTAATTCTGAATTGTTTTCGAATACAACTACAACTGGAAAATTTAAGCCATTAGATCGTATCCTTCATTAGATCGTTGCCCACAATTTACGTCCAAAGAAAGGTGGCTTCTCTCGTATTGATATGAGTGAAGTTCATTTGATATATTTTCTTCGGAACAAGATCAAAGTCAACTGGCCCCATTATTTTGCGAGTCGTATTCTTACCTTAAAGGAAAAGAAAGGAGTTGCTCTTGCATATCCTTCCATCATTCAGAAGATCATCGATAAAGCGGAAATTGTTGGTTTTGATGTACCTATGGTCTCGGTGCTTGACTCAAATTGATTTCAACAAAAGACCTTAAGTCTAATGGGTCACATGTGGGATTCCTAAGAAAGACGTTATCGTTTTCTATCATGAGGTGACTTTAATCAAGAGGCGGACGAAAATTCTGAAGGGGATGATCTTGAGGATCAAAATGCACCAAATGCGGTTCCAAATGAAGATTTGCCTCCTGACAACGCAGAATGGAATGGCAATCCAACTTCTGATTCCTATGCCAATCAAGGATGGGGTGAATGGCAACATACCGGTTGGACACACACCACCACTCGCTTTACTCCTCCATCTCCTCCTCCATCTCAACCGCATCAAGCTGATTCGTCAAGTATTATGGCCATGCTTCAGAATATGCACCTTCAACAACAAGCTTTCTACACCACTCAGACTGAAAGATACATGGAGATAGAACAACGTTTAAATGAGCAAGACACCACTTTTGTAGATTATGTGTCCATTCAAGACGCTCAGTATACAGCACTGCATGATCATTTAGTTGCTCAGGACACTGCCTTCAACTCTCTCAACAATAGTTTTCTTCAGTTTACCGAAACCGACATGGATGACTCACAACCCATCACTTATCGTCGCTGCTACCCATCCACTCGGGATCGTAATCCCCAAGCTTGAGAGAATCATTGCATAATATGTTTTTGTGATGTTTATGAATGTTTTTTATGTTTTTTTGTATGAACTCATATTTCCTTTGATTCATTTGTTCTGTTTATTGTCATTTTCTTTACTCACTTTTCCAAATTATGTGTTTGTGAATGCGTGTTCCTATTGCAATTGGTTTCTCATTTGAAATTAGGCTTTGCATGCTATTTCCATTGGTGGATTAACTCATAAGTTTCATCTTCTTTTTGATGTTGTCAAAGGGGGAGATAATCTTGATATTGATAGCATATAAGATCGAGTCATATTGTCAGTGGGAGCTTAACAACAACATATGGCGATTGATTCATCAAGTTTTTGCCATCATCAAAAAGGGGGAGTTTGTGTGACATGACATGAATTTTAATGTGTCAAAAACTTGGCATATTTGATGGCTTAAGTTATTCTCTAAGAAAAAGCAAGAATTGGCCTTTTTGGAAAAATGAACTGAATGAGCCGACTCAAATTCCACAATGAGCCGACTCATTTAGTGTAATTTGGTGTCAAACGCACGGGTCCCAACAGGCTGCCTGAAGCATCAATTTTGGTCGACTCATGGGTATGGATGAGCCGACTCAAAACCCTTCATGATTCGAATCATCAAGAAGTCTTCTCTTCTCATTTTTTGCGAGTCTCAACAGGCTGCCTCTCTGTTCATTTTGGTCAGCTCATCTGGTATTTTGAGCTGGCTCATTTAATGAATTGAGTCGGCTCATTACTGTGCTGACTTATTTTTTTAAATTTATTTTTTCCCTCTCTTATGTTACTTGCTCTAACCAATATAAATAGCTGATTTATTTTCATTTGAGGAAAACAACAAGGAAAGTGAAAGATATACACACAACTCTCTTCATCTTCTTCATTCTTGCATCAATCAACAATCACACACAACAATCTTTGTTTGATTACGGTGCTTGTTTCGAAGATAACGTTCAATCGTGAATTAGAGTTTCAGATTGGGTCTAGAGTGTGTGGGTTTTCCTTGGAAAAATTTGAAGGGTTTTCTCCTCCAAGATCATTGAAGATTTGGGGGGTTTTGCACACATCGATCGTTCCTAGATTCAGCTGAGTGAGGTAGATTGAAGATCAAGTGGATCGTTATTTCATATCACGATAGACGGAGGATTGCGAAGGTCTTTGTGGGTTCACAAGTGTTGGAGAAACTCAGCCGTGCTCAAAGTTTAGAGAATCGTGAATTCTTGCAATAAGGGAGCAATTAATCAGAGGCTTTCTCGACACGCGTGGAAAACTTGATTCTAATTTGGATCAAGGGACAAGAAGAAGATTTGACAGCATATTCAACGCGGTTTGGTTTGTTGGTTCATTTATCTCTCTTCTTGTAAAACAATTGCGATTTAATAAAATTGCCCAATTTAATTTTGAATTGGGGACAGAGTACTTCGAGCGAGGACGACGAAGGAGCTACCTCAACAAATTCCTTGTGTTCTTTACATTTCTCGCATTTTACTTTTGTTCATATTGATCTTGTGTGCTTGAAAATTCTGGTGTATCAAATTAGTGCACTCAAAGTGTTTGATAAATAGTTACACTCAAAAGTGATAACTAGAGTGAGTAAAATTCTGCACTATTTGATACAACAAAATTATCCTTGGTGTGTGCACTCCAAGTGTTTGGTAAAAATCCTAACCACACAAATTCAATTTGATTGTGCTTAATTTCTTCTCCATATCATTGTTAAGAATAGTTTTATCAAGTGCTGAATTATCAAGTGAATCATTTGTGTAATATTAATTCTTCTAGTCATCATTTCATTCCAATTGGGTTTTACGCATATCCGATCTCCGTAGACTTCTATTTTGAACTAGACGATTTTCCAGGAAACCTCCGCAATACTTTTTCAACTAAATTTTGAAAAGTAATTTTTTAAAAAGGGATCTATTCAACCCCCCTTCTAGATCCGCGCTATCGTCTAACATTAAGTGTTTTGCCTTTTGAAGTGAAGAAGTGCTTTTTAGGCTTTTCTTTGTGAAAATTACTTCATGATTATACTTGTACATCATGCTAGACAAGTTTTCACTATCCAAAGATGAGATGAATACAAATACCCCATGGCATATTCCATACACACAAAGTCACTTCAATCCTTATTAAGATGATTTTTTAGCTTTTTTGTTTTGAGCAAGACACCACTTTTGCAGATTATGTGTCTGTTCAAGACACTCGGTATACAACACTGCATGATCATTTAGTTTCTCAGGATACTACCTTCAACTCTCTCAACAACAGTTTTCTTCAGTTTATCGAAAATGACATGGATGACTCACAACCCATCACTTATCGTCGCCGCTACCCATCCACTCGGGATCGTAATCCCTAAGATTTAGAGAATCATTGCATAATATGTTTTTATGATGTTTATGAATGTTGTTTATGTTTTTTTACTCATATTTCCTTTGATTCATTTGTTCTGTTTATTGTCATTTTCTTTACTCGCTTTTCCAAATTGTGTGTTTGTGAATGCGTGTTCCTATTGCAATTGGTTTCTCATTTGAAATTAGGTTTTGCATGCTATTTCCATTGGTGGATTAACTCATAAGTTTCATCTTCTTTTTGATGTTGACAAAGGGGGAGATTATCTTGATATTGATAGCATATAAGATCGGTTCATATTGTCAGGGGGAGCTTAACAACAACATATGGCGATTGATTCATCAAGTTTTTGCCATCATCAATAAGGGGGAGTTTGTGTGACATGGCATGAATTTTAATGTGTCAAAAACTTGGCATATTTGATGGCTTAAGTTATTCTCTAAAAAACGCAAGTAAATTGGCCTTTTTGGAAAAATGAACTGAATGAGCCGACTCAAATTCCATAATGATCCGACTCATTCAGTGTAATTTGGTGTCAAACGCACGGGTCCCAATAGGCTGCCTGAAGCATCAATTTTGGTCTACTCATGGGTATGGATGAGCCGACTCAAAACCCTTCATGAGTCGACTCATCAAGAAGTCTTCTCTTCTCATTTTCTGCGGGTCTCAACAGGCTGCCTATCTGTTCATTTTGGTCGGCTCATCTGGTATTTTGAGCCGGCTCATTTAATGAATTGAGTCGGCTCATTACAGTGCTGAATCATTTTTTATTATTTATTTTTTCCCTCTCTTATGTTACTTTCTCTAACCAATATAAATAGCTGATTTATTTTCATTTGAGGAAAACAACAAGGAAAGTGAAAGATATACACACAACTCTCTTCATCTTCTTCATTCTTGCATCAATCAACAATCACCCACAACAATCTTTGTTTGATTATGGTGCTTGTTTCGAAGATAACGTTCAATCGTGAATTAAAGTTTCAGATTGGGTCTAGAGTATGTGGGATTTCCTTGGAAAAATTTGAAGGGTTTTCTCCTCCAAGATCTTTGAAGATTTGGGGGTTTTGCACACATCGATCTTTCGTAGATTCAGCCGAGTGAGGTAGATTGAAGATCAAGTGGATCGTTATTTCATATCACGGTAGATGGAGGATTGCGAAGGTCTTTGTGGGTTCACAAGTGTTGGAGAAACTCAGCCGTGCTCAAAGTTTAGAGAATCGTGAATTCTTGCAATAAGGGAGCAATTAATCAGAGGCTTTCTCGACACGCGTGGAAAACTTGATTCTAATTTGGATCAAGGGACAAGAAGAAGATTTGACAGCATATTCAATGCGGTTTGGTTTGTTGGTTCATTTATCTCTCTTCTTGTAAAACAATTGTGATTTAATAAAATTGCCCAATTCAATTTTGAATTGGGGGAAGAGTACTTCGAGCGAGGACGACGAAGGAACTGCCTCAACAAATTCCTTGTGTTCTTTACATTTCTCGCATTCTACTTTTGTTCATATTGATCCTGTGTGCTTGAAAATTCTGGTGTATCAAATTAGTGCACTCAAAGTGTTTGATAAATAGTTACACTCAAAAGTGATAACTAGAGTGGGTAAAATTCTGTACTATTTGATACAACAAAATTATCCTTGGTGTGTGCACTCCAAGTGTTTGGTAAAAAGCCTAACCACACAAATTCAATTTGATTATGCTTAATTTCTTCTCCATATCATTGCTAAGAATAGTTTTATCAAGTGCTGAATTATCAAGTGAATCATTCGTGTAATATTAATTCTTCTAGTTATCATTTCATTCCAATTGGGTTTTACGCATATCCGATCTCCAGTGACTTCTATTTTGAACTAGACGATTTTCCGGGAAACTTCCGCAATGTTTTTTCAACTAAATTTTAAAAAGTAATTTTTTAAAATGGGATCTATTCAACCCCCTTCTAGATCCGCGCTACTGTCTAACATTAAGTGTTTTGCCTTTTGAAGTTAGAAGTGCTTTTTAGGCTTTTCTTTGTGAAAATTACTTCATGATTAGACTTGTACATCATGCTAGACAAGTTTTCAATATCCCAATATGAGATGAATACAAATACCCCATGGCATAATTCCATACACACAAAGTCACTTCAATCCTTATTAAAATGTTTTTTTTAGCTTTTTTGTTTTGAGATGAGAGAGAGAAGCACCACAAGGAACCAAAGGTGAAAGTCTAGGGAAACTATACCTAATGAAGTTATCATGCTTGAATAAACCTAGGTTAGTGAGGTTTGAAATAACTCTAATCCTAATGAAGAAGAAAGATAAAAGATAAGAAGAAAAGAAGAAGAGAAAGTTAGAAGATAACTTACTTCCCAAATAAAAGATAAGTTGCCTCTAAAGGTGAAAGAATGCAATTGTAAAGACAAATCATATTGAATTATTAACCAATACAAGTATGAAATTTAAAAGAGATAAAGAAGAATTTGGAATGTGGAAGCAATATCCACACTCCTTCGACTTACCTAAGCCCCTGCAAGGTTAGTGAAAGAAGCATAAAAGTTCTAAGGAAGTGAGATAAAAGATACACACACCAAGAACAAAAATGAAAAGAAATCTAGGGCACTAAGACCTCACAAGTCATAACTATATCATACCAAAGCTTAAAGGACCTCAAGAAACTCAATCAAAGTCAATCAAGTGCTAAGAAGCACCAAAGAGATGAGAAAACTCAAATAAGTCATAAAAGAAGTAGTAAGGGAACAAATGAACAAAAACATGGTTGGGAACTCAAGTCTAACTTCAAAATCATAATACAAAACCAAATTAAAAGTACTAATTTCAACTTAAATGATCATACAAACACTCATGGATTAGTACACAATAGAAAGAGAGATGAAGAGAAAGATGTAAACACATGTTCAAGTTAGAAGTACAAGTAAAGTGAAGAAGAAAACACGAGATGCAAAGATGATATGACATGATCAAAGTCAGTAACTAATACCTAAAATGACATACAAATAATGCACAAAAATTCATGACAAAGGCACATGGCAATCGTACTCAAACAACTATGCAACCATGTAGAAGTAAGTCACATAAGGAGATGAATGTTCATACTTGAAATGAGATGCAACAAGTGCAAAATGGCATACAACATTGTTGTTTATGAATAAGCCAGTAGCATATCATGTTTGAAATGAAAATTATATGATAAAATGTTCACATTAGAGGCATACAAGCATGGATGAGAAACAAAGGATGCACACATAAGCAAAACTAGGTCAAAATGTCACATAAGATGCTCAATTTCACACAATGGACCAACACATGATAAAAGAGTTAAACAATGACCAAATATGGTTTATACAAGTCTAAAAAAGTCCTACAAACTAAAATCAAAGACCTCAAAAGGAGGCACAAGTGCCTCATGCCATTAGGGTTAGAAGACATCTCATAATGATCAAGTAGGTAACCTTCAATGAACAAGCAATCAAAAAAATGGAAAATGGAATTCAAAAATAATGAAATTAAAGCAAAAATGTCATCAACCAGGGACTAAATACATATCAAAAGCTCATACAAAAATTCAGAGAATAAGGACCTCAAACAAGCACACAAAATCCACTTAAGAATTAAAGATCAACATGCAAAGATGAAGGACCTAAATGCAATTAAGAAAAGCTTTAAAAATGAAATGAAAATATTTTTGAGAGGTTTTGAATGTTACTAAATGAATGCAAAAATGATGATTTAAAAATAGTTTGTATGCTATGAGAAATAAAACCATGAAATTAATGTATGAAAATAAGGATCAATTTAAAAAGAAAATAAAAGGAAAATTGTGAAATAAGGTGAAAAAAATGTAAAATCAGAATTAAAAAATTCCTAATTTTTTTTAATGTGTTAATAATGCTCATGAATATTTTTGTGATTTTTGGATGCTTAAATGTATTTTTAAAAAATCAAAATGAAAACTATGCAAAAATAAAAAGAAAATGATGAACAAACATGAAGGAGGTGCAACAAAAGCAAAATCCACGTTCAGAATGATCAATGGGCCTAGGAAGGGGGTTCAGGAAGCAAGTCCAATCCATTAATGAATTCAACACAGTCGACATAATAGTATGAACCTCAGTCAAACAAGACTCACAAATGCGCGTTAGATTGATCCAATGCCTCTCACTCAATCAACCAAAAATCAAAGTCAAATAGATCAATGGTTCAGATCAAGCACACACCATAACAAGCCTATACACGTTCACACAAACATTATATGAAATAAAAAAAATCACGTGAAGGTCACACACGTTTTAATGCGCTGGCTGCATAATAGCCTTTAGATCATAAAGATCTCAGGGCTAACAAGTTGTCATACCCCATTTTTTACCCTGATTTTTTTCACGGGACACATTTAATCGCATTTTTTCAAGGTCGGGCATAAAAGTCAATCACCTTTTCATTTTAAGTCAAATAGTCTTTTAATCTTCATAATCACGCATTTTTCCATTCAATTTCCTCTTAATTTAAGTTTTATCTTTATCTTAGATTTTGTTTCATAATTAAATAGGAAGTTTGTCTAGGTTTTATCCTTTATTTTTTTTTCTTAGTTAAATATTTATTTTAGAATAATTAGATTTAGTTTCAGTTTAATTTTTAATTTAATTTAATGTAATTTTAGTTTTAGTTTAAAGTAGTTTAGTTTAGTTTAATTTAATTTAATTCTAGTTTATTTTATATTTAGATTTAACTTAACCTTTCTAATTTTTATTCAGAATTATTTTAAGTTTAAGTAAAGTTTAATTTTAAATTTAGTTCAATTTTAATTTGGATTAATTTTATTTAGTTTAATTTAGCTTAAGTTTATGTCCAGCTTACTTTATATATTTATTTAAGTTTGATTTTTAATTAGTGTGTTTTAGTTTTATATTTTTATCATTACTTCAGATTATTTAATTTTCTTTCTTTAAAAAAAAGATGATGAAAATTTAGTTTATTATGTTAGTAATAGCAATGTCACACTTCCCACTCTCCACAAAACACCCCTTTTACACCAATTTGTATCCATCAACTTTATTCTCTTGGTCCACACTCCATACCATTTCAAGAATTAATTCTACTATGCATAAAAAATACAACCTGCATCTGCCTAGCCTGCGGAAAGCAACAACACAACCATGAACTGCACAATTTCAACAGTCAACAACAAAACCTGAGACATTCTGCAAACTGAAAGCTACTACACATCAGAGTTGTACCACAAACTTAATAAACAAGTCTTGTTTTGTTTTAAGAAAAAAATTCATAAAAGGGGAGGAACTGATATATAACAGGGGGGATTTCTAGCGCAACTTCATGAACACTCACACAAACAAAAAATCCAAACTCAGCAAAAAAGAGAAGAAATAAGACAACAATCCTTCCTCGACACCCTTACAAAATCACCACGAAAACACCATCGAACCTCACCTCACAATCTTCATCACTTTAACAACACATCTTCATTTTTTCCCTGCAAATTATTCCTAAAAAAAACTCAACTCCTCCCACATCCTCTTCTTCACACTCAAACAACAACCATCGACTCTTAAAATCATTTCTCCTCCATCACCCATCCTTCATAAACTTAACACACAAAATAATATTTGAAAAAAAAAACCATTAACCAACCTCTCCGAAACTGAAACTACCAAAACCGTTCGACTATCACATAACCTTTCAAAACTCTACAACAAAACCAAAAACCCCCGCCCTCAAACCGCCAGCCACAACCACGAAACCCACCGCGTAAATCACAAAAACTCATCAAATCCGAACAACTCAAACCAGAATCACGACGAACACGGAAGCATACCAAATGCGAATCCAAGAATTCGAAACCTAAGTAGCTAAACCGCCGTGAGAGAGTAGATCTTGAAATAGTGAAAGCTGAAACTCACAGAATCAAACCGACATGAACACTGAAACCGTCATAAAACCGGCGAGAATCCAAAATCCAAACAAACGAAAACACAGTGAGAGAGGGATTCACGTGATAGATAGAGACAAGGGATTTGCGATTGAGAGAGACCGTGACCGAGAGAGAGACCGAATGATTGAGAGAAACCGGCACCGTTGATATTTGGGGTTTTTTCTTTGATTTGTTCGCAGAGCGTGAAGAGATAACTGAATGAGTTCTCTTTTGTTTTATAAAACCATTTTAAAACTTAATTTCTCTTTTATTTTTTATTTTAAATCTTTTAATCACATCCACTTGCTTCACACACATACCCTCCCTTTCGAATTTATTGTTCTTTTTTACTTGCTGTTGATGATTTAGGCCTTTAAGTCCATGAACTATTCGGACCAGCTATTCACACACTACATATGTGCACTCCACCCTCTCATTTATTTCAATTTTTTTTTATTTTTTTATTTTCCTCTACTTCTTTATTTGTTTTAGTATGTCATTAGGTTTTAATTAAGTTTAGTAAAAACTTCTAACATTTCTTGTTTTTTATTATCTTGTTTGCTTTATCATTTAGAAAATGCCTTAAAAAGTTAGTGATTTATTTTTTGGGCCAATGATCTAACAAAAGGTCCGATTTAATTCGATTTCAATAAATCGGTAAAATCGCGACCAATATGAGGCCATTTTATTTAATTTGTTTTATTTCACAATTTATTTTATTTTATTTAGTCTATTTATTTATTTAATTTTATTTTTGCATTTTAATATAATATCAAGCTCTAACGGTTCCAAAATATTCAGACATTGCACACACGCTTTCTCTTGGGCAAATTACAATGAGACCCTTTATTTCTTCGCAATCCCGTGTAAATTATCATGTATCCCTCTCCCGTTTATTTTGTACGCAATTTATCTCTCTGCCTTTATTTTACGGTTTCGTATTACTAGGAACACCTTTAGGGACTAGGATTCAAATTCACATAATCAATTAAAACATTTCTACGCCTACATTTGCACACACGTAAGTCGGTCACCTATGTGATCGCCATCTGCACGACTTTACGCATCATAAATTAATTAACAAGGAACTGAACCCTGGAATCTAGCATTCCACGAGTTCTTTAATGAACCACACCTGGGCTAGCCCCACGTGTAGTGTTTCATTTACTCCTTCGTTATTAAAAATATTAAACCCTAAAACATCCAATTTACCACATATCAAATAACGGAGGAACTGGATTCTGGAGTCTAGCACTCCACATAATTCTTGAATTAAATCACTCCTGGGCTAGCCCCACACGACGTGGTTTATTCGCCCTCTCGTTCCTAAAATACCGAAAATCTTTTAATTAATTATACGAAATAACTGAACTCAGGAATCTTGCCTTCCTCGGGTTCTTGAATTGAATTACTCTTAAGGCTAGCCCTTAGGTCGTAATTCATTCACTCTTTCGTATTCAATACATTTAACAACTCAAAAGATGAGACATGATTCATCTCCATAGGAAAGATATTTCTCCTTTTCCCACAAACAAACAGTCAATTTTCTCAAACAATTTCTATCAAGGAAGAATGTGGCAATCACTTGTTGATCATATATCCAAGTTCTAAGCTTCTTCCGATTTTATTTCTCAAAGAAATAATGTGGCATTGCTTGTCAATTTTATTTCTCTAAATGAACATTGTTTAAATCTTTCTATCTCGCAAACAAGCTAGCGCTTCAGCCTCCACCGCAAGTAAAAGTCAACGCTTAGCAGTAGAAAGCGCTTTCAAACAATTGTTCATTAAAAAACACAAACCATAGTTGCACAAACTACGAAGCTCTGACTTTCCCATTGCACAAGGGAATACATAGGCACAAGTATTTTAATCCTTGACGAGCACAATAATAAAAAAATTCAATCTTTTCTCCGAGCACAATAATAAAAAGTTCAATCTTTTCTCCGTCACAATAATAAAAAATTCAATCTTTTCTCCGTCAAATAATAAAAAACTTAATCTTTATCCATAATAATATTCATTTCCTTTAGAACAAACATCTTAACAACCATTTAGAAGACAAAGACATTAATCAACATTTAATCGCATAGTTAAGCTAAGAGGTTCCCGTTGAGTACAACAGACGTTAGGGGTGCTAATACCTTCCCCTTACGTAACCGACTCCCGAACTTAGAATTCGGTTTCGTTGACCATTTCTTATCCTCATTAGGTTGTATCTATATCTCCCTTTTCTCTCGTAGAATAAATAAAATTAGGTGGCGACTTTATTGTTTCTTTCCACGTCCATTGCGAGGATCGTATTTTTTGAGGTACGACAACTTGGCGACTCTGCTGGGGATGCCCTTGTGCATAAGAGAGGGTCGAGCCTAACTTAGCTTTGTATGTTTATTTGTTTGATCTTATCTTTTTGTCTTCTATATGTTTGTTATTTATGTTTTGTCTATTCATTCTTTTATTCGCTTTCTCTTATTGCTTATTATTATACTTGTATGTGGGATCTTGGGGTTACATCACAAGTAAAATCTGAGTTGTGGAAAAAGAAGAGGGAACACCTAGGTTAGAATTTGGTAGTTATTAGTGTTAGTCTCCAAGGACTCGCTCCTTGCAAGCCTAGCATGAAAGTTCCCCCAGATAGTTAGACTTTTCGTAGATCTTGTCGCAACGCAGCTAGCCTATCGCGTGACCTGATTCATGAAAGGGTTGTGACTCTGGACCCCCTAGAACCAATTTCAATATTGGCAGTTGTGTAGTGTTAGTCTCTGAGGGCTATCCCCTTTGTCATCCTAGCATGAGAACCCCACTCAAGGTAGACCTTATCGTTATTATCGTCAAAATGCAGCTAGCCTGTGACGGGGCATTAATACGATAAACGTTCGTGACCTTGAGTTTACTTAAACCATCACCGTAGAAACTATCCTATGAGTGGGATTTATGGGTACAAACTGTAGAACAAATCTCTTACAGCCTACCATTCAGGAAGTTTTGAGCTTTTCCAGCTTCTGAGTCTGTTTGTGCTTGTGATCCTAAACATCCTTGCATTGCATATCATTTTTCTTTCCTCAGAGTAAGCTCATCCACATCTTGTGTCCATAACCCACAGTTGATTTCCCGACACCTACATTGGACTTGAAATAGTTCTTGATTGATCATGGACCCTGAAGGACAAAAGCAGATTGCGTCAAGAGGAGACTTTGATTTGACAAAGGACCAATGGAACCAACTCATGGATGTTGTGACAACATTGATAATGAGAGGGGATAATGTTCAACGGGCTTCCATAATTGAAGATGTCTTTCCACCTCAAGGGAGCAATTTTCTTCAACCTTAACCTGCAAGGACCCCAGTTGGGGAACCCGTTATTCAAGAGCATACCATTATTTGAGATGGAAACTCCTTACCTCATGATGACGTTGAGTACCAAAGCTTTGGATTCTTTGAGCGAAATTCCCAAGGGGCAATCCCGGTGAGAAAGACCAAGGGACCAGAGGTTGCTGAAATGTCTGAGAAATGTCGAGTGCTGAACGAAACACTCAAAGCCGTAGAGGGGAAGAATGCTTCTGACCTAGATGCTCTAAACATGTGCTTAGTACCTGGTTTGGTTATACCTCCGAAATTTGAAGCACCTGTTTTTCAGAAGTACAAAGGGGATAGTTGTCCAAAGCACCATTTTGTGATGTTTTGTCGAAAAATGACTGCATATGCTTTTGACGATAAGTTGATGATTCAATGCTTCCAAGACAGTTTGAGTGGGGCACCATTGAATTGGTACATGGATTTGGAAAGAAGTCATATTCAGTCATGGTTGGATCTGACCAATGCTTTTGTGAAGCAATACCAATAAAATTTGGAAGAAGCACCTAACCGCTTTCACTTGAAAGACATATCTCAAGAAAGTGATGAGCTGTTCAAAAGGTACGTCCATGGATGGAAAGAGTTTGCCGATCGTGTTCAACCACCGCTCTCAGAAAATGAGTTAATTGACCTATTTATGGACACTCTATAGAGCCCATACTTTGAGAAGATGGTAGGCACCACATCAACAAGTTTCTCTGACCTGGTAAAAACGAGAGAACGTATTGAGGTTGGTCTCAAAAGCGGAAAAATCCGAGGCGCCTCAAGCAACCAGGCCAGTGAGAATGAATCCCTCAGCAGCTCCCAAAAGGAGGAAGATGATGTAATCAATGCAGTCATGGCAGACGTCAAGTATTCCTATGATGCACCAGCAAGACCTTATGGTCCTTCGTCTTTTCAGCAATCACCACTTCATATGCCTTACTATCCTTGTAGGAAACCAACAATGTTTAGAGCGCCATACCAGCAAGTCTGGATTGCTCCTTATCCAAGTCAGCAAGCCCAAAATCGAGGATATCTGAATCAGCATCAGAACCAACATAAGCCTCACAACAATTTGGAAAGAAGGAATACTCCTCTTCATCCGGTACCTTTATTATAGACTCAACTTCTGCAGCCTTTTATTCAAAGCTCATTAGTGGTCCCCAAGTCTCTCAAGCCATTGCCAGAGCCATACCCGCCTGAGTATAATCCACATGAGCAATGTGCATATCATGATGGATCAATGGGGCATTCAACTGAAGACTGCAAAGCTTTTCAAGCCAAGGTACAACTATTGATCGATAAGAAGTACATATCCTTTCTAGAAGGAAATCTGTTGGTGCATGTCAACCTCTCGCCCGGGTGAGTACAAAGACTCTTCGGGGCATCTCTTGAAGACAGTAAATCAAGATGTTTCTTTTTAATTCCCTAAAGGTGGCAATCCCCTGTTTGTTTTAGCATTGTTGTATTTTCTTTGCATGTTGATTTTGTATTTGCTTGTTAGCATTGTTGCTTTTGAATTGGCAAAATTAATGAAAAGTTTATGCATCTTTTGAATCGATCCTGTTGCACCCTAATTTTTTCCCTAAGTTTTCTTCGCATTTTCATATACATCTTGCATACAAACAAGATCGCACTGGTTGCTCGGTTCTTCTCGGGTTAGGTTTATTCCTCACAAGGGATCATCGTTGTCTTTAATTACTTTATTTGTTTATGTTTACTAACCATTAATCAAAATCCAAAAATATTTTATTTTCTTTTACTAACCTTTTTCAGGAAGAGGAACCATTGGAAATGCCAAAAATAGCAGTCCCGCAACTCGAGTAAATTTCACAGACAAAAGTCAAAGTTGATCCGCAAATAATTCAAATTTATCTGATCAAGGATTTCCCAGTTTAATTGATTCATTCAAAGGATTTTCAAGGTCCATGTGTTTATTTCTTCGACATACAAAAAGAATCGGGTCAGAACAACCAAGCAATCACCTTTGAACAAAATATTCAAAATCCAGCTTGGTTAACCGGTTAACCAAATGCGTTAACCGATTAACCAGTTCGAAATTTGAATATTTTATTCAAATTCAGCACCCTTAGATCATTGATTTAATTTGAATATTCTAGATCCATTGGTTTTTGATTTCTCTACATCACTTTGATCATTTCCAACCATAAACCCTCACTAATCACCACTCTTTTCCATTTCCCACCAAAATTGCAATTACCAAGCCTAATCTGAATTACCAAAGCAAACTCCATTCCACCAAATTCCCATACCTAAAGCCTTTAAATAGGACTCTAATTTCATTCATTCACCAAGCTTTTGATAGCCACAAAACCTCTGGCAAAATACTCCCCCAACACCAAAATTCTCCAAAGCTCACTTAATTTCTTTTGAAGTTATCAAGAATTCACATTGAATTCTTGACTAACTTGAGCTAAACCTTCATCCTTTCATTCTTTTGTTCATCAATTTCAGTAGATCTAAGCTTGATTTGATCCAATTTGAAGAAGTGCTTTTGGTAATTTCTCTCATTCCATAAACCCATATTCACCATCAACATTCAAGATGTAGATCCTTGGTGCCTTTGTTTCTAGATCCTTTGGATCTTTATTTGTTGTTTGATTGCAGGGATTCCACTGTATTTTGGTTTTAAAATTCGTGCAAATTCAGATCATGATCATCAAATGTTTGAGAAAAGGTTTCAAAATGGTTCATGCTGAATTTTCTGCATTTTTCTGCTTCTGGTACAACGTTAACCGGTTAACCATTTGGTTAACCGGTTAACCAGTTTTAAAACTACGCAGGTTTTGCCTGCATTAACCGGTTAACCAATTGGTTAACCGGTTAACGCAAGTCAGAATGGTGTTTTTGGCTTGTTTCAAGCCCCTTTTTGGTTCCTCTTTCTTCTTCTTTTTCCTCCTTTTTATTTTTACCTTGGGAAGTACTTTTGGGAGTAATTTCTCCTTAATTTCAATGAACTTTGGGTGTAGATTAGAGTAGTTAATGTTCATTAATTCAAAACTACCTTTAAGTGGATTACTCAATTCATTTAAGGTACTTTGCGTTAGTGATACATTTTCTTGCTTGAATCCACCGAGATGGGTGATTGAACTTAAGGATGGAAGAATACCATGAGTGTGGCTCAATTTGGTATTCATCTTTAGTTTTGTGCGGTACCGCGTCCGGATAACGATTTACATATTGTTTATCTCGCATGCATTAGCACTAACATTATGCACCTTAATTGGTGGTGGCCGGCCTCATTTGTAGGGTAATTACTTCGTAAATTACTCGGTGATTGCTTAACATAGACCTAAATGTGTCCCGACTTCGGAATAAAAATCTAATTGGGTACTTTCACTTTCGTGGACCGGATCTCTTGTTGATCGCGTAATCCCAAAGTGGTTAATCATATTGCATTAAGAATCGAGACTTATGAATGTTTGATGCGTAGGTGCTTTGGGTCTCCCAATCGCCTTTCAAATTTCATTGAATTTGGTTCGGTTTGCCTTGATTAATCGCTATAGTGTGAGATGCTAAGCGGATCCGGCCGTCTTTTGATTTTGGTTACTCTTTTGGTTGTGGTTGATTAAGTTCACCATACCATTATTATGTAAATATTATTATACTATTATTATTATTATTATTATTATTAATATTTTATATTCTTGCATTTTTATTTCTTTTTCTACTAACATTTAATTTCTTGCACTTTTATTGCTTTTATTTTAATATACTTTATTATGCTTTATTCATCCATATCATGTTTATTATTTGCTCTTATTTTGTTGTTGATTTTCTATTTGTCCATTTGGACACAAAAACATCAATAAAGGACTAAACCTCTAAAAAACTTGTGACTTTAATTTGAGGACTATTGGTTACTATCCTTGGCTTTTGGAATGAATATTTGGACTTAGATTTTTTTAGGACACTTCCTTTGCCTTGATCTTCGTGAAGTTGGAATTTGCCTTTATTTGGCCATTTTGCTAGCTTATAAGGATGAAACTCTTATGCTCATAATTTGGAATGTCATCAAGTTTGGTTAGATTCTTCTTCCCTTATCTCCTTATTTTCTTTTTTAGGATAGTCCCTTCGTCTCCTTCCATTCTTTAATTTTCAAAATCATCTCCCTTTTTCAAAGTGTAAACACCCCAAATTTTCCCTCTCACTTTCTTATGCCTTGGCTTATGATCACACATATTACATACCATATCATTACATCTTACATTAAATATTCACCTTTAATATCTCATTGCATCTCTACACAACTAGGGTTTGTGATTAGATGAATCTTGAAGAGAATATGAGGTATCTCAGAGGCCATGAAGCATGACAAGAAGGTCCTTGAGTGTTATAAGGTCATATTGTACCCCTAAGGGTTCTTGAAAGTCAAAAAGTCACAAGAGATTGCAGAGCCACCCATGCAGGCTCAGGGCTCACACACAGATGACTTGAAATTAGGGTTTTGGGTTTGAGACCCTTACAACCAAAATTTGTGGTCATTTTTGATTCAATTGGTCTTTATATGATATAGGGAGCTTGTGTATAAAGTTTGATGCAAAAATTCACTGAGGAAGTCATCTGATCAAGATGTGACTTGTTGTGCAAGAAAAGTCAGGATTAGGGCATCTAAGGCCTCCAACAAGGGTCCCAAAGGGTCATCATCATCAATTTGAGGTCCTATGACCTTTATTTGGTCTTAGGAATGTTTGAAAGGTCACAATATTGAAGAATTTTGAGCCATTGCAAAAGTTGCCCTTTTTGGACATGACTTGTAATGAAAACTTTCCATTTTGGGAAAGGTTTTCAACCTCCTCTTTCTTGATCAAAAATGTTTCAAATGGATTTTCTTCAAACATGAAAGTTGTAGATTAGATCTTCCCATTTTCAAAAAGTACAAGAACTCCCCTTGATTCATCATAGAACTCAAGATATGGCAAGTCAAAGTTGGGAAAAATCTTGTAATTTTCAAGTTCATGTCAAAGAGGGAAATGTGCAAAAGTGAATTTCAGGCCTCTACATGACTTCTAATCCACTCAAATACATCATGGCATGATCAAACAACATCTCAAAGTCAGAATTGAGCCTTGAACCAAATAATTCCATGACTTGTTTCTCAAGAAATCACAAAGTTGCAAAATTGCAAAACCTATGCAAACTCTTGATCCAAGCCATACAACTCATAACATTTGATCCTAGGGTGCTCCTTGAAGCTAGCTGAGGCAGCTCATGCCCTCAAATCAGCTCTGCCATGGCCCATACCTCAAGTACACAACTTTTGACTTTTTGGCCAATTGAGCCATGCCATTCCCACAGTGGATATCTACTCTTCTGACTCATTCCAATTGTTTATGCATTGCCTAAAGATCATAAAACACAACACACAAGAGCTCAAAAGACACACACACTCAGATTGCACAAAAATTCCCAAAAACGTCCTCTCTTCAATTCTCCCATCCAGCCATCAAACTTCAAAAATTCCTTCACCAATCAACCACACATCACCCATAGAACAAATCCCACCCCTCACAATGGCCTGAAACACAACACACAAGAACCTCATTTTCTGCCATATCAGAACTGAACCCCTCAAACTAGCCACTCTCAAAGCATTTTAAGCATTCCATTAGCCTCAGGAGGTTCAAAGGAGGCCATTTGCACAAGAGGGAGGCTCTGAAAGCTCACTTTCGAAGGTCTCCAGCTCAGGTATAGCTCAAGAACTTTTTTCTCAGAACTTCATTTTCTTGTTATAAAATGAATCTTCATGTTGCACTGATCATCTAGATGTATTTAGAATTGGAAATGAGCAAGAAATGACCATTTCATGTTGTTCTGAAAGTTTGCCCGTGTTTTGATTTTTGCTTCTATTTGCTTGATTAATGTGTTATAAATGTTGTTTGATTGTTGATTTATGTTCCATGAAGTGTGGGGAGTGTTTCTGGGCAGGTTAGAGGTCTGGGGATGGCCTGGGGAAGAAGATAGGGTTTTGGGTTGGCCGGAGAAGATGACCGGAGCACTGTTCCGGTCATCTGAAAGTGATTAGGGTTAGGGTGCCCAGATTGAACGTAAGCCCTTAGATCCTAATTAGGTTATGGAGTGGACGGTTCAGATTAGTCATTAACCCTAATTTTAATTAATTAAATTAAAACCTAATTAATTAAATAAAATTGAATGATGGCCCTTGGATTCCGCGCGTTTTATAAGTTTAAACCTGGACCCTTGGATTCTCAAACCTTTAGTCAAGCTAACTCACAATCTCAACCCTTGATCTGGCTTCCATGCAATCAGAGCCCTCCCTTTTAATTACTTCTCATTTTTATTTTATTATTTTCATTTTTGTTTCCTTTATTTATTTAAAATAGCAAAACACTTTTAAAAATTTTGATTTTTTTACACTTTCATTCTAATTAATATTTAAAATCCAAAAACATTTTATTTTTATTTTTTGCATTAAAAAATTATTTTTAAATCATTTAATTGTATTATTTAATTAATTATAAAAACTTTTAGGTATTTAAAAATCACCAAAAAAATCAGGGAGCCTCTTTGAACATTAAGAACAATTTACAAACTCATTTCACAAATTTATTTTAGGGTTTGATCATGATTTGACAATTAAAATTGAATTAGAGTTTTAAAAATCCCTTTTTTCATAACCCTAACTCAAAAATTCATTTCTGCCTAACCAAAATGAGTTTGTACTTGGTTATTTTTTCTTTCTTTTACATGTTGCATCTAGTATCTAGGACATTTAAATCATATTTTTGTATTGAAGTTTCAATTTGTTTTGACTTTTTTCTTTGAAAGTGTCCAAAACCCTAGCCAAACTTAGGAAAACCATAACTTGACTTTGGTTTAGCTTTAGACCTCCACCTTTGGAGGGTGTTCTTATGTAGGTTTAAGGTTTGTTTGGATGGAATTTTAATTTTTTATCATGTGATTTGCTTCTAATTTTGATTATGGACTTTGTGTATGTATATACTAACTTTTCAGGTGCATATGGTAAGTTAATTAGGATGTGGATGTGCATCCACATCCAATCTCTTCTCACCCTCTTATTTATTTGTGTTTGAAGTGAATTTAATTCACTTGTGTTTGTTTCTCTCCCACTCCTAGGTTACTTAACTTCTTCAGGAAGTAAGTAACCTATCTTTCTCTCTCTCTCTCTCTTTCTCTTTCATCTACTTCTTCCTTGGTGGCCATCTAAAGACTTCTCTTTAAGTCTTATAAACCATAGGAGCATCCAAGCATGATAAATTTAGGGTTGTGAATAGTACCCCTTAGTCTTTACCTTTTGAGTCTCATTGAGTCTCTGCTTCTCATCTCAATAACAAAGGCTAAACAATTAAAGTTTTGGGGCTCTGTATTAGGGTTATGCCTGCATCCTTATCTTAGGATGGAGTGTATAACTTTAATACTTAGCGTTAAACCTTTAAGTTGTTTTCACCTCTTAATCAAAACACCTAATAAATATCAAGACTTAAGCTTGTAACTTGGGCCTTATATTAGGGTTACATCTCTGCCTCTGGGTCAGAGGGACTAACCCTAGTGTTTAATGGACAAGTCCCCCTCAGGTTTAGTGTTACAAAGATAAAATTCACTTCTTAATCTAACCTCTAATCAAAATCCACTTTAATAAAGGTTTGTTATATAATGATTTTAATCCCTGACCATGGATTAAGTTGAGGTATCTTCCCCATCTTAAGTGTCCTCATCTATCATCCTTCTCTTAGGATGGTGTAATGAGTTCACTAATCCCTGATTAGAGATTAAACTCATTACTTAACACAAATCAAAGATCGTATTCTACAAGAAGATCATCAGGATGAGCAGTTTACATTGTTAGGTGTTGGGGCAGATGAAGCTTTTGACCGTCGGCTGGACGAGATATCAGAAAAGCTAAGATCCTTGGAATCCCAGAACTCCTTGGGATTTGATGTAATGGACATTGGCCTAGTTGAGGGAGTAAGGATTCCTCACAAGTTCAAACCCCCGTGTTTTGAGAAGTACAATGGAACTTCCTGCCCTCGCACTCATTTACAGTCTTTTCTGGGAAGATTGAAAGCATATACCATGGATGAGAAACTGTGGATGTTTTACTTTGAAGAGAATTTAACCAGGGCATCCAGAGAGTGGTATTCACACCTATCAAGGGATACTGTCAGGAACTGGAAAGACTTAGCTGAAGCCTTTGTGCGCCAATATCAGTACAACTTGGATATGGCACCTAATATGACCCTCTTGATGGGTATGTCTCAGTCCTCGAGAGAAAGTTTCCGCGAATACGCTCAAAGGTGGAGACAACTCGCTGCTGCTGTCCAGCCACCTATGTCTGAAAGGGAAATGGCTGATATGTTTATGAATACCTTGCAAGGGACCTACATTGTTAGACTTGCTGCCTTCTCTTCTACCAGTTTTTTTGATGTGGTTATAGCAGGCGAGAGAATCGAAAGCCTATTGAAGTTGGGTAAGATTTCTGACAATGGTGTAAACACCCCAAATTTGCCCTCACCCATTCACACCATGGCTTGTGATCATTTCATATGCATAAACACAATCATAACACCTCATACCACATTTTTGATTCACTGCATAGATTCTAAGTCATCTGCATCTAGGGTTTGTGATCTGAGCAATCCAAGAGCTCCTTGAGCCACTACAAAGGTCATCAATCACTTCAAAGGGGTCCATGTGTGTTCAAGTATCATATTATATCCTCTCAAAGTCAAGAATGCCAAAGAATCACAAGAACTGGGATAGGTATGGAAGCAGAGCCAGGATTGACTGCACAGATGACCTAAAATTAGGGTTTTGGTTTCAAAGGCCATAACTCCAAATTTTTTGGTAATTCTTGTTTCTATTGATCTCTATATGGTATAGGGAGTATGCATATCAATTTTCATGAAGAAATTCCATGGGGAAGTCATCTGATCAAGGGTTGACTTTCTGAACAAGTCAGTGTAAAATCAGGGCATCTGAGGCCCCCAATGACCCAACCAAAGGGCATTCTTCATCATTTTGATTGTATATGATCTTTATTTGATCATGGAAGAAGTTTGAAGTTCACAAAATTCAAGGATTTCAAGTTTTTGCAAAGTTGACTTTTTTGGGCAAGTTTGACTTTTAATGAAATGTCATTTTATGTAACTTTTTCAACCCTTACTTTTTGATCCAAAAATGCTTCAAATGGAAAAACTTTGGTCATGAAAGTTGTAGAATAGATCTTTCCCTTTTCAAAAAGTACAAGAAAATGACCTAATTCATTTTGGATCAAAAGTTATGGTGCATCAAAGTTGGCAAAAATCACTAAATTTCAAGTTATGCACCAAAGAGGAAACTTGCAAAATTTTGTACCAAGACAATTTGAGACTTCTAATTGATGTCAAACCATTACACAAACATCACATGTGACCTAAAAATCAGAATGGACCAAGAGTTTCTCATTTGTTTGGCCTTTGGAGCTAGTTATTTTCATGAAAAGCAAAAGCAAAGTCAAGTTGCAAAAGCTCATGATCACTTCCCATCCACTTGCTGCCTTGGATGCTGAACCACCCTAGCCTTTCCCCTCACCATGCTGCGCAGCCCACAGCCCTTGTACTTGGCTAGAACAAGACCCATGCCTTCTCTTACACAAAGTTGACATTTTGCAAAAGCCACCATACCAATCAATAAAGGGCATGTCACATCTTCTGACCAATCAGCATTGTTTATACAAACAATTTGCAAGCCAAACATCACAAGACACAAGCCAAAAACAAGCAAGAACTCAGTCCCCACAAAAATTGTCAAAGAGCTTCCTTTCTTCGAATCTCATTTTCCAGCCATCAAACATCCAATTTCTCTTCACCAACAAATCAAACACACTAAAAGGAACCAGAATCAACCATTTGTAGAGCTTGAAACATCACACACACAGACTTCATTTTCTGATACACCAGAACTGGACCTCTCAAAATAGCTTGTTTAAGCTCCATCCAAGCTTGCCATTAGCACCAGGGGAACCATTGGATTGAGTCTGCACCAAAGAGTAGCCCAGAAAGCCCAGAAACAGAAGCTTCCATCTCAGGTATGGCCATGAACTTTTTCTCTCAGAGCTTGCATTTTAAGTTATAATTTGATTGTGTATGTCTTGCTGATCATGGGGATGTGCTTAGAATTGAAAATGAGTGAGAAATGAGGATTTACCAAGGCTCTGAAATTTTGCCCGTGAATCTTGTTGGCTTCGATTCTCTCTGTTTGTGCATGATAAATTTAGTTTGAGAGGTGATTTGAGTGGGGTTTGGGTAGAGGAACATTTTGCTGCATTTAATTTGATGAATGGTGGCCTGAATCTTGATCTAGGGTTTTCAACCCGCCGGAGAAGATGACCAGAGCTTCCCTCCGGTCACCTGAATGTTGTTAACCCTAATCCTGTAATTAAGTGAGGTTTGAATTCAGAGCGTTGGATCCGTTGACTGGCTTGACTTCGCGCGTGTATGTGTGGCCAGATGAGTCCATTTTGCCCTAATCACCATTAACCTAATTAATCCATTTAATTAATTCCTAAAACCTGATTTAAGCCAAGAGTCCATCCTGACCCTTGTTTCACGCGCCAAGTCAATGGTCTCCTCCCAGCTTTGAATCTCATGCGTTGGATTGGTTTACTTTTCATTTTTTTAATTTTATTTCATTTCTTTTATTTTTCTTTTGTACATTTATTTTAAAATAGTAAAACTAATTTAAAAATTCTGAATTTTTTACACAAGTTATTATTTAATTTCAGAACACAAAAATATTTTTATTTTTATTTTTAGCATTAGAAAAGTATTTTTAAATATTTAAAAGTTTCTTTTTAATTAATTAATGAGAATTAATTAGTTAAAAATACTTTTAGGTATTTAAAAATCACCAAAAAATTCATGAAACCTTTAAAAACATTTAGAAACATTGTCCAACATTCAAACCAAATTTATTTTTTGATCTTGATGCATTTTGAGAATTTTTCATGGAATTAAAATCATTTTGATGCATTATTTTGATCCAAACTTCCAAAAATCATTTCTGCCTAACCCTGATGAGTTGGACTTTGATTCTTTTTGCATTGTGTTTATCATATCATGTAGTTTATGGGATTAAATGGCCATGATTTGATCTTTCATTTTCCATTTATTTGGAATTTTTCATGTTAAGGAACCCTAAAACCCTAGAAAACTTAGGAAAATCATAACTTGAATTTGGTTAAGAGTTGGAACTTCTCCTTTGAGATTTGGGTTAGTATAGGTTTAGGGATACTTTGAGGGTATTTTCAATTTTTTATAATGTTGTTTGCTTCTGATTTTGGTTTTTGTTTGATGTATTGTTCATAAACCCTAATTTGGGCTTCCATATGCATCCATCTTGCATTTGCACTCATACCTTGACTTGCCATGACATTATATGCATCCATTTGATTCATTTGACATCATAAGACATACTGAAAGCATGTTTGATCATTGCATCTTGCATTTGCCATGTTGTATGCCATATGCATCTCATAACTTTTCATGTAAGTTCATGTTTCTTAACTTGCTCCATTTGCATCCATAAGCTTGTATGATCATCCCTATATGTTGTTTCATGTTTGTAGCATCTCATAGCATCATTAACATCATGTATGTGCTTCTGGTTTTGTT
Organism: Lathyrus aphaca; assembly: GCA_963966055.1. Taxonomy (NCBI): domain Eukaryota; kingdom Viridiplantae; phylum Streptophyta; class Magnoliopsida; order Fabales; family Fabaceae; genus Lathyrus; species Lathyrus aphaca. The sequence continues at coordinate 266,286,209 of OZ014523.1, read as the reverse complement.
TCTCATCATGCCATTTCATTCCATTTGGCATTGCATTGCATTCCTTTTCTAACTTTTCAGGTGGTAAGTGAATTTGAGAAATGAATTTGCCTTCACTTCTCATAGCTTCTCTTCATCTCTTTTATGCATTCCTTGATGCATTTTTGTATGTGTTTGAGATTGAGCTTGCTCATTCTTTCTCTTCTCACTTTCTTTCCTCAAGTGACTTGTCTTCTTAATTGAAGCAAGTTGCTTTGCTTCTCCTGATCCTTTCATCTGCTTCCTGGTGGCTCCATTGAAGATCTTTCTTGTTAAAACTCACAAACCTTAGGAACAACCAAGCATGACAATGATTAGGGTTTGGATTAGTCTCCCCACTTAGTTTTACCTTTGTGTCTCTTTGAGTCTTCTCTTCTCATCTCATAATCAGGGACTAAACCCTAAAGGCTTTAAGGCTTTGTGATTAAGTTTATGCCTGCATCCTTCTATTAGGATGGAGTGTATAACTTTAATCCTAAGTGTTAAACCCTTAATGTGTTTAAATCTCTTAATCAATTCACTTAATAATCATCAAGACATCACACTTGTAACTTGGGCCTTGCATTAGGGTTCTAATTCTTCCTTAATTGGTTAAGAAGGACTAACCCTAGTGTTAATGGACAAGTCCCCCTCAAGTTGTCTTACAAATCATAAAAATCACTTCTTCATCATATCATTAAATAAAATCCACTTAATCAAAGGCTTGTTTTGTCATGAGTTTAATCCCTAATCATGGATTAAGTTGAGGAGCTTTCCTCAGCTTAAACATTCTCATCTATTATCCTTCTATTAGGATGGTGTAATGAGTCTGTTTAATCCTTGATTATGGCTTAATCTCATTACTCAACACTAAACAAAAACACCAAAAACATCTAAATAATCACAAGTAGGTTAATGATTTTAATCCTACATCAGGGTGATTAAGTGTGAGAATCTGACTTCACACTTAAGGTATTCTCATTACCCCTAATCAGAGGGAAGATGTGATGAGTTTACTAACCCATTGGTTTAGGCTTAAGCTCATTAACTTATGACAAACTTTCAAAAGCAATAAAAGACTGAAAACTCAAAAAACAAACAATAATCGTCTCCTCCGGGATTCTTTTCTCATCTCATTCACTCATAAACGAGAACTTGCTTCTTCCGTCTAATGCAAGACAATTTGCACCTGAGCCAGACAGGTCATGCACTTGAGCATAGACAAGTAAGCAGTTCACAAGTCAATTCATCTTTCAGTCTCTTTGGGTCGAACTACGGTGTTCTGACTTCCTCATTGCACGAGAGGATACGTAGGCATAACTTAACAGTTATCGAACAAAAGTCTCTGTATATCCCCCCTCTTCCAGCCTTATTCTTTAAGCCTCATATTCATGAGCATTCTCATTCTTACACTGACACTATACATATATGCACTTCACATTTCTTTTACACTGACACCTGTACATTCTTTCCAGCTCTTTTATATACAAATAGCACTAACACTACCCCCTTAAAACACAAATCTTCTAAGCGTGGACCCCGTCGAGTACGGCGGACAATCTGGGTGCTAATACCTTCCCAGGTTGTAACCAACCCCCTTTCTCAGTCTCTCTGGTTCGCAACCGTCTTATCCATCTCTTTCTAGGTCTATGCAGCATTACCTTTCCTCCGGGATAAAAATGCCTAGCTGGCGACTCTTTTCATTTCATCCTTTCGCCGACCGTTCGCGTCTGTACCCTATCTGACTTAGCTTCATTTAGCGGGAGCGACAGCTTGGCGACTCTGCTGGGGACCCTTATATTGTAACCAGGGCTTCTGGTTCTTTTTGTGGGTTCCTCCTAGCGCTTGATTGATTTGTGTTTACTGGGGTGTTATTTGCTATTTGTATATTTGTTTTATTTATTGCTTTATGTACAGTTTTGTTTATAGATTTCTTTATATAGCTTTGTGCATATATCATACTGTCTTGCTGTCTGGCTGGATCTGGTTTTGCTTTGGTGGGTGGGGTTCTATTGAGAGTTAAGGTCCTATACCTGGGACCTGAGTGACACCTAGGCTAGAGTGGTTCATATTCTTTCCCATTCCATCTCGGTCTGGTGCGGGAATATGAAACACGGTTCAGATATGGGTTTCTTCTTGAGAACTCTGTGTTGCAGATTTCCTGCAGTGCTAGGGCTATCTGGGAAGCCTGCTAAGTCTGGATGACCTTTAGTACTGACCTTCAGAAACTGAGGTGAATTAGAGGAGGAACTTTTATGGTTATTGTAAACACTGTACCTCTGGGTTAGAAGTGTTTACACTTCTCATAACTGATCCAAGTCTGAGGATCCTTGTTTTAGAACACCACCTGTGAGGGGGTTGGGCTGTTTACAGGTTTGCAGGTACCCTTGACCTCAGAATACCCTGTTACTTTGATTAAGAGTACTCCATCTTGGAACAGTTCTTGTGATTCTAAACCCCGGACATGTGACTCTTTATTTGAGTCCCCCCCACCTTGGTTACTGGACTTATAGACCTCCATCCGGATTTCTTGAACACACATGGACTTATATCAGAGCTTTTGATCAGATCCAGCTCAGTCACAAACCCTTGCATATCATTTGCATACATCATCATTGCATCATTTTAACATTTGCCTATTTGTTTTTCAGGGTATCCATTCTTTATTATTGGCTTGGTTTTGACCCCATCATCAGCTTAGACCTATCTTCATCAGTATCTACTTCAGCTATCTTCTACCTGCTTCAGTCACCTTCATCATCAGTCTCAGCCTGTCAGTGGCTCACTTCTCAGTGTCATCATCAGCATCTGTCTCAGCAACATGGCACCTAAGAAGAGTAATATCTCCTATCATTTCTTTCAGCCTGAGCTAGCTGACATCAGGAGGATTCAGACCCTGATTACTCCAGACCATATACCACATTTCAGAGAACATTATGGAGGAATCCTTGATGTGGTTATGGATTTGGACCCTTCACAGAGGAGCTTGATACATACTTGCCTGCAGTTCTATGATCCCCCTCTGAGGTGCTTCACATTTCAGAATTTTCAGTTGGGACCCTTGTTGGAGGAATATTCATCATTGGTTGGTGTACCCATCAGGGGTGGAATCCCCTTCAACCCTGAAATGGCTTTCCCAAGTAATGAGGAGATAGCAGGAGCATTACATCTGGAACCAGCTCTGATTGGGCAGAATTTGACATCTAAGGCTGGAATCTCTGGTTTTCATCTGGATTTCTTGACTTCTCAGGCTAGTCTGAAGGCCTCCCTGGGGGAGTGGAAAACAGTCTGTGCTCTGTTAGCCCTTAGCATATATGGGGTCATTTTATTTGCAGATGAGCCTAGGTTTGTTAGCAAGAGTGCAATCCATCTTTTCATCCTGCGAAACCCAGTGCCAACCTTACTGGGAGATCTTTACTACTCTGTTCATCAAAGGAATGAAAAGCAAAGGGGAAGATTAGTGAGATGCTGTGCTCCTTTGTTCCATACCTGGCTGCTCAAGCATTTGCCAAAGACTGATGCATTCTTGAACCCTCACCAACAGAAGAATTGGGCTAGAAGACTTGCTGCTTTGACCTCAGCTGACATTAGGTGGTGCACTCAGAGCACCAAGGGCAGAGATATCATTACCAGTTGTGGGCAGTTTCCCAATGTACCCCTGATAGGAGTTAAGGGTTGCATCAATTACAACCCTCTGCTATTCAAAAGACAACTGGGCTATGCATTGGTCCACACTCCTAAGGCACAAGACCTGGCTGAGACACTTTACTGTGAGATTAAGCCTAATCTGGCTATTGTCAGGCAAGCATCCTGGGCCTGGGATAATGTTCAGACTAAAGGAGTAACCATTCTGGGGAAGTGCAACAATGTGGCATCAGCACAATACTATGAGTGGTCCCATACCAGAGCTCAAATTACAAGAATGCCCTTCACTGTTGAAGATATGCCTGGACCTTCCACAACACCACCTCCAGCAACTGTCATCTTAGAGGAGTTTGAGAAATTGAAAGAAAGGAATGAAAAACTGACTCAAGCTCTACAGAAGACCCTCTGGGAGAGGAGTGATGGTAGATTGGATATTGAAAGGTTGGAAAAGTTGAAAGTGGAGCATCTGGCCAGAATTGAGAAGTCTGAAGATTACATCAAGAAGTCTAGGGCTGGGGAACAGATTCTGAAGAATGCCTGCAAGGAAGCTCAGTTCCAGAAAGCCAGGACTGACTTGTATCTGAAGGAGAGCCAAGCTAGGTGGGTCAGGATCACCGAAGCTCGTACTCTGGAAGATAAAAGGACTCAGGATAAGATTGAACAATTGGAGGCTAGTGCAAAGGAGCAACAAGAAGCCCTGGCAGCAGCCCAGAGGGAGATCTCAGAGTTGAAGATCATAGCTGGAGTGAAGAGGTCAAAAGACCAGAGTCAACACAAGAAGCTAACTGCAGCTGTTACTACCAGGAATCTTCTCATCAGGAGCCTTACAGAGCGCCCGACTGATCCTGTGACTGAAGCACTTCTAAAAGAAGTTCAGGAGGATGAGTTTGGTCTTGGTGTCTGACTTTTGCTTGTTGTTGCTTTCATTTCATGTACTTTTATTTTCTCATGTTGTATTTTGACCCCTCAGAGGGCTTGTATTGTAAAGGAAACAAACTATGTATCATTTATTTTCTGTAATATATGTATCAGTTTGTTCTATCTGGGTTTCTTTCAAGCAACATCAGCAACATCTTCAAGGGTCTGGAAAGGTCAAAACCAAGTGCCAAGCCGGATACCTTGGAAACAAATAGGCATACTGCATTGCATACTAACCTTTTGTTTGTTTTGTAGGTTCGACTTGTCTGTTACTAACTCTGTTGTGAATTCAGGAACTATTGCTCGACGTAGGGTGTTTCCACTCAATCGTCCACACAGATATCCAACCCGCAACAATCTTCCGGGGATACAGATGGATCAGGTACAGCAGGACCTTGCAGAGGTCAGGAACCAAATGGCCAATGAAAGGTTAGAAATGAGGACTCAGATGACACAGTTCATGGAAGTGATGAACAACATGGCTCAATGCCAGGAAAGATTGAGAGCCTTGGTGGAAAGGCAGAATCCAGAAGACCCCCATCCAGGGACTGCTGGGACAAGCAACAATGAGAGGGTCCAACCTCATGTCAACCCCCCTGTATTTGGACCTCACCTTCATCCCGAGATCAACATTCCTGTTAATGTACAAGGGACTGCCACTGCTGGCAGAGTGCTGCAAGAAGACCCCCAGGAAGATCAGTTCACAGTGATGGGAGCTGGGGATGAGGCCTATGATAGAAGGCTGGATGAGATAGCTGAAAAACTAAGATCCTTGGAGTCTCAAAACTCTTTGGGTTTTGATGTCATGGACATGGGCTTGGTAGACGGGGTCAGGATTCCCCATAAGTTTAAGCCTCCTTGTTTTGAAAAGTACAACGGGACTTCCTGCCCACGGACCCACTTACAATCTTTTCTGGGGAGGTTGAAAGCGTATACCATGGACGAGAAGTTATGGATGTTTTATTTTGAGGATAGCTTAACCGGAGCTTCAAGAGAATGGTACTCTCATCTGACTAGAGCAACCATCAGGTGTTGGAAGGATTTGGCAGAGGCCTTCATCAGACAGTACCAGTATAATTTGGATATGGCACCCAACAGGACCCTCCTAATGGGAATGTCACAATCATCAAGAGAAAGCTTCCGGGAATACGCCCAAAGATGGAGACAGCTTGCTGCTGCTGTCCAACCACCTATGTCAGAGAGGGAGATGGCATATATGTTTATGAATACCCTCCAAGGGACATACATTGATAGGCTAGCTTCCTTTTCTTCTACCAGCTTTGCGGATGTTGTTATAGCTGGAGAAAGAATTGAGAGCCTATTGAAGATGGGCAAAATTTCTGACAATGGTGCCAGCTCATCCAGCAATACAAGGAAGCCTTTTGTGGGCCCAAGAAGAACTGGTGAGACCAATGTTATCCACACCAACAGGGGCAGACCCCAATATGTTCACAGATCTGTGGCAGCAGTCACCATCCCCGCTCCAGTTCATCCACAACCAGCTTATCAACCACCGCAACAAAATTATCAGCAACAACCTCAGTACCAGCAGCAAACTCAGTATCCTCCGAGAAAATACAACAACACCAACAACAACAATCAGCAAATGTCATATCAACAGAGACCATCTCAGGCCAATAGGGTGATTGATCCAATCCCTATGCCATATGCAACATTACTGCCACAACTCTTGAAACTCAACTTAGTTGAGCTAAGGACGTTGGCACCTCCAGATCCTAATAGTCTACCCAGAAACTACGATTCCAACGCCAGATGTGCTTTTCATTCAAATGCACCTGGTCATAGTACAGAGAAGTGCAAAGCCTTGCACATGAAGGTACAAGACTTGGTAGACTCTAAAGCTCTGAATTTTGCACCACCACCAAATGTTAATAAAAACCCTATGCCACACCACGGAGGTCCCAGAATCAATGCTATTGAAGAAGACAAGCCGTCTTACTTGATAACCAGTGTGGGTCAGATTCGGACACCGTTGGTAGAGATCAAAGCTCAGCTCCTCGAATGTCAAATGTTCCCAGGATGTGAGCTAGGGTGTGCTTACTGCAACATTTCAGTGAATGGTTGTGATAACCTGAGAGATGGCATAGATGGCCTCATCCAGAGTGGCCTGCTTCAAATTACAACATCAATTCCTACCAATCCAGCAATCTCCTTAACCACATCTCCAGAACCTCCTACAACTGCAACAACCATTGTTCCAGACAACTCTTCAGCTTCATCAACAAATTTTTCATCTGTCATTTCAGCTGACCAGATATCAACAAACATTCCTTCTACAACTTCAGCACCACTTCATTTTGAGTCTCCTGCAACAGCAACATCCATCCTCCCAACAATGTCTCCTACAACATCAGCAGCCAACAATGAAGATGTCTCAACCGTTACAATTTATTATGATCCTGAGAATGATTCTGCCTACAATTCACAAAGTGCTACTCCTATCAGAGCACCGGTCACAATATATTATGATCCACAGACTATCATGGTCCCTTCTGCAGTTGCCATCAGTCCAGTCACTATCACAGTGCCTGGGCCAGTACCTTATGAAAGCAGTAATGCTATCCCCTGGCATTACGGCTCTGATCTATACTGCGAAGGACAGAGAATCACTCTTGAATCAACAACCCCTGCACCACAAATAGATAATGTGGGAGGAGGCGGAGGCTTCACTCGAAGCGGACGTCTCTTTGCTCCACAAATTCAAAGACCCACTGCTGAAGCAGAAGCTGCTGCCAAAGCAAAAGGGAAGAGCTTGGTGCAGGAAGATCAAGCTGTTAAAGAAGCTGTGAAAACACCCTTTGATCAAGAAGTTGATGAATTCATGAGAATCATCAAGAAGAGTGATTACAAAATAGTGGACCAACTTCACCAGACGCCTTCCAAGATCTCTATTCTATCATTGCTTATGTGCTCCGAGGCTCATCGGAATGCACTGCTCAAAGTCTTGCACGCAGCTTATGTGCCAGAAGAGATCACCGTCAATCAGTTGGAAGCTGTGGTTGGAAATGTTAATGCTAGTCACGGGCTAGGGTTCACCAACACTGATTTGACTACGGAAGGCCGCAATCATAACAAGGCTTTGCACATTACCATGGAATGTAAAGGTGCAGTCCTTTCCCATGTGCTGGTAGATACAGGATCATCCCTCAATGTCTTACCTAAAAAAGCCCTTGTAAAGCTGGAATATGAAGGACTGGCATTACGCCCCAGTAACTTAGTAGTAAGAGCCTTTGACGGTTCTAAGAGATCAGTTCTGGGAGAAATTGAGTTGCCTATAACGATTGGCCCACAAACTTTCAAAACGACCTTCTACGTGATGGATATACAGCCTGCCTACAGCTGTCTATTGGGTAGGCCATGGATTCACGCCGCTGGCGCCGTGACCTCAACCCTTCACCAGAAGTTAAAATTCGAGTGGGAGGGTCAAGTCGTTACTATCTGTGGAGAGGAGGATATTTTTGTCAGTCACCTGGCTACCTACAAATATATTGAGATGGATGGGGAGATCCATGAAACAATGAGCCAGGGATTTGAGGCCCTGAATGTAAATGAAGCATCCGCTGTACCTGGGATCTCCATGGCATCTTATCAGCAAGCCCGGAAGGTTGTTGAGGAAGGAACTGCCCAAGGCTGGGGCAAGGTTTTATCTGTGGAAAAGAAGAAGGACAAATTTGGGTTGGGTTACAAACCAACTCAACAAAATCAAGCAGAGGCTGCTGAGAAGCCTAGTTTTGTCAGTGGGGGGATGCTCACCCCTGATGCTATCAACAATTTGGAAGACGAGTTGGAAGAGGAGCGCAATCTGGAGAATTGGATCCGTCCAAAGATCCCGGGGAGCAGTATCTCAAACTGGTCTTCCCAGGAAATTATAAGAGTTACTCATGCAGAGTAATTATTATTTCCTGTATTTTTATAGCATGCATCAAAGTCTTGCATCTTGCCCAAGATGACAAGACTCATTTTGTAATCGGGCCATCTGTACTTTTTGTGCAACAAGATTAATCAATGAAATATCAGACATCTTTTTGCAAATGAGTCTTTTCCTTTTCCGCTCACTGTTTTTCCATTTTTCTTTTTGTACAAAAAAATAAATGGCAATGTTTTCAAAATGACAACTTTATTTCACTTTTCTAAAACAAGATTAAAATCAATCACTAAAATGAACAAACTGAACCCTTGCAGAGAATGCCTTCCAGACCGCACCGACAACAGCACGGCTATGACTTCGTATGACTTTGACAATCCGATCAATCAAGCTGATGAAGGGGTTGAAGAAGAATATGAGCTTCCTGAAGAGCTAGCCAGGTTGTTGAGACAAGAGGAGAAGGTCCACTACAACAAACAAGATCTTAGACAGCGCTTTTTTTAGCCTTAGACAGCGCTTTAAAGCGCTGTCTAAACCTCCGCTGCTAAAGGTTTAGACAGCGCTTTTTAAAATGTGAAAAGTGCTGTCTAATCCCCCACCCTTAGACAGCGCTTTGGCCAAAAGCGCTTTAAAAGACCCTCTTAATTTAAATTTTTTAGGTACACATTAGACAGCGCTTTTCAAAAGCGCTGTATAAGCCCCTACCTTAGACTGCGCTTTGGCCAAAAGCGCTGTCTAAGCCCCTCCTATTTTAATTTTTTTAGGTATACCTTAGACAGCGCTTTGGCCAAAAGCGCTGTCTAAGCCCCCACCTTAGACAGCGCTTTTGCCTAAAGCGCTTTCTAATCCCCCCCTTAGACAGCGCTTTTGCCAAAAGCGCTGTCTAAAGTAAACGAAATTTTTTGTAGGATTTGTTTGTAACCACATTTTTTCCAGGTTTATAAACCAGAATTGGTACCTGTTTTCAACCAGATTTTTGCAGTCAATTATCACATTTTATATATGCCATTTTGGCCTTTTTTTACCAAAATTTGGCTAACCAATTCAAACCAATTCAAACCAAATTTGCCATAAATGTATCAAAATATATACAAATTTATGTTTACATTTATAAGTCATTACATATACTACTACAAATGTACACATTAATTACACACTTTGAGCTCTATCATGTATTGACACCACTCCTCTTTGATTTCGTCCACTTGATCCTTTGTATAAGATGCACACTTGAATTCATCAAAGTACTACATAATAATATAACATATTTTGAATTAATTCCAACTATTTAATTATATGAGATATGTGTAAATATAAAAATAACTCATAAGTTAGAAATACATACATCGGTGGGAATCTCTAATCGGCCCAACATGAGAGTATCTCGCATAAACCTCAACATGAAATACCCGCAATCTATTTCATTACGTTGAAGAGGACACTACATATGAAAAAAAATATGAATTATAAATCCTAAGTTTTATCAAGTGTAGTCATCACTAATATAATAAAAAACGCGGTAATTAAAAATATACCGCCACTTTAATCCATGAAATGGAGTTGGCGCCCCTCCTTGAGGTCTGGATAACTCGTTGGGCACGAAAAGCTTGTAGGACGCTAATAAAATAAAAATGAAGCAATTAGAACAATTCACATAAACTAAGAAAAATTTTGAACATTCTCACTTACGTGTCAATTAGGTCCTTCATAACCGGGTATGTTGTCCAATCATTTCCTAACGAGTCAAGATAATACACAATTTCTCGGATAGGATTGATTGCGAGCAACAACCAATGTCCACTGTAATGATTAGGCAAATGTTAGATGGTAACTTGGAAAATAATTATTATAGATGAATTTAGAATGAAATGCTAACCCGGTATTAAACGGTAAAAAAAACAACTTCTCCGCATTTTTATTCTCCACGAGGATCCGAAGAACGTACTCCGTCACGGTATCCGGTCTACTTATCATTAAAGTATAGTTGACGGTCGCGGGTGCTAAGAATCCGAATGACACGTCCAAACCATTGGGGCGCATCAATTTGTCATACAAAAACCTAATATAAAAACATCATTAACATAAAGTAAACATCATTAAAATAAGTTGTTTAATTAATAAAACAAAGTATGCCGAATTTACCTAACATATGTATTGACAACGTTGACGCCGATTTCTTCACGACCAAAAACTTGCATGAAGTCCTCATTACCAATCATTTGTTCGTAATCAAAGCCGAAAATCCCTACCTCCATAGGTATAGTCCGAACACCTCCGGTCGGTATATCGGTCATCTCTAGAAATGTCCTGAGGCACGACCTATACTTGGTGGTAGGTTTTTTCCTAGCTACGGACTTCTTAGCACCAGAACTTTGTACCCGTGCGGAGGCGTTGCTAACCTCCTTTTTTTGTTGTGCGGAGGCATTGCTAGCCTCATTTTCTTGAACCTACATGTCATATAAATAGTTAGATCAAATTAAGAATGTAACAACTTCCATGAATATATGTCATATAATTGTATATTACCTCTTTTCTTGAAACCGTGGACTCGGTATGCCGTGGAATCGCAGCTTCTTTTGATTTGGATTGTGTGGGAGTCTATTTAACATAGGAAAATATGTAAGTAAAATTTTAAGCATAAATTTTAAACTTTGAATATACCAAGGAAAGTTAACATAAGTTTTAATCATACCTCATATCCTACGCATATGAGGTTTGTCGGCCATGCAACAAACGAACCTACTGCTTCGTGCACCGTTGTTGCATCCGAATCATCGCTAGGATATGGTAATGCTGCATTCGGCTCAACTGCAATATCAACTGATACCTTCAAACATCCAGCAGGGAGCTCTCTAGTGTGGAGTAATACTCCGCTAACGTTATGCACTTTTCCCTTGCCAACCATCCGATAGTATGGTGACGACAAATACAGCTGACAATGGGAAATGCCCTAAAACCAATAATAACAAGAAATCGTTAATGTGTATATATGTCAAATACATAATTTAAGAAAATAGTTCAATTTAAGACAATTATATGTAATTACCTCTGGAATGTTCAGCTGAAAGGTACAGTTGATACTGTCTTTGTCCGAAGCATCTCTGTATACTGTTGAGGCGCTAGCCTCTCTTTCTCTCCTCAATGCATCAAGCTCAGCTTGCATGGCTTCCATTCTTGCATGAAGCTCCCGATTACTAGGAGCCTTTCCTTTTTTAATACTCATGGAGGTCGGAGTGACTCCAAATCCCTTACCCCTCACCCGACCAGAGTACTCAGGGACATCTAATGCCCGACCAAGTATGCTCCTAGTATCATCGGGAGATAAAGACTGAGATAGCTCCTCCTGAAAAATCAGATGAATATCGTACACTTGTCAAATATTTGTGTATAAAAATGTTATTCAATTAATGAAAAAATGTTATACTTACACATTTCTGGTATACTTGTAAAACTTCTTCTTGAGCAACTCCAGATTTGCCCACACGGGCTTCCTTCCACAAAACATGTGCAGGAAGAGATGATTCTGAACTTTCCTCCTTCTGCAGCTACACATTAAGTCATACAATTTTATCAGATAAAACTAATATATGATGAACAAATTTGTTATCGCAATTTAAAAATACTTACCATGGATTGTTCTAAACGTCCATATCCGACACGTCCTTTTCGGTACGGATATGCGGGACTTGATGCTCTTTCCCGATTTGTAGCACTTATTCTTTGAAAAACCGGGTCTTGTCTTTTGGATTTGAACGCTTCCCATTCTTCAGCCGATATCAAACTTTCATATTTTTTGGGAAGCTCCGCATCCACAAAATTACCATCCGCATCCTTAAGGAACTTGGATGATAAAAATGTCCGAAACCCTCTTAGAAGCTTTCCGGCCAATTTCATACAAAAGCCTCTTCTTTCGTCTTCGATGTTAAAACATCGCTAAGAAAAACATACAGATTGATAGTTAGTATCGGTAATTGAAAAAACATAATTGAAAAAACATGATTGTACCTTTATCTCACTCCAAATTTTATCTTTGGACTCTTTCAGCTCTTTGTTTCTCCAATCATCACATGTAATGGGAATTTCATTCCTTACTAGTGCACCGATAAAACTAGTTAAGGTATGCCCATTAGGTTCTATAAGCTGTCCCTGGGTGCTCCAATAGACATCTAGTATGATGCCTCGAGATCTTCCTTGGACCACCCTTCTCATTACTGTGATGCCTCTTCGAATTTCTTCTTCCGCGGATACTTTTTTAGGAACTTCCTCAGGTTGGTCATCAGCCATGTCTAACCTGTAATAAACCAAGGAAACCATCAAATATCAAATATAACTTATAATCAAAGCAATTGAAAACAAAAAAATAAAGAAATCATGCATTATCATATATAACTTATAATCAAAGTAATTGAAAACAAAAAAATAAGGAAATCATGCATTATCACATATAACTTATAATCAAAACAATCGAAAAAATAAAATAAAGAAACCATGGATAATTTACCTAAGTCACTAACATCTCTTTCTTTTCTTTGTTGGAATATTAATCACTTGTTTCTTAGCAATGCGTACGGATGAATTGATCCAAATTCCCTCATTATGATCGTTTCTTATATATGACTCATCCGGTATAAGATCCTCAACTTCATCATTTCTATTCAACTCATTCCGTCTAATGCATGACTCATTCTCAACATCAATATCACATTGATCGACACCGCTATCATCAGTCACTTTGTTAGAGAAAAGCACTATAGACCATTTTGTACTCTTCGGGTCATTCACATAGAACACTTGTTTAGCCTGAGATGCTAGAATAAAAGGTTCATCTTTGTACCCCACCCTAGTAAGATCAACTTGCAAAAATCCAGACTTATCCATTCGTATGCCACTACTATTCACCCACTTGCAACCAAAGATGGGAATCTGAAACTTCTCGTAATCAAACACCCAAATGTTCTCAATAACTCCAAAATACGACAGATTTGCATATTTGGGGTTTAAGTCCTTCATGCTTGATATATGCATTGCTTCAGCTAGCACGGTGACACCACTATTTTGCATAGTACTCTTATCATCTTGTTCTTTGGTATAAAATGTGTATCCATTAATTGAATATGCGCTATGAGAAAACACATGCAAACTTGGACCATATGCCAAACATCTCAACCTTTCTGTTACCGAAGAAGGATCTGAAGAGCGCTTCAAGTAAATATGATCCTTCAACCATTGTATGAAACTATGATTGTGCTCTATAACTATCCAATTTTCATTTCTGTTCGGATTTAACCTTCGGAGTACATCCTTGTGCATTTCAACATATGGCTCAACCTCATTATTATTGTGCAGAACATACAAATGAACTTGATCCCGTTCATCCCTTGATATTGTCACAATTTTATTCCCAATTAATTTTTTACCTTCCATTTTGTCGAAAATCTGAGCTCTGGGGAGTCCAATCGATTGAACGTTAGACAAATATTCAGTACAAAACTCAACAGCTTCTTCAACAATGTATCGTTCAACAATACAACCCTCTGGTCGACTTCGGGATTTCACGTACCCTTTTAATATTTTCATATACCGTTCAGCAGGGTACATCCATCTCATATAAGCTGGTCCACACAACTGTGTCTCTTTCACAAGATGAACAACTAAATGAACCATTATGTCAAAAAAAGACGGAGGAAAATACATTTCAAGCTCACACAAGGTAATTACAATCTCTTTTTGTAGTGTTGGTAACATCTCGGGATCGATCACCTTACCACAAATTGACCTAAAGAAAAAACACAATTTAGTTATGGAACTTCTTACTTTTTCTGGCAAAATAGAACGTATACCGATCGGTAGAAAATGTTCCATTATAACGTGACAATCATGTGTCTTCAAATTCTTCAACTTGAGGTCTTTCATAGAAACAAGTCTTCTGATATCAGATGAGTATCCTTCTGGAACCTTAACTTCACTCAGAGACTTACACAAAATTTTTTTCTCCTTTCTAGATAAAGTAAAAGCAGCAGGTGGTAGATATGTTCGTCTTCCTTTCTTCACGGGTGCTAATTCAGTTCTCATTCCCATTTTTAACATGTCCTCCCTTGCTTTAAGGCCATCCTTAGACTTGCCTTTTATATTGAGTAATGTACCGATAACACTTTCAAATACGTTTTTTTCAATATGCATAACATCGAGAAAATGTCTCACGTACAAAGACTTCCAATATGGCAATTCAAAAAATATCGACCTTTTCTTCCACCCACCTTTCACAATCTTATGTGCAAAAGGCTTGCCAAACTCAGTACGCACATCTTTCACCTTTTCAAAAACTTGTTCACCTGACAATGCGGGTGGAGCTCTACGATGTTCGGTGTCTCCATTGAATGCTTTTCTCCACCCACGGTAATGATGTTTAGAATGTAAGAATCTACGATGACCGAGAAACACATTCTTCTGGCAAAGTTCCAATCGGATCGTATCGGTTCCGTCTTCACAAACAGGACACACACGTTGACCCTTGATGCTATACCCAGATAGATTCCCGTATGCTGGAAAATCATTAATTGTGCCAAACAACATCGCCCTCAGATTGAAACTTTCTTTCCTATATCCATCATAAACCTCCACACCGTTCTCCCACAAAATCTTTAAATCTTCGATCAGAGGTGTCAAGTATACGTCTATGTCATTACCTGGTTGTTTAGGCCCAGAGATTAACATAGATAACATCATGTACTTACGCTTCATACATAGCCACGGAGGTAGGTTATAAATCATAAGAATCACAGGCCATGTGGTATGTGAAATACTTTGAAGACCATGTGGGTTCATTCCATCAGTAGATAATGCCAATCGAAGGTTTCTTGCTTCTGATCCAAACTCAGGATAATCATTATCAATCTTCGACCACTGTGGTGAATCAGCCGGATGCCGATACTTTCCATCGGTGATTCTTTCATCTGCATGCCAAGTAAGATGTCTTGCATCGGTTTCACTACGAAACATGCGCCTAAATCTCGGAATTATCGGAAAATACCATAAGACTTTTGCGGGAGATAATTTTTTCTTATATCGAGACAAACCGCATTTGGGGCACTCAGTTAACGTTGCATATTCGTTACGAAACAAAATGCAATCGTTAGGACAAGCATGTATCTTATCATAGCTCATGCCAATAGAGCACAACATTTTTTTTGCCTCATAGGTTCGATTAGGAAGAACATTATCATCCGGTAGCATTTCTCTCATAAGGGCCAACAACTCTGTGAAACTTTTATCCGACCATCCATTGCCCGCCTTTAAGTTGTACAACTTTAATACCGCAGAAAGTCTTGAGAATTTAGTGCAACCTTTGTACAACGGTTTCTCTGCATCGCTTACCATCCTCTCAAACATTTCAGGACAATCATGAAGATCTTCTTCCAGTGTTTCTACAATCTCTTCAACTCGATCACAATCATATGTTTCCGTGTCTTTGTCGTATGAAGCATAGGTCGTATTACTTTTTCCACTCGATTCAACATTCCCGTTAATTTTCTCACCATGAAATATCCAACACTGATAACTTTGATCAATTCCATGCCTCAGCAAATGCGATTTCAATCCATGTGCGTCAACCTTACCAATATAACAACAACGCAAGCAAGGACAATGCATTCGTCTGGGGTTTTCAGCGTGTTGAACAGCATACTTAACGAATTCCGCAACCCCACTCTCGTACTCTTTGGTCATTCGATCGGCACAGATCCATGTTTTATCCATGGTTTTCCTACTTAAAAAATGTATACATAACCAATGTTAATATAAACTTCAATGACGTATCCGATACGCCAATAAACTTGTGCATGATACATCATCCAAGATGCCTGCCTATGAATGCTAAAATTCGACTGTATTCAATACATAATCAAATTGTCTTGTTAATTTAAGCTAACAGTTATACACAAGTCTGTAAACACAGGACACTCTTTACTATTGGTAAACTTATACAAGATGAAGTGAACTTTAACAAAATAATAAACTCTGGATTATGTTAGCAGGTTTATAAAGTTATGCAAAAGTGAGCGTAGGAGTATTTAATGACACTCATGGCCATCAAAGCAAACTGTTACAGATGTTAAACCTGCTAATACATAAGTTAATGGTTAGTTTTGATATTCTCTTTTACAATCCACAAATCATTTTTTAATCCCCATTATTCACGCTTGCCATTTTCAGGGTTGTCATTGCAGTTCATAAGATTTTGTCATTCATACTCAAATCTAAGCAGCTTAAAGACATTGATGGACACAGGTTGTGTAGGCACCACATCACCGGCTATTATTTCTTAATCTGTATTTTATGTTAAAAACTAAAAGACAATCAAAATTCTATTAACCTATTAACCATGGATAATTATATCTTTTTCCTGCAAATTTGTTCATCAATGTGTTAAGCAATGTGAAGGGTAAAATGTTGTGTTTTATCTGCAAAAAAATGACTGATTCTTCAAAACTGAAACACATACCGTAATGAGATTCTTCAAACACTTTCAGAAATCAACGATTTAACTCTTGCAATGCCTGAGACGAAGAACTGAAACGAAGAACATGAATGAATGAATGAAAACCTGAACGAATGAAAACTGAAACAGCGAACGTGAAACTGAAATACATACCGCGATTCAAACGTGAACGTGAACGATTCAAACGTGAACGATGAACACTTCAAGTTCTTCTGGAACGATGAACACTTCAATGACTTCAAGTTCTTCTGGAAATGTTAGGGTTCGCTCTGAAAACGTTCGCAGGAGGGAAAACAAAAACAACAGAGAATGAAAATAGAAGTATGAAATTTAATTTTAATTAGACCTTAGACAACGCTTTTGGTAAAAGCGCTTTCTAAGGTATGCCTTAGACAGCGCTTTCCAAAAGCGCTTTCTAAACCCCCCCCCCCCTTAGACAGCGCTTTTGGTTTTATTTTTTTTTTAATTTAAAAACTTTAAACAGCGCTTTATCAAAAGCGCTGACTAAGGCATATATATAAAAGCGCTTTCTATAAGCGCTGTCTAAGGGGGGGTCTTAGACAGCGCTTTTAGAAAGCGTTGTCTAAGACCCCCCCTTAGACAGCGCTTTCATTATTTTTTTGGACCATTTTCCGTGTTTAATTTTAATTTTAACCTTAGACAGCGCTTTCTCTTAAAAGCGCTGTCTAAGATGCGCTGTTAAAAAGCATTTTTGGCGTAGTGGTCATCACTCCTCATTAGGAGGAGGTCGAAACGATCAATCTTGGTACAAATGAAGACGTGAAAGAAGTTAAAATCGGGGCCTGCTTACAAAACTCAGTGAAGAGACGACTGATTGACCTGCTTCAGGAATATGTGGATGTGTTTGCTTGGTCTTATCAAGATATGCCAGGGTTGGACACCGACATTGTTGTGCACAAGCTGCCTTTAAGAGAAGAATGCCCACCAGTTAAACAGAAACTGCGCCGTACTCACCCAGACATGGCAATGAAGATCAAGGAAGAGGTACAAAAGCAGTGGGACGCCGGGTTCCTTGTTGTAACTAGCTATCCACCGTGGGTTGCTAACATAGTACCTGTGCCTAAGAAAGACGGCAAAGTAAGAATGTGTGTTGACTACCGGGACCTGAATAGAGCTAGCCCGAAGGATGACTTCCCATTACCTCACATTGATGTATTGGTGGATAATACGGCTCAGTTCTCGGTATTCTCCTTCATGGACGGATTTTCAGGATATAATCAGATCAAGATGTCACCTGAAGACATGGAGAAGACAACCTTCATCACACCCTGGGGCACGTTCTGTTACAAGGTAATGCCATTTGGACTGAAGAATGCTGGTGCAACGTATCAACGGGCTATGGTAACATTATTCCACGATATGATCCATAAAGAGATAGAATGTTATGTGGATGACATGATTGCCAAGTCCCTTACTGAAGAAGATCACCTGGAGAATCTGCTAAAACTGTTTAAGCGTCTGAGGAAGTACCAACTGAAGCTGAACCCCAACAAATGCACATTCGGGGTGCGATCTGTTAAGCTGCTAGGATTCATTGTAAGCGAGAAGGGGATTGAAGTTGACCCAGATAAAGTCAAAGCCATTCAAGAGATGCCTGCACCGAAGTCAAAAAGAAGTTCGAGGGTTCTTAGGTCGGTTGAACTACATTTCACGGTTCATATCTCACCTTACAGCGACCTGTGAACCCTTGTTCAAATTGCTAAGAAAAGAACAAACGGTCAGGTGGAACGAAGACTGCCAGAAGGCTTTTGACAAGATCAAAGAATACTTGCAAGAACCTCCATCCTTATGCCTCCAGTTGAAGGAAGACCTCTAATCATGTACTTGACAGTATTAGAAGAGTCGATGGGGTGTGTGCTGGGCCAGCATGACGAGTCTGGTCGAAAAGAGTATGCAATTTACTACTTAAGCAAAAAGTTTACCGACTGTGAACAACGTTATTCACTGCTCGAGAAAACTTGTTGTGCTTTAGCGTGGGCTGCTCGCCGACTGAGACAGTATATGTTGACCCACACCACTTTATTGATCTCAAAGATGGACCCAGTCAAGTACATATTTGAGAATCCAGCGCTTACTGGACGGGTTGCAAGATGGCAAATGATTCTCACGGAATATGACATCCAATACACTTCTCAGAAGGCCATCAAGGGCAGTGTATTGTCTGAATATCTTGCTGAGCAACCTATTGATGATTACCAGCCTATGAGATTTGACTTCCCTGGTGAAGACATCATGTTCATAAAAGCAAAAGATCATGAAGAGCCTGTTCACACTGAAGGGCCTGACCCGGAAGAAGAATGGACTATGATGTTTGATGGGGCTGTTAATATGAATGGTCGTGGTGTTGGTGCAGTGCTCATTACACCTAAAGGGGTTCACATGCCTTTCTCGGCAAAGCTCACCTTTAACTGCACTAACAACGAAGCTGAATACGAAGCTTGCATTATGGGTCTTGAGGATGCCATTGACCTCAGGATCAAGACATTGACTGTATTCGGAGATTCAGCTTTGGTAGTTAATATAACCAACGGCAAATGGTATACACACCAAGATCATCTGTTACCTTACAGGGATTATACAAGGAGGTTACTGACTTTCTTCACAACGGTCAAGCTTGAGTATATCCCTCGAGATGAAAACCAGTTTGCAGATGCCTTGGCTACCATTTCATCCATGATCAAAGTTCAAGCTGCCAACTTTGTACCTCAGATTTCCGTGTCCAGACTTGACAGACCAGCATATGTGTTCGCAGCAGATGTTGTCAAAGATGATAAGCCTTGGTTCCATGACATTAAGTGCTTCTTGGAGGATCAAGCGTACCCACCTGGGGCATCTTCCAATGATAAGAAGACTTTGAGAAGGCTTGCTGGTAGTTTCTTTCTGAACACTGATGGCTCTTTGTACAAAAGGAACTTTGATATGGTACTCCTCAGATGCGTTGACAGAACAGAAGCAGATTTATTAATGCATGAAGTGCACGGAGGATCCTTTGGTACCCATGCCGGAGGACATGCAATGGCCAAGAAGTTACTAAGATCAGGGTATTACTGGATCACAATGGATGCAGACTGTTGTGCCTATGCCAGAAAATGCCATAAATGCCAGATTTATGCGGATAAGGTGCATGTGCCTCCCAATCCTTTGAACATAATGTCTTCACCATGGCCCTTTGCTATGTGGGGCATTGATATGATTGGCAAGATCGAGCCAACTGCTTCAAATGGCCACAGATTCATCCTGGTCGCCATTGATTATTTCACCAAG
Organism: Lathyrus aphaca; assembly: GCA_963966055.1. NCBI lineage: Eukaryota > Viridiplantae > Streptophyta > Magnoliopsida > Fabales > Fabaceae > Lathyrus > Lathyrus aphaca. The sequence continues at coordinate 266,265,981 of OZ014523.1, read as the reverse complement.
TGGGTCGAAGCAGCCTCATATGCAAACGTTACAAGGCAAGTGGTAGCCCGATTTCTGAAGAGAGATATCATCTGTCGGTATGGAGTTCCCGAGCGAATCATTACTGATAATGGTTCCAACCTAAACAACAAGATGATGGCTGAGTTATGTCGGGACTTCAAGATCCAACATCACAATTCTTCTCCTTACAGGCCAAAGATGAATGGCGCTGTTGAGGCAGCTAATAAGAATGTCAAGAAGATTGTGCAGAAGATGGTAGTCACATACAAAGATTGGCATGAAATGCTACCATTCGCCTTGCATGGGTACCGCACGTCAATCAGAACATCCACTGGGGCAACGCCATATCAACTTGTGTATGGTATGGAAGCAGTCCTACCAGTTGAAGTTGAATTACCTTCTCTACGGGTACTGATGGATGTTAAGCTGAGTGAAGCAGAATGGGTTCGGTCCCGATATGAACAACTGAGTCTGATCGAAGAGAAAAGATTGGCTGCAATCTGTCATGGGCAGTTATATCAGAGAAGAATGAAGAAAGCCTTCGATCAGAAAGTCAGGCACCGAGAATACCAAGTGGGAGATCTTGTGCTGAAAAGAATCCTCCCTCCTCATACAGACCACAGGGGCAAATGGACTCCGAATTATGAAGGACCATTTGTAGTAAAGAAAGTTTTCTCAGGTGGAGCGCTGATGCTCAGCACTATGGATGGTGAAGATTTCCCGTCCCCTGTGAATTCAGATGCAGTTAAAAAATACTTCGCATAAAATGACCCGCTGGACATAAAAACAGAATGTAAGTCCAGGCAAAAATAGGGCATCCCGACGAGTCAAAAACAGAATAAAAGACTCGGGCAAAAATAAGGGAAATAAACAAAAAAATGTACACCCGCTGAGTTGAAAAGCCGCATTGGACAGCTCAGGCAAAAATGGGTATCCCGATGGATTGAAAACCCGAAAGGGCGATCCATGCAAAATAAGGGAATAAGCGAACAACTGCATTCCGAATTCGTCTGTATCACTCACAACTTGGTAAGCTTCGAAAGGATCAAGCTTCAATCAGAATCATCCTTCCTCAAAAAAGCAAGACGAGAAGAACGTCGAATGTCATACAAGTCATAGCAAAGAGGGAGCTCCTTAAAGCGTCATCAACATTGCCAGCATTTTGTTTCTCAATTTATAACAATCTCCTCATTCCAGGGGACATGTTTCCTTGACTGTATATTGCCAATTCAGGGCACATGATTTAATAATATCAGATTTTCAGTCACGTTTTGTCTCGTCCATTTTATTTTCATTTGCAAAATGTATGATGTCTCCAAAAATTCGATTGCATAAATACAGATGTTTATTTTCAAAAAAATAAACACATGCTTGCAGGAAATATGCTTACTCCCAGAAGTGTCTAACTCCTATGACGGAATCCAGTAAGGGATACCTCGGGATTATTTGTGCGTCTCCCTATCTTTGTAAGATTACAGGTGTCCAAAGCGCAACTTGGGGCATGAAGGCCTCATCCTAGCAAGTTGGCAGATCAACACTCAATCTTAGTACCCGAAGTGTTCTCTCCCCAGCTGAGTTGCCACTTGTTACTTCTCCCAACCGAGTTGCCAATTATTCTTCCCCAGCCAAAAGGCCAGGGAACCACTTCCCCAAAGAGTTTCAGCCTCTGTTCAGAAGAGCAACGCATGAAGGAATCACAACAGAGTGAAGAAAGCTTCTACAAACCCCAGCTGGGTCTCTCATTTATAGGAATAGGTCTATCAGCGACCTATGTCCCCAAGCAAGTACATCTCATCAGATCTACCAATGATCTTATCCCCAGCTGGGACTTTCACTTCAAACAGATCAACCTGAGATCTTCACCGGCATTGGGATCCAAATCCCGGTTTGGTATCTTCGCATAATCATGGCATTCGCATCATATTCACCCACAGAGCGTAGCATTTCGTCTAATACGGAGCATTACGGCAAAAAAATCAAACATATTACATAATCATAAGCCATGTTTTGAATCAAAAACTTGTGAATAATGACCATCCATCAGCAAATACACAAAATTCCCCAGCGGAGATTCCCCAGCAAAAACAGTTGCCTTACATTCACAAAACCCCAGTATATATTCCTTTCGACACTCATCCGTGTCATATCCCCAGCAGAAAACCAAGACATTCTCTTTGCACTCACAGATACTCTGGTGTATACATTTCCTTGACATCCGTCCATGTCATTTTCCCATGCGCAGTAATACTAGATATTTGGTTATACTATACTTTTCTCCTTTTGACACCCGTCCGTGTCACTCTCCCCGGCAGATTGAACACTCAAATATACATCACTCATACCTTCTACTCATACTTATACAGATACTCCTCCGTATCTTGTATACACTATTTATATCCCCACAGATTCAACATTGGTCCGTGTTCTTTGTTAACTAGTTGGTACTCGTCCGTACCATCATCTCAAAGCATGCGTCAAGCGTTTGTTTCTACATGATACTCGTCCGTATCATAGTCTTAAGGATGCTCGTCCGCATCTTTAATCCGTACACTGTGTCTTCTTGAATATAGGTACTCGTCTGTGTCTACTATTCCCCAGAAGAGTCCCTGCAGATTCAACACTCGTCCGTGTTCTTTGTTAACCCGTTGATACTCGTCTGTATCATCATCTCTGAACACGTGTCAGTTTTTGTTTCTACCTGATACTCGTCCGTATCATAATCTTAAGGATGCTCGTCCGCATCTCTAATCTATACACATCATCCCAAACACTTATACCTTTTGTTTCTTGGATATAAACACTCGTCCGTGTTTACTATTCCCCAGTAGATCACCAACAAAGCAAATTTTCCTTTTATCTGACACTCGTCCTGTGTCATGATAAACCCTGAGAGCAGCCGTACCCTGCTAGGTGGTCGTTCTCCACCTCTTGATGGTCGTCCTCCATCATGCTCATCCGATGGCCGTCCCCATCGTTGATATTTAGCAGCCGTCCCCTGCTAGGTGGTCGTCCTCCACCTCTTGATGATCACCCTTCATCACTTTATCCAATGGCCGTCCCCATTGTTGATTTTGGTTATCTGACATTCGTCCTATGTCATGATAAACCCCGAGAGCAGCCGTCCCCTGCTGGGTGGTTGTCCTCCACCTCTTGATGGTCGTCCTCCATCATGCTCGTCCGATGGTCGTCCCCATCGTTGACCCTTTATCCGGCATTCGTCCTATGTCACGATATTTTTGGCAGCCGTACCCTGCCAGGTGGTCGTCCTCCACCTTAGATGACCGTCCCTCATCTTAACCCGACAGAGCAGCCGTCCCCTGCTAGTTGATCGTCCTTCACCTTTGATGACCGTACCTCATCATCTGTTATTTCATTTATTCTTTAACCCGATAGCCGTCCCCGTTGTGGTCCCTGTTCTTTTCAGCCCGATGGCCGTCCCCATCGTTGGTTACTTTGCTTTATGAACTTGATGGCCGTCCCCGTCATGTTTCATTAATCCCCAGAGAATCTTATAGTTTTACTTGATGGCCGTCCCCATCATAACTCCTTTTATCCCCAGCATGTCGGCCGTCCCCGTCATTGCTTTATTTTCCGCACTTTTCCAGCATGTCGGTCGTCCCCGTCATTGCTCTTTACCCAGCAGTCGTCCTCTGCTCGACGGTCGTCCTCCGTTGCCCACACTTTACAATATACTTTATTTTCCTTTACAATCTATATCCCTTTTCTTCTTCATTCTGTGAGTGCAAATTTTGGACTGTCTTTGATATTCAACCACAAGTTATCTTGTTTGCCTGTTAAGCCGTTGCTTACATCCTGCACAGCTAACTCATGTTTGAATAGGGGCAGCTGTAAACACCCCAAATTTGCCCTCACCCATTCACACCATGGCTTGTGATCATTTCATATGCATAAACACAATCATAACACCTCATACCACATTTTTGATTCACTGCATAGATTCTAAGTCATCTGCATCTAGGGTTTGTGATCTGAGCAATCCAAGAGCTCCTTGAGCCACTCCAAAGGTCATCAATCACTTCAAAGGGGTCCATGTGTGTTCAAGTATCATATTATATCCTCTCAAAGTCAAGAATGCCAAAGAATCACAAGAACTGGGATTGGTATGGAAGCAGAGCCAGGATTGACTGCACAGATGACCTAAAATTAGGGTTTTGGTTTCAAAGGCCATAACTCCAAAGTTTTTGGTCATTCTTGTTTCTATTTATCTCTATATGGTATAGGGAGTATGCATATCAATTTTCATGAAGAAATTCCATGGGGAAGTCATCTGATCAAGGGTTGACTTTCTGAACAAGTCAGTGTAAAATCAGGGCATCTGAGGCCCCCAATGACCCAACCAAAGGGCATTCTTCATCATTTTGATTGTATATGATCTTTATTTGATCATGGAAGAAGTTGGAAGTTCACAAAATTCAAGGATTTCAAGTTTTTGCAAAGTTGACTTTTTTGGGCAAGTTTGACTTTTAATGAAATGTCATTTTATGTAACTTTTTCAACCCTTACTTTTTGATCCAAAAATGCTTCAAATGGAAAAAATTTGGTCATGAAAGTTGTAGAATAGATCTTTCCCTTTTCAAAAAGTACAAGAACATGAACTAATTCATTTTGGATCAAAAGTTATGGTGCATCAAAGTTGGCAAAAATCACTAAATTTCAAGTTATGCACCAAAGAGGAAACTTGCAAAATTTTGTACCAAGACAATTTGTGACTTCTAATTAATGTCAAACCATTACACAAACATCACATGTGACCTAAAAATCAGAATGGACCAAGAGTTTCTCATTTGTTTGGCCTTTGGAGCAAGTTATTTTCATGAAAAGCAAAAGCAAAGTCAAGTTGCAAAAGCTCATGATCACTTCCCATCCACTTGCTTCCTTGGATGCTGAACCACCCTAGCCTTTCCCCTCACCATGCTGCGCAGCCCACAGCCCTTGTACTTGGCTAGAACAAGACCCATGCCTTCTCTTACACAAAGTTGACATTTTGCAAAATCCACCATACCAATCAATAAAGGGCATGTCACATCTTCTGACCAATCAGCATTGTTTATACAAACAATTTGCAAGCCAAACATCACAAGACACAAGCCAAAAACAAGCAAGAACTCAGTCCCCACAAAAACTGTCAAAGAGCTTCCTTTCTTCGAATCTCATTTTCCAGCCATCAAACATCCAATTTCTCTTCACCAACAAATCAAACACACTAAAAGGAACCAGAATCAACCCTTTGTAGAGCTTGAAACATCACACACACAGACTTCATTTTCTGATACACCAAAACTGGACCTCTCAAAATAGCTTGTTTAAGCTCCATCCAAGCTTGCCATTAGCACCAGGGGAACCATTGGAGTGAGTCTGCACCAAAGAGTAGCCCAGAAAGCCGAGAAACAGAAGCTTCCATCTCAGGTATGGCCATGAACTTTTTCTCTCAGAGCTTGCATTTTAAGTTATAATTTGATTGTGTATGTCTTGCTGATCATGGGGATGTGCTTAGAATTGAAAATGAGTGAGAAATGAGGATTTACCAAGGCTCTGAAATTTTGCCCGTGAATCTTGTTGGCTTCGATTCTCTCTGTTTGTGCATGATAAATTTAGTTTGAGAGGTGATTTGAGTGGGGTTTGGGTAGAGGAACATTTTGCTGCGTTTAATTTGATGAATGGTGGCTTGAATCTTGATCTAGGGTTTTCAACCCGCCGGAGAAGATGACCGGAGCTTCCCTCCGGTCACCTGAATGTTGTTAACCCTAATCCTGTAATTAAGTGAGGTTTGAATTCAGAGCGTTGGATCCGTTGACTGGCTTGACTTCGCGCGTGTATGTGTGGTCCAGATGAGTCCATTTTGCCCTAATCACCATTAACCTAATTAATCCATTTAATTAATTCCTAAAACCTGATTTAAGCCAAGAGTCCATCCTGACCCTTGTTTCACGCGCCAAGTCAATGGTCTCCTCCCAGCTTTGAATCTCATGCGTTGGATTGGTTTACTTTTCATTTTTTTAATTTTATTTCATTTCTTTTATTTTTCTTTTGTACATTTATTTTAAAATAGTAAAACTAATTTAAAAATTCTGAATTTTTTACACAAGTTATTATTTAATTTCAGAACACAAAAATATTTTTATTTTTATTTTTAGCATTAGAAAAGTATTTTTAAATATTTAAAAGTTTCTTTTTAATTAATTAATGAGAATTAATTAGTTAAAAATACTTTTAGGTATTTAAAAATCACCAAAAAATTCATGAAACCTTTAAAAACATTTAGAAACATTGTCCAACATTCAAACCAAATTAATTTTTTGATCTTGATGCATTTTGAGAATTTTTCATGGAATTAAAATCATTTTGATGCATTATTTTGATCCAAACTTCCAAAAATCATTTCTGCCTAACCCTGAAGAGTTGGACTTTTATTCTTTTTGCATTGTGTTTAGCATATCATGTAGTTTGTGGGATTAAATGGCCATGATTTGATCTTTCATTTTCCATTTATTTGGCATTTTTCATGTTAAGGAACCCTAAAACCCTAGAAAACTTAGGAAAATCATAACTTGAATTTGGTTAAGAGTTGGAACTTCTCCTTTGAGCTTTGGGTTAGTATAGGTTTAGGGATCCTTTGAGGGTATTTTAAATTTTTTATAATGTTGTTTGCTTCTGATTTTGGTTTTTGTTTGATGTATTGTTCATAAACCCTAATTTGGGCTTCCATATGCATCCATCTTGCATTTGCACTCATACCTTGACTTGCCATGACATATTATGCATCCATTTGATTCATTTGACATCATAAGACATATTGAAAGCATGTTTGATCATTGCATCTTGCATTTGCCATGTTGTATGCCATATGCATCTCATAACTTTTCATGTAAGTTCATGTTTCTTAACTTGCTCCATTTGCATCCATAAGCTTGTATGATCATCCCTATATGTTATTTCATGTTTGTAGCATCTCATAGCATCATTAACATCATGTATGTGCTTCTGGTTTTGTTTCTCATCATGCCATTTCATTCCATTTGGCATTGCATTGCATTCCTTTTCTAACTTTTCAGGTGGTAAGTGAATTTGAGAAATGAATTTGCCTTCACTTCTCATAGCTTCTCTTCATCTCTTTTATGCATTCCTTGCTGCATTTTTGTATGTGTTTGAGATTGATCTTGCTCATTCTTTCTCTTCTCACTTTCTTTCCTCAAGTGACTTGTCTTCTTAATTGAAGCAAGTTGCTTTGCTTCTCCTGATCCTTTCATCTGCTTCCTGGTGGCTCCATTGAAGATCTTTCTTGTTAAAACTCACAAACCTTAGGAACAACCAAGCATGACAATGATTAGGGTTTGGATTAGTCTCCCCACTTAGTTTTACCTTTGTGTCTCTTTGAGTCTTCTCTTCTCATCTCATAATCAGGGACTAAACCCTAAAGGCTTTAAGGCTTTGTGATTAAGTTTATGCCTGCATCCTTCTATTAGGATGGAGTGTATAACTTTAATCCTAAGTGTTAAACCCTTAATGTGTTTAAATCTCTTAATCAATTCACTTAATAATCATCAAGACATCACACTTGTAACTTGGGCCTTGCATTAGGGTTCTAATTCTTCCTTAATTGGTTAAGAAGGACTAACCCTAGTGTTAATGGACAAGTCCCCCTCAAGTTGTCTTACAAATCATAAAAATCACTTCTTCATCATATCATTAAATAAAATCCACTTAATCAAAGGCTTGTTTTGTCATGAGTTTAATCCCTAATCATGGATTAAGTTGAGGAGCTTTCCTCAGCTTAAACATTCTCATCTATTATCCTTCTATTAGGATGGTGTAATGAGTCTGTTTAATCCTTGATTATGGCTTAATCTCATTACTCAACACTAAACAAAAACACCAAAAACATCTAAATAATCACAAGTAGGTTAATGATTTTAATCCTACATCAGGGTGATTAAGTGTGAGAATCTGACTTCACACTTAAGGTATTCTCATTACCCCTAATCAGAGGGAAGATGTGATGAGTTTACTAACCCATTGGTTTAGGCTTAAGCTCATTAACTTATGACAAACTTTCAAAAGCAATAAAAGACTGATAACTCAAAAAACAAACAATAATCGTCTCCTCCGGGATTCTTTTCTCATCTCATTCACTCATAAACGAGAACTTGCTTCTTCCGTCTAATGCAAGACAGTTTGCACCTGAGCCAGACAGGTCATGCACTTGAGCATAGACAAGTAAGCAGTTCACAAGTCAATTCATCTTTCAGTCTCTTTGGGTCGAACTACGGTGTTCTGACTTCCTCATTGCACGAGAGGATACGTAGGCATAACTTAACAGTTATTGAACAAAAGTCTCTGTATATCCCCCCTCTTCCAGCCTTATTCTTTAAGCCTCATATTCATGAGCATTCTCATTCTTACACTGACACTATACATATATGCACTTCACATTTCTTTTACACTGACACCTGTACATTCTTTCCAGCTCTTTTATATACAAATAGCACTAACACTACCCCCTTAAAACACAAATATTCTAAGCGTGGATCCCGTCGAGTACGACGGACAATCTGGGTGCTAATACCTTCCCAGGTTGTAACCAACCCCCTTTCTCAGTCTCTCTGGTTCGCAACCGTCTTATCCATCTCTTTCTAGGTCTATGCAGCATTACCTTTCCTCCGGGATAAAAATGCCTAGCTGGCGACTCTTTTCATTTCATCCTTTCACCGACCGTTCGCGTCTGTACCCTATCTGACTTAGCTTCATTTAGCGGGAGCGACAAATGGTGCTAGCTACAGTAATGCAAAGAAACCCTTCTCAGGACCTAGAAGGACAGGGGAGACTAATGCAGTGCATGTTAGTAGAGGTAGACTCCAGTACTTGCAAAGATCAGTGGCTGCAGTCACCATCCCTACTCCAGCACCTCAGTAACAACAGTATCCTCAACAATAACAAAGATCTTATAATAACAACAACCAACAACAACGTCCTTTCCAACAAAGGCCTTCTCAGATTAATAGGGTGATCGATCCCATCCCGATGCCCTATGTAGTTTTACTCCCGCAACTATTGAAGCTTAAACTGACTGAACTGAGGACTTTAGCTCCACCAGATCCTCTGAATCTTCCAAGGAATTATGATTTCAACGCCAGATGTGCTTTTCACTCTAATGCACCTGGTCATTCAACAGAGAAATGTAGGGCCCTGCACATGAAAGTCCAAGATTTGATTGACTCCAAAGCCTTGAATTTTGCACCTCCACCAAATGTCACAAGGAATCCAATAACAAATCATGGTGAGCCGAAGATCAATGCTATTGAGGAGGACCAACCAGCAATTATGATTGATGACATTGCAAGTATTCAAACACCACTGGCCGAAGTAAAAGCTCAGCTATTGAAGTGCCAAGTGTTTCCGGGTTGTGAGGCCCGTTGTGAAGCTTGCAAAGTTTCTACCAATGGTTGTGCAAATCTGAAGAATGGTATTAGCAGTCTTATCAGAGAAGGCATCCTACAAATCACATCAACAATTTTATTTTCCACAAAGGAAACAAAAATCTCTCCTACAACACCAACAGACATTATCTCAACAGAATCTTCTACAACGCTAGCAGAAGTCATTCCAACAGAATCGACTATAACAACAACCAACACCAGTGACGACATCTCAACGGTTACCATCTATTATGATCCAGACACCATCCATGTTCCGGATTCTCTCAACATCAACTTTAAGCAACACCCTCATCAACATCAACAACTTTCTGCACCTGCACCATCTTCAATCAGACCATCCTGTCACCATCTACTACGAACCACATACAATCATGACTTATTCTTCTGCTGCAATTAGTCCGGTAACCATAACGGTTCCTGGACCAATTCCCTATGACAGCAACAGTGTCGTGCCTTGGCACTACGGCTCAGATCTTTACTGCCACGGAAGGAAAGTTACCCTTGACTCCTCAACACCTGCACCACAAGTTGACAATTTCGGGGGAGGCGGAGGCTTCACTCGGAGCGGACTTCTCTTCACTTCATAGTTTCCAAGAATTAATGTTGAAGCAGAAATTGCTGCCAAAGAAAAAGGCAAAAGTGTGGTGCCAGAAGAACCAGCTGCAAAAGAAACTCAGAAGACGTCCTTTGATCAGGATGTGAACGAATTCATGAGGATTATCAAGAAAAGTGATTGCAAAGTTGTGGATCAGCTCCACCAAACACCCTCCAAGATCTCCATACTATCTCTGCTCATGTGTTTCGAGGCTCACCGGAATGTACTACTCAAGGTCTTGCACGCAACTTATGTGCCGGAAGAAATCACGGTCAATCAGTTAGAAACAGTGGTCACAAATGTCAATACTAGTCATGGACTAGGTTTTACCAATGATGACTTGACTATGGAGGGGCGTAACCACAACAAGGATTTACATATCACTTTGGAATGTAAAGGTGTTGTACTTTCTCATGTCCTTGTTGATACCGGATCATCACTCAATGTGTTTCCAAATAAAGCTTTAGTCAAGCTGGAGTATGATGGTCTTGCACTCCGTCCGAGCAACATAGTTGTCAGAGCTTTTGATGGTTCTAAGAGATCGGTTCTCGGAGAGATTGAGCTTCACGTGGTAATTAGCCTACAAGTTTTCAAAACTACCTTCTACGTGAGGGACATGAGGCCTGCCTACAGCTGTTTGTTGGGTCGACCCTGGATCCACGCCGCCGGTGCGGTAACGTCTACCCTTCACCAGAAGTTAAAATATGAGTGGGAAGGCCAAATTATCACCATATGTGGAGAAGAAGACATCTTTGTCAGTCACCTGGCTACGTACAAGTACATAGAAATGGATGGGGAGATCCATGAAACCATGAGTCAGGGTTTTGAAGCCTTGAACGTCAACGAAGCTACAACTGAGGTGTCTGCTGCATCCCAAGAGGAAAGGATGGGCACCTCAATTGCTTCCTACAAACAAGCTCGGAAGGTTGTGGAAGAAGGCAATGCCCAAGGCTGGGGCAAGCTGCTGAACGTTCAGATGAAAGAAGACAAATTTGGTTTGGGTTACAGACCATCCCGACAAGTTCCAGAGGAGGCTGCTGAAGCTCCCAAGTTCATAAGTGGGGGAATGTTGACCCCAGATGCTGTCAACACATTGGAAGATGAGACTAGGAGCGACTACAACCTGGAAAGCTGGATCCGTCCAAGAATCCTGGGCCGACAAGTCCTCAACTGGTCTTCCTAGGAAATTATAAGGGTTACTGCTGCAGAGTAATTATTATTTCCTATTTTAAGCATGCATCAAAGTCCTGCATCTTGCCCAAGATGTCGGGACTCATTTTGTAATAGGGCCATATGTATTTGTTCAAATTTAATATTAATAAACAATGGACATCTTTTTGCAAACAATCTTTTTCGCTCACTGTCTTTTCATTTTTGTTATTTTCGCACAAAACAATATATGGCAATGTTTTTCTCAATAATAACTTCATTCACTTTTTCTAAACAAGATAAAATCAATCACTAAAATGAACCAAATCTCAACCCTTGCAGAGATAGCCCTCCAGATTGCACCGACAACGACACTGCTATGACCTCGTATGACTTCGAAAATCCGATTAATCAAGCAGATGAATGGTTTGAAGAAGACTACGATTTACTTGAAGAGCTAGCCAGGTTATTGAGACAAGAGGAAAAGGTGATTGATCCTCATCAGGAGGAGGTCGAGACTATCAATCTTGGTACCAAGGAAGATGTGGAAGAGGTAAAGATTGGAGTCAATCTGCAAGCTCCAGTAAAAGAACAACTTATCAGTATGCTGTGAGAATATGTCGATGTGTTCGCTTGGTCCTATCAAGATATGTCGGGTTTGGATACAAATATTGTCATGCACAAGCTGCCATTGAAAGAGGATTGTCCGCCAGTTAAACAGAAGTTGCGCCGTACTCGCCCGGACATGGCCATGAAAATCAAAGAGGAAGTATAAAAGCAGTGGGACACCGGTTTTCTTGCTGTAACTAGTTACCCGCCGTGGGTTGCTAACATTGTACCCATACCTAAGAAGGATGGCAAGGTGCATATGTGTGTTGATTACCGGGATCTGAACAGAGCAAGCCCGAAAGATGACTTCCCATTACCTTACATTGATGTATTGGTAGACAACACAACTCAATTCTCGGTATTTTCTTTTATGGACTGATTTTCTGGATACAACCAGATCAAGATGTCGCCTGAAGACATGGAGAAGACAACCTTCATCACACCATGGGGCACAACATTACTTCATCACACCCTGGAGATTTGCATCCCGGTACCAGCGTGAATGGTCGGCGAAAGGAGAAAATGAAGATGGAGTGAATAGAGTTGCCAGCTAGGCATTTTTATCCCGAAGGAAAGGTAATGTTGCATAAACCTAAGAAAGAGATGGATAAGACGGTTGCAAACTAGAGAAATTAAGAAAGGGGGTTGGTTACAACCTGGGAAGGTATTAGCACCCAGATTGTCCGTGTTACTCGACGGGATCCACACTTACAGGATTGTGTTTAAAGGGGTAGGTGTATGTGCTATCTGTGTGCAAAAGCTGAGAAGAGAATATACAAGTTTCAGTGCAAAAGAGAAGTGGAATGCCCAGGAACTGAGGCTTAAAAGAATGCTAGAAGAGGGGGGATGACAAAGAGACTTTTGTTCGATAACAGTTAAGTTATGCCTACGTATCCTCTCGTGCAATGAGGAAGTCAGAACACCGTAGTTCGACTCAAAGAGACTGAAAAATGAATTGACTGTGAACTGCTTGCTTGTCTATGCTCAAGTGTATGACTTGTCTGGCTCAAGTGCTAACTGTCTTGCATTAGACGGAAGAAGCGAGTTCTCGTTTATGAGTGAGTGTGATGAGAAAAGAATCCCGAAGGAGACGATTATTGTTTGTTTTTGTGTTTTCAGTCTTTTATTTTTTTTGGAGTTTGTCATAAGTTAATGAGCTTAAGCCTAAACCAAAGGCTTGTAAACTCATTATATCCTCCCTGATTAGGGATAGTGAGAATACTTAAGTATGAGATAAGCATCCCAACTTAATTGCCATGATAATGTAGGATTAAGATCATTAACCTACTTGTGATTATTTAGATGCTTTTTGGGTTTTTGTTCAGTGTTAAGTAATGAGTTTAAGCCATAGTCAAGGATTAGTGAACTCATTACACCATCCTAATAGAAGGATAATAGATGAGAACACTTAAGCTGAGGAAGATACCTCAACTTAATCCATGTTTAGGGATTAAATTCATGACAACAAGCCTTTATTAAATGTATTTTAATTAAGGATGAAATTAAGAAGTGATTTTTATGATTTGTAAGAAAACTTGAGGGGGACTTGTCCATTAAACACTAGGGTTAGTCCTTCTTAGCCATAAAGGAAGAATTAGAACCCTAATGTAAGGCCCAAGTTACAAGTTAATGTCTTAGTGATTATTAGATGGATTGATTAAGAGGTTTAAACAAATTAAGGGTTTAACACTTAGGATTAAAGTTATACACTCCATCCTAAGAGAAGGATGTAGGCATAACCCTAATTCCAAAGTCCCAAAACCTTAAAGGTTTAGTCTCTAATGATGAGATGAGAAGAGAGACACAAATAAGACTCAAAGTTAAAAACTAAGGGGGGCTAATCACAACCCTAATTATTTTCATGCTTGGATGTTCATATGGTTTGTAAGGCTTGAGAAAGATCTTCAAGGAAGCCACCAATGGAAGAAGCAGATGAAAAGAGGAAGAAACAGAAGAACTAAGTTACTTACTTCATTGAAGAAGATAAGTAACTTAAAAAAAGAAAGTGAGAGAGAAAGAACACAAATGAGCAAGCCCACTCAAAGACAATCAAAAATTCAGCAAAGATGCAATATAAAAAGATGAAGAAGAATTGGGAGGTGAAGGCAAATTCACCTCTCAAACAACTTACCATTAACCTGAAAAGTTAGCACAAGATGCATAAGGAAAGAAATGAAATGGAATGATGCATATGCAATGACAAAGATCAAAACCAGAAGCATACACATGATGTAAATGATGCTATAACATGTTGCAAAGGCATACAAAGTGTATATGAATGATCATACAAACATGAGATGCAAATGGAAGCATGCTTTGAAGTTTGAAAGTTCATGAAAGTTAATGAATGCAAATCATGGAAAATCAAAGGAACCCTAAACCTATACTAGGTTACCATCCAAAGGGGGAGGTCAGAAGCTAAACCTAGAGGGAGTTATGAATTTCCTAAGTTTCTAGGGTTTTTTGGGTGATCTTCAATGTAAAATTCTAAACAAATTGAAAATGAAAGATAAATTCATTCCAAAAATATCCTAGAAACTACATGATATGCACAAAACAATGCAAAAAGAATCATCTTCAAACTCTTCTTGGTTAGGCAGAAAAGATTTTTCCAAGTTAGGGTTCAAAAATAGGATTTAAATGACCCTTAATTCAAATAAAATTCTCAAGTTATGATCAAACCTAAAAAGAAATTTGCGTGGAGAGTTTGAAAATGTTTCTAAATGCAAAGGGATGATTCATGATTTTTTTGGTGAATTTTAGAAACTTAAATGGTATTTTAATTAATTAAATTCAATTAATTAACTAAAATAAACATTTAAATATTTTAAAAATATAATTTTTATGCAAAAAATGAAATAAAAATCATTTTTTGATTAAGAAAAATATTTGAAATAAAAATGCAAAAGGAAAAGTTTTTGGGATTTTTCTAAGTATTTTAAAATAATTATGCAAGATAAATGAATAAAAATGAAATAAAATTGAAATAAAATGGAAAGTATGAAGATCTGATGGACCAGATTCAAAGTTGAGGGGAAAAAATTGACTAGCGCACAGACCAAGGGCTGGGATTGCTTCTGACCTAATTTCAATTAATTAATTTAATTAATCCTGATTAAAGCTTAATGACCAATCTCATCCGTCCAAACACGCGCGGGAAGCATCATCCTAGGGCTGACATTCAACCTCACCCTAAACCCTAATTAAACCCTAATTAACCTCAGACGGCCGGAACAGTGCTCCGGCCGTCTTCTCCAGTCATCCCCCTCACCCGAAACACTCAAAACGCATCCCCAAGACCCCTAAAGCTCCAGAATCAATCCTCTAACATCATAGAACACAAATCCAGCAACAAAAACAATTTCTCATGCATCAAAATGAAGAATCGAAGAAGAACATTTTTAGGTCAAAACTTTCAGAAGCTCATGAAATCCTCATTTCTTAACCATTTTCAAAAATAAAGACATCATGATGATCATCATATCACATAGAATCAATTAGTAACTTAAAAAACAAGTTCTGGAAAAAAGTTCTTGATGATACCTGAGTTGGAGCTTTCGATACTGGAGCTTTCTAACAACTTCTTTGATGCTTTTCCACTCCCCTTGATCCCCTAATGCTTTTGGAATGCTTGGAACAAGTTTATATGGAGTGTTTTGAAGGTTTCAGTTCATAGGTGAGTGAAATCGTGTTTTGGATTCTTGAGGTTTCAGGCTTGTTTAATGGTTGGGAAATGATCTAGAGAGTGTATGGAGATGATTGGTGAAGTTTGTTTGAAGTTTTGATGGTTGGTTTATGAATTTCGAAGAAATGAAGTTTGAGAGGGATTTTGGCAATCTGAATGTGTGAGAGCTTGCAGGATTGTGTGTGTATCAAAATGGATCCCTTGAAGCATGTATGTGAAGCTGTGATAGGTCAAAATAGTTGGTGTGGGCTATGCTGATTGGTATGGGGTGATTTGCAAAAAGTCAAGGTTGGTGGTACTTGAGGTATGGGCACATGGCAGGTCTGGATTTGGGCATGACTTGGCTCATCAGAGATCAAGGGAAGCTATAGAAACAGATTTGGTATGCTGATGCGAGTGTATGGGAAGTTTTGTACCATTTTGCAAATTTGAGGAACTTTGGCCCTTTTAAGATTTCTTGAAGTTCAAGGCATGAAAGTGTATGATTCTTAGGCCAATTATGATCAAAATGAGTTGTACTATGATGGTATGATGTTTAGATATGCATTAGAGGTCATGAAATGGCTTGGCAAGTGGTTTTGCCAAAAATCCTCTTTGGTGTATTCTTGAAAATTATAGGATTTTTGCCAACTTTGATGGATCATAACTTGAGTTCTATAATGAATTAGAACATGTTCATGTACTCTTTGAAAAGGGAAATACCTAATCTACAACTTTCATGACCAATAATTTTTCATTTGAAGCATTTTTGGTTGAGAAAGAGGAGGTTGAAGAACTTTCCCAAAATGGAAAGTTTCCATTACAAGTCATTTCCATTTTTGGCAACTTTTGGTTTAGCTCAAATTTCTTCAATTTTGTGAACTTCCAAGCACTTCAATGATTAAATAAAGATCATATAACTTCAATTTGATGAAAATACCCCTTTGGATCCATTGTTGGGGGCCTCAGATGCCCTGATTTTGCTCTGACTTGCTCAAGAAGTTACCCGATGAACATATGGCTTCCACAATGAATTTATTCATCAAATTTGGTACACATGATCCTTATAACATCTTAAGAACATTAGAAACAAGAATGACCCAAAAATTTGGAGTTAAGGCCTCTGAAACTAAAACCCTAATTTTGGTCATCTGTGCAATGAAAACCCTAGCTCTGCTTCCATGCTTTCCCAGTTCTTGTGATTTCTTGACTTCATTGAACTTTGAGGGATATAATATGATGATAGAATACACATGGACCCTCTTGGAACACTTGTAGGTCTTTGGAGTGGCTTAAATGGATCCTTGGATTGCTCAAATCACAAACCCTAGATGTAGATGAACTTGAACTATGCAGATGAAACAAAAATGCAATATGAGATGGTATGCTTATGCTTGTGAAAACATGAAAGATCACAAGCCATGGTGTGAAATTAGTGAGGGCAAATTTGGGGTGTTTACACCTATTCACACTGAAGGGTCTGATCCAGAAGAAGCATGGACTATGATGTTCGATGGGGAAGTTAATTGTAACGGTCGTGGAGTTGGTGCAGTGCTTATTACACCCGAAGGAGTCCATCTGCCTTTCTCAGAAAGACTCACCTTTGCCTGCACCAACAACGAAGCAGAGTATGAAGCTTGCATCATGGGTCTTGAGGAAGCCATTGACCTCAGGATCAAAACCTTGAATGTATTCAGAGATTCAGCTTTGGTGATCAACCAAACTAATGGCAAGTGGTATACTCATCAAGAGCATCTGGTTCCCTACCGTGACTATATGAGGAGATTGTTGACTTTCTTCACAATAGTCAAGCTTGAATACATCCCTCGAGATGATAATCAGTTTGCATACACAATAAGAACTATTTCATCTATGATCAAAGTACAGACAGCTAACTATGTACCTCGGATTTTAGTATCCAGACTAGACCAACTGGCGTATGTATTCTCTATGGACACTGTCATTGACAACAAACCTTGGTTCCACGATATCAAATGCTTCTTGGAGACTCAGACATACCCACCCGGGGCTGGGTCTAATGATAAGAAGACATTGAGAAGGCTAGCCGGCAGTTTCTTCCTCAATACTGATGGCTCCTTATACAAGCGGAACTTCGACACGGTCTTGCTCAGATGTGTTGACAAGAAGGAAGCAGACCTACTAATGTATGAAGTACATGAAGGTTCTTTCAGTACCAATGCCGGAGGACATGCAATGGCAAAGAAATTATTAAGATCAAGTTACTACTGGATCACAATGGATGCAAACTGTTGCGCCTATGACAGAAAGTGCCATAAATGCCAGATCTACGCAGACAAAGTGCATGTGCCTCCCAATCCTTAGAATATATTGTCTTCACCCTGGCCCTTCACCATGTGGGGCATTGATATGATTGGAAAGGTCGAGCCAACTACTTCAAATGGCCACAGGTTCATCCTAGTAGCCATTGATTACTTCACCAAATGGGTTGAAGAAGCTTCGTATGCAAATGTCACCAAACAAGTGGTAGCCCGATTTCTGAAAAGGGATATCATTTATCGATATGGAGTTCCCGAGCGAATCATTACTGATAATGGTTCAAACCTTAACAACAAGATGATGGCAGAATTATGTCAGGATTTCAAGATTCAACATCACAACTCTTCTCCTTACAGGAACAAGATGAATGGTGCTGTTGAGGCAGCTAACAAGAACATTAAGAAGATTGTGCAGAAGATGGTAGTCACATACAGAGTCTGACATGAAATGTTACCATTCGCCTTGCATGGGTACCGAACTTCCATCAGAACATCTACTGGGGCAACACCTTATCAGCTTGTGTATGTTATGGAAGCAGTCCTACCTGTTGAAGTTGAATTTCCCTCCTTGCGGGTAATAATGGATGTGAAACTGGACGAAGCAGAATGGGTCCGATCTCGTTATAACCAACTGAGCCTGATTGAAGAAAAGAGATTAGTAGCTGAAATTCTGGGATCAGGTGTGTGATGTCGAATGATATGTTTAAACACTTGAAGACTTGAACAAAGTAGTCTGATTGATTCAAGCCTTGCTACTGGTGCAAAGGTTTCATCAAAGTCTACTCCCTCAATTTGTGTGTATCCTTGAGCTACAAGTCTAGCTTTGTTCTTTGTAACAACTCCCTGCTCATTTGACTTGTTCTTATACACCCATTTAGTGCCAATCACATTTATGTCATCAGGTCTAGGAACAAGATCCCATACTTCATTCCTTGTGAACTGACCTAGTTCTTCTTGCATAGCACAAATCCAGTACTCATCAGTAAGAGCTTCCTTGATGTTTTTAGGTTCTATTTTTGAAACAAAACAAGAACCTGAAATCACCTCTCTTGATCTAGTGCTTACACCTCTGTTGGGATCCCCAATTATCAAATCTTTGGGATGATCCTTCTGGATTCTGATGGAGGGAGGTTTGTTGGATTGTTCTGTCCTTGCATCAGTTTGAGTGAAGTCAGGATGCTCACTCTTTACTTCAGCTTTAGTCTGACTGTCAGCAGATATTCCAACATCTTCTGTAACATCTGCAGGGGCATCATCAATTATCACATTTATGGACTCCATGATAACCTTGGTTCTAGAGTTAAATACTCTATAGGCTCTGTTGTTTATAGAGTATCCAAGGAAAATCCCTTCATCACTTTTAGGATCCATTTTTCTTCTTTGCTCCCTATCAGCCAGAATATAACAATTACTTCCAAACACATGGAAGTACTTAACTGTGGGTTTTCTGCCCTTCCAGACTTCATAGATTGTGGACAAGGTTCCTTTCCTTAGAGTGACTCTATTATGATTGTAACAAGCTGTGTTCATAGCTTCAGCCCAGAAGTACAATGGTAACTCTTTAGCATGGATCATAGCTCTTGCTGATTCTTGGATAGTTCTGTTCTTCCTCTCAACAATCCCATTCTGTTGAGGTGTGATAGGTGAAGAGTATTCATGATTGATTCCTTCTGAAGAACAGAAATCTAAGAATTTTTGATTCTCAAACTCCTTTCCATGGTCACTTCTTATCCTGACCACACAGCTTGCTTTTTCTCTTTGTATTCTTTGGCACAAATCTTTGAATACATCAAATACATCAGACTTTTCTTTGATAAAATTTATCCATGTATACCTTGAAAAGTCATCAACCACCACATAGGCATACTTCTTACCACCAAGGCTCTCAATCTGCATAGATCCCATAAGATCCATATGCAATAATTCCAAAACTTTGGAAGTTGTCAGATGTTGGAGCTTTGGATGAGACATCTTGGTTTGCTTGCCTATTTGAAATTCACCATATATTTTGCCATCATCAATCTTCAGTTTAGGAATACCTCTCACAGCTTCCATAGATATGATTTTCTTTATACCTCTGAAATGAAGATGACCCAGT
This sequence comes from Lathyrus aphaca, assembly GCA_963966055.1. Lineage (NCBI taxonomy): Eukaryota > Viridiplantae > Streptophyta > Magnoliopsida > Fabales > Fabaceae > Lathyrus > Lathyrus aphaca. Next base: position 266,246,114 of record OZ014523.1, on the reverse strand, counting down.
CTTTGGTGCCATAGTTTCACTTCTTCTTCTCTGGCTAAAAAGCAAGTTGAAGTGAGACTGGGATCTTGAGGTTCCCACATATAACAGTTGTCTTTAGATCTGGCTCCTCTCATGACAACCTCCTGTTCTTTATTAGACACTATGCATTCAGTTTTGGTAAAGTTTACACTATAACCTTAATCACATAATTGACTTATGCTAATCAAGTTAGCAGTCAATCCTTTTACCAGCAACACATCATCTAGTCTTGGTACATCTGGATAGTCCAAAGTCCCAACTCCCTTGATTTCTCCCTTAGCTCCATCTTCAAAGGTTACATATTTGGATGAATATGACTTTAAGTCTACTAGCAGATTCTTCAATCCAGTCATGTGCCTTGAACATCCACTGTCAAAGTACCAGTCTTCTTTAGCTGACACTCTTAGAGATGTATGAGCTATATATGCAACACCTTTCTTTGACCATTTGTATTGAGGTTTCCTTTGATGCCTCTGCCCTGTGTAGTGTCTATTAGTAGAGCTCCAAGGTTGTTTGTTGAACTTGTTCTTGGGCATGTAGCTTTGATCAGCATGAAGACTAGCTTTAGGTACCCATACTTTCTTGATGATCTCTGTCTTCTGCTTAGGGGGTTGCTGATATCTTTGATGTTGATGTCTATGCAACACTTTCTTGGTAACCTCTATCTTCTGCTTAGGGGGTTGCTGATACATCTGATTTGGATATCCATGCAACTTGTAGCAATGAGGTTTGATGTGTCCAAACCTTCCACAATGATGACATCTCCATCTTTGATACTTCTTCTTCATTATGTTCTTTTCATGATGTTGAGACATCTGTTGGAACATTATGTTTGACTTTGTGTTCTTTTCATGATGTTGAAGCATCTGTTGGGACATCTTGTTTGACTTTATGGAATTTGAAATAGTCTTGCTGGTGCTAGCCTCAACCTTATGTACTTTGTTAAATCCCAGTCCAGTTCTATCCCCTGAATGCTTATTGTTGTTGAGAATAACATCCAGTGTGTTTGAGCTACTGTTCAACATTCTAACAGATTTGGACATATGCTCTAACTTGGAGTTTAGAAGGCTTACTTCACTTTTCAAAGTGTCAATGATCTCTAGATCACTGGTTTTTTTATCCTTTAGTGCCTCAATCTGCTTCTTCTTCTTTATATTCTCCATGCATATTTCAGTGCTCCTTTTAACCAGTTCTCTGTATGATTGTTCAAGCTCTTCAAAAGTAAGCTCCTCATCACTGGATCCACTTTCAGATTCATATAATCCAGCTAGAGCAGTGATATGCTTTGCTGATTCTTCTTCTGAATCACATCCTGAGTCTTCATCAGACCAGGTTACAGAGAAACCTTTCTTCTGCCTTTTTAAATAGGTAGGGTATTCATTTCTGATGTGTCCATATCCTTCACATCCATGACATTTAATCCCTTTTTCTTGATTGGTCTTTTCATCATAATTTAACCTTCTATTAGCATCATAAGGTCTTTTATTCTCAGAAGAGTTTGAGTATCTTCCACTTGGTCTGGACTTGTCATCTATCTTTCTGAGAATCTTTTTGAATTGTCTTCCAAGCATAGCAATGGTTTCTGATAAATTTTCTTCAGGTTCTTCTTCATTATTTTCTTCTTCTTTATCAGTATTTGACACCAAGGCTATGCTTTTGTTCTTCTTTACAATTGTGTCATTCATTCCCATCTCAAATGTTTGAAGGGAACCAATGAGCTCTTCAACCTTCATTGTGCATATGTCTTGAGCTTCTTCTATTGCTGTGACCTTCGTATCAAATCTTTTTGGCAAAGATCTGAGAATCTTTCTTACAAGCTTCTCATCAGTCATCTTTTCTCCCAAAGCACCAGAAGTATTGGCTATTTCTAAGATGTTCATGTAGAACTCATGAATTGTCTCATCTTCCTTCATTCTCAAGTTTTCAAACTTGGTGGTGAGAAGTTGAAGTCTTGACATCTTCACCTTTGATGTTCCTTCATGAGTTGTTTTGAGAGTGTCCCAAACATCTTTGGCCAGCTCATAGTGATGAACAAGTCTGAATATATTTCTATCAATGCCATTGAATAAAGCATTTAAGGCATTGGAATTGCCAAGTGCTGAATCTTCTTCCTCCTTGCTCCATTCTTCTTCAGGTTTCAACACTTTTGCTCCATCTTTGTTGTCTTGGACAGGGTGTTCCCATCCTTTGTTGACAGCTTTCCAGGCCCTATTGTCAAGTGATCTTAAGAATGCTACCATTCTTGGCTTCCAGTAGTCATTATTAGATCCATCCAATATAGGTGGTCTATTTACTGATCCTACATCTCTGTCCATGTTTCCAGAATTTGCAGTCCCTAGATCTCACCCAGTATAAACAGGAAGGGTGCCTGCTCTGATGCCAATTGAAATTCTGGGATCAGGTGTGTGATGTCGAATGAGATGTTTAAACACTTGAAGACTTGAACAAAACTTAAAGTGCAGGAAAATTAAACAACACAGGAAATTGTTAACCCAGTTCAGTGTATAACCACACTTACATCTGGGGGCTACCAAGCCAGGAAGGAAATCCAATATAAGTAATATTAATTCTAGACTTAAACCACTCAGTTTAATCTTTCACTTAATATCTACCCAAGGCAATTTCTACCTAAGACACAACTTAGATATGAGTACCAACTCACTCCCCCTCAATCACACAGTGATGTGTTTACAAGTTTAATAAAATTGAAGTCATACTTCAAACAAAACAGCTTGATCTTACTTCACAGTTTCAATCAAGACACAAGTACACTTTTGCTTAAAAGCTCATAAAGTGATACACATTAACAACCTGCTATTATAACATAGACACCCTATTTAGTCTTCTTAAATTCGTACTCTATTCTGAGAGTTCCTGTTGCTTAAATAGGTGTTTGGATTTTGGGCTTTCTGTAGGTTTATCCAATCCTGATACGCATGCTGCCATCACCTTGAATTAGGGTTTGTTACTTCCTTGATTCTAGGTGATTCAGTTCTTCTGATTATACTGAAGTCATATAACAAATCTCCCTACAGATGCGCCTTCTTCTATTTTATCCATCCATAATTAATTTCAGATAACTTCCCTGAATTTACTCAGTTCTGTTAATCATTAATTAATTCTGGTAGCAGGTTTGAGATGTCACAACATCTGGTGTGACATCCTGCAAACTGAACTTACTTCATTTACTGATACAATGTCACAACATCTGGTGTGACATCCTGTAAACTGAACTTACTTCATTAACTGATACAATGTCACAACATCTGGTGTGACATCCTGAATTAAGTTCATTTACTTATACTCTGTTTGATAATGTCACAACATCTGATGTGACATCCTGAACTAAATTCAACACTTCTTGTTGGTCAAAAATTCTGCCAATTCTAAACATCTACAAACTCCCCCTTTGGCTAATTTTTGGCTAACATACTTTTCTGGTTTATCAGAGTGCAGCAGAGTTTCTTTTATCAGAGTACAACAGTTCTTTTCTGTTGAGTCATGTGTGAGTTTACTCCCCCTCAACACTACATGTGTTCAGACTTGTTGCAACAGAAATTTTTCATTAAAAACACAGCTTTAGTTCAGAAGCAAACAGGAGTTATTTTTCATTAATCAGTAAGCTGCATCATACATTGTTGTTGTTGTTCAATTCTCTTCTCCCCCTTGTTAGACATAAATTGGGGCCAAATTTTACATTGACAGAGAATTACAAAATTACTAATTCAAAATACAATGCTGAAGCAGTCATTACATATTCCTCACATACATTTTTCACTCAGAATCTTCGTATTCAGTGTCTTCCTCTTCCTCAGTTTCCTCATCAGAATCAGCAGCCTTCTGAGCACTGTCTTCAATATCCAGCCTTTGGATAATTTCCTCAAGCTTCTGCTTTCTGGCATCCAGCTCTTTGCAGGTGTTCTTCAGCTCAGCAATCAAAGCAGCTTTGGATATTGGAGACTTTGCCTTTGAAGTTCCAGCAGATGTCCCAGAGGGAGCTTCAACATCAGCTGCATGATGACTTAAGAACAACTTGTAGTGGAAGGCCAGAGGACTTTCTCTTTTGCAGATTGAGTCCTTCTCAGTGAGGATACCTGGATACTGGCTAAGAATTATTCCACACAGCAAAGAAGGGAAGGCAATAGGCAGCTTTGTTGCAGATGTCCCAGCATGCTTCAATGTCTGATCAAAAATGTAAGACCCAAAGTCCAGCTTTGTTTGGGTGCCTACAGCATATATAAATCTGCCCAATCCAGTTGCTATTGAAGAAGTATGGTTGGTAGGGACCCAGTTTGCAGTGCCAATCCTATGAAGCATTGCATACTTCCTTGTTAGCAAGCTAACAGAAAGTTTGCCCTTGACTGGCCAAGCTTTGACTTGATTGGCAGTGATGACCTTGCAAACCTGGTTATCAGTCTTCCCCAGCTCATTAGGTCCATCAGATTCTCTTCCTAGATAGTGGTTGACAACCCTAGGAGAGAATTCTACACATCTCCCTCTTACATACACCTTCCTAAATTCATCTGACTTACCATCAACACAGTCCTCTTGAAGGTTGACAATAAATTCCTTGACTAGCAGCTCATAGCAAGGAGAAAAGTTTGACACTGTTTTGAATAAGCCAGCAAAAGAAATGAGATCAATTACCTCAGTGCACTCAAGTGCATTGCTGTCCAGCTCTCTTTCAAGTGCTACCCTTCTTTGGTAGACAAATTTCCATCTGCTCACACTTGATACATGATGGAAAGAAATATTATCCAGAGGAGCTTCTGGAACAGCAGAAGTGGACCTTGAATGTGTTGGTTTCTTCTTTGGTTGGGATGTTGGGACATCCTCTTCAACATCTGAATCTGGAGGAGTGACAGCTTTCCTCTTTTGTGTATTCACTTTGCTCCATTGTTTGGTAGGACCAAAAGCAACTTTAGCTTTGTCCTTCTTTGGTGTAGGCTGCTTCTTCTCAGGAGTTGTATGTCCTGCAGTCTTCTTTTCCTTCCTAGTTATGAGCCTGTTGGCTATGCTAGGGGCCACAGAGGCAATGATTTCTGTGTCAGAATCATGCTCTATGTCAACAACAGGAGGAGGTTGAGCAGTCTCTTCTTCAGCAGGTGGATCAACAGACTCCTCTTCAGCAGGTGGATCAACAGAGGCTTGATCATCAGTGGAGGCCTTGTGCTGGTCCTTAGATGTTTCATCATCATCATCAGAGGAGGCCTTGTGCTGGTCCTCAGTTGTTTCAACATCTATTGGGACATCCTATTGAGCAGGAGTGTCCTCTTCAGCTTGATTACTCTGTTCTTCTTGTGGAGCTGGCATGGTGTTCAGAGGAATGGATATTCCACTCATAACTCTTTGCTCAGATAGAATCTTGTTCACAAGATCCTTGATTGAAGCATCCACATAATCAGAGGCTTTGGGAGTGGTGTTTGAGGATGAAGGCATCCCTTTGGCCTTGCTGAAAACAGGTTCCTTTGCCCTTCTAACAGTAGGAGTTCCTTGCTTTTGAGCAAGAGGAACACTTCCTCTGATTTCGTCTAATGGAGTTGAATCCATAGGTACCACTGAGATGGGGGTTGCATGCACCACATCTTCTTGGTTGAGGATTTCTTCAGAGAGGTTAGGGTTTTGAGACATTTGCGAATGTGGTGAAGGAAGAGGTTAAGATTGATTGAGTTTGATTATCTCTGAAAATCAGCTATAGTATGCAAGTTGTTTTGAGAGAATGATGAGAAGATGGATAGCTGAGAGCAAGCTGATATTTTTATAAGAGCCGTTACTTGGAGAAATTTTAGGAGTGGAATACACAGAGTTCTTGACCAGACTGGTGTTGCCATCTGGTGATCATGCCACACGATGTCATATGACATGTTGGCACTTCTACATAACTGCTATACTTCACATAAGCAGATTCCCAATTTGCCCCTTAGGTTTTCAAATTGGGTAGCATCCAAAGCTTTAGTAAATATATCAGCCAATTGCAGATTTGTAGCTACATGTTCTAATGAGATCACTTTCTCTTCCACAAGATCTCTGATGAAATGATGCCTGATATCAATATGCTTGGTCCTGCTATGTTGGATAGGATTCTTTGATATGTTAATAGCACTTAAGTTGTCACAGTACAATGTCATGATATCTTGTGGGACATTGTACTCTGTGAGCATTTGCTTCATCCAAATCAACTGTGAACAACTGCTACCAGCTGCTATATATTCAGCTTCAACAGTGGATAAAGAAACACAATTTTGTTTCTTACTGAACCAAGAAATCAAATTGTTTCCTAGAAAGAAGCATCCTCCTGATGTACTCTTTCTATCATCAGCACTTCCAGCCCAATCAGCATCACAGAAGCCAGTGAGAATTGTAACAGTCCGGGCCCCTCGCAAGGCAATCCCAGCACTGCCACCTCACGATCTTCTCTACTCCCCTCACTAGTAGAGTTTTTGCCTTCCGTGGGAATCGAACCATGTACCCTGGGGTTCAAGTACATGCTCAATCCATTCCCACTACCACTTGAGCTAGTAGCTCAATTGGTAGTGGGAATGGATTGAGCATGTACTTGAACCCCAGGGTACATGGTTCGATTCCCACGGAAGGCAAAAACTCTACTAGTGAGGGGAGTAGAGAAGATCGTGAGGTGGCAGTGCTGGGATTGCCTTGCGAGGGGCCCAGACTGTTACAAAAAAAGACGCCTTTTTTTGTAACAGCCCGGGCCCCTCGCAAGGCAATCTCGGCACTGCCACCTCACGATCTTCTCTACCCCCCTCACTAGTAGAGTTTTTGCCTTCCGTGGGAATCGAACCCTGTACCCTGGGGTTCAAGTACATGCTCAATCCATTCCCACTACCAATTGAGCTTTTTTTGTAACAGCCCGGGCCCCTCGCAAGGCAATCCCGACACTATTACCTCATGATCTTCTCTACCCCCCTCACTAGTAGAGTTTTTGCCTTCCATGGGAATCGAACCCTGTACCCTGGGGTTCAAGTACATGTTCAATCCATTCCCACTACCAATTGAGCTACTAGCTCAAGTGGTAGTGGGAATGGATTGAACATGTACTTGAACCCCAGGGTATAGGGTTCGATTCCCACGGAAGGCAAAAACTCTACTAGTGAGGGGGGTAGAGAAGATCATAAGGTAATAGTGCCAGGATTGCCTTGCGAGGGGCCCAGGCTGTTACAAGAATAGGTTCACATCCATGGGAGTACATTATGCCATAGTCACAAGTACCATTGACATATTTCAGAATTCTCTTAACCTGGTTTAGATGACTCACTTTTGGCTCAGCTTGATATCTTGCACATACACCTACTGCAAAGGCTATGTCTGGTCTGCTAGCAGTCAGATATAATAAGCTTCCAATCATACTTCTGTATAGGCTTTGGTCTACATTCTCACCCTTGTCATCTTTTGTCAGCTTTAAGTGTGTGGGGGCAGGAGTTCTTTTATGAGTAGCATTGTCCATCCCAAATTTCTTGACAGTGTTCTTAGCATACTTGCTTTGGGAAATGAACATGGAGTCCTCCATTTGCTTTATTTGCAATCCAAGAAAGTAGGTTAATTCTCCTACTAGGCTCATCTCAAATTCAGATTCCATTTGAGTGACAAAATGTTTAACCATCCTGTCTGACATCCCACCAAAGACAATGTCATCTACATATATTTGAGCAATCATGACATTTCCTTCTTCATCCTTAACAAACAAGTGTCGCTCCCGATAAAATGGGACTAGGCCCAGATAAAGGTACAGACGCGAACGGTCGGCGAAGGGACAATGAGAACACACAGCCGTGAACTCACTGGAGATGAATAGAGTCGCCAGCTAGGCATTTTTATCACGGAGGAAAGGCAATGGTGCATAGACCTAGAAAAAGATGGATAAGACGGTTTGCGAACCAGAGAGACTGAGAAAGGGGGTTGGTTACAACCTGGGAAGGTATTAGCACCCAGATTGTCCGCCGTACTCGACGGGATCCACGCTTAAAAGATTTGTGTTTTAAAGGGGTAGTGTCAGTGCAATTTGTGTGTAAAAGAGCTGGAAAAGAATGTACAGGTGTCAGTGTAAGGGAAAAGTGAAGTGTAGTAGTGAAGTGTCAGTGTAAGAACAGGAGTGAAATGCTCATGATAATGAGGCTAAAAGAATGAGGCTAGAAGGAGGGGGAATATTCAGAGACTTTCGTTCGATAACTGTTAAGTTATGCCTACGTATCCTCTCGTGCAATGAGGAAGTCAGAACACCGTAGTTCGACCCAAAGAGACTGAAAGATAAATTGACCTGTGAACTGCTTTCTTGTCAATGCTCAAGTGTATGATCTGTCTGGCACAGATGCAAACTGTCTTGCAATAGACGGAAGAAGCAAGTTCTCGTTTGTGAGTGAATGAGATGAGAAAAGAATCCCGGAGGAGACGATTATTGTTTGTTTTCTTGAGTTTTCAGTCTTTTATTGCTTTTGGATGTTTGTCATAGATTAATGAGCTTAAGCCTAAACCAATGGGTTAGTAAACTCATCACATCTTCCCTCTGATTAGGGGTAATGAGAGCACCTTAAGTGTGAAGTCAGATTCTCACACCTAATCACCTTTGATGTAGGATTAAGATCATTAACCTATTTGTGATTAATTAGATGTTTTTTGGTGTTTTTGTTTAGTGTTGAGTAATGAGATTAAGCCATAATCAAGGATTAAACAGACTCATTACACCATCCTAATAGAAGGATAATAGATGAGAATGTTTAAGCTGAGGAAAGCTCCTCAACTTAATCCATGATTAGGGATTAAACTCATGACAAAACAAGCCTTTGATTAAGTGGATTTTATTCAATAGTAAGATGATGAAGTGTTTTTTATGATTTGTAAGACAACTTGAGGGGGACTTGTCCATTAACACTAGGGTAAGTCCTTCTTAACCAATTAAGGAAGAATTAGAACCCTAATGCAAGGCCTAAGTTACAAGTGTGATGTCTTGATGATTATTAGGTGAATTGATTAAGAGATTTAAACACATGAAGGGTTTAACACTTAGGATTAAAGTTATACACTCCATCCTAAGAGAAGGATGCAGGCATAAGCTTAATCACAAAGCCTTAAAGCCTTTAGGGTTTAGTCCCTGATTATGAGATGAGAAGAGAAGACTCAAAAGAGACACAAAGGTAAAACTAAGAGGGGAGACTAATCAAAACCCTAATCATTGTCATGCTTGGTTGTTCCTAAGGTTTGTGAGGTTTAACAAGAAAGGTCTTCAATGGAGCCACCAGGAAGCAGATGAACAGGATCAAGAGAAGCAAAGTGACTTGCTTCATTCAAGAAGTCAAGTCACTTGAAGAAAGAAAGTAAGAAGAACAAGAATGAGCAAGCTCAAACTCAAACACAAACAGAAATGCAGCAATGGATGCAAGGGAGATGAAAAGAAAAGTTATGAGAAGTGAAGACAAATTCACTTCTCAAATCACTTACCACCTGAAAGGTTAGAAAAGAAATGCAATGCAAAGCCAAATGAGGTAAGATGACATGATGCAAAACAAAACCAGAAGCATGTTGATGATGATAATGATGCTATGAAGTGATACAAACATGAAACAAAGCATGAGGATGATCAAACAAACATATGGATGCAAATGAAACAAGTTAAGGATCATGAACTTACATGAAAAGTTATGAAACATACATGGCAAACAACATGGCAAATGCAAGATGCAATGATCAAACATGCTTTCTATATGTATTAAGATGTCAAATGAATCAAATGGATGTTTGAAATGTCATGGCAAGTCATGTTATGCAAGAGGATGCAAGAAGGATGCAAATGAAAGCCCAAATTAGGGTTTATGAAACAAACAACAAACAAAAACCCAAAACAGAAGGAAACCCTAAGATAAAAAATGGAAAATGCCACTCAAAGAAACCCTAATCCTATACTAAACCAAAGTTCAAAGGGGAGGTCTCAACTCTTAACCAATCTCAAGTTATGATTTTTCTAAGTTATTAGGGTTTTTAAGGCTCCTAAACAAAAGAAATGCCAAACAAATTGAAAATGCAAAATCAAATCATGGCCATTTAATCCTAGAAACTACATGCTAAACACAAAACAATGCAAAAAGAATCAATGTCCAACTCTTCTCAAATAGGCAGAAATGATTTTTTGAACTTATGATCAAAATAATGCACAAAAAATGATTTAATTCAATGCAAAATTCTTAAAATGCATCAAGATCAAAAAAGAAATTTGGTTTGAAGGTTGGACAATGTTTCTAAATGTCTTAGAACATTTCATGAATTTTTTGGTGATTTTTAAATACCTAAAAGTATTTTTAATAAATTAATTTCCATTAATCAATTAAAAATAATCTTTTAAATATTTAAAAATACTTTTTTAATGATTAAAAAAAAAAAAGAAATATTTTTGTGTGTACAAAATTAATAAAACTCAGGAGAAAAAGTTTCATAATTTTAAAACCTTTTTTACTATTTTAAATTAAATGTGCAAATAAAAAGAAAAGAAAAGAAAAGAAAATGGATTTAATCTGAATTAAATGAAAAGTAAGCTAATCCTAAGGTGGAGATTTAAACTGGGCTTGGGACAGTTGACTGGCGCGCAGATCCAAGGGTCCTGGTTGACTCTGATTAAATTTATTTAATTAATGATTAATTAAGCTAATCAAGAGGATTAGGGCAAACGAAGAGATCTGGGCCATCCAAGCTAGCGGGAAGTCAACAAGTCAAAGGCAATCTACGCTCAGCATTCAAATCTCATTAATGACCTGAGATTAGGGCTAATCACCCTCAGGTGACCGGAGAGAAGCTCCGGTCATCTTCTCCGGCACCCCAAAAACCCTAGAACACGTTTCAGGCATCTATTCCACAAATTAAACAACCCTAAATGATCCTCTAACATCCTATGATACGAATCCATGCTCAAACATCATTTATGCATCATGAATCAAAGGAATCGAAAGAAATGAAATTCACGGGCAAAAATTCAGAGGGACCATACAAGCTCAGTTTTCACTCATTTTTGATTCTGAAACCAACCCCATGACCAGCAAGACATGAATAATCAATTTGTAACTCAAAAATCAAGCTTTGAGAGAAAAGTTTCCATGATCATACCTGAGCTGGAAAGCTTCAAGACTGAGCTTCCAGAGCTTTCCTTGCGTGCAAATGGACTCCCTTGTATCCCCTGATGCTAATGGAAGGCTTCAAAGCTCTTGTGGATGGCTGATTTGTGAGAACCAGCTCTGGTGTAGCAGAAAACACAGTCAGGAATGAGGAGGTTTCAGGCCATTCCAATGGTGGATTCCTGCTCCTTTAGGTGTGCTTGACTTGTTGGTGAAGAAAAATGATGTGTTTGATGGCTGGATAAAAGGATTCGAAGAGTTCTGGTTTTGAGGGTGAGGAATGGTGAAGCTCAGTTCATGTTGCTTTCAGGCTTGAACCTTGTTGCTTTCTACTCAATGAAACATGGCAAGATGATTGGTGAAGATGGTTTTTGTGTTTGTATGCTGTGGGGACAGATTCGAAGGAATATGCAAAATGAGGTGTTTTTGTGAATGTGATGGTATGAAGTGTTTCAGCCTTGCTAGATGTATGGAGTGTCTTGCTCTTTGTCCACATAAACCTCTCTCATTGGTCAGATGATAAGACATGTGCTTTTTTGATTGGTAAGTCTACTTTTGCAAAAAGTCAAATTTTGTGTAAGGAAAGTATGGCTCATGATCTAGGCTAGTACAAGGCATGGTTCTGATGCAGCAAGATGAGGTGAGATGTTGGGAAGGTCCAGCAGCCAATGCATCAAGTTGGTGAAGTGATCATGATGATTTTGCAAGTTGTGGCTTTTTGGTTCACATGTGACTATTTTGCTACACAAGCCATGAAACATGAGCAATGCCTAGTCCATTCTGAATTTTAGGACTTACATGATGTTTATGTGATGGTTTGAGGCCAATTAGAAGTTGCAATTTGCCTTGGTACATGATTTTGCAATTTTCACACTTGGTGCATAACTTGAAAATCAATGATTTTTGCCAACTTTGTCACACCATAACTTTTGATCCAAGAAGAGTTTGATCATGTTCTTGTACTTTTTGAAAAGGGAAAGATGTAATCTACAACTTTCATGACCAAAGTTTTTCCATTTGAAGCATTTTTGGATCAAGAATCAAGGCTTGAAAAATGACCTAAAATGAAGCATTCTTGAAAAGTCAACTATGCCCAAAAAGTCAACATTTGCAAAACTTCCAAATTCCTGATTTCTATGAACTTCAACCTTCTTCCATGATCAAATAAAGATCATATACACTCAAAATGATGAAGATCAACCATTGATTGGGTCATTGGGGGCCTCAGATTCCCTGATTTTACACTGACTTGTCTGAAAAGTCAACCCTTGATCAGATGACTTCCCCATGGAATTTCTTCATGAAAATTGATATGCATACTCCCTATGCCATATAGAGACCAATGGAAACAAGAATGACCAAAAAAATTGGAGTTATGGCCTCTGAAACCAAAACCCTAATTTTAGGTCAACTGTGCAGTCTAGCCTGGCTCTGCATCCACTCAAACCCTAATTCTTGTGATTCTTTTGAAATATTGACTTTGAAAGGATGGAATATGATATAAGAACACACATGGACCCCCTTTTGAAGTGATTGGTGGCCTTTGGAGTGGCTCAAAGGGCTCTTGGATTGCTCAGATCACAAACCCTAGATGCAGATGACTTAGAAACTATGCAGTGAATCAAAAATGGGATATGAGATGATATGATTGTGTTTATGCATATGAGAATGATCACAAGCCATGGTGTGAATGGGTGAGGGCAAATTTTGGGTGTTTACAACAAGGTTTTGTCTATTCTACCTTTCCTGTACCCTTGCTTGATAAGAAAAGTAGTCAGCCTTTCATACCATGCTCTTGGGGCTTGCTTCAGTCCATAAAGAGCCTTCCTTAGTTTGTACACATGGTTTGGACAGCTTGGATCAACAAATCCCTTAGGCTGTTCTACATATACCTCTTCATTAAGATATCCATTTAGAAAGGCACTTTTTACATCCATTTGAAATAGCTTGAACTTCAGGATACAAGTAATTCCTAAAAGTAGTCTGATTGATTCAAGCCTTGCTACTGGTGCAAAGGTTTCATCAAAGTCTACTCCCTCAATTTATGTGTATCCTTGAGCTACAAGTCTAGCTTTGTTCTTTGTAACAACTCCCTGCTCATTTGACTGGTTCTTATACACCCATTTAGTGCCAATCACATTTATGTCATCAGGTCTAGGAACAAGATCCCATACTTCATTCCTTGTGAACTGACCTAGTTCTTCTTGCATAGCACAAATCCAGTACTCATCAGTAAGAGCTTCCTTGATGTTTTTAGGTTCTATTTTTGAAACAAAACAAGAACCTGAAATCACCTCTCTTGATCTAGTGCTTACACCTCTATTGGGATCCCCAATTATCAAATCTTTGGGATGATCCTTCTGGATTATGATGGAGGGAGGTTTGCTGGATTGTTCTGTCCTTGCATCAGTTTGAGTGAAGTCAGGATGCTCACTCTTTACTTCAGCTTTAGTCTGACTGTCAGCAGATATTCCAACATCTTCTGTAACATCTGCAGGGGCATCATCAATTATCACATTTATGGACTCCATGATAACCTTGTTTCTAGAGTTAAATACTCTATAGGCTCTGCTGTTTATAGAGTATCCAAGGAAAATCCCTTCATCACTTTTAGGATCCATTTTTCTTCTTTGCTCCCTATCAGCCAGAATATAACAATTACTTCCAAACACATGGAAGTACTTAACTGTGGGTTTTCTTCCCTTCCAGACTTCATAGATTGTGGACAAGGTTCCTTTCCTTAGAGTGACTCTATTATGAATGTAACAAGCTGTGTTCATAGCTTCAGCCCAGAAGTACAGTGGTAACTCTTTAGCATGGATTATAGCTCTTGCTGATTCTTGGATAGTTCTGTTCTTCCTCTCAACAATCCCATTCTGTTGAGGTGTGATAGGTGAAGAGTATTCATGATTGATTCCTTCTGAAGAACAAAAATCTAAGAATTTTTTATTCTCAAACTCCTTTCCATGGTCACTTCTTATCCTGACCACACAGCTTGCTTTTTCTCTTTGTATTCTTTGGCACAAATCTTTGAATACATCAAATACATCAGACTTTTCTTTGATAAAATTTATCCATGTATACCTTGAAAAGTCATCAACCACCACATAGGCATACTTCTTACCACCAAGGCTCTCAATCTGCATAGATCCCATAAGATCCATATGCAATAATTCCAAAACTTTGGAAGTTATCAGATGTTGGAGCTTTGGATGGGACATCTTGGTTTGCTTGCCTATTTGACATTCACCACATATTTTGCCATCATTAATCTTCAGTTTAGGAATACCTCTCACAGCTTCCATAGATATGATTTTCTTTATACCTCTGAAATGAAGATGACCCAGTCTTTGGTGCCATAGTTTCACTTCTTCTTCTCTGGCTAAAAAGCAAGTTGAAGTGAGACTGAGATCTTGAGGTTCCCACATATAACAGTTGTCTTTAGATCTGGCTCCTCTCATGACAACCTCCTGTTCTTTATTAGACACTATGCATTCAGTTTTGGTAAAGTTTACACTGTAACCTTAATCACATAATTGACTTATGCTGATCAAGTTAGCAGTCAATCCTTTTACCAGCAGCACATCATCTAGTCTTGGTACATCTGGATAGTCCAAAGTCCCAACTCCCTTGATTTCTCCCTTAGCTCCATCTCCAAAGGTTACATATTTGGATGAATATGACTTTAAGTCTACTAGCAGATTCTTCAATCCAGTCATGTGCCTTGAACATCCACTGTCAAAGTACCAGTCTTCTTTAGCTGACACTCTTAGAGATGTATGAGCTATATATGCAACACCTTTCTTTGACCATTTGTATTGAGGTTTCCTTTGATGCCTCTGCCCTGTGTAGTGTCTATTAGTAGAGCTCCAAGGTTGTTTGTTGAACTTGTTCTTGGGCATGTAGCTTTGATCAACATGAAGACTAGCTTTAGGTACCCATACTTTCTTGATGACCTCTGTCTTCTGCTTAGGGGGTTGCTGATATCTTTGATGTTGATGTCTATGCATCACTTTCTTGGTAACCTCTATCTTCTGCTTAGGGGATTGCTGATACATCTGATTTGGATATCCATGCAACTTGTAGCAATGAGGTTTGATGTGTCCAAACCTTCCACAATGATGACATCTCCATCTTTGATACTTCTTCTTCATTATGTTCTTTTCATGATGTTGAGACATCTGTTGGAACATTATGTTTGACTTTGTGTTCTTTTCATGATGTTGAAGCATCTGTTGGGACATCTTGTTTGACTTTATGGAATTTGAAGTAGTCTTGCTGGTGCTAGCCTCAACCTTATGTACTTTGTTAAATCCCAGTCCAGTTATATCCCCTGAATGCTTATTGTTGTTGAGAATAACATCCAGTGTGTTTGAGCTATTGTTCAACATTCTAACAGATTTGGACATATGCTCCAACTTGGAGTTTAGAAGGCTTACTTCACTTTTCAAAGTGTCAATGATCTCTAGATCACTGGTTTTTTGATCCTTTAGTGCCTCAATCTGCTTCTTCTGCTTTATATTCTCCATGCATATTTCAGTGCCCCTTTTAACCAGTTCTCTATATAATTGTTCAAGCTCTTCAAAAGTAAGTTCCTCATCACTGGATCCACTTTCAGATTCATATAATCCAGCTAGAGCAGTGATATGCTTTGCTGATTCTTCTTCTGAATCACATCCTGAGTCTTCATCAGACCAGGTTACAGAGAAACCTTTCTTCTGCCTTTTTAAATAGGTAGGGTATTCATTTCTGATGTGTCCATATCCTTCACATCCATGACATTTAATCCATTTTTCTTGATTGGTCTTTTCATCATAATTTAACCTTCTATTAGCATCATAAGGTCTTTTATTCTCAGAAGAGTTTGAGTATCTTCCACTTGGTCTGGACTTGTCATCTATCTTTCTGAGAATCTTTTTGAATTGTCTTCCAAGCATAGCAATGGTTTCTGATAAATTTTCTTCAGGTTCTTCTTCATTATTTTCTTCTTCTTTATCAGTATTTGACACCAAGGCTATGCTTTTGTTCTTCTTTACAATTGTGTCATTCATTCCCATCTCAAATGTTTGAAGGGAACCAATGAGCTCTTCAACCTTCATTGTGCATATATCTTGAGCTTCTTCTATTGCTGTGACCTTCATATCAAATCTTTTTGGCAAAGATCTGAGAATCTTTCTTACAAGCTTCTCATCAGTCATCTTTTCTCCCAAAGCACCAGAAGTATTGGCTATTTCTAAGATGTTCATGTAGAACTCATGAATTGTCTCATCTTCCTTCATTCTCAAGTTTTCAAACTTGGTGGTGAGAAGTTGAAGTCTTGACATCTTCACCTTTGATGTTCCTTCATGAGTTGTTTTGAAAGTGTCCCAAACATCTTTGGCCAGCTCACAGTGATGAACAAGTCTGAATATATTTCTATCAATGCCATTGAATAAAGCATTTAAGGCATTGGAATTGCCAAGTGCTGAATCTTCTTCCTCCTTGCTCCATTCTTCTTCAGGTTTCAACACTTTTGCTCCATCTTTGTTGTCTTGGACAGGGTGTTCCCATCCTTTGTTGACAGCTTTCCAGGCCCTATTGTCAAGTGATCTTAAGAATGCTACCATTCTTGGCTTCCAGTAGTCATAATTAGATCCATCCAATATAGGTGGTCTATTTACTGATCCTACATCTCTGTCCATGTTTCCAGAATTTGCAGTCCCTAGATCTCACCCAGTATAAACAGGCAGGGTGCCTGCTCTGATGCCAATTGAAATTCTGGGATCAGGTGTGTGATGTCGAATGAGATGTTTAAACACTTGAAGACTTGAACAAAACTTAAAGTGCAGGAAAATTAAACAACACAGGAAATTGTTAACCCAGTTCAGTGTATAACCACACTTACATCTGGGGGCTACCAAGCCAGGAAGGAAATCCAATATAAGTAATATTAATTCTAGACTTAAACCACTTAGTTTAATCTTTCACTTAATATCTACCCAAGGCAATTTCTACCTAAGACACAACTTAGATATGAGTACCAACTCACTCCCCCTCAATCACACAGTGATGTGTTTACAAGTTTAATAAAATTGAAGTCATACTTCAAACAAAACAGCTTGATCTTACTTCACAGTTTCAATCAAGACACAAGTACACTTTTGCTTAAAAGCTCATAAAGTGATACACATTAACAACCTGCTATTATAACATAGACACCCTATTTAGTCTTCTTAAATTCGTACTCTATTCTGAGAGTTCCTGTTGCTTAAATAGGTGTTTGGATTTTGGGCTTTCTGTAGGTTTATCCAATTCTGATACGCATGCTGCCATCACCTTGAATTAGGGTTTGCTACTTCCTTGATTCTAGGTGATTCAGTTCTTCTGATTATACTGAAGTCATATAACAAATCTCCCTACAGATGTGCCTTCTTCTATTTTATCCATCCATAATTAATTTCAGATAACTTCCCTGAATTTACTCAGTTCTGTTAATCATTAATTAATTCTGGTAGCAGGTTTGAGATGTCACAACATCTGGTGTGACATCCTGCAAACTGAACTTACTTCATTTACTGATACAATGTCACAACATCTGGTGTGACATCCTGTAAACTGAACTTACTTCATTAACTGATACAATGTCACAACATCTGGTGTGACATCCTGAATTAAGTTCATTTACTTATACTCTGTTTGATACTGTCACAACATCTGATGTGACATCCTGAACTAAATTCAACACTTCTTGTTGGTCAAAAATTCTGCCAATTCTAAACATCTACAGTAGCTATCTGTCATGGTCAGTTATATCAGAAATGGATGAAGAAAGCCTTCGATCAAAAAGTTAGACCTCGGGAATATCAAGTGGGAGAGCTTGTACTGAAAAGGATCCTTCCTCCTCATACATACCACAGGGGCAAGTGGACACCAAACTATGAAGGTCCCTACGTGATAACTAAGGTTTTCTTAGGCGGAACACTGATGCTCACAACCATGGACGGTGAAGATTTCCCATCTCTTGTGAATTCAGATGCAGTTAAAAAATACTTCGCATAAAAGACCCGCTGGACATAAAAACAGAATGTAAGTCCAGGAAAAAATAGGGCATCTCGGCGAGTTAAAAACAAAATAAAAGACTCGGGCAAAAATAAGGGAAAATTTGAAAAAATGTACACCCTCTGAGTTGAAAAGCCACATCGAACAGCTCAGGCAAAAAAGGGTATCCTGGTGGATTGAAAACCCGAAAGGGCGATCCACGCAAAATCAGGGAATAAGCGAACAACTGCATTCTGAATTTGTCTGTATCACTCACATAACATGATAAGCTTCGAAAGGACAAATCATCAGTCAGAATCAACTTTCTTCAGAAAGCAAGATAAGAAAAACGTTCAAGTCATACAGGTCATAGCAAAGAAATATTGAAGCATCAACTTCAGCATTGCCAAATAGAATAGAACTTTTATTTTCTCAATTTTTGCAGCAACCTCCTAATTTAAGGGATTAGCTTCCTCACTGTACTCGCATATTTAGGGCACATAAATCAATAAAGTCAAATATTCATTCACACTTTATTTTGTACCTTTTTTTATATTTGCAAAATGTCCAAAGTTAGTAATAAAACATTTTCATGAAGACATATAAGCCATTTTCAATAAATGCTTGCAGGAAATGTGCGCTCTTAAACGAACCTAACTCCTATGACGGAATCCGGTTGAGGATACCTCAGGGAACTTGTGCGTTTCTTTTGTTTGACAGGTTACAGGTACTCAAGGCGGACAACCTTTCACAGCATGGGGCATATCAGGCACTATATCCCCAGCCAAGCCGACAGTCACATCATCAGAAGGACTACTTGATGAAATTATTCCCCCATAGAGCTTTTTATCCCCTCAGAGTATCCCCCACAAAGTTGATCCTCCGACAGATTACTTCCCAAAAGTTCTCTCCTCCCCAAGCAGGATCTCCAAAGCAATGCCTAAATTACTTTTCCCCAGCGAGTTGCCAGATCTTTTCATCCCCCACATTGGATCCCCATAAAGTTCTTTCCCCAGAGTTCTCCAGAAAGGTCGTGCAATGATCCTTTCTCCCCACAGATCACCCAGTGATCCATTCTCCCAGCAGATTTCAGATCTCGGATCTCGTTTCTCTCAGTTGCATAATCATAGCATTCACATCATCCGTCCCAAAACAGAGCGTAGCATTCCGTCTAATACGGAGAATTACGGAAAAAATCAAACATTTGCATGATCATAAGCCAGGTTCGAGCCAGTCACCTGCGAATACCAAAATCACTCCTCCAGCAATACGCAAAAACTTATCCCCTGCAGATAAAAGCCAAAGTCTCCTTTTGCACTCTCAATACAAATACTTGTACATACTCATACAAAATCCTTTTCATACTCGTCTGTATCATACTTATACATAATTCTTTGATACTCGTCTGTATCTTATGCATCTCCCTAGCAGATCAACACTCGTCCGTGTTCCTTGTTCAAATAGTTGATACTCGTCCATATCATCACTCCTTAAACACGCGTCGTTGTTTGTTTCTTTCGATACGTGTCCGTATCATGGTCCTAAGGATACTCGTCCGTATCTTTAATCTATACACACTGTCGAAACACTTATACCATTTTATTTTTTAGGGCTTAAATACTCGTCCGTGTTTATCTATCCCCAGAGGTTGCCAACAAAACAACTTTCTATCCGACATTCGTCCTATGTCGCGATACTCCTCAACAGCCGTACCCTGTTAGGTGATCGTCATTCACATTTTGATGTTCGTACCTCATCATTCATCTAATGGCCGTCTCCATTGTTGATCTTTCTATCCGACATTCGTCCTATGTCGCGATAATCCTCAGTAGCCATACCCTTCTAGGTGATCGTCCTTCACCTTTTGAGTATTGTACCTCATCATTCATCCGATGGCCGTCCCCATCGTCGATCGTTTTTTCCGACATTCGTCCTATGTCGAGATAATCCCCAACAGAGCAGCCATCCCCTGCTAGGTAATCGTCCTTCACCTCTTGATGACCGTCCCTCATCATTTATTTTGATGATTGTCCCTCATCATGTTATCCGATGGCCATCCCCATCGTTGATCTTTCTATCCGACATTCGTCCTATGTCGTGATCTTTTCAGCAGCCGTCCCCTGCTCGGTGATCGTCCTTCACCTTTTTGATGACCGTCCCTCATCATTGTTTCATTTATCCTTTACCCGATGGCCATCCCCGTCGTGGTTTTCTTCTTTATCTTGATGATCGTCCTTCATCACTTTACCCGATGGCCATCCCTGTCGCAAATTCTTTATTCCCCAGTATGATGGTCGTCCTCGTCAGTGTGTTTCTCATCGTTTTTATCCCCAACAGTTGTCCTCTGCTCGATGGTCGTCCTCCGTCGCTATCATTTGATATTCAGTCTATATTGTCTATTACAATTTATATCCCTTTTCTTCTTATAATAAAGAGTGCAAATTTTGGACTGTCTTGGTATTAGACCACAAGTTATCTTATCTGTCTGTTAAGCCAGACGCTTACATCCTACACAGCTAACTCATGCTTGAATAGGGGCAGCTGTAAACACCCCAAATTTTCCCTCTCTTTTTTCTCACACCTTGGCTTGCGATCATTCTTATTGCATTGCATAAGCATACCATCTCACACCGTATAGTTATTTCACTACATAAGTTGCATAACTAGGGTTTGTGATCAAATGAAACTTCGTAGTGGTTTGAGCTATCTCAGAGGCCATGAAGCATTCCAAGAGGGTCCATGAGTGTTCTATGATCATATTATACCTCCAAGTTTGCTTTAAAGTCACAAAATCTCATAGCATTGCACAGCTACCCAGGCAGGCTTAGGGTTTCCTACACAGATGACCAGAAATTAGGGTTTTGGGTTTGAGGACCTTACACTTAATTTTTTTGGCCATTATTAATTCTATTGGTCTATATATGTTATAAGGAGCATGTGTATCAAATTTGAAGCAAAAATTCATTGTGGAAGTCATCTGATCAAATGGTAACATGTTGTGCAAGAAAAGTTAGAATCAGGGCATCTGAGGCCTCCATCAAGGGTACCAAAGGGTCATCTTCATCAATTTGAGGTCCTATGATCTTTATTTGATCTTGGGAATGGTTAGAAGTTCACAAGATTGGAGAATTTTGAGCCATTTGCAAAGTTGCCATTTTTGGACATGACTTGTAATGTAAACTTTCTATTTTGGGAAAGATTTTCAACCTCCTCTTTCTTGACCAAAAAGGTTTCAAATGAATTTTATTCAAACATGAAAGTTGTAGATTGGATCTTCCCATTTTCAAAAGGTACAAGAACTCCTCTTGATTCATCATAGAACTCAAGATATGAAAAATCTTGTACACAACTTCATGTCAAAGAGGGAAATATGCAAAAGTGAATTTCAGGCCTCTACATGACTTCTGATCCACTCAAATACATCATGGCATGATCAAACAACATCTCAAAGTCAGAATTGAGCCTTGAACCAAAGGATTTCATGATTTGTTTCTCAAGAAATCACAAAGTTGCAAAATTGCAAAACCTATGCAAACTCTTGATCCAAGCCATACAGCTCACAACATTTGATCCTAAGGTCCTCCTTGAAGCCAGCTGAGGCAGCTCAAGCCCTCAAATCAGCTCTGCCATGGCCCATACCCTAAGTACACAACTTTTGACTTTTCGGCCAATTGAGCCATGCCATTCCCACAGTGGATATCTACTCCTCTGACTCGTTCCAATTGTTTATGCATTGCCTAAAGATCATAAAACACAACACACAAGAGCTCAGAACGGACACATACTCAGATTGCATAAAAATTCCCAAAAACTTCCTCTCTTCGATTCTCCCAATCTAGCCATCAAACTTCAAAAATTTCTTCACCAATCAACCACACATCACCCATAGAACAAATCCCACCCCTCACAATGGCCTGAAACACAACACACAAGAACCTCATTTTCTGCCATATCAGAACTGAACCTCTCAAAATAGCCAGTTTAAACTCTTTCCAAGCATCACATTAGCTCCAAGAGGTTCAGTGGAGTTGGTTTGCACCAAGGAAAGGCTCATAAAGCTCCTATTCAAAGGTCTTCAGTTCAGGTAGCCTCCAAGAACATTTTTTCCAGAACTTCATTTTCTTGTTATAAATTGAATATACATGTTATCCTGATCATCATGATATGTTTAGAATTGAAAATGAGTGAAAAATGAGTATGTTATGATGTTCTGAAATTTTGCCCGTGTTTGATGTTTGCTTCGATTCCCATGATTCTTGTGATATAAATGTTGTTTGATGATTGATTCGTGTTCCATGATGTTAGAGGATTATTTATGGGCAATATTTATGAGTTTTAGTGGCCTGTAGAAGAAGATAGGGTTTGGGGTTGGCCGGAGAAGATGACCGGAGAACTGTTCCGGTCATCTGAGAGTAATTAGGGTAAGGGTGCCCAGATTGAACGTGAGCCCTTAGATCCTGATTAGGTTAGTGAGTGGACGGCCCAGATTTGTCATTAACCCTAATTATGTTTAATTAAATTAAAACCTAATTAATTAAATCAGAGTGAATACTGGCACTTGGATCACGCGCGTATCATAAGTTTGAACATGGACCCTTGGATTCTCATACCCTTAGTCACACTGACTTCCCTTCACATCCCTTGATCTCATCAACTTTGCATCCTGGCCATCCATTGTGATTACTTTGCATTTTTATTTTATTTATTTCATTTTGTTTTCCTTTATTTATTTAAAATAGCAAATCATTTTCTAAAATCATGATCTTTTGCATTTTATCTTCAAATATTTTTCAAAAACCAAAAACATTTTTATTTTTAATTTTTGAATTGAAAAGATATTTTTAAATCATTTAATTGTGTTATTTAATTAATTAATTAATTTTAATTAATTAAAAATACTTTTAGGGATTTAAAAATCACAAAAACAATTCATGAAGCATCCATAAATATTTAGAACAATTTACAAACTCATCTTACAAATTTCTTTTAGGGTTTGATAATGTTTTGACAATTAACCATGAATTAGGGTTTCCAAATTTCCTATTTTTCTAACCCTAAATTCAAAAATCCATTTTTGATCAACCAAGATGAGTTTGCACATGGTTCTTTTTGAATTCTTTCATACTTTGCATGTAGTATCTAGGACATTTAACTCATATTTTTGCATTGCATTTTCCATTTGTTTGACAATTTTCATGAAGAAGTACCCAAAACCCTAGCCTAACTTAGAAAAACCATAACTTGACTTTGGTATAGCTTCTGAACTCCATCTTTGGGGAGTGATCTTATGTGTGTTTAGGGTTAATTTGGTTGCATTTTCAATTTTTTATCATGTCTTATCCTTCTGTTGTGGACATGTGCATCTCATACTTTCTTAAAACCCTGATTTTCTATGTTCATTTGCATTCATCTTTGCATACCTTCACCATATGAACTTGTTATGACATCTCATGCATTTGTATGTCATCTTAGATACCTTAGGACATGTATGAACATTGATTGATCATTGTTACATCCATTTGGTATGTTTTGCATTCATTACTTCTTATGTTTATTCATGTGATTTCAAGCTTCTAACATGCTTTCCTTTGCATCTCATCTCTTGTATGATCATGCATAAACATTGTACATGTCTTTGCATCATTTCATAACACATTTGCATTATGTTTTCACTTCTGATCTTGATCATTTCATCTTCATTTTCCTTATTTCCTTTTGTTTCACATCTTATGCATTCATACTAACCATTTCAAGGGCTTTAGGTAAGTTGTTTAAAATGTGGATTTGCCTTCACATCCAACCTCTTCTTATCTCTTTATTTGCATCTTTATTTTCTTTGAAGTGAGTTTGAATCACTTATGCTCTCTCTTGCTCCCTTTCTTTCTCTTAGGTTACTTAGCTTCTTCAGGAAGTAAGTAACATATTTTCCTTTCTCTTCTCTTTTCATCTGCTTCTTCTTCCTTGGTGGACATCTGAAGATCTTTCTCTAAGCCTAAAAAACAATAGGAATATCCAAGCATGATAACTTTAGGGTTGTACATAGTCTCCCCTAGTTTTTACCTTTGAGTCTCCTTGAGTCTCTGCTTCTCATCTCATAATCAAGGCTAAACAATTAAAGTTTTAAGACTCTGAATTAGGGTTATGTTTGTATCCTTATCTTAGGATGGAGTGTATAACTTTAATACTTAGTGTTAAACCTTTAAGTTGTTTACACCTTCTAATTAAAACACCTAATAATCATTAAGACTTAAGCTTGTAACTTGGGCCTTATATTAGGGTTACATCTCTGTCTGTTGGTTCAGAGGGACTAACCCTAGTGTTCAATGGACAAGTCCCCCTCAGGTTTAGTCTTACAAACATAAAATCCATTTCTTAATCCCATCTTTAATTAAAATCCACTTTAATAAAGGCTTGTTATATAATGATTTTAATCCCTAACCATGAATTAAGTTGAGGAGTCTTCCTCATCTTAAGTGTTCTCATCTATTATCCTTCTCTTAGGATGGTGTAATGAGTTCACTAATCCCTGACTAGAGATTAAACTCATTACTTAACACAAAACAAAATCCAAAAACACTTAATAATCACAAGTAGGTTAATGATCTTAATCGTACATCATTAGGATAATTAAGTTGAGATTTTCATCTCATTCTTAAGTAGATTCATTATCCCTAATCAGGGGTGATATAATGAGTTTACGACCCTTGATTAAGGCTTAAGCTCATTATCTTATGCAAAACACCAAAAACAATAAAAACTGAACACACAAAAACAAACAATAATCGTCTCCTCCGGGATTCTTTTCTCATCACACTCACTCTGAAAACGAGAACTCGCTTCTTCCGTCTAATGCAAGATATTTATCACTCGAGCCAGACGAGTCACACACTTGAGCATAGACAAGCAAGAAGTTCACACAAAAACACTAAGTCTCTTTGAGTCAAACTAAGGTGTTCTGACTTCCTCATTGCACGAGAGGATACATAGGCATAACTTAACGGTTATCGAACAAAAGTCTCTTTGTCCCCCCTCCTCTCCTCCTCCCAGTTCTCTTTCCTCAACCTCAGTTTTGAGCACTCACTTTCTTCTTGCATTGACACTCTGTACATCCTTTCTTCCCTAGCCTTTTATACACAGTTTAGCATATACACTATCCCCTTTTAAACACAATCATGTATGCGTGGATGCCGTCGAGTACGACGAACAATCTGGGTGCTAATACCTTCCCAGGTCGTAACCTACCCCCTTACTCAGTCTCTTTGGTTCCCAACCATCTTATCCATATCTTTCTAGGTTTATGCAGCATTACCTTTCCTTCGGGATAAAAATGCCTAGCTGGCGACTCTATTCAACCTCAACCTTCAACATCGCCCTGGGATGAAAATCCGGGGAGCGACAATCCTATGTCGTGATATTTTCAGCAGCTGTCCCCTGCTCCGTGATCGTCCTTCACCTTTTGATAACCGTCCCTTATCATTATTTCATCAGTTTATCCGATGGTCGTCCCCGTCAGAGCATCTCTCACCTTTTAATCCCCCAGCAGTCGTCTTCTGCTCGATGGTCGTCCTCCATCGCTATCATTTGATGTTCATTCCACATCGTCTTATTTTGTGAATAATAATTTATATCCCTTTTCTTCTTATAACAAAGAGCTCAAATTTTGGACTATCCTGGTATTCAACCACAAGTTATCTTGTTCGTCTATTAAGCCTGGCGCTTACATTCTGCACAGCTAACTCATGCTTGAATAGGGGCAGCTGTAAACACCCCAAATTTTCCCTCTCACTTTCTTATGCCTTGGCTTATGATCACACATATTTCATAGCATATCATTACATATTGCATTGCATATTCACCTTTAATATCTCATTGCATCTCTACACAGCTAGGGTTTGTGATCAGATGAATCTTGAAGAGAGTATGAGGTATCTCAAAAGCCATGAAGCATGAAAAGAAGGTCCTTGAGTGTTCTAAGGTCATATTGTACCCCCAAGGGTTCTTGAAAGTAAAAAAATCACAAGAGATTGCAGAGCCACCCAGGCAGGCTCAGGGCTCCTACACAGATGACCTGAAATTAGGGTTTTGGGTTTGAGGCCCTTACAACCAAATTTTTTTGTCATTTTTGATTCCATTAGTCTTTATATGATATAGGGAGCTTGTGTATAAAGTTTGATCCAAACATTCACTGAGGAAGTCATCTGATCAAGCTGTGACTTGTTGTGCAAGAAAAGTCAGGATTAGGGCATCTGAGGCCTCCAACAAGGGTCCCAAAGGGTCATCATCATCAATTTGAGGTCCTATGACCTTTATGTGGTCTTAGGAATGTTTTAAAGGTCACAAGATTGAAGAATTTTGAGCCATTGCAAAAGTTGCCATTTTTGGACATGACTTGTAATGAAAATTTTCCATTTTGGGAAAGGGTTTCAACCTCTTCTTTCTTGATCAAAAAGGTTTCAAATGGATTTTCTTCAAACATGAAAGTTGTAGATTGGATCTTCCCATTTTCAAAAAGTACAAGAACTCCCCTTGATTCATCCTAGAACTCAAGATATGGTAAGTCAAAGTTGGGAAAAATCTTGTAATTTTCAAGTTCATGTCAAAGAGGGAAATGTGCAAAAGTGAATTGCAGGCCTCTACATGACTTCTAATCCACTCAAATACATCATGGCATGATCAAACAACATCTCAAAGTCAGAATTGAGCGTTGAACCAAAGAATTCCATGACTTGTTACTCAAGAAATCACAAAGTTGCAAAATTGCAAAACCTATGCAAACTCTTGATCCAAGCCATACAACTAATAACATTTGATCCTAGGGTGCCCCTTGAAGCCAGCTGAGGCAGCTCAAGCCCTCAAATCAGCTCTGCCATGGCCCATACCTCAAGTACACAACTTTTGACTTTTTGGCCAATTGAGCCATGCCATTCCCACAGTGGTATCTACTCTTCTGACTCATTCCAACTATTTATGCATTGCCTAAAGATCATAAAACACAACACACAATCAACCACACATCACCCATAGAACAAATCCCAACCCTCACAATGGCCTGAAACACAACACACAAGAACCTCATTTTCTGCCATATCAGAACTGAACCCCTCAAACTATCCACTCTGAAAGCATTTCAAGCATTCCGTTAGCCTCAGGAGGTTCAAAGGAGGCCATTTGCACAAAAGGGAGGCTCTGAAAGCCCACTTTCGAAGGTCTCCAGCTCAGGTATAGCTCAAGAACTTTTT
Organism: Lathyrus aphaca; assembly: GCA_963966055.1. Lineage (NCBI taxonomy): Eukaryota > Viridiplantae > Streptophyta > Magnoliopsida > Fabales > Fabaceae > Lathyrus > Lathyrus aphaca. The sequence continues at coordinate 266,218,729 of OZ014523.1, read as the reverse complement.
TTCTCAAAACTTCATTTTCTTGTTACAAAATGAATCTTCATGTTGCACTAATCATCTAGATGTGTTTAGAATTGAAAATGAGCAAGAAATGACCATTTCATGTTGTTTTGAAAGTTTTTCCCGTGTTTTGATTTTTGCTTTGATTTTCTTGATTCATGTGTTATAAATGTTGTTTGATTGTTGATTTATGTTCCATGAAGTGTGGGGAGTGTTTCTGGGCAAGTTAGAGGTCTAGGGATGGCTTGGGGAAGAAGATAGGGTTTTGGGTTGGCCGAAGAAGATGACCGGAGCACTGTTCCGGTCATCTGAAAGTGATTGGGGTTAGGGTGCCCAGATTGAACATGAGCCCTTAGATCCTGATTAGGTTAGGGAGTGGACGATTCAGATTAGTCATTAACCCTAATTTTAATTAATTAAAATAAAACCTAATTAATTAAATCAGATTGAATGATGGCCCTTGGATTGTGCGCGTTTTATAATTTTAAACATTGACCCTTGGATTCTCATACCTTCAGTCAAGCTGACTCACAATCTCAACCCTTGATCTGGCTTCCACGCAATCAGAGCCCTCCCTTTCAATTACTTTTCATTTTTATTTTATTATTTTCATTTTTGTTTCCTTTAATTATTTAAAATAGCAAAACACTTTTAAAAATTCAAAGTTTTTTACACTTTCATTCTAATTAATATTAAAAATCCAAAAACATTTTATTTTTATTTTCTCATTAAAAAATTATTTTTAAATCATTTAATTGTATTATTTAATTAATTAATTCATTTTAATTAATTAAAAATAATTTTAGGTATTTAAAAATCACCAAAAAAATCAGAGAGCCTCTTTTAACATTAAGAACAATTTACAAACTCATTTCACAAATTTATTTTAGGGTTTGATCATGTTTTGACAATTAAACTTGAATTAGGGTTTTAAAAATCCCTTTTTTCATAACCCTAATTCAAAAATTCATTTCTGCCTAACCAAAATGAGTTTGTACTTGGTTCTTTTTGCTTTCTTTTACATGTTGCATCTAGTATCTAGGACATTTAAATCATATTTTTGCATTGCATTTTCAATTTGTTTTGACTTTTTTCTTTGCAAAAGGTCCAAAAACCTAGCCAAACTTAGGAAAACCATAACTTGACTTTGGTTTAGCTTTAGACCTCCACCTTTGGAGGGTGTTCTTATGTAGGTTTAAGGTTTGTTTAGATGCAATTTCAAACTTTTATCATGTGATTTGCTTCTTATTTTGATTATGGACTTTGTGTATGTATATACTAACTTTTCAGGTGCATATGGTAAGTTAATTAGGATGTGGATGTGCATCCACATCCAATCTCTTCTCACCCTCTTATTTATTTGTGTTTGAAGTGACTTTGATTCACTTGTGTTTGTTTCTCTCCCACTCCTAGGTTACTTAAATTCTTCAGGAAGTAAGTAACCTATCTTTCTCTCTCTTTCTCTCTCTTTCTCTTTCATCCGCTTCTTCCTTGGTGGCCATCTGAAGACTTCTCTTTGAGCCTCATAAACCATAGGAGCATCCAAGCATGATAACTTTAGGGTTGTGAATAGTCCCCCTTAGTCTTTACCTTTTGAGTCTCCTTGAGTTTCTGCTTCTCATCTCAATAACAAAGGCTAAACAGTTAAAGTTTTAGGGCTCTGTATTAGGGTTATTCCTGTATCCTTATCTTTGGATGGAGTGTATAACTTTAATACTTAGTGTTAAACCTTTAAGTTGTTTTCACCTCTTAATCAAAACACCTAATAAATATCAAGACTTAAGCTTGTAACTTAAGCCTTATATTAGGGTTACAGCTCTGCCTCTAGGTCAGAGGGACTAACCCTAGTGTTTAATAGACAAGTCCCCCTCAGGTTTAGTCTTACAAACATAAATTTCACTTCTTAATCTAACCTCTAATCAAAATGCACTTTAATAAAGGTTTTTAATATAATGATTTTAATCCCTTACCATGGATTAAGTTGAAGTATCTTCCTCATCTTAAGTATCCTCATCTATCATCCTTCTCTTAGGATGGTGTAATGAGTTCACTAATCCCTGATTAGTGATTAAACTCATTACTTAACATAAAACAAAAATCCAAAAACACTTAATAATTACAAGTAGGTTAATGATCTTAATCCTGTATTGTTAGGGTAATCCAGTTGAGATATCCATTTCATACTTAAGTATACTTATTATCCCTAATCAGGGATGATATAATGAGTTTGTAAACCCTCGATTAAGGCTTAAGCTCATTATCCTATGCAAAACACCAAAAACAATAAAAAACTGAAAAACAAATAAACAAACAATAAACGTCTCCTCCGGGATTCTTTTCTCATTACACTCACTCTGAAAACGAGAACTCGCTTCTTCCGTCTAATATAAGACAATTAGCACTCGAGCCAGACGAGTCATACACTTGAGCATAGATAAGCAAGAAGTTCACCCCAAAACATCCAAGTCTCTTTGAGTTGAACTACAATGTTCTAACTTCCTCATTGCACGGAGGATACGTAGGCATAACTTACCGGTTATCGAACAAAAGTTCCCAGGTCTCCCCCTCTCCTCTTTCTAGCTTTCTTTTCTTAGCCTCAACTTTGAGCTCACATTCTTTTTATACCATCACCTTGTACATCCATCTTTGTTATACACTGTTAGCACATACACTTTCCCCCCTTTTCTAAACACAGTCAAGTAAGCGTGGATCCCGTCGAGTACGACAAACGATCTGGGGTCTAATACCTTCCCAGTTCGTAACCAACCCCCTTACCCAGTCTCTTTGGTTCGCAATCGTCTTATCCATATCTTTCTAGGTTTATGCAGCATTACCATTCCTTCGGGATAAAAATACGTAACTGGCGACTTTATTCAACCTCAACCTTCAACATCGTCGACACCAGTTCGTGTTTGCACTAGGATGAGAATTCGGGGAGCGACACAAAGGATTCCTTCTTTTTAAATCATCAACTCTTTAATAAACCAAACCTTGACTGTTGTCAAGTGGCTTTTACTTTTTCTTTTCTTTTCCTTTAAAATCAATGAATCTAATCACGTTGACCTTAATTCATAAAAATAAAAAGAATCAAACTCATTCAAGTTGTTTTGTTCCTTTGTGCACTTTTTGTTTATTTTCTTTTAAAGAGTGTTGATTACGAGTCATTATTCTTTAGTCGGGTGCAAGTCTCTCAATCCCCATGGTTGTAGTTTGATGTAATTGAGTCTCTTGTCATTTGTGGGGGTTTAGTGGCATACTCGTTGATTTTATTCGAGTTGGCGCCCTCCCCATAATGATGTATAAGTCCATGCCTTCATTCTCAAGGTAGTTTGTTTGGCCATACACTTGAAGATAACAAATTCTCTTCACTTAATAAAATTAATTACAACCCACCCTTTTCACTATTTGTACCACGAACTACAGGGTTTTGATCTTGCATTGCACTTTGTGGGTACGTAGGCATGAGGTGGTAAATCTCCCCAAACACAAAAATATTAAAAAAAACAATTCTTTCCTCATCCCTCCACTCTTATTTAACAAACCTTTTTCAAACCAAAAGCAGTAAATTTTTCAAAGGGCTCCCGTGGAGTACCACGGACATTTTGGGTGCGTAAAACCTTCCCATTGTGTAACCTATCCCCTTACCCATTCTCTGTTGTGTTTCTTTAGATTTTATTGCTTTTAGATTCATTAGGATTTATTCGCTCTTTTTTCCATTTCCTTTTGGAATAAAATAAAAGCGCGGTGGCGACTCTGTTTACTATGAGTTAAGTTAACCAATAGCTTACACTCATGATTTTACCGCTACAACAAAGTGGCGACTCGATTGGGGATTACTATCTAAGTAGATTCGACCTAATTTGATTTATTTACTGCTTTGGTTTGATTTGTTTGTTACTTGTTTTTTTTGTTTCGGATTTGGTGATCCTCTGTGAGTGAGATAGATTCTAACCCGGATCTTAGTTGAACTTATGATAGGACGACGATATTCAAAACGATAAGCTATGGAGTAGTCCAAAGATATATCAATTTGATAATCTCCACTCGGTTAGGCTCTCTTGGATTATCAATGTCATGATGAGTAATCATACGTGGCATTATTTTCCGACCTTGAGCTGATCATACTAAGGACCGTAGAACCCTTAACCCATCCAAGCCAATTTAGGAACGTAGTGCGGAAACCATCCGGGTGTAAACCTAAGGTGGTTGTCACGCGATACTACACTCGGACGAGGTCTATTTTAAGAATGCTATCGGTTGGGGAGTAATCCAACATACCGATAATATTCTAAAGACGACTGTTAACTCTGGGCACCTTTGTTAGCACCCTTTTGGTTTTTTGCAGGTACAATGAAGACAAAACATTAGTACTTACCTGTGTAGGTTGGTGTTCTGTTACCTTGACTTCATGCTCGTGACTCGGAACCCAAACCCGTGTGCTTTGTGTGATCTTGTTTGTGGTTGTTGCATACATGCACTCATGCATTCATGAGCATTGTTTTTGAGATTTCAAGGGACTCATAAGGAACTATTGAAAAATTTCAGATGTCTATGGTTATGAATTTTGAAAGGAGAAACACAAAGAAGAACAACTTCAAGAATCCTAATCTAGTAGAGCTGATAAAGCCAAGAGCATTGGTGGTTGACACCCAGGAGTTCCAGAAATGTTATGGAAAGCTCTTGTTTATCTTGGATACCGATGTACCACAGGGGATTCTCCCTACCTTAGCTCAGTTTTATGATCCGTTGCATCATTGTTTCACCTTTCCTGGTTATCAGCTTGTGCCGACCTTGGAGGAGTACTCTCATTGGATGGGTTTACCTATTTTGGACAAGGAATTTCTTTTCAGTGGTTTAGAGAAGGAGCTTATGACCAAAGTCATCGCCAAAGCCATTTTTCTCAAGGAGTCCGGTCTTAATGGAAAGTTTCTTCCAAAAGGGAGTGTCTGTGGTATTAATGCCAAGTTCTTAATGGGGAAAGCTTCTACTTCTCTTACTTTGGGTCATAAGGATGCATTTGAGGCTATTCTTTCTTTGCTCTTTTATGGGATTGTCTTGTTTCCTAACTTAGATGGTATTGTGGACGAGAATACCATTCAGATTTTCTTGAAGAGGAATCCGGTACCTACTTTTCTTGGAGACATGTATCATGCCTTTCATTATAGGACCTCTAAAGGTAATGGAGAGATTATGTATTATGTGCCTCTTCTCTATAGGTGGTTTATTTCGCACCTACCAAAGTCCGACGTCTTCAAGGATAATAGAGAGAAGCGAAGATGGTCTCAAAGGATTATGTCTCTTTCTCATAAGGATATGACTTGGTATTATTCCTATTATGATACTAGAGTGCTTATTGACAGGTGTGGAGAATTTCCTAACGTACCTCTTCTTGGTACACGTGGGGGAATTAGTTACAACCCTATTCTTGCTAGGTGAAAGTTGGGATATCGTTTGAAGGACATACCAAACAACATTTTCTTATCCAGTTTCTTCTTTCTTAATGGTGCAGATCATGTAGAAATGAAGAAAAGGATTGCTCATTCTTGGCATGCGGTTCATCGGAAAGAGAAGGGTCAATTGGGAAGACAACGCCTTACTCCCTCCGAGTGTTACATCCAGTGGGTTCGATCTAGGACTTCCAAGCTCAAGATGCCTTATCCACACGAGGAGCCTTTGTTTCCTATACTACCATTGTCTTATTTTCTTCCTCCCATTGATGAGAAGCTTGCTCTTCAAGAAGAGTTGGACAAGATGAAGAAAGAAAAAGAAGAATGGTTACTTGAGAAGGCGACGATGCAAGAACAACTGAAGGAGAAGGATGATCTCATTGAGTTACTTGAGCGGCGTGTTAAGAAGAGGCCAAGAGAGGATTTATTTTCCTCTAATACTCAATCTACTATTCCTCCTACATCCGGTGCTTGGAAGACCATCTTTGATCAGTTGGTGAAGGATAAGGAAGACATGGAGAATCGGTACAAGAAAGAGATTAAGTGGATTCACGTGAAGTACCAGCTGGGATTTGGGTCTTCTTCAGATGTGATCTCCTAGGCCTAGTTTAACTTTTCTCTCATGTATTAGGATTGCTGAGGATTGTACTTCACTTGTAATCCTTACTTTGATTTTAATGAGAATGAGTTTTTAAGTACTCCAAAAAAGTGTTTCTTTATAAATATTGCATTTTATCTTATAGTCCTTTGAAATATTTTCATTTGCATACACATACCATGCATCATACCCGCATTTGTCTTGCTTTTTGAGTGTTCTCCAGGGATCTTATGTTATTTCTTGGTCTTCATTCAGTTCTCCTGTCGAGCTGACTCACAAGGTTGATACTCGAGCTAATCGGAAGAAGATGTCAGAAGCCATACAACAAGAGAATTGCAAGCTGCGCGAGGAAGTTGCTTACCTGAAGGATAGCTTGGAAAGAGTTACTTCCATGATGAAAGCTTTATGGCTGCTCATAATCAACCACCCCATCCTCCTAATTCTCCTGTTCAGAATACAGTTATCTCTGAGATTGTCACTGCTTCGATCCCTTCTGAAGTTGTCCTTTCTCCTTGTTACCGCATGCCTCCTGGTAAACCGTGGGGTATGCCGGCTAATTTCACTCCTGCTGGTTATCATCCTCATCCTCCTGAGACTGCTGCATTTGCTACTCTTCAGCCAGTGATGACTACTGCACCACCTGTGATGCATACTACTCCGCACCATGGTGAAGTGATTTACCATGCTGAGCCTAGTGAAGGCACTGGTGTAACCGAAAGACTTGATGATTTTCAAGGCCGTTCTTTTGAGTTACAGAGAGAGATGAGAGCCTTGAAGCACAAAGATTTGTTTGGTAAAGATGCTTCTGATCTCTGTTTGGTTCCAAACGTCAAGGTTCCGTACAAGTTCAGGTTGCCTGAGTTCGAAAGTATAAAGGCAACACTTGTCCTCTGAGTCATCTGACCATGTATTCTAGGAAGATGTCTGCTCAGACAGATAATGATCAATTGCTGATTCATTATTTCTAGGATAGTCTGACTGGTGCAGCCATGAGATGTTACATGAGCTTAGATAACAGCCAAATCCATACTTTCAATGATTTGGGAGAGGATTTTGTTAGGCAATACAAGTATAATGTTGACATGGCACCAGATAGAGATCAACTCCGCGCTATATCCCAGAAGGACAAAGAAACTTTCAAAGAATATGTGCAGAGATGACGCGAGCTAGCAGCTCAGATTGTTCCTCCTATGGAAGAGAAAGAGATGAAGAAGATCTTTTTGAAGACTTTAGGTTATTTATATTATGAGAAGATGATGGCAAGTGCTCCTTCTGATTTCATTGAAATGGTGAGTATGGGGATGTGTTTCGAAGAAGGTGTCTGTGAGGGACAGTTGAACAAAGAAAGCAGTGTTGGCTCGAGCTCCAAGAGGTTCGGTTTAGGTAAGAAGAAAGAAGGTGAGACTAATGCCGTGTCTCGTGAAAGTTACAGAAGATCTCATGGTCATGATAATCCTCATCAACAATATGTAGATTCTGTAACTCCAATGATTAATGTGACTCCAACTGTGCCAGTAGCTCCAAAATACCAGTCTCGTTATCAACAACCTTCTGTGCAACAAAGTGGAAATCATCAGGGTCATGTTAAGCCGAATTTTGATCCCATTCCGATGTTGTATGAAAATTTTCTTCCATCTCTGATTGCAAAGAATCTTGTGCAAACACGTTCTCAGCCTCTAGTTCCAGAATCTATTCCATGGTGGTATAAGCCAGAGGCTCACTGTGATTTTCATCAAGGTTCCCCGGGGCACGATGTTGAGAACTGTTATCATTGAAGTTTGAAGTGCAGAAATTGATAAGGAGCAATGTTCTGTCTTTCAATGATGTTAATCCAAATGTGAAGACAAATCTGCTTCTGTAGCATGGTAATATGTTTGTGAATATGGTTGATGGTTGTCCTGGTTTGTTCAAGATTTATGAGGTCCGCCATATTCGAAGGTCTTTGGTTGAGATGCATGCTTTCTTAAGTGAATATCATGATATTGATCATGATTATGCTGGATGTTGTATTTGTTCGCTGAACCCTCGTGGTTGTGTGATTGCTAAGAGAGACATTCAAAAGATGATAGATGATAAGTTGATTGAAGTGACAACGAAAAGAGATGAGTATGACAATGAAGTAAATGTTATTGTGCCTCAGTTAAATATTCCTGAGAAGGTTGTTCCTGAGAATGTGGTTATTTATTTTGATAGCCGCAAAAATGTTGTCACTCCTTTGGTGATCAATTTGCCTGGTCCAATGCCATATGAGTCTAATAAAGTTGTTCCCTACCAGTATAATGCTACGATGATAGAAAATGGTAAGGAAGTTCCTATTCCTTCTCCAAAGTCTGTGGCGAGCATTGCTGATGTGTCAAACGTTACTCGAAGTGGTAGAGTCTATGCTTCGGATCCTCCGAAGAGAGATGAAGATTCAAATGCAAGTAAGAAAATTGAGGATACTATTATACGGTCAGATTCCGGTTTGAAAGATAGTGAAGATGAGGTGTTGAAATTGATAAAGAAGAGTGAGTACAATGTTACTGAGTAGTTGTTGCATACTCCGTCGAAGATATCAATTTTATCACTCTTGATGTGCTCTGAGGCACATAGGCAGTCTTTGCAGAAGATTCTTGATCAAGCTTATGTTGATCACGATGTGATTGTTGATCATTTTGATAATATTGTGGCTAATATCACATTGTGCAACAATATGAGTTTCTGTGATGAGGACTTGCCTGAAGAAGGAAGGAACCATAACTTAGCTTTGCATATTTCAGTGAACTGTTAGGAAGATGCTTTGTCTAAGGTGTCGGTTGATACTGGGTCTTCTCTGAATGTGATGCCAAAATAGAATTTGTCAAGGCTTGCGTACCAAGGTGCTCCCGTGAGGCATAGTGGGATTATTGTGAAAGCTTTTGACGGATCGAAGAAGACTGTGATTGATGAAGTTGATCTTCCTATTCTGATGGACTATTTATATTCCAGATTACTTTTCAGGTAATGGATATACGTCCCGCTTACAGTTGTCTCCTTGGAAGATCCTGGATTCATGAGGCAGGAGCTGTGACATCTACTCTTCATCAAAAGCTGAAGTTTGTGAAAGATGGGAAATTAGTGACTATTGACGGTGAACAGGCGATGCTAGTGAGAAATTTGTCATCTTTATCCTATATTGATGCTGAAGAAGAGGTAGGAACTTCATTCCAGGCTCTTTCTGTTGTTGATAATGCTGTTAAGAAGAATGTTATGCCTATGTCTTCTCTCAAGGATGCTCTGCGCGTACTCGAAACTGGTCAATCTGACGGTGGGGGACGAGTTATTGATGTTGTTGACAACAAAGAAGGATTTGGTATTGGTTTTGCACCAGGTGTGGCTCTCAATGACCCAAAGACTATTCAGGAAGGATTCCGAAGTGCTGGGTTTATCAACGATCATTCCGCTGCTGCCATCATTGAAGATGATGAAAATGAAGAAATGCCTAACTTTGTTACACACGAAAAGATTTGCAAGAAATGGATTTCTGTTGATGTTCCTTCTATTGTTCATGCTCCAAAGTAATTTGTTTTATTTTCTTTCAAAAATCCTTTCACTCTGCCCAAGGTGAAAGTGATGTTTGTCGGGCTTTGTTTCAAATTTTATCATCATCAATAAAATTTTATTTTGTTATCTCCATATGTGTTTTTCCTTTTTTGCTTTATACTGAAAAATGGTAACATAAAAAACCCCAAATAAAATAACCATTGTTTATCTGGATAATGTTTGGACTTTTGTTCATACTCTAAAATAAAAATAAAATCATTGTGCAGATTGATTGATAAACCCATTGAAAACAATGATCCTATGCCCACTCCCAACTTTGAATTCCCTGTGTTTGAAGCTGAGGAAGAAGATGTTGAAGAGATTCCTAATGAGATTTCTCGGTTACTTGAGCACGAGGAGAAGGTTATTCAGCCTCATGGAGAGTCTGTAGAGATGGTTAACTTGGGTTCTGAAGATGATAAGAAATAAGTTAAAGTTGGAGCATTGCTTGGTCCTGATGTTAAGAAGAGGATTATAGAGCTTCTTAGAGAGTATGTTGATGTGTTTTCTTGGTCTTATCAAGACATGCCAGGTCTTGATACTGATATTGTGGAGCATAGATTGCCACTGAAGCATGAATGTCCACCTGTGAAGCAAAAGTTGAGAAGAACTCATCCTGATATGGCAGTAAAGATCAAAGAGGAGGTTCAAAAGCAGATTGATGCAGGTTTTCTTGTGACATCTAATTATTCTCAATGGGTGGCCAATATTGTGCCTGTTCCAAAGAAAGAAAGAAAAATCCGAATGTGTGTTGATTACAGAGAGTTGAATAAAGCCAATCCAAAAGATGATTTTCCATTGCCACACATTGATGTGTTGGTAGATAATACGACTAAGTTTGATGTGTTCTCTTTTATGGACGGATTATCCGGTTATAATCCAATAAAAATGGCACCCGAGGACATGGAAAAGACTACATTTATTACACCATGGGGAACATTTTGTTACAGAGTGATGCCCTTTGGATTGAAGAGTTCTGGTGCGACATACCAAAGAGCTATGACCACACTTTTCCATGATATGATGCACAAAGAAATTAAGGTATATGTTGATGATATGATTGCTAAGTCGAGGACTAAAGAGGATCATGTTGAACATTTTCTAAAGTTATTTCAGAGGTTAAGGAAGTTTAAGCTTTGTTTGAATCCGAACAAGTGCACGTTTGGTGTATGTTCTGGAAAGTTGTTAGGTTTCATTGTCAGCCAAAGAGGCATTGGAGTTGATCCTGATAAAGTGAAAGCTATTCAGGAAATGCCTACTCCAAGAATTGAAAAGCAAGTAAGAGGATTCTTGGGCCGTTTGAATTATATTTCGAGGTTTATCTCTCACATGACTGCCACATGTGCTCCGATCTTTAAGTTGCTTTGAAAAGACCAAGGTTGTGTATGGACAGCTGATTGTCAGAAGAAGTTTGAAAGTATCAAAGAATATCTGCTTGAACCTCCTATCTTGTCTCCTCCAGTGGAAGGTAGACCGTTAATCATGTACTTGACTGTGTTGGAAGATTCCATGGGTTGTGTGCTTGGTCAACAAGATGAATCTGGAAGAAAAGAATATGCAATTTACTACTTGAGTAAGAAATTCACTGATTATGAGTCTCGATACTCCATGCTTGAAAAAACTTGTTGTGCCTTAGCTTGGGCTGCAAAGCATCTTCTCCAGTATATGTTGAATCATACAACTTGGTTGATCTCTAAAATGGATCCGATCAAGTATATATTTGAAAAGCCTGCTTTGACTGGGAGGATTGCTCTTTGGCAAATGTTATTTTCAGAATATGATATCGAGTACCGAGCTCAAAAAGCTATAAAAGGTAGTATCTTGGCTGACCATTTGGCACATCAACCGATTGATTATTACTAGCCTATCAAGTTTGATTTCCCAGATGAGGATGTGATGTATTTGAAAATGAAATATTGTGATGAGCCTTTTATTGAGGAAGGGCCGGAGCCTGGATCTCGATGGGGTTTAGTTTTTTATGGTGTTGTAAATGCATGCGGAAGAGGAATTGGGGCAATGATCATTACTCCCCATGGTTCACATATTCCTTTTGCGGCAAGGCTGACTTTTCCTTGTACCAATAATGAAGCTGAGTATGAAGCCTGTATTATGGGTCTTGAGGAAGCTATTGACCTGAGGATTAAGCATCTTGATGTGTATGGAGATTCTGCCTTGGTAATCAATCAGATCAAGGGTAAGTGGGTAACTCATCAACCTCACTTGATCCCTTATAGAGATTATGCCAGGAGGATATCAACTTGCTTCCCTAAAGTTGAGTTTCATTATGTGCCTCGTGATGAAAATCTGATGGTAGATGCTTTAGCAACTATAGCTTCTATGATAAAGGTGCACCCATGGAATGATGTTCCCATGATCAGAGTGACGCGGCTTGAAAGACCAACTCATGTGTTCGCAGTTGAAGAGGTCTATGATGACAAGCCTTGGTATCATGATATTAAATGTTTTCTCCAGAGTCAGGAATACCCACTTGGGGCATCCGATAAAGATAAGAGGACTTTGAGGAGATCGGCAGGCAATTTCTTCCTGAATGGAAATGTGCTTTATAAGAGGAATTTTGAGATGGTCTTGCTCAGATGCGTGGATAGACACGAAGCAAGCATGTTAATGAAAGAAATTCATGAATGATCTTTTGGTACTCATGCTAATGGGCATGCAATGGCTAAAAAGATGTTGAGAGCAGGTTACTATTGGCTAACAATGGAATCCGATTGTTGCAAGTATGTGAAAAAGTGCCATAAGTGCCAAGTGTATGCTGATAAGATTCATGTGGCACCAACTCATCTCAATGTAATTTCTTCCCCATGGCCTTTATCTATATGGGGAATTGATATGATTGGTATGATTGAACCTAAGGCTTCGAATGGACATCATTTTATTCTTGTGGTAATTGACTAATTCACCAAGTGGGTGGAAGCGGCATCATATGCTAATGTGACTAAGCAAGTTGTGGTTCGGTTTATCAAGAATAACATTATCTGCAGATATGGTGTTCTGAATAGAATCATTACTGATAATGGTTCGAACTTGAATAATAAAATGATGAAAGAGCTTTGTGAAGAATTCAAGATTCAACACCATAATTCTTTTCCTTATAGACCGAAGATGAATGGGGTTGTTGAAGCTGCGAATAAGAACATTAAGAAGATTATTCAGAAGATGGTTGTGACATATAAGGATTGGCATGAGATGCTCCCTTTTGCTTTCCATGAGTATCTTACATCTGTCAGTACTTCAACAGGGGCAACCCCTTTCTCACTTGTTTATGGTACAAAAGCAGTGCTCCCCGTCGAGGTTGAGATCCCATCAATGAGAGTTCTGATGGAAGCTAAATTGACTGAGGCTGAATGGTGTCAGAATAGATTTGACCAGTTGAATTTGATTGAAGAAAAGAGAATAAAAGATTTATGTCATGGTCGGTTGTACCAGCAAAGAATGAAGAAAGCTTTTGACAAGAAGGTCAAACCTCGTGTATTCAGAGAAGGTGACCTCGTGCTAAAAAAGATCCAGTCTTTCATTACAAATTCTCGGGGAAAGTGGACTACGAACTATGATGGCCCATATGTTGTCAAGAAAGCCTTCTCTGGCGGTTCATTATTTCTTGCAACTATGTACGGTGAGGAGATCACTCGTCCTGTGAATGCGGATGCAGTCAAGAAATACTTCGCCTAAAAAATAAAAGAACATCTCGCTAAGTTGAAAACCTGAAAGGGCGGCTTAGGCAAAAATGAGCGTCTCGGTGGATTGAAAACCTGAAAGGGTGGTCTAGGAAAAAATTAGAGACATAAACAGAAATAATTATCCCGGTAAATTGAAAACCCGAAAGGGAAATCTAGGCAAAAGTTAGGGATCATGGCAAGTAACTGCATCGACAGACTGGATCACCTGTAGTAATCAAGGATTTCAGATTTTATCCCTCAGAAGAATTGCCCATCACAGATTCTTATTCACTCATCCTTGACTGAAGTGTCGGACACAGTGGAGTTCAAAGTTGATAGGGAGAATAGTGATCATTGTATTTCAATGTAGCCCTTTTCCATGCATTTATCATTTTTCAAACTTGTAATGATCCATGGAGTCATGCCATTTGCTGACTACCATTCTATCAATGAATTTGAGATTTTATCCAATTATTTGAAATTCTTTATGTTGTTTCTGTTTATAAAATTTCAATTTATTGTTGATGATAATTTTTGAAACAAATTTAATAAATTTAATTTTTGAAGATTATAGAAACATTTTTCTTTTGATATGTGAACAAAGAAAGGGTATTAATAGTGATTCCAGGGATAGTAAAATCTAGATGTGTGTAACTCGTCTCTCCTAAAGCAGGTTTGATCCGAGTATGCCCTTACGGAGCTCCTGAATAGTCCTAACATGTTGATATTAATAGTGTTTTGCGCCCCACCAGCATGAGCAGGGATTGTAAATACTCATAATCATGTTCCCTTACCCAGAAGAGTTGTTGGAAGGTATATCCTCGAAGATCCCCAGCTGAGTTTTGATCTCTTCCTCAGCACTTTACCCTTGACTTGAGAAGTATCAGGAATCCCCGGCCAAGTCCTTGCTCTTCAGCATGAATTGGTTGCATCCCTCAACACTTTACCCTTGACTTGAGAAGTATCAGGAATCCCCGTCCGAGTCCTTGCTCTTCAGCATGAATTGGTTGTATCCCTCAGCATAAGTATTGGTATATCAATCAGTTTAGAGGTTTTTATTTCACCCGATGGTGGTTATTGATTTAAAATCCCTCGTAATGATGAAATGCTATGATTTTAACTTCTGGTATCCCCACACGGGTCGAAAATCCCAAACTTTCAGTGATGAATGATCTCCATAGATCCCCAGTAGGTCTGCGTGTGATGGTTTCCAGCAGATTTCTATTTGATCTTCAATAATTTTTACACTCTTTCCCCAAGAAAAGGAAGAGTGGCATAACTCCTCCCCCAAGCAGAGCAAGAGTGGCATGAAGCTTTCCCCGAATGGAGCAGGAATAATATGATGATTATTCCCTGCAGGAGTTTGATTAAGAACTTTTCTGTCCCAACAAGGATCCTGGAAGTTTTCCCCATCCCTGAAAAATCATTACCTTTCCTTAGTAGGGTGGTATCCTTATGCAGAGTTGATATTTAAAACTCCGGTAGGCTATATTGTATTTGCATCACTGGTAGATCTTTACCTTGTTTCCCCAAACAGAACTTTGAAGATATTTGTCCCCGTCAGAGTTTAACAGGGACATTTCCCTCTTCCCCCAGAGTATGGAAGATTTTGTGTTATTGAGGTATCTCCGACATGTTGTCCTCTTAGAGTGGGATTTTTGGTGTTATACTTTTATGGATTCTTGAAGATTGATTTATGGATTGGATCCCTAGAAGTTGTTTCCCCAGTCTGAGATGTGCCTTGTAGTTGGATTTTATTCCTTCAATGGCTTTAGATGTTCCCCTGCAAGATATCGATTCAAATCTCCAGCATGGTCCCCAGACTTGTTGCCCTTATTAGCCGAGTATCCGGTTGTTGTGGTGTTTATGTCACCCGTTGCTTATCTTTATGTCTGTTTTGTTAGCATATTCATACGCACATTCATGTGCATATGCATAGCATCATTTGCTTGCATTCTTGCATCTTATCTTTGTTCCCCACTCTTTGGTGTGATCTTTCCCCACAAAGTATGTGTCTTGTCTTCCTCTCAAGTTTAGAGTGTTGACCATTAAGCAGAAAGTGTTGATCCTTTATATTTCCCCACTGAGTTTGTTTCTCGTGGATGATTTTGATTCAGTTTCCTCCCTAGTTTATCATCTGGATGGAATTTCCCCAGTTGAGATATTTCCTCCTCGGGATGAGTCTTGTTTGACCGTTTTTCTCCAACTTGTTCTTGGATTGAATTTTGGTCCCTCTTGATGAGTTAATATTTGCTTTGGAATTAAGCTATCATTATTTGATAGTGGGCAATAGTTTCTCCAGCTTGAATATGTTACTTTGGAATTAAATTATCCTTTATTTGATAATGGGTAACGTTACCAAGAAAATTGAGATCTTTTGTTTGTACTCCTACCCAGTAAATCTGGTAGTTGAGAATCATTCTTTCTACCCAGTAAAAAGGTAATAGAAGCTGTTTCCCTTTGAGCTCCTACCCAGTAAATCCGGTAGTTGAGAATTTTTCTACACAGTAAAAAGGTAGAGGTTATCCCTCTTTATTTTTGCTCCTATCTAGTAAATTGATAGTTGAGTCATTTGTTTCCGTATCTTCTACCCAGTAAACCGGTAGTTGATGATCCTTTTCCAATTAGGTATTCCTCCATCTTTGGGCTCGAATATTTGATTGTTGGTTATTCCCTGGAAGAGTGTTTACTCTTCCTTGTTGAATCTTTTACTTTGATTATATCATTGAACTTTTCCCCATGTAGAGTCAGCTATCTGTAAACACCCCAAGTTTTCCCTCACACATTCACACCATGGCTTGTGATCATTTCATATACATAAACTCAATCATACCATCTCATATTACATTCTTGATTCATTGCATTGGTTCTAAGTCATCTGCATCTAGGGTTTGTGATCTGAGCAACCCAAGAGCTTCTTGAGCCACTCCAAGGATCATCAATCACTTCAAAGAGGTCCATGTATGTTCAAGCATCATATTATATCCCCTCAAAGTCAATAATGCCAAAGAATCACAAGAACTGAGAATGGCATGGAAGCAGAGCCAGGTTTAACTGCACAGATGACCTAGAATTAGGGTTTTGGTTTCAGAGGCCATAACTCCAAATTTTTTGGTCATTATTGTTTCTATTGGTCTCTATATGGTATAGGGAGCATGCATATCAATTTTCATGAAGAAATTCCATGGGGAAGTCATTTGATCAAGAGTTGACTTTTCAAGCAAGTCAATGTAAAATCAGGGCATCCGAGGCCCCCAATGACCCAACCAAAGGGTGTTCGTCATCATTTTGATTGTGTATGATCTTTATTTGATCATGGAATATGTTGGAAGTTCACAAAATTGAAGAATGTCAAGTCATTTGCAAAGTTGACTTTTTGGGAAAGTTTGACTTTTAATGAAATTGCCATTTTGGGAAACTTTTTCAACCCTTGCTTTTTGATTCAAAAATGCTTCAAATGGAAAAACTTTGGTCATGAAAGTTGTAGAATGGATCATTCCCTTTTCAAAAAGTACAAGAACATGACCTAATTCATTTTGGATCAAAAGCTATGGCTTGTCAAAGTTGGCTAAAATCACAAAATTTGAAGTTTTCTACCAAAGAGACATTTTGCAAAATGGTTTGTTCAAGTGTTCTAAAGGCCTCAAATGTGTATCATTTCTTCACAACATGATCATATAACATCTAAAAATCAGAATGGGCCAAGAGATCACTCATCTTCATGACTTATGGAGCAAGATTTCTCAAAGGAAACAAAAGTGAAGCAAGTTGCAAAAACTCACTCAAGTGTGAATCCACTTGCTTGCTGACTTCACAACCAATCCTATGGTTCTCCACACATCTTGCTACGCAAGACACCCCATCTGTCCTTGGCTAGCTAGTAGCCCATGCCTCTCTTACACAAATTTGACATTTTGGCAACTTGAGCCATACCAATCACAAAAGCACACATCAACTCATCTGACCAATCCCATTTGTTTATACAAACCAAAAGCAAGCCGAAGCACATACAACACAAGCCTGAAACACTCTCCAACACAGCTCTCTCATTTTCACCCCATTTTGCAAAAGCTTTCGAAAAACTCTCCACAAGCTGCAAACACACAAACCAACTTCACAAATCAACTCAGCATACTTCACTGACCAAAAACCACCCATCACCATAGCCTAAAACTCCCTGAATCAGAAATACGATTTCCATCCCACCTTGAACAGAACTTTTGCCATCTTTCAAACCATCCATTATAAACTTCAAAAAAGCATTGAAAGCTTCTCAGGGGGTCCAGTGGAGTTGATTGAAAGCAAGAAACCAGCCAGAAAGTACCAGAAACCAAAGCTTCAGTTCAGGTAGCCATCTCAAACTTTTTTTCCAGAAACTCCATTTTGAGTTCTTAAATGCTTCTATGCACTCCCCTGATCATGGGGATGTGATTATTTTTGAAAATGGTTGAGAAACCAGGATGTATGAATGCTCTGAAACTTTTCTGACCTAAACATGTTTTGCTTCGATTCGCATGATTAATGAATGAAAAATGATGTTTGTGTGGGGGTTTTGATTTAGTTTCGCATGGGGATGATTTCTGGGCTTTTAGTTTTCATTTTCATGAAGTTTTGGGGATTTTAGCAACTTTCAGGTGAGGGTCTTGCCGGAGAAGACGACCGGAAGTCTTCTCCGGCCACCTGAAAGTAATTAGGGCTAATCCCTGAAATTAAATGTAGTTTGAATTTGGTGCGTAGGATAGGCTGACTTAGTCAATTCCCGCGCGTGCTCAATGGCCCTGATCTTCCACTTAGCCCTAATCTCAATTAATTAAATTAATTAAGTCATTTTAGTCAGTTTGAATGACAACCCTTGGATCTGGCGCGCAGTCTTTCCCTCCTTCCTGAGTTTGAATCCTGGCCACTGGATGCGCATACTTTTCATTTTAATTCATTTTATTTTCATTTTATTCCATTTGTTTTCTTCATTTTATTTAAAATAGTAAAACATTTTTAAAAATTATGAAAATTTTTATACAACCTTTTATTAATTTTAAGAAACCAAAAAATTTTTTATTTTTATTTTATTGCATTAAAAAATATTTTTAATCATTTAAAAGTTTATTTTTAATTAATTAATGAGAATTAATTAATTAAAAATACTTTTATGTATTTAAAAATCACCAAAAAATTCATGAAACATTTAAAATCATTTAGAAACATTGTCCAACCCTCAAACCAAATTTCTTTTTTGATCTTGATGTCTTTTGACAATTTTTCATGGAATTAATTTCTTTTTAAAGCATTATTTTGATCCAATGTTCAAAAATTCATTTCTGCCTAGTCTTTGAGAGTTGGACTTTGATTCTTTTTGCATTGCATCTTGCATATCATGTAGTTTATAGGATTAAATTGGAATGATTTGATCTTGCATTTTCAATTTGTTTGACATTTTTCTTGACAAGGTACCTTAAAACCCTAGAAATCTTAAGAAATTCATAACTTCCACTAGGTTAAGAATTGGATCCCCTCCTTTGGGCAGTGAGTTTGTATAGGTTTAGGGTTCCCTTGAATGCATTTTCAATTTTTTATCTTGATGTTTGCTTCTGGTTTTGATTTTTGTTGATCATAAACCCTAATTTGGGCTTCCTTTTGCATTCATCTTGCATTTGCTTGCATACCATGACTTGCCATGACATTCTATGCATCCATTTGATTCATTAGACATCTTAGGACATATTATAAGCATGTTTGATCATTGCATCTTTCATTTGCCAGTTTGTATGTCATTTGCATTCCATAACTTTTCATGTATGTTCATGTTTCTAAGCATGCTTCATTTGCATCCATATGCTTGTATGATCATCTCCATGCCTTGTTTCATGCTTGCATCATCTCTTAGCATCATTGACATCATGTATATGCTTCTGGTCTTGATTGGTATCATGCCATTTCATCTCATTTTGCATTGCATTGCATTCCTTTCACTAACTTTTCAGGTGGTAAGTTGCTTTGAGAAGTGAATTTGCCTTCACTTCTCACAATCTCTTTTCATCTCCCTTATGCATCATTGCTGCATTTTATCTTGTGTTTGAGATTGAGCTTGCTCTTTCTTCTTCTTCTTACTTTCTTTCTTCAAGTGACTTGTCTTCTTAAATGAAGCAAGTTACTTTGCTTCTCTTTGCTCCTTTCATCTGCTTCCTGGTGGTTCCTTTGAAGATCTTTCTTAACCTCACCAACCTTAGGAACAACCAAGCATGACAATAATTAGGGTTTTGATTAGTCCCCCCATTTAGCTTTTACCTTTGAGTCTCTTTGAGTCTTCTCTTCTCATCTCATAACCAAGGACTAAACCCTAAAGGCTTTAAGGCTTTGTGATTAAGCTTATGCCTGCATCCTTCTACTAGGATGGAGTGTATAACTTTAATCCTAAGTGTTAAACCCTTAATGTGTTTAACTCCTTTAATCAATCCATCTAATAATCATCAAGACATCAAGCTTGTAACTTGGGCCTTGCATTAGGGTTCTATTTCTTCCTTAATTGGTTAAGAAGGACTAACCCTAGTGTTAATGGACAAGTCCCCCTCAAGTTGTCTTACAAACAATAAAAATCACTTCTTCATTATACCATTAACTAAAATCCATGTAATGAAGGCTTTGTTTTGTCATGAGTTTAATCCCTAATCATGGATTAAGCTGAGGAGCTTTCCTCAGCTTAAACATTCTCAACTATTATCCTTCTATTAGGATGGTGTAATGAGTCTGTTTAATCCTTGATTATGGCTTAATCTCATTACTTAACACTAAACAAAATACCCAAAACCATCTAATAATCACAAGTAGGTTAATGATCTCAATCCTACATCATGGTGATTAAGTGTGAGAAGCTGACTTCACACTTAAGGTATTCTCATTACCCCTAATCAGAGGGAAGATGTGATGAGTTTACTAAATCCATTGGTTTAGGCTTAAGCTCATTAACTTATGACAAACTTCCAAAAGCAATAAAAGACTGAAAACTCAAAAACAAACAATAATCGTCTCCTCCGGGATTCTTTTCTCATCA
Source organism: Lathyrus aphaca (assembly GCA_963966055.1). Lineage (NCBI taxonomy): Eukaryota > Viridiplantae > Streptophyta > Magnoliopsida > Fabales > Fabaceae > Lathyrus > Lathyrus aphaca. The sequence continues at coordinate 266,198,404 of OZ014523.1, read as the reverse complement.
CCTTCATTCATAAACGAGAACTCGCTTCTTCCGTCTAATGCAAGACAGTTTGCACCTAAGCTAGACAGGTCATACACTTGAGCATAGAAAAGCAAGCAGTTCACAAGTCAATTCATTTTTCAGTCTCTTTGGGTCGAACTACGGTGTTCTGACTTCCTCATTGCACGAGAGGATACGTAGGCATAACTTAACAGTTATCGAACAAAAGTCTCTGTATATTCCCCCTCTTTCCAGCCTTATTCTTTAAGCCTCCTAGTCTTGAGCACTTTACTCATTTCTTTCACTGACACTTTTATATTACACTTTACACTTCTTCTACACAGACACCTGTACATCTTTTCCAGCTCTTTTATACACAGATTGCACTGACACTACCCCTTTAAAACACAAATCTTTTAAGCGTGGATCCCGTCGAGTACGATGGACAATCTGGGTGCTAATACCTTCCCAGGTTGTAACCAACCCCCTTTCTCAGTCTCTCTGGTTCGCAACCATCTTATCCATATCTTTCTAGGTCTATGCAGCATTGCTTTTCCTCCGGGATAAAAATGCCTAGCTGGCGACTCTTTCCTTTCCCCTGAGTTCACTCCTGTGTGTTCTCAGTCCTCTTTCGCCGACCATTCGCGTCTGTACCTTATTTGAGCCCAGTCTCATCTTTTTGGGAGCGACACCTTGGCGACTCTGTTGGGGACCCTTATACTGTAACCAGGGCTTCTGGTTCTTTTTGTGGGTTCCTCCTAGCGCTTGTTTGATTTTGTGTTTACTGGGGTGTTATGTGCTATTTGTGTTTGTATATTTGTTTTATTTACTGCTTTATGTACAGTTTGTTTACTGCTTTCTTTACAGCTTTATACACATCATACTGTCATACTATTTTGGCTGGATCTGGTTTTGTTGCTTTGGTGGGTGGGGTTCTATTGAGAGTTAAGGTCCTATACCTGGGACCTAAGTGACACCTAGGCTAGAGTGGTTCATGTTCTTTCCCATTCCATTTCGGTCTGGTGCGGGAATATGAAACACGGTTCAGATATGGGTTTCTTCTTGAGAACTCTGTGCTACAGATTTCCTGTAGTGCTAGGGCTATCTGGGAAGCCTGCTAAGTCTGGATGACCTTTAGTATTGACCTTCAGAGACTGAGGTGAATTAGAGGAGGATCTTTAATGGTTATTGTAAACACTGTACCTCCGGGTTAGAAGTGTTTACACTTCTCATAACTGATCCAAGTCTGAGGATCCTTGTTTTAGAACACCACCTGTGAGGGGCTTGGGCTGTTTACAAGTTTGCAGGTACCCTTGACCTCAGCATACCCTGTTACTTTGTTTTGATTAAGAGTACTCCATTTTGGGACAGTTCTTGTGATTTTAACCCTGGACATGTGACTCTTTATTTGAGTCCCCCACCTTGGTTACTGGACTTATGAACCTCCATCTGGACTTCTTAAACACACATGGGCCTTTTTTATATCAAGACAGATAATCAGATCCAGCTTGATCACAAACCCTTGCATATCATTTGCATACATCATCATTGCATCATTTAACATTTGCTTATTTGTTTTTTCAGGGTATCCATACTATATTTTGGCTTGGTTTTGACCCCTTCATCTGCATAGACCTATCTTCACCAGCATCTGCTTCAGCTATCCTCATCAACTACCTGCTTCAGTCACCTGCATCACCAGTATCAGCCTGTCAGTGGCCCATCTTCAGTATTTTTCTCCATCATCAGCATCTGTTTCAGCTCTTCTTCAGCAACATGGTACCCAAGAAGAGCAACATCTCCTATCATTTCTTTGAGCCTGAGCTAGCTAGCATCAGGAAGGTCCAGGCCTTGATTACCCCAGACCATATACCAATATTCAGAGAACATTATGGAGGCATCCTTGATGTGGTTATGGATTTGGACCCTTCCCAGAGGAGCTTGATTCATACTTGCCTGCAGTTCTATGATCCCCCTCTGAGGTGCTTCACCTTCCAGAATTTTCAGTTGGGACCCTTGTTGGAAGAGTATTCATCATTGATTGGTGTGCCTATCAGGGGTGGTATCCCCTTCAACCCTGAGATGGCTTTTCCTAATAATGAAGAGGTGGCAAAGGCATTATATCTGGAACCAGTTCTGATTGGGCAGAACATGACAGCAAAGGCTGGAATCTCTGGTCTACACTTGGATTTCTTGACCTCTCAGGCTATTCTGAAGGCCTCCTTAGGAGAATGGAAGGCAGTCTGTGCATTACTAGCCCTTAGCATATATGGGGTTATATTATTTGCAGATGAGCCTAAGTTTATTAGCAAGAATGCAATCCATCTATTCATCCTGAGGAACCCAGTACCCACCTTGCTGGGAGACTTCTACTACTCTGTTCACCAAAGGAATGAAAAGCAGAGAGGAAGACTGGTGAGGTGCTGTGCTCCCTTGTTCCATACCTGGTTGCTCAAACACTTGCCCAAGACTGATGCATTCTTGAATCCTCACCAGCAGAGAAATTGGGCTAGGAGACTTGTTGCTTTGACCTCAGATGACATCAGGTGGTGCACCCAGAGCACCAAGGGCAGGGACATCATTACTAGTTGTGGGCAGTTCCCCAATGTACCTCTGATGGGAGTAAAGGGTTGCATTAACTATAACCCCCTGCTATTCAAAAGACAACTGGGCTATGCATTGGTCCACCCTCCTAAAATACAAGATCTAGCTGAGATCCTTTATTGTGAGATCAAGCCTAATCTGGCTATTGTCAGGCAAGCATCCTGGGCTTGGGACAATGTCCAGACCAAAGGGATGACCATTCTTGGGAGATGTAACAATGTGGCCTCAGCTCAGTATTATGAGTGGTCTCATGCCAGGGCTCAAATTTCTGGGATGCCCTTCACCATTGAGGATGTACCTGGACCATCCACAGTACCACCTCCAGCAACTGTCAGCCTGGAGGAGTTTGAAAAGCTAAAAGAAAGGAATGAGAATTTGTCTGAAGCCTTGAAGAGAACCCTCTGGGAGAGGAGTGATGGTCGTCTGGACATTGAAAGGTTAGAAAAGCTTAAGGTGGAGCATCTAGCCAGGATTGAAAAGACAGAGGACTACATCAAGAAGTCAAGGGCTGGAGAACAGATTTTGAAGAATGCCTGTAGAGAGGCCCAGTTCCAAAAGGCTAGGACTGATCTCTATCTGAAAGAGAGTCAAGCTAGGTGGGTCAGGATCACTGAAGCTCGTACTCAGGAGGATAAAAGAACTCAGGACAAGATTGAGCAGTTGGAGGCTAATGCAAAGGAGCAACAGGAAGCCCTATTAGCAGCCCAGAGGGAGATCTCAGAGTTGAAGCTTAGGGCTGGTGTGAAGAGGTCAAAGGACCAAAGCAGACACAAGAAGCTAGCCACTGCTATTGCCACCAGGAATCTTCTCATCAGGAACCTCACAGAGCATCCAGCTGACCCTGTGACTGAAGCACTTCTGAAGGAAGTTCAGGAGGATGAGTTTGGTCTTGGTGTCTGACTTTTGCTTGTTGTTGCTTTCATTTCATGTACTTTTCTTTTTCTTATGTTGTATTTTGACCCCTCAGGGGCATGTATTGTAAAAAACAAACTATGTATGATTCATCATTTGTAATATATTCATTAGTTTCATCTGAGTTCTTTCAAGCAACATCAAAGCATCTTCCTCAGGGGTTTGGAAAGGTCAAAACCAAGCGCCAAGCCGGATACCTTGGAAACAAATAAGCATACTGCATTGCATACTAACTTTTGTTTTGTTTTGTAGGTTTTTGTTTGTTTATTACTAACTCTGTTGTGATTCAGGAACTATTGCTCGCCGTCGGGTGTTCCCACTCAACCGTCCGCACAGATATCCTACCCGTAACAACCTTCCGGGTATACAGATGGACCAGGTACAACAGGACCTTACAGAGGTCAGGGCTCAAATGGCCAATGAGAGACTGGAAATGAGAAATCAGATGACCCAGTTTATGGAGGTGATGAATGGATTGGCACAGAGCCAGGAGAGATTAAGGGCACTAGTGGAAAGGCAGACCCAGGAGGAACCCCATCTAGGGACTGGTGGAACGAGCAACAATGAGAGGGTTCAGCCTCATGTCAACCCACCTGTGTATGGCCCTCATCTTCACCCAGAGATCAATATCCCTGCTAATGTGCAAGGGAATGCTACTACAGGAAGGGTACTACAAGAAGACCCCCAAGAAGATCAATTCACTGTGATGGGAGCTGGGGATGAAGCCTATGACAGAAGGCTGGATGAAATTGCTGAAAAATTAAGATCCTTGGAGTCTCAAAACTCCTTGGGTTTTCATGTCATGGACATGGGCTTAGTGGATGGGGTAAGAATACCTCACAAGTTTAAACCTCCGTGCTTTGAGAAGTACAACGGAACTTCCTGTCCGCGAACCCACTTGCAATCCTTTCTAGGGAGGCTTAAGGCATACACCATGGATGAAAAGCTGTGGATGTTTTATTTCGAGGACAGTTTAACAGGAGCTTCAAGGGAATGGTACTCTCATTTAACCAGAGCAACCATCAGATGCTGGAAGGACCTAGCTGAGGCCTTCATCAGACAGTACCAGTACAACTTGGATATGGCTCCCAACAGGACCCTCCTGATGGGAATGTCTCAATCATCCAGAGAAAGCTTCCGGGAATACGCCCAGAGGTGGAGACAGCTTGCTGCTGCTGTCCAGCCACCCATGTCGGAAAGGGAGATGGCCGACATGTTTATGAACACCCTCCAAGGGACATACATTGATAGGCTAGCTGCCTTTTCTTCCACCAGCTTCGCGGATGTAGTCATAGTTGGAGAAAGAATTGAGAGCCTACTAAAGATGGGTAAGATTTCCGACAATGGTGCGAGCTCGTCCAGCAACCCCAGAAAGCCTTTTGTAGGTCCAAGAAGAACCGGTGAGACTAATGCTATTCAGGCCAACAGGGGCAGACCACAGTATGTTCATAGGTCAGTGGCAGCTGTCACTATTCCCACTCCAATTCCTCATCAACCCGCATATCAACCACAACAACAACCCCATTACCAGCAACAAACTCAGTATCCTCCTCATATAAACTACAACAACAACAACAATCAGCAAAGACCATTTCAACAGAGACCATCTCAGGCCAATAGGGTGATTGATCCGATCCCTATGCCTTATGCCGCTTTGTTGCCATAACTCCTGAAACTCAACCTGGTTGAGCTAAGGACATTGGCACCTCCAGATCCTTCCAGTTTGCCAAGAAATTACGACGCCAATGCCAGATGTGCTTTTCACTCTAATGCACCTGGCCACAGTACAGAGAAGTGCAGAGCTTTGCAGATGAAGGTGCAAGACCTGGTAGATTCCAAAGCTCTAAACTTTGCACCCCCGCCAAATGTCAACAAAAACCCCATGCCCAACCATGGAGGGCCCAGAATCAATGCTATTGAAGAAGATAAGCCGTCTTACTTGATAACCAGTGTGGGGCAGATTCGGACACCCCTGGTAGAGATTAAAGCTCAACTCCTTGAATGCCAGATATTCCCTGGGTGTGAGCTCGGGTGCGGTTATTGCAACATTTCGGTAAATGGGTGTGATAACTTAAGAAGCGGCATAGATGGTCTTATCCAGAGTGGCCTACTTCAAATCACAACATCAATACCTTCAAATCCAGCAATCTCTCCGACAACAGTTCCAGAGTCTCCTACAACTGCAACAACAATTATTCCAAACAATTCCTCAGTCTCATTAATAAAGGCTTCGAATATCACTTCAACAAGCCAGATATCAACAAACATTACTTCTACAACGTCAGCACCCCTCTATTCAGAATCTTCTCCTACAACACCAGCAAATATCTCAGCAGTCACTATCTATTACGATCCGTCAAGTATTCCTCCGAACAACAATTTTCAACAACAAGCAGTGGCATCTCCTGCCATATCACCAGTTACTATCTACTATGATCCACATACTATTGCAACACCCTCCTCTGCTACAGTCAGCCCGGTTACCATCACGGTACCTGGGCCTGTTCCATATGAAAGCACTAATGCCATCCCTTGGCATTATGTCTCTGACCTTTACTGCAATGGGGAGAAAATCACTCTCGACTCTTCAACATCCTCTCCGCAGATTGATAATGTCGGGGGAGGCGGAGGCTTCACCAGAAGCGGACGCCTTTTTGCCTCGCAATCACAAAGACCTAATGCCGAAGCAGAAGCTGCTGCCAAAGCAAAGGGAAAGAGTGTAATAGCTGAAGAGCCCATTCTCAAAGAAACACAAAAGACATCTTTTGAACAAGATGTAGACGAGTTTATGAGGATCATCAAGAGAAGTGATTACAAGGTGGTGGATCAGCTTCACCAAACTCCCTCAAAAATCTCCATCCTATCCCTGCTGATGTGCTCCGAAGCTCACCGGAATGCATTACTAAAAGTCTTGCACGCAACATATTTGCCGGAGGAGATCACCGTTAATCAGCTGGAGACCGTGGTAGCAAATGTCAATACCAGCCATGGATTGGGTTTTACCAATGCTGATTTAACAACTGAGGGTTGTAACCACAATAAGGCTTTACACATCACCCTAGAATGCAAGGGTGTTGTTCTATCACATGTACTGGTAGACACTGGGTCTTCACTCAATGTCTTACCAAAGAAAGCCTTGGTGAAGCTGGAGTATGATGGCTTGGCCTTGCGTCCAAGTAATTTGGTAGTGAGAGCATTTGACGGCTCTAAGAGATCAGTGCTAGGGGAGATCGATCTACCTGTGATGATTGGCCCACAGACGTTTAAAATTACCTTCTACGTGATGGACATACAGCCGACCTACAGCTGTTTGTTGGGTAGACCTTGGATTCATGCCGCTGGCGCAGTTACGTCTACCCTTCACCAGAAGTTAAAATTCGAGTGGGAGGGCCAGATCATCACCATTTGTGGTGAAGAAGATATCTTTGTTAGCAATCTGGCTACATACAAATACATTGAGATGGATGGGGAGATCCACGAAACTATGAGTCAAGGGTTTGAGGCCTTGAACATAAATGAAGCATTGTCGCTCCCGATAAATGAAAACAGGCCCAGATAAGGGTACAGACGCGAACGGTCGGCGAGAGGGACAATGAGAACACACAGCCGTGAACTCACTGGAGATGAATAGAGTCGCCAGCTAGGCATTTTTATCCCGGAGGAAAGGTAATGCTGCATAGACCTAGAAAAAGATGGATAAGACGGTGGCGAACCAGAGAGATTGAGAAAGGGGGTTGGTTACAACCTGGGAAGGTATTAGCACCCAGATTGTCCGTCGTACTCGACGGGATCCACGCTTAAAAGATTTGTGTTTTAAAGGGGTAGTGTCAGTGCAATTTGTGTATAAAATAGCTGGAAAAAAGATGTACAGGTGTCAGTGTAAGAGAAGTGAAGTGTATAAATGATGTGTCAGTGTAAGGATAAGAGTGAAATGCTCAAGATCATGAGGCTAAAAGGATGAGGCTAGAAAGAGGGGGAATATACAGAGACTTTTGTTCGATAACTGTTAAGTTATGCCTACGTATCCTCTCGTGCAATGAGGAAGTCAGAACACCGTAGTTCGACCCAAAGAGACTGAAAGATGAATTGACTTGTGAACTGCTTGCTTGTCTATGCTCAAGTGTATGATCTGTCTGGCACAGATGCTGACTGTCTTGCATTAGACGGAAGAAGCAAGTTCTCGTTTGTGAATGAAGATGATGAGAAAAGAATCCCGAAGGAGACGATTATTGTTTGTTTTTGTGTTTTCAGTATTTTATTGCTTTTGAAAGTTTGTCATAAGTTAATGAGCTTAAGCCTAAACCAATGGATTTAGTAAACTCATCACATCTTCCCTCTGATTAGGGGTAATGAGAATACCTTAAGTGTGAAGTCAGCTTCTCACACTTAATCACCTTTGATGTAGGATTAAGATCATTAACCTACTTGTGATTATTTAGGTGTTTTTGGTGTTTTTGTTTAGTGTTAAGTAATGAGGTTAAGCCATAATCAGGGATTTAACAGACTCATTACACCATCCTAATAGAAGGATAGTAGATGAGAATGTTTAAGCTGAGGAAAGCTCCTCAACTTAATCCATGATTAGGGATTAAACTCATGACAAAACAAGGCCTTTATTAAATGGATTTTAATTAATGATATGATGAAGAAGTGATTTTTAGGGTTTGTAAGACGACTTGAGGGGGACTTGTCCATTAACATTAGGGTTAGTCCTTCTTAACCAATTAAGGAAGAATTAGAACCCTAATGCAAGGCCCAAGTTACAAGTGTAGTGTCTTGATGATTATTAAGTGGATTGATTAAGAGATTTAAACACATTAAGGGTTTAACACTTAGGATCAAAGTTATCCACTCCATCCTAAGAGAAGGATGCAAGCATAAGCTTAATCACAAAGCCTTAAAGCCTTTAGGGTTTAGTCCCTGTCTTGAGATGAGAAGAGAAGACTCAAAAGAGACATAAAGGTAAAACTAAGAGGGGAGACTAATCAAAATCCTAATCATTGTCATGCTTGGTTGTTCCTAAGGTTTGTGAGGTTTTCAAGAGAAGTCTTCAATGGAACCACCAGGAAACAGATGAAAGGATCAAGAGAAGCAAAGCAACTTGCTTCATTCAAGAAGTCAAGTCACTTGAAGAAAGAAAGTGAGAAGAAGAAGAATGAGCAAGCTCAAACTCAAACACATATAGAAATGCAGCAATGGATGCAAGAGAGATGAAAAGAAAGGCTATGAGAAGTGAAGGCAAATTCACTTCCCAAAATCACTTACCACCTGAAATGTTAGAAAAGAAATGCAATGCAATGCAAGATGAGATGAAATGACATGATGAGAAACAAAACCAGAAGCATACACATGATGCAAATGATGTTATGAGATGCTACAAACATGAGGCAACACATGGGAATGGTCATACAAGTCCATGGATGCAAATGGTGCAAGTTAAGAAGCATGAACATACATGACAAGTTATGAAGTGCACATGACATACAACATGGCAAATACATGATGCAATAATCAAACATGCTTTCAATATGTCTTATGATGTCAAATGAATCACATGGAAGCATGGAATGTCATGGCAAGTCATGTTATGCAAGAGAATGCAGGATGTATGCAAATGAAAGCCCAAATTAGGGTTTATGAATCAAACATCAAACAAAAACCAAAAACAGAAGCAAACCCTAAGATAAAAAATGGAAAATGCCACTCAAAGGACCCCTAATCCCATACTAAACCAAGGTCCAAAGGGGAAATCTCAACTCTTAACCAATCTCAAGTTATGGTTTTTACAAGTTATTAGGGTTTTTAGGGTTCCTAAACAAAAGAAATACCAAACAAATTGAAAATGAGGAATCAAATCATGGCCATTTAATCCTAGAAACTACATGCTAAACACAATGCAATGCAAAAAGAATCAATGTCCAACTCTTCATAGATAGGCAGAAATTATTTTTTGAACTTATGATCAAAATAATGCACAAAAATGATTTTAATTCAATGGAAAATTCTCAAAATGCATCAAGATCCAAAAAGAAATTTGGTTTGAAGGTTGGACAATGTTTCTAAATGTCTTAGAACATTTCATGAATTTTTTGGTGATTTTTAGATACCTAAAAGTATTTTTAATAAATTAATTTCCATTAATCAATTAAAAATAATATTTTAAATATTTAAAAATACTTTTTTAAAAATAAAAATAAAAACAAAAATATTTTTGTGTCATAAAAATTAATAAAACTTATGAGAAAAAGTTTCATAATTTTTACACATTTTTTACTATTTTAAATAAATTATGCAAGTTAAATGAAAAGAATATGAATTAAAAATGAATTAAATGGAAGTAATCAGAAAGGATGGCTGAGATTGATTATGGGCTTGGGGGTATTGACTACGCGCCAGATCCTGCGGCTCACATTCAAATTGGGCTAAACCTAATTACGAATTAATTAAATATACTTAGGGTTTCTAATGATCAATCTGGTCCATCCACACGCGCGGGAGGTCAACTGGTCAAAGGCATCGTACGCTCCAGATTCAAATGGGAGTTAATGACTGTAATTAGGGCTAAATGACTTTCAGGCTGCCGGAGAAGACTTCCGGTCGTCTTCTCCGGCCAACTCCCTCCCTGAAAAATGCTAACTCTCACCCTAGCTCACTAAAACCTGATTTTCTTGCCCAGAAATCATCCCCACGCATCATATAACAAGAATCCATAGCCAAAACAAATTTATTTCACACCACAAAGCTGAATCGAAGCAAAAGGGCTTTAGGTCACAAAATTTCAGAGACATCATACATGCTCAAAACTCAATGATTTTCGAAACCAAACACATCATCATGACCAGTGGAACATAGAGAACCAATTAAGAACTTAAAAACAAGCTCCTGGGAAAAATGTTCATGAAGCTCACCTGAACTGAAGCTCTGACTTCTGGCACTTTCTGGCTAGCTCCTTGGCTCAAACAGGCTCTAATGATCCCCCTTTGAAGCTTTGGATACTTGGTTGGAGTTTAAACAGCCTCTTGAATGAGTTTGCAGAAGTTCTGACCAAGGGCATGTGAAAATCGTATTTGAGTTATGGAGGGTTTCAGGCCAAAGTAGTGGGTGGTTTCTGGTCAGTGGAGCAAGGTGAGTTGATGTGTGGAATTTGTTTGAGTGTTTATGGCTTGTAGAAGCAGATTCGAAAGCTTTTGCTTTATGGAGTGAAAATGGTGAAATGGAGTTATGGCTTGTTTCAGGCCTGGTTCTTTGTTGGTTTAGGCTTAGTGGAACATGGTGAGATGATTGATGAAGATGGTTTGGATGTTTGAAGTTTGTGGGGGCAGATTCGAAGAATTTTGCACAAGGGAGTGTTTTTGTGTGTGTGATGCCTGAGAGTGTTTCAGCCTTGCTTCCTTTATGAAATGGCTTGCAAATGAAAAGTATATTTTAATCCTATAGGTCAGATGATGTGACCTGGCCCCTATTGATTGGTAAGTTTGCTTTTGCAAAAAAGTCCACTTTGTGTAAGGAAGGCATGGCTTGAGCTATAGCTTGGTACAAGAAGCATGGGCTGCGCAGCATGATGTGTGTGTGATGCTAGGAAGGTTCAGCAGCCAATGCATCTAGTTGGTGAAGTGTGATGAGTGTTTTTGCAAGTTGGCTCACTTTTGAAACTTCATGGAAAATGCCTTGTTACACAAACCATAACCATGTGAAACCTTGGTCCAATTCTGATTTTTAGGGCCTATGGAATGTTTATGTCATGGTTTGAAGTGAATTAGAAGTTACAAATGGTATTGGTTCATGGTTTTGCAAAATTCTCATTTGGTGCACATCTTGAAAATCAATGATTTTTGCCAACTTTGTCACACCATAACTTTTGATCCAAGAAGAATTTGATCATGTTCTTGTACTTTTTGAAAAGGGAAAGATGTAATCTACAACTTTCATGACCAAAGTTTTTCCATTTGAAGCATTTTTGGACCAAGAATCAAGGCTTGAAAAATGACCTAAAATGAAGCATTCTTGAAAAGTCAACTATGCCCAAAAAGTCAACACTTGCAAAAACTCCAAATTCTTGATTTTTGTGGACTTCAACCTTCTTCCATGATCAAATAAAGATCATATACACTCAAAATGATGAAGATCACCCATTGGTTGGGTCATTGGGGCCTCAAATGCCCTGATTTTACACTGACTTGTCCAGAAAGTCAACTCTTGATCAGATGACTTCCCCATGGAATTTCTTCATGAAACTTGATATGCATACTCCCTATACCATATAGAGACCAATGGAAACAAGAATGACCAAAATTTTTGAGGTTATGGCCTATGAAACCAAAACCCTAATTTTAGGTCAACTGTGCAGTCTACCCTGGTTCTGCTTCCATGCAAACCTCAGTTCTTGTGATCCTTTTGAAATCTTGACTTTTGAGAGGATGGAATATGATACTTGAACACTTATGGATCCCTTTGAAGTGATTGGTGACCCTTGGAATGGCTCAAGAAGCTCTTGGATTGCTCAGATCACAAACCCTAGATGCAGATGACTTAGAACCAATGCAGTGAACCAAAAAATGTAATATGAGATGGTATGATTGAGTTTATGCATATGAAATGATCACAAGCCATGGTGTGAATGGGTGAGGACAAATTTGGGGTGTTTACAGCTGCCCCTATTCAAACATGAGTTAGCTGTGCAGGATGTAAGCAACGACTTATCAGGCAAACAAGATAACTTGTGGTTGAATACCAAAGACAGTCCAAAATTTGCACTCACAGAATGAAGAAGAAAAGGGATATAGATTGTAAAAGGAAAATAAAGTATTTTGTAAAATGGGTGATACAGCAATGACGGGGACGGCCGACATGCTGGGAAAAGTGTAGGAAATAAAACAATGACGGGGACGGCCGACATGCTGGGGATAAAAGGTAAAGCTAAGACGGGGACGGCCGATTAGCTGGGGAAAATGAAATTATGATGGGGACGGCCATCAGGATAAAGCTGTGAAATTCTCTGGGGATTAATGAAACATGACGGGGACGGCCGTCAAGTTCACAAAGGTAAAGTAACCAACGATGGGGACGACCATCGGGCTAAAAAGGAAAAGGGACCACGACGGGGACGGCTATCGGGTTAAAGAATAAATGAAATAAACAGATGATGGGGTACGACCATCAAAGGTGAAGGACGATCACCTAGCAGGGGACGGCTGCTCTGTTGGGAATAAAAGAAATATGATGGGGACGGCCATCAAAGGTGGAGGACGACCACCTGGCAGGGTACGGCTGCCGAAAATATCGCGACATAGGACGAATGCCAGATAGAAAAGGTCAACGATGGGGACGGCCATCGGACGAGCATGATGGAGGACGACCATCAAGAAGTGGAGGACGACCACTCAGCAGGGTACGGCTGCTCTCGAGGTTTCTCATGACATATGACGAATGCCAGATAACCAAAATCAACAATGGGGATGCCCATTGGATAAGATGACGAAGGACGATCATCAAAAGGTGGAGGACGACCACCTAGCAGGGGACGGCTGCTAAATATCGACGATGGGGACGGCCATAGGATGAGCATGATGGAGGACGACCATCAAGAAGTGGAGGACGACCACTCAGCAGGGTACGGCTACTCTCAGGGTTTATCATGGCACAGGACGGGTGTCAGATAAAAGGGAAAATTTGTTTGTTGGTAATCTACTGGGGAAAAGTAAACACGGACGAGTGCTCACATCCAAGAAACAAAGGTATAAGTGTTTGGTATTCGTGTATAGATTAGAGATGCGGACGAGCATCCTTAAGACTATGATACGGACGAGTATCATGTAGAAACAAAATACTGACACGTGTTCAGAGACGATGATACGGACGGGTATCAACTGGTTAACAAAGAACACGGACGAGTGTTGTATCTGAAGGGACTCTTCTGGGGAATATTAGACACGGACGAGTGTCTATATTCAAGGAGACACGAGTGTTTGACATAGTGTATGGATTAAAGATGCGGACGAGCATCCTCAAGACTATGATACGGACGAGTATCATGTAGAAACAAACACTGGACGCATATTCTGAGATGATGGTACGGGCGAGTACCAACTGGTTAACAAAGAACATGAACCAAAGTCGAATCTGTGGGGATGTAACTGGTATATACAAGATACGGACGAGTATCTGTATAAGAGCGAGTGGTGTATAGATGAGTGTTTAACTGCTGGGGAGAGTGACACGGACGAGTGTCGAGGGAGGCAAGTATAATATCAACAAGTATACGGGTTGAGGGAGTGTAAGCGATTGCGCTGGGGAAATGACACGGACTGGTGTCAAGAAAGTGTATATGGGTATATGTGAGTGCAAAGAGGACGTCTTTGGCTTTCTGCTGGGGTATGACACGGACGGGTGTCAAAATGGGTATATACTGGTGTTTGTGATTTGTGAGGCAGCTGCTTTTGCTGGGGACTCTGGGGGATTTTGGGGAAAGTATTCTGCATTCTGATGAATGGTTATTATTCACAAGTGTTCGATTCATATCATGGCTTATGATTATGCTATATGTTTGATTTTTGCCGCAATGCTCCGTGTTAAAACGGAATGCTGCGCTTTGGGGGTGAATATGATGCGAATGCTATGATTGTGCAAAGATATCAAAACCGGGATTCGGATCCCGTTGCTGCGAAGATCCTTGATCGATCTGTATGAAGCGGACATCCCAGCCGGGGATAAGATCACTGGTAGATCTGATGAGATGATATCTGCCTGAGGATGTGGGTCATTGATAGACCTAAATGAGAGACCCAGCTGGGGTTTGCAGAAGCCTTCTTCACTCTGTTGTGATCTCCATGCATTGCTCTTCTGGATAGAGGCTGGAACGCTGTGGGGAGATGGTTCCCTGACTTTGTACTCGGCTGAGGGCGAGACGGCAACTCGGCTGGGGAGAAAGAGGGATCCTTGACTCAGTCGGGGATGTAGGTGCCTTCTAGGATGCTTAGCAACTCTGATGGAGATAAGTAATAGATGGCAACTCCGCTGGGGGGAAGTTATGAGAAGCAACTCAGCTGGGGAGGGAGCCCCTCGGGTGTTAAAATCGTGTGTTGATCTGCCAACTTGCTGGGATGAGGCTTTCATGCCCCAAGTTGCGCTCTGGATACCTGCAAATCCTGAAAAGAGATAGAGAAACGCACAAGATGATCCCGAGGTATCCCTTACTGGATTCCGTCATAGGAGTTTAAATACTTCTGAGAGTAAGCATATTTCCTGCAAGCATGTTCTTACTTGAAGATAAACATCTGTACTCTTATGCAATCGGTGTTTCTTTAAGATATCAGACATTTTTGCAAAATGAAAATGTACAAAACGAGACATGACTGAAAATCCGGTTTTATTAATTCATACGCCCTGAATTGGCGAGGTACAGTCAAAGAAACATATCTCCTGAAATGAGGAGATTGTTACAAATTGAGAAATAAAGTGCTGGCAATGTTGATGACGCTTTAAGGAGCTTCCTCTTCTGCTATGACTCGTATGACAATGGCGTTCTTCTCGCCTTGCTTTCTGAAGAAGGCTGATTCTGATTGAAGCTTGATTCTGTTGAAGCTTTCCAAGTTGTAAGTGATACAGACGAATTCAGAGTGCAGTTGTTCGCTTATTCCCTTATTTTGCATGGATCGCCCTCTCGGGTTTTCGATCCATCGGGATACCCATTTTTGCCTGAGCTGTCCAATGCGGCTTTTCAACTCAGCGGGTGTACATTTTTTTGTTTATTTCCCCTTATTTTTGCCCGAGTCTTTTATTCTGTTTTTGACTCGCCGGGATGCCCTATTTTTGCCTGGACTTACATTCTGTTTTTGTGTCCAGCGGGTCATTTTTATGCGAAGTATTTTTTAACTGCATCTGAATTCACAGGGGACGGGAAATCTTCACCATCCATGGTGCTGAGCATCAGTGCTCCACCAGAGAAAACTTTCTTTACCACGAATGGTCCTTCATAGTTCGGAGTCCACTTGCCCCTGTGGTCTGTATGAGGAGGGAGGATTCTCTTCAGCACAAGATCTCCCACTTGGTACTCTCGGTGCCTGACTTTCTGATCGAAGGCCTTCTTCATTCTCTTCTGATACAACTGCCCATGACAGATTGCAGCCAATCTTTTCTCTTCGATCAGACTCAGTTGCTCGTATCGGGACCTAACCCATTCTGCTTCACTCAGTTTAACATCCATCAGTACCCGTAGAGAGGGTAATTCAACTTCGACTGGTAGGACTGCTTCCATACCATACACAAGTTGATACGGTGTTGCTCCAGTGGATGTTCTGATTGACGTGCGGTACCCATGCAAGGCAAACGGTAGCATTTCATGCCAGTCTTTGTAGGTGACTACCATCTTCTGCACAATCTTCTTAATATTCTTGTTTGCCGCCTCAACAGCGCCATTCATCTTTGGCCTGTAAGGAGAAGAATTGTGATGTTGGATCTTGAAGTCCCGGCATAACTCAGCCATCATCTTATTGTTTAGATTGGAACCATTATCAGTAATGATTCGCTCGGGAACTCCGTATCGACAGATGATATCTCTTTTCAGAAATCTGGCTACCACTTGCCTGGTGACGTTTGCATATGAGGCTGTTTCAACCCACTTGGTGAAATAGTCAATGGCGACCAGGATGAATCTGTGTCCATTTGAAGCAGTCGGCTCAATCTTGCCAATCATGTCAATGCCCCACAAAGCAAATGGCCAGGGTGAAGACATTATGTTCAAAGGATTCGGAGGCACATGCACTTTGTCTGCATAGATCTGGCATTTGTGGCATTTTCTGGCATAGGCACAACAGTCGGCATCCATGGTGATCCAATAATAGCCTGATCTTAACAACTTCTTAGCCATTGCATGTCCTCCGGCATGAGTACCAAAAGAGCCCTCGTGCACTTCATGTATCAACAAATCTGCTTCCGTCTTGTCAACACATCTGAGGAGTACCATATCAAAGTTCCTTTTGTATAAAGATCCATCAGTGTTCAGAAAGAAACTCCCAGCAAGCCTTCTTAAAGTCTTCTTATCATTGGAAGATGCCCCAGGTGGGTATGTTTGATCCTCCAAGAAGCATTTAATGTCGTGGAACCAAGGCTTATTATCTTTGACAACTTCCGCTGCAAATACATATGCTGGTCTATCAAGTCTTGACACTGAAATCTGAGGTACAAAGTTAGCAGCTTGAACTTTGATCATGGACGAAATGGTAGCCAAGGCATCTGCAAACTGATTCTCGTCCCGAGGGACATACTCAAGCTTGACTGTTGTGAAGAACGTCAATAACCTTCTTGTATAATCCCTGTAAGGTATCAGATGATCCTGGTGTGTATACCATTTGCCGTTGGTCTGATTGATTACCAGAGCTGAATCTCCGAATACAGTCAACGTCTTGATCCTGAGGTTAATGGCTTCCTCAAGACCCATAATGCAAGCTTCGTATTCAGCTTCGTTGTTAGTGCAGTTAAAAGTGAGTTTTGCCGAGAAAGGCATGTGGACTCCTTTAGGTGTAATGAGTACTGCACCAACACCACGACCATTCATGTTAACAGCCCCATCAAACATCATAGTCCATTCTTCTTCCGGGTCGGGCCCTTCAGTGTGAATAGGCTCTTCATGATCTCTTGCTTTAATGAACATGATGTCTTCATCAGGGAAGTCAAACCTCATAGGCTGGTAATCATCAATGGGTTGCTCAGCAAGATATTCAGACAATACACTGCCTTTGATGGCTTTCTGAGAAGTGTACTGGATGTCGTATTCTGTAAGAATCATTTGCCATCTTGCAACCCGTCCGGTAAGCGCTGGCTTCTCAAATATGTACTTGACTGGGTCCATCTTTGAGATCAGTAAGGTAGTGTGGGTCAACATATACTGCCTTAGTCGGCGAGCAGCCCACGCTAAAGCACATCAAGTTTTCTCGAGCAGTGAATAACGTTGTTCACGGTCGGTAAACTTTTTGCTTAGGTAGTATATTGCATACTCTTTTCGACCAGACTCGTCATGCTGGCCCAACACACACCCCATTGACTCTTCTAATACTGTCAAGTACATGATTAGAGGTCTTCCTTCAACTGGAGGCATAAGGATTGGAGGTTCTTGCAGGTATTCCTTGATCTTGTCAAATGCCTTCTGGCAATCTTCATTCCACCTGACCGTTTGTTCTTTCCTTAGCAGTTTGAACAAGGGTTCACAGGTTGCTGTAAGGTGAGATATGAACCGTGAAATGTAGTTCAATCGACCCAGGAACCCTCGAACTTCTTTCTCTGTTTTCGGTGCAGACATCTCTTGGATGGCTTTGACTTTATCAGGGTCAACCTCAATCCCTTTCTCGCTTACAATAAATCCCAGCAGCTTACCGGATCGCACCCCGAATGTGCATTTGTTGGGGTTCAGCTTCAGTTGATACTTCCTCAGACGCTTGAATAATTTGAGCAGATTTACCAGATGGTCTTCTTCAGTAAGGGACTTGGCAATCATGTCATCCACATAACATTCGATTTCTTTATGGATCATATCGTGGAATAACGTTACCATAGCCCGTTGATACGTCGCACCGACATTCTTGAGCCCAAATGGCATTACTTTGTAGCAGAACGTGCCCCAAGGTGTGATGAATGTTGTCTTCTCCATGTCTTCAGGTGACATCTTGATCTGGTTGTATCCTGAAAATCCATCCATGAAGGAAAATACCGAGAACTGAGCCGTATTATCCACCAATACATCAATGTGAGGTAAAGGGAAATCATCTTTCGGGCTGGCTCTGTTCAGATCCCGGTAATCCACACACATTCTTACTTTGCCGTCCTTCTTAGGCACAGGTACAATATTAGCAACCCACGACGGATAGCTAGTTACAGCAAGGAACCCGGCGTCCCATTGCTTTTGTACCTCCTCTTTGATTTTCATAGCCATGTCTGGGCGAGTACGGCGCAGTTTCTGCTTAACTGGCGGGCATTCTTCTCTCAAAGGCAGCTTGTGCACGACAATATCGGTATCCAACCCTGGCATGTCTTGGTAAGACCAAGCAAACACGTCCACATATTCTTGAAGCAGATCAATCAGTTGTCTCTTCACTGAGTCTTGTAGGCAGGCCCCGATTTTAACCTCTTTCACGTCTTCATCTGTACCAAGATTAATCACTTCAACCTCCTCCTGGTGAGGAGTAATAACCTTTTCCTTTTGTCTCAACAATCTGGCTAGCTCTTCAGGAAGCTCATATTCTTCTTCAACCCCTTCATTAGCTTGATTGATTGGATTGTCAAAGTCATACGAAGTCACAGCCTTGCTGTTGTCGATGCAGTCTGGAAGGCACTCTCTGCAAGGGTTCAGTTTGTTCATTTTAGTGATTTGATTTTAATCTTGTTTTAGAAAAGTGAAATAAAGTTGTCATTTTGAAAACACTGCCATTTATTTTTTGTACAAAAAGAAAAATGGAAAAACAGTGAACGGAAAAGACTCATTTGCAAAAAGATGTCTGATATTTCATTAATTGATCTTGTTTGCACAAAAAAGTACAGATGGCCCGATTACAAAATGAGTCTTGTCACCTTGGGCAAGATGCAAGACTTTGATGCATGCTTATAAAAATACAGGAAATAATAATTACTCTGCATGAGTAACTCTTATAATTTCCTGGGAAGACCAGTTCGAGACACTGCTCCCCGGGATCTTTGGACGAATCCAATTCTCCAGATTGCGTTCCTCTTCCAGCTCGTCTTCCAGACACAAAATTGGGCTCTTTCGCAGCCGCTGCTTGATCTTGTTGAGTTGGTTTGTAACCCAACCCAAATCTGTCTTCTTTTTTCTCCACCGGTAGTAGCTTGCCCCAGCCTTGGGCAGTTCCTTCCTCAACAACCTTCCGGGCTTGTTGGTATGATGATATTGAAGTACCAGGCATAGCAGATGTTTCATTCACAATCAAGGCTTCAAACCCCTGGCTCATTGTTTCATGGATCTCCCCATCCATCTCAATGTACTTATAGGTAGCCAGGTGGCTGACAAAAATGTCCTCCTCTCCGCAGATTGTAACGATTTGACCCTCCCACTCATATTTTAACTTCTGGTGAAGGGTAGAGGTCACGACGCCTGCAGCGTGGATCCATGGCCTACCCAATAAACAGCTGTAGGCGGGCTGTATATCCATCACGTAGAAGATAGTTTTGAAGGTCTGCGGGCCAATCGTTACGGGCAGCTCAATCTCTCCCAGAACCGATCTTTTTGAACCATCAAAGGCTCTTACCACCAGGTTGCTGGGTCTCAACGCCAATCCGTCATATTCTAGCTTCACCAGGGCCTTTTTGGGTAAGACATTGAGGGATGACCCCGTGTCTATCAGCACATGGGAAAGGACAGCACCTTTGCATTCCATGGTTATGTGCAAGGCTTTGTTATGGTTGCGGCCTTCCGCTGTCAAATCAGTATTGGTGAACCCTAGTCCGTGACTAGCATTAACATTCCCCACTACAGCTTCCAGCTGATTGACAGTGATCTCTTCAGGCACGTAAGCTGCGTGCAAGACTTTGAGTAGTGCATTCCGATGGGCCTCGGAGCACATAAGCAATGATAGGATTGAGATCTTGGAAGGCGTCTGATGAAGCTGATCCACTATTTTATAATCACTCTTTTTGATGATTCGCATGAACTCATCAACCTCTTGATTGAATGGTGTCATCAAAGCTTCCTTAACAGCTTGATCTTCCTGCACAGGGCTCTTCCCTTTTGCCTTGGCAGCAGCTTCTGCTTCGGCGGTGGGTCTCTGAATTTGTGGGGCGAAGAGACGTCCGCTTCGGGTGAAGCCTCCGCCTCCTCCCACATTGTCTACTTGTGGTGCAGGGGTTGATGATTCAAAAGTGATTCTTTGTCCTTCACAGTACAAGTCAGAGCCGTAATGCCAGGGGATGGCATTGCTGCTTTCATAAGGTACGGGTCCAGGCACCGTGATAGTGACTGGACTGACTGCAGCTGCTGAAGGAACTGTGATAGTCTGTGGATCATAATAAATTGTTACTGGTGCTCTGATGGGAGCAGCACCTTCTGAATTGTAGGCAGAGTTGTTTTCAGGATCATAGAATATGGTGACAGTCGAGACGTCTTCATGATTTGTTGCTGGTGTTGTAGGAGATAATGGTGGAAGGATGGATGTTGTTGTTGTAGGAGCTTCATAATGGAGTGGTGCTGGAGTTGTAGGAGGAACATTCATTGATATCTGATCAGTTGAAATGACAGATGAAGTACTTGTGGATGAAGCCGAAGAATTGTCAGGAACAATAGTTGTTGCAGTTGTAGGAGGTTCTGAAATTGTTGCTGATGAGATTGCTGGATTTGTAGGAAATGATGTGGTGATCTGAAGCTGGCCACTCTGAATGAGACCGTCTATGCCATTCCTCAGGTTATCGCACCCATTGACTGAAATATTGCAGTAAGCACACCCCAACTCACACCCCGGGAACATTTGACATTCCAGGAGTTGAGCCTTGATTTCTACCAACGGTGTCCTGATCTGACCCACACTGGTTATTAAATAAGACGGCTTGTCTTCTTCAATAGCGTTAATCCTGGAACCACCGTGGTTTGGCATGGGGTTCTTATTGACATTAGGTGGTGGTGCGAAATTCAGAGCTTTTGAGTCTACCAGGTCTTGTACCTTCATGTGCAGGGCTCTGCACTTTTCTGTACTGTGGCCAGGTGCATTTGAATGGAAGGCACATCTGGCGTTGGAGTCATAATTCCTGGGTAGACTGTTGGGATCTGGAGGTGCCAGCGTCCTTAGCTCAACTAGGTTGAGTTTCAGGAGTTGTGGCAGCAGGGTAGCATATGGCATAGGGATCGGATCGATCACCCTATTAGCTTGAGATGGCCTCTGCTGAAATGGCCTTTGTTGACTATTGTTGGTGTTGCTGTTGTTGTAATTTCTCGGAGGGTACTGATTCTGCTGATGGTATTGAGGTTGCTGCTGATAGTTTTGTTGCGGAGGCTGATAGACTGGATGAGGATGCGCTGGAGCAGGAATGGTGACTGCTGCTATTGACCTTTGAATATATTGGGGCCTACCCCTGTTGGTGTGGATGGCATTGGTCTCGCCAGTTCTTCTCGGGCCTGCAAAAGGCTTTCTTGTACTACTGGACGAGCTGGCACCATTATCGGAGATCTTACCCATCTTCAATAGGCTTTCAATTCTCTCCCCGGCTATGACAACATCTGCAAAGCTAGTGGAAGAGAAAGCAGCCAGCCTGTCAATGTAAGTCCCCTGAAGGGTGTTCATGAACATATCTGCCATTTCCCTTTCAGACATAGGTGGCTGAACAGCAGCAGCCAGTTGCCTCCATCTCTGGGCATATTCTCGGAAACTTTCCCTTGACGACTGTGACATTCCCATTAGGAGGGTCCTGTTGGGTGCCATGTCTAAGTTGTACTGATACTGTCTGATGAAGGCCTCTGCCAGGTCCTTCCAGCATCTGATAGTTGCCCTTGTCAAGTGAGAGTACCATTCTCTTGACGCTCCAGTTAAGCTATCCTTGAAATAGAACATCCAGAGCTTCTCATCCATTGTATAGGCCTTCAGCCTTCCCAGAAATGATTGTAAGTGAGTCCGGGGGCATGAAGTCCCGTTGTATTTTTCAAAGCAAGGAGGCTTGAACTTATGGGGAATCCTGACCCCGTCTACCAAGCCCATGTCCATGACGTCGAAACCCAAAGAATTTTGAGATTCTAAGGACCTCAGCTTCTCAGCTATCTCTTCCAACCTTCTATCATAAGCTTCCTCCCCAGCACCCATTACTGTGAATTGGTCCTCTTGGGGGTCTTCTTGAAGTACCCTGGCTGCAGTGGCTGTCCCTTGAACATTTGCGGGAATATTGACCTCAGGATGCAGATGTGGGCCAAACACAGGGGGGTTAACATGAGGTTGTACCCTTTCATTGTTGCTGGTGCCGGCAGTCCCTATATGTGGATCCTCTTGATTTTGCCTTTCCACCATGGCCCTCAGTCTTTCCTGGCTCTGAGCCATGTTGTTCATAACTTCCATAAACTGAGTCATTTGATTCCTCATCTCTAGCCTTTCGTTTGCCATTTGATTTCTGACCTCAGTAAGGTCCTGCTGCATCTGATCCATTTGAATGCCCGGAAGGTTGCTATGGGTCGGATAACGGTGCGGACGGTTGAGGGGAAAAACTCGGCGCCTAGCAATAGTTCCTGAACATCACAACAGAGTTAGTGGCAAGAAAACAAAAAAAAACCTACAAAACAAACAAAAGTGTTAGCATGCAATGCAGTATGCTTATTTGTCCTCAAGGTATCCGGCTTGGCCTTCAGTTTTGACCCTTCCAGACCCTTGGAGATGCTGTTGTTGTTGCTTGAAGAAAACTCAGATGAAGCAAACTAACACAAATATATTACAGAAGGTGAAATAATACAAATTGTTCATTTTACAACACAAGCCCTCTAAGGGGTCAAAATACATCACAAGAAAATAAAAGTACATGGAAAGAAAGCAACAACAAACAAATGGTCAAACACCAAGACCAAACTCATCCTCACGAACTTCCTTGAGAAGTGCTTCGGTCACAGGATCAGCCGGACGCTCCGTGAGATTCCTGATGAGGAGATTCCGGGTCGTAACAGCTGTAGTGAGCTTCTTGTGCTGAGCTTGGTCCTTTGACCTCTTCACTCCTGCTTTGACCTTCAGTTCTGATATCTCCCTCTGGGCTGCTGCCAGGGCTTCTTGTTGTTCTTTTGCACTTGCTTCCAGTTGCTCCATCTTGTCTTGAACTCTCTTGTCTTCCAGGGTACGAGCCTCGGTGATCCTGACCCACCGGGCTTGGCTCTCCTTCAAATACAAGTCTGTCCTTGCTCTCTAGAACTGGGCTTCCTTGCAAGCATTCTTCAGAATTTGTTCTCCAGCCTTAGACTTTTTGATATAATCTCCAGACTTCTCAATCTTAGTCAGATGCTCCACTCTCATCTTCTCCAATCTCTCAATCTCCCTCATACCTTCACTCCTCTCCCGGAGGGTCTTCTGCAAAGCCTGGGTTAGCTTCTCATTTCTTTCCTTCAAGCTCTCAAACTCCTCCAAACTGATAGTGGCAGGGGGTGGTGCTGAAGATGACTCAGGCATGTCTTCTATGGTAAAGGGCATCCCAGAGAAATGGGCCCTGGCACGGGACCACTCATAATATTGCGCTGATGCCACATTGTTGCACTTCCCTAGGATGGTCACTCCCTTGGTTTGAACATTATCCCAGGCCCAGGCCGCCTGCCTAACAACAGCCAGATTAGTCTTGTTCTCACAATAAAGAGTCTCCACCAAGTCCTGTGCCTTAGGAGTGTGGACCAGTGCATAGCCCAGTTGTCTTCTGAACAACAGAGAGTTGTAATTGATACTTCCCTTAACTCCTATTAGGGGCACATTGGGAAAATGCCCACAGCTGGTGATGACATCCCTGCCCTTAGTGCTCTGAGTGCACCATCTGATGTCAGCTGAAGTTAGAACAGTGAGTCTCTTAGCCCAGTTGCTCTGCTGATGAGGGTTTAGAAATGCATCTGTCCTGGGTAGATGCCTGAGAAGCCAAGTGTGGAACAATGGAGCACAACACCTCACTAATCTCCCCCTCTGCTTTTCATTTCTCTGATGCACTGAGTAATAGAGATCCCCTAATAAAGTTGGCATTGGGTTCTTCAGGATGAACAGATGGATTGCATTCTTACTGATGAATCGAGGCTCATCTGCAAACAATACT
Organism: Lathyrus aphaca; assembly: GCA_963966055.1. Taxonomy (NCBI): domain Eukaryota; kingdom Viridiplantae; phylum Streptophyta; class Magnoliopsida; order Fabales; family Fabaceae; genus Lathyrus; species Lathyrus aphaca. The sequence goes on along the minus strand of OZ014523.1, from coordinate 266,174,164 downwards.
ATTCCATATATGCTCAAGGCCAATAGAGCACAGACAGCTTTCCACTCTCCTAAAGAAGCTTTCAGGGTAGCTTGAGAGATCAAGAAATCCAGATGAAAACCAGGGATTCCAGCTTTAGAGGTCATATGCTGCTCAATCAGGACAGGTTCCAGATGCGAAGCCTTTGCTACTTCTCCATTGCTGGGAAAGACCATCTCAGGGTTGAAAGGGATTCCAGCCCTGATAGGCACACCAACCAAAGATGAGTATTCTTCTAAAAGAGGGCCCAATTGAAAGTCTTGAAAGGTGAAACATCTCAATGGGGGAGCATAAAACTGAATGCAGGTGTGGATCAGGCTCCTCTGTGATGGGTCCAGATCCGTAACCATGTCAAGTATATCTCCATAGCTTTCCCTGAACAATGGTATGTGATCTGGAGTGATCAGGGTCTGAATCCTCCTGATGTTTGATAACTCTGGCTGGAATAAGTTATAGGTGATGTTGCTCTTTTTAGGAGCCATGATGCTGAAGACTGAGTAGAGACAGGTGCTGATGATAATGCTGAAGTAATGAGCCACTGATTGGCTGGTGCAGGTGATAGCTGAAGCAGATAGCTAAACTGAAGCAGGTGTTGATGAAGATAGGTCAATACTGAAGATGGGGTCAAAACTGGCCAAAAATGAAGATGGACACCCTGAAACACAAATAAGCAAATGTCAATATGATGCAATGATTATGTATGCAAATGAAATGCAAAGGGTTTGTGACTGAGCCGGATCTGATCAAAAAACCCTGACATAAGTCCAAGTGTGTTCAAGAATTCCAGATGGAGGTCTATAAATCCAGTAACCAAGGTGGGGGGCTCAAATAAAGAGCCACATGTCCAGGGTTTTAGAATCACAAGAACTGTTCCAACATGAAGTATTCTTAATCAAATCAAAGTAACATGGTATTCTGAGGTCAAGGTACCTGCAATCCTGTAAACAGCCCAACCCCCTCACAGGTGGTGTTCTAGAACAAAGATCCTCAGACTTGGATCAGTTATGAGAAGTGTAAACACTTCTAACCCGGAGGTACAGTGTTTACAATAACCATAACAGTTCCTCCTCTAATTCACCTCAGTTTCTGAAGGTCAATACTAAAGGTCATCCAGACTTAGAAGGCTTCCCAGATAGCCCTAGCATTGCAGGAAATCCGCAACACAGAGTTCTCAAGAAGAAACCCACGTCTGAACCGTGTTTCATATTCCCGCACCAGACCGAAATGGAATGGGAAAGAATATGATTCACTCTAGCCTAGGTGTCACTCAGGTCCCAGGTATAGGACCTTAACTCTCAATGAATCACCCACCCACCAAAGCAAAACCAGATCCAGCCAGCAGCATGACAGTATGATATATACAAAAGCAATAAAGAAAGCAGTAAAGCAACTGTACATAAAGCAAAAATAAATACAAAAACTACAAACATAAATTAGCACATAACACCCCAGTAAACACAAACCAAACAAGCGCTAGGAGGAACCCAAAAAAAGAACCAGAAGCCCTGGTTGCAGTATAAGTATCCCCAGCAGAGTCGCCAAGCTGTCGCTCCCGATAAATGAAAACAGGCCCAGATAAGGGTACAGACGCGAACGGTCGGCGAGAGGGACAATGAGAACACACAGCCGTGAACTCACTGGAGATGAATAGAGTCGCCAGCTAGGCATTTTTATCCCGGAGGAAAGGTAATGCTGCATAGACCTAGAAAAAGATGGATAAGACGGTTGCGAACCAGAGAGACTGAGAAAGGGGGTTAGTTACAACCTGGGAAGGTATTAGCACCCAGATTGTCCGTCGTACTCGACGGGATCCACGCTTAAAAGATTTGTGTTTTAAAGGGGTAGTGTCAGTGCAATTTGTGTATAAAATAGCTGGAAAAAAGATGTACAGGTGTCAGTGTAAGAGAAGTGAAGTGTATAAATGATGTGTCAGTGTAAGGATAAGAGTGAAATGCTCAAGATCATGAGGCTAAAAGGATGAGGCTAGAAAGAGGGGGAATATACAGAGACTTTTGTTCGATAACTGTTAAGTTATGCCTACGTATCCTCTCGTGCAATGAGGAAGTCAGAACACCGTAGTTCGACCCAAAGAGACTGAAAGATGAATTGACTTGTGAACTGCTTGCTTGTCTATGCTCAAGTGTATGATCTGTCTGGCACAGATGCTGACTGTCTTGCATTAGACGGAAGAAGCAAGTTCTCGTTTGTGAATGAAGATGATGAGAAAAGAATCCCGAAGAAGACGATTATTGTTTGTTTTTGTGTTTTCAGTCTTTTATTGCTTTTGAAAGTTTGTCATAAGTTAATGAGCTTAAGCCTAAACCAATGGATTTAGTAAACTCATCACATCTTCCCTCTGATTAGGGGTAATGAGAATACCTTAAGTGTGAAGTCAGCTTCTCACACTTAATCACCTTTGATGTAGGATTAAGATCATTAACCTACTTGTGATTATTTAGGTGTTTTTGGTGTTTTTGTTTAGTGTTAAGTAATGAGGTTAAGCCATAATCAGGGATTTAACAGACTCATTACACCATCCTAATAGAAGGATAGTAGATGAGAATGTTTAAGCTGAGGAAAGCTCCTCAACTTAATCCATGATTAGGGATTAAACTCATGACAAAACAAGGCCTTTATTAAATGGATTTTAATTAATGATATGATGAAGAAGTGATTTTTAGGGTTTGTAAGACGACTTGAGGGGGACTTGTCCATTAACATTAGGGTTAGTCCTTCTTAACCAATTAAGGAAGAATTAGAACCCTAATGCAAGGCCCAAGTTACAAGTGTAGTGTCTTGATGATTATTAAGTGGATTGATTAAGAGATTTAAACACATTAAGGGTTTAACACTTAGGATCAAAGTTATCCACTCCATCCTAAGAGAAGGATGCAGGCATAAGCTTAATCACAAAGCCTTAAAGCCTTTAGGGTTTAGTCCCTGTCTTGAGATGAGAAGAGAAGACTCAAAAGAGACACAAAGGTAAAACTAAGAGGGGAGACTAATCAAAATCCTAATCATTGTCATGCTTAGTTGTTCCTAAGGTTTGTGAGGTTTTCAAGAGAAGTCTTCAATGGAACCACCAGGAAACAGATGAAAGGATCAAGAGAAGCAAAGCAACTTGCTTCATTCAAGAAGTCAAGTCACTTGAAGAAAGAAAGTGAGAAGAAGAAGAATGAGTAAGCTCAAACTCAAACACATATAGAAATGCAGCAATGGATGCAAGAGAGATGAAAAGAAAGGCTATGAGAAGTGAAGGCAAATTCACTTCCCAAAATCACTTACCACCTGAAATGTTAGAAAAGAAATGCAATGCAATGCAAGATGAGATGAAATGACATGATGAGAAACAAAACCAGAAGCATACACATGATGCAAATGATGTTATGAGATGCTACAAACATGAGGCAACACATGGGAATGGTCATACAAGTCCATGGATGCAAATGGTGCAAGTTAAGAAGCATGAACATACATGACAAGTTATGAAGTGCACATGACATACAACATGGCAAATACATGATGCAATAATCAAACATGCTTTCAATATGTCTTATGATGTCAAATGAATCACATGGAAGCATGGAATGTCATGGCAAGTCATGTTATGCAAGAGAATGCAGGATGTATGCAAATGAAAGCCCAAATTAGGGTTTATGAATCAAACATCAAACAAAAACCAAAAACAGAAGCAAACCCTAAGATAAAAAATGGAAAATGCCACTCAAAGGACCCCTAATCCCATACTAAACCAAGGTCCAAAGGGGAAATCTCAACTCTTAACCAATCTCAAGTTATGGTTTTTACAAGTTATTAGGGTTTTTAGGGTTCCTAAACAAAAGAAATACCAAACAAATTGAAAATGAGGAATCAAATCATGGACATTTAATCCTAGAAACTACATGCTAAACACAATGCAATGCAAAAAGAATCAATGTCCAACTCTTCATAGATAGGCAGAAATGATTTTTTGAACTTATGATCAAAATAATGCACAAAAATGATTTTAATTCAATGGAAAATTCTCAAAATGCATCAAGATCCAAAAAGAAATTTGGTTTGAAGGTTGGACAATGTTTCTAAATGTCTTAGAACATTTCATGAATTTTTTGGTGATTTTTAGATACCTAAAAGTATTTTTAATAAATTAATTTCCATTAATCAATTAAAAATAATCTTTTAAATATTTAAAAATACTTTTTTAAAAATAAAAATAAAAACAAAAATATTTTTGTGTCATAAAAATTAATAAAACTTATGAGAAAAAGTTTCATAATTTTTACACATTTTTTACTATTTTAAATAAATTATGCAAGTTAAATGAAAAGAATATGAATTAAAAATGAATTAAATGGAAGTAATCAGAAAGGATGGCTGAGATTGATTATGGGCTTGGGGCATTGACTACGCGCCAGATCCTGCGGCTCACATTCAAATTGGGCTAAACCTAATTACGAATTAATTAAATATACTTAGGGTTTCTAATGATCAATCTGGTCCATCCACACGCGCGGGAGGTCAACTGGTCAAAGGCATCGTACGCTCCAGATTCAAATGGGAGTTAATGACTGTAATTAGGGCTAAATGACTTTCAGGCTGCCGGAGAAGACTTCCGGTCGTCTTCTCCGGCCAGCTCCCTCCCTGAAAAATGCTAACTCTCACCCTAGCTCACTAAAACCTGATTTTCTTGCCCAGAAATCATCCCCACGCATCATATAACAAGAATCCATAGCCAAAACAAATTTATTTCACACCACAAAGCTGAATCGAAGCAAAAGGGCTTTAGGTCACAAAATTTCAGAGACATCATACATGCTCAAAACTCAATGATTTTCGAAACCAAACACATCATCATGACCAGTGGAACATAGAGAACCAATTAAGAACTTAAAAACAAGCTCCTGGGAAAAATGTTCATGAAGCTCACCTGAACTGAAGCTCTGACTTCTGGCACTTTCTGGCTAGCTCCTTGGCTCAAACAGGCTCTAATGATCCCCCTTTGAAGCTTTGGATACTTGGTTGGAGTTTAAACAGCCTCTTGAATGAGTTTGCAGAAGTTCTGACCAAGGGCATGTGAAAATCGTATTTGAGTTATGGAGGGTTTCAGGTCAAAGTAGTGGGTGGTTTCTGGTCAGTGGAGCAAGGTGAGTTGATGTGTGGAATTTGTTTGAGTGTTTATGGCTTGTAGAAGCAGATTCGAAAGCTTTTGCTTTATGGAGTGAAAATGGTGAAATGGAGTTATGGCTTGTTTCAGGCCTGGTTCTTTGTTGGTTTAGGCTTAGTGGAACATGGTGAGATGATTGATGAAGATGGTTTGGATGTTTGAAGTTTGTGGGGGCAGATTCGAAGAATTTTGCACAAGGTAGTGTTTTTGTGTGTGTGATGCCTGAGAGTGTTTCAGCCTTGCTTCCTTTATGAAATGGCTTGCAAATGAAAAGTATATTTTAATCCTATAGGTCAGATGATGTGACCTGGCCCCTATTGATTGGTAAGTTTGCTTTTGCAAAAAAGTCCACTTTGTGTAAGGAAGGCATGGCTTGAGCTATAGCTTGGTACAAGAAGCATGGGCTGCGCAGCATGATGTGTGTGTGATGCTAGGAAGGTTCAGCAGCCAATGCATCTAGTTGGTGAAGTGTGATGAGTGTTTTTGCAAGTTGGCTCACTTTTGAAACTTCATGGAAAATGCCTTGTTACACAAACCATAACCATGTGAAACCTTGGTCCAATTCTGATTTTTAGGGCCTATGGAATGTTTATGTCATGGTTTGAAGTGAATTAGAAGTTACAAATGGTATTGGTTCATGGTTTTGCAAAATTCTCATTTGGTGCACATCTTGAAAATCAATGATTTTTGCCAACTTTGTCACACCATAACTTTTGATCCAAGAAGAATTTGATCATGTTCTTGTACTTTTTGAAAAGGGAAAGATGTAATCTACAACTTTCATGACCAAAGTTTTTCCATTTGAAGCATTTTTGGACCAAGAATCAAGGCTTGAAAAATGACCTAAAATGAAGCATTCTTGAAAAGTCAGCTATGCCCAAAAAGTCAACACTTGCAAAAACTCCAAATTCTTGATTTTTGTGGACTTCAACCTTCTTCCATGATCAAATAAAGATCATATACACTCAAAATGATGAAGATCACCCATTGGTTGGGTCATTGGGGCCTCAAATGCCATGATTTTACACTGACTTGTCCAGAAAGTCAACTTTTGATCAGATGACTTCCCCATGGAATTTCTTCATGAAACTTGATATGCATACTCCCTATACCATATAGAGACCAATGGAAACAAGAATGACCAAAAATTTTGAGGTTATGGCCTCTGAAACCAAAACCCTAATTTTAGGTCAACTGTGCAGTCTACCCTGGCTCTGCTTCCATGCAAACCTCAGTTCTTGTGATCCTTTTGAAATCTTGACTTTTGAGAGGATGGAATATGATACTTGAACACTTATGGATCCCTTTGAAGTGATTGGTGACCCTTGGAATGGCTCAAGAAGCTCTTGGATTGCTCAGATCACAAACCCTAGATGCAGATGACTTAGAACCAATGCAGTGAACCAAAAAATGTAATATGAGATGGTATGATTGAGTTTATGCATATGAAATGATCACAAGCCATGGTGTGAATGGGTGAGGACAAATTTGGGGTGTTTACAAGCATCCGCTGTACCTGGAACCTCAATGACATCTTATCAGCAAGCCCGGAAGGTTGTCGAAGAGGGGACTGCCCAAGGCTGGGGCAATTTGCTGCCTGTAGAAAAGAAAGAGGATAGATTTGGGTTGGGTTACAAACCAACTCAGCAAGATCAAGCAGAGGCTGCTAAGAAGCCCAGTTTTGTTAGCGGAGGGATGCTCACCCCCGATGCAGTAAACAACTTTGAAGACGAGTCGGAAGATGAGCGCAACCTGGAGAGTTGGATACGTCCAAGGATCCCGGGGAGCAGTATCTCAAACTGGTCTTCCCAGGAAATTATAAGGGTTACTCCCGCAGAGTAACTATTATTTCCTATATTTTTTAAGCATGCATCAAGTCTTGCATCTTGCCCAAGATGACAAGACTCATTTTGTAATCGGGCCATCTGTAATTTTGTGCAAATAGATCAATCAATGATAATCAGACATCTTTTGCAAATGAGTCTTTTCCTTTTCGCTCACTGTTTTTCCATTTTTCTTTTTGTACAAAAAATAAATGGCAATGTTTTCAAAATGATAACTTCATTTCACTTTTTCTAAAACAAGATTAAAATCAAATCACTAAAATGAACAAATCTGAACCCTTGCAGAGAATGCCTTCCAGACCGCACTGACAACAGCACGGCTATGACTTCGTATGACTTTGACAATCCAATCAATCAAGCTGATGAAAGGGTTGAAGAAGAGTATGAGCTTCCTGAAGAGCTAGCCAGGTTGTTAAGACAAGAGGAGAAGTTTATTACTCCTCATCAGGAGGAGGTCGAAAAGATTAATCTTGGTACAAATGAAGATGTGAAAGAAGTTAAAATCGGGGCCTTCTTACAAGACTCAGTGAAGGGACAATTGATTGATCTGCTACGAGAGTATGTGGATGTGTTTGCTTGGTCTTATCAGGATATGCCGGGGTTGGACACCGACATTGTTATGCACAAGCTGCCTCTAAGAGAAGATTGCCCACCGGTCAAACAGAAACTGCGCCGTGCTCGCCCAGATATGGCAATGAAGATAAAGGAAGAGGTACAAAAATAGTGGGATGCCGGGTTCCTTGCTGTAACTAGTTATCCACCGTGGGTTGCTAACATTGTACCTGTGCCTAAGAAAGACGGCAAGGTGAGGATGTGCGTGGATTACCAGGACCTGAACAGAGCTAGCCCAAAAGATGACTTCCCATTACCTCACATTGATGTATTGGTCGACAATACGGCTCAGTTCTCGGTGTTCTCCTTCATGGATGGGTTTTCAGGATACAATCAAATCAAGATGTCACCTGAAGACATGGAGAAGACAACTTTCATCACACCTTGGGGCATGTTCTGTTATAAAGTGATGCCATTCGGACTGAAGAATGCTGGTGCAACATATTACCGGGCTATGGTAACATTATTCCACGACATGATCCATAAAGAAATCGAGTGTTATGTGGATGACATGATTGCCAAGTCCCTCACAAAAGAAGACCACCTGGTGAATCTGTTGAAGTTATTCAAGCGTCTGAGGAAGTACCAACTGAAGTTGAACCCCAACAAGTGCACATTCGGGGTGCGATCTGGTAAGCTGCTGGGTTTTATTGTAAGCGAGAAAGGGATCGAGGTTGACCCCGATAAAGTCAAAGCCATTCAAGAAAGGCCTGCACCGAAGTCAGAAAAAGAAGTTCGAGGGTTTCTAGGTAGATTGAATTACATTTCCAGGTTCATATCTCACCTTACTGCAACCTGTGAACCCTTGTTCAAACTGTTAAGAAAAGAACAAACGGTCAGGTGGAACGAAGACTGCCAGAGGGCTTTTGACAAGATCCAGGAGTACTTGCAAGAGCCTCCAATCCTTATGCCTCCAGTGGAAGGAAGACCTCTAATCATGTACTTGACAGTATTAGAAGAGTCGATGGGGTGTGTGTTGGGCCAGCATGACGAGTCTGGTCGAAAAGAGTATGCAATTTACTACCTGAGCAAAAAGTTTACCGACTGTGAACAACGTTATTCACTGCTCGAGAAAACTTGCTGTGCTTTAGCGTGGGCTGCTCGCCGACTGAGACAGTATATGTTGACCCACACTACCTTATTGATATCAAAAATGGACCCAGTTAAGTACATTTTCGAGAAGCCAGCACTTACCGGACGGGTTGCAAGATGGCAAATGATCCTCACAAAATATGACATCCAATACACCTCCCAGAAAGCCATCAAGGGCAATGTATTGTCTGAATATCTTGCCGAGCAACCTATTGATGATTACCAGCCTATGAGATTTGACTTCCCTGATGAAGACATCATGTTCACAAAAGCAAAGGATCATGAAGAGCCTGTTCACACTGAAGGGCCTGACCCGGAGGAAGAATGGACTATGATGTTTGATGGGGCCGTTAATATGAATGGTCGTGGTGTTGGTGCAGTACTCATTACACCTAAAGGGGTTCACATGCCTTTCTCGGCAAAGCTCACCTTTAACTGCACTAACAACGAAGCTGAATACGAAGCTTGCATTATGGGTCTTGAGGAAGCCATTGAGCTCAGGATCAAGACTTTGACTGTGTTTGGGGATTCAACTCTGGTAATCAATCAAACCAATGGCAAATGGTACACACACCAAGATCATTTGATACCTTATAGGTATTATACAAGGATGTTATTGACTTTCTTTACAACGGTCAAGCTTGAGTACATCCCTCGGGACGAGAATCAGTTTGCAGATGCTCTGGCTACCATTTCATCCATGATCAAAGTGCAAGCTGCCAACTTTGTACCTCAAATTTCAGTGTCCAGACTTGACAGACCAGCATACGTGTTCGCAGCAGATGTTGTCAAAGATGATAAGCCTTGGTTCCATGACATTAAGTGCTTCTTGGAGGATCAAACATACCCACCTGGGGCATCTTCCAATGATAAAAAGACTTTGAGAAGGCTTGCTGGTAGTTTCTTTCTGAACACTGATGGTTCCCTGTACAAGAGAAACTTTGATATGGTACTCCTTAGATGCGTTGATAGAACAGAAGCAGACTTGTTGATGCATGAGGTGCACGAAGGATCCTTTGGTACCCATGCAGGGGGGCATGCCATGGCTAAGAAGTTGCTAAGATCAGGCTATTACTGGATCACAATGGATGCTGACTGTTGTGCCTATGCCAGAAAATGCCATAAATGCCAGATCTATGCGGATAAGGTGCATGTGCCTCCCAATCCTTTGAATGTGATGTCTTCACCCTGGCCCTTTGCCATGTGGGGCATTGATATGATTGGAAAGATCGAACCAACTGCTTCAAACGGCCACAGATTCATCCTGGTTGTTATTGACTATTTCACCAAGTGGGTTGAAGCAGCTTCCTATGCCAATGTTACAAGACAGGTGGTAGCCAGATTTCTGAAGAAAGATATCATTTGTCGATACGGAGTTCCCGAGCGAATCATTACTGATAATGGTTCCAACTTAAACAACAAAATGATGGCAGAGCTATGCCGGGACTTCAAGATCCAACACCACAATTCTTCTCCTTACAGGCCAAAGATGAATGGCGCTGTTGAGGCAGCTAATAAAAATATCAAGAAGATTGTGCAGAAGATGGTAGTCACCTACAAAGACTGGCATGAAATGCTACCGTTTGCCTTGCATGGGTACCGTACGTCAATCAGAACATCCACTGGGGCAACACCGTACCAGCTTGTGTATGGTATGGAAGCAGTCCTACCTGTTGAAGTTGAATTACCCTCCTTACGAGTGCTGATGGATGTTAAATTGAACGAAGCAGAATGGGTCCGATCCCGATACGAGCAACTAAGTCTGATTGAAGAGAAAAGATTGGCTGCAATCTGCCATGGACAGCTATATCAGAAAAGAATGAAGAAAGCCTTCGATCAGAAAGTCAGGCTCCGAGAGTACCAAATAGGAGATCTTGTGCTGAAAAGAATCCTCCCTCCTCATACAGACCACAGGGGCAAATGGACTCCGAATTATGAAGGACCATTTGTAGTAAAGAAAGTTTTCTCGGGGGGAGCACTCATGCTCAGCACCATGGATGGTGAAGACTTCCCGTCCCCTGTGAATTCAGATGCAGTTAAAAAATACTTCGCATAAAAATGACCCGCTGGACATAAAAACAGAATGTAAGTCCAGGCAAAAATAGGGCATCCCGGCGAGTCAAAAACAGAATAAAAGACTCGGGAAAAATTAAGGGAAAATAAACAAAAAAATGTACACCCGCTGAGTTGAAAAGCCGCATTGGACAACTCAGGCAAAAATTGGTATCCCGATGGATTGAAAACCCGAAAGGGCGATCCATGCAAAATAAGGGAATAAGCGAACAACTGCATGCTGAATTCGTTCGTATCACCTACAACTTGGTAAGCCCCGAAAAGATCAAGCTTCTCTCAGAATCATCCTCCTTCAGAAAGCGAGACGAAAAGAACGTCAAATGTCATACGAGTCATAGCAAAAGGGAAGCTCCTTGAAGCGTCGTCAACATTGCCAGCATTTTGTTTCTCAATTTGTAACAATCTCCTCATTTTAGGGGATTTGTTTCCTTGACTGTATCTTGCCAATTCAGGGCGTACAAATTAATAAAATTAGATTTTCAGTCACACATCGTCTCGCACATTTTATTTTCATTTGCAAAAATGTCTGATGTCATTAAAATATCGTTTGCATAAATACAGATGCGCCTTTCTGAAACTACGTGCTTACAGGAAATATACTTATTCCCGGGAGTGTCCAAACTCTCACGATGGGATCCAGTAAGGGATACCTCGGGGTTACTTGGGCGTCCCTCTGTCTTTGCAGGATTACAGGTATTCAAAGCGCAACATGGGGCATGTAAGCTTCACCCCAGCAAGCTGGCAAATCAATACTCACTCAGTCTTAGCACCCGAAATGTTTTCTCCCCAGCTGAGTTGCCACTTGTTATTTCTCCCGGCCGAGGTGCCAATCATTCTTCCTCCTCAGCCAAATACAAAAGCCAGGGAACCACTTCCCCACAGAGTTTCAGCCTCTATCCAAAAGAGCAACGCATGAAGGAATCACAACAGAGTGATGAAAGCTTCTACAAACCCCAGCTGGGTCCCTTATTGCCAAGAATGGGTCTATCAGTGACCTATTCCCCCAAGCAGATACATCTCGTCAGACCTACCAATGATCTCATCCCCAGCTGGGATGTCCATTTCAAACAGTTCAACTAGAGACCTTCACAGCAACGGGATCTGAATCCCGGATTGGTTTCCTTGCATAATCATAGCATTCGCATCATATTCACCCCGCAAAGCGTAGCATTCCGTCTAACACGGAGCATTACGGCAAAAATCCAACATATTGCATAATCATAAGTCATGTTCTGAACCAAGCAATTGTGAATAATGACAATCCATCAACAATATACAGAATGCTCCCCAGATTCCCCAGCGGAGAACTAAAGCTAAAGCAGTTGCCTTACGCCCACGAACACCGGTATATACTCCTTGGGGCACCGTCCGTGTCATATCCCCAATAAAAGACCAAAGCATCCTCTTTGCACTCACAGATACTTATATATATAACTTTCTCGACATCCGTCTGTGTCACCATCCCTAGCATAATTACCTAAACACTTTGTATATCAGATACTTGTTTATACTATACTTTTCTCCTTTTAACACTCGCCCGTGTCACTCTCCCCAGCAGGGTAAACACTCATCTATACACCGCTCATACTTATTACTCATATTTCACTTATACAGATACTCGTCCGTATCTTGTATACACCATTTATATCCCCGCAGATTCGACACTCGTCCGTGTTCTTTGTTAACCAGTTGGTACTCGTCCGTACCATCATCTCATAACATGCGACAAGCGTTTGTTTCTACCTGATACTCGTCCGTATCATAGTCTTAAGGATGCTCGTCCACATCTTTAATCCATACACTGTGTCAAACACTCATGCCTTCTTGAATTTAGACACTCGTCTGTGCCTACTTTTACCCAGAAGAGTCCCCTCAGATTCAACACTCGTCCGTGTTCCTTGTTAACCGGTTGATACTCGTCCGTATCATCATCTCCGAGCACGTGTCAGTACTTGCTTCTACCCGATACTCGTCCGTATCATAGTCTTAGGGATGCTAGTCTGCATCTTTAATCTATACACAACGTCAAAACACTTATACCCTTTATTTCTTGGATATAAACACTCGCCCATGTTTACTCTTCCCCAGTAGATCGCCCGCAAGACAAAATTTCTTTTCTGTCTGACATTTGCCCTATGTCATGATAAACCCTGAGAGCAGCCGTACCCTGCTAGGTGATCGTCCTTCACCTCTTGATGATCGTCCTTCATCATGCTCATCTGATGGCCGTCCCCATCGTCGACCTTTTCTATCCGACATTCGTCCTGTGTCGTGATATTTAGCAGCCGTCCCCTGCTAGGTGATCGTCCTTCACCTTTTGATGATCGTCCTTCATCATTTTAACCGATGGTCGTCCCCATCGTTGATCTTTATCTGACATTCATCCTATGTCATGATAAACCTTGAGAGCAGCCGTCCCCTGCTAGGTGATCGTCCTTCACCTCTTGATGATCGTCCTTCATCATGCTCGACCGATGGCCGTCCCCATCGTTGACCTTTTATCCGGCATTCGTCTCATGTCGCGATACTTTCGGCAGCCGTACCCTGCCAGGTGATCGCTCTTCACCTTAGATGATCGTCCCTCATCTTATCCCCAACAGAGCAGCCGTCCCCTGCTAGGTGATCGTCCTTCACCTTTGATGACCGTCCCTCATCATTATTTCATTTATTCTTTAACCCGATGGCCGTCCCCGTCGTGGTCCCTTTTCCTTTTCCTGATGATCGTCCTTCATCAGTTTAGCCCGATGGCCGTCCCCATCGTTTGTTTACATTACTTTATGAACTTGATGGCTGTCCCCATCATTTTTCATTAATCCCCAGAGAATCTTATAGCTTTACTTGATGGCCGTCCCCATCATAACCCCTTTTATCCCCAGCATGTCGGCCGTCCCCGTCATTGCTTTACTTCACACACTCTCCCCAGCATGTCGGCCGTCCCCGTCATTGCTCATTCCCCAGCAGTCGTCCTCTGCTCGACGGTCGTCCTCCGTCGCCCACACTTTACAATATACTTTATTTTCTTTTACAATCTATATCCCTTTTCTTCTTCATTCTGTGAGTGCAAATTTTGGACTGTCTTTGGTATTCAACCACAAGTTATCTTGTTAGCCTATTAAGCCGCTGCTTACATCCTGCACAGCTAACTCATGTTTGAATAGGGGCAGCTGTAAACACCCCAAATTTTCCCTCACACATTCACACCATGGATTGTGATCATTTCATATACATAAACTCAATCATACCATCTCATATTACATTCTTGATTCATTGCATTGGTTCTAAGTCATCTGCATCTAGGGTTTGTGATCTGAGCAACCCAAGAGCTTCTTGAGCCACTCCAAGGATCATCAATCACTTCAAAGAGGTCCATGTATGTTCAAGCATCATATTATATCCCCTCAAAGTCAATAATGCCAAAGAATCACAAGAACTGAGAATGGCATGGAAGCAGAGCCAGGTTTAACTGCACAGATGACCTAGAATTAGGGTTTTGGTTTCAGAGGCCATAACTCCAAATTTTTTGGTCATTCTTGTTTCTATTGGTCTCTATATGGTATAGGGAGCATGCATATCAATTTTCATGAAGAAATTCCATGGGGAAGTCATCTGATCAAGAGTTGACTTTTCAAGCAAGTCAATTTTCTTTATTGAGCTAACCCTTTGCTTGTTGGGCTTAGGCCTTTCACATCTCATCCTCTCTTCTATCATCTTCTTCTCTTCTTCTTTCCTCCTTCATTAGAATAGAAACCACACTAACCTTAGGACATCCATGCATGTTAACACTTAGGATTCTTTAGTCCCCCTTTAGAATTTTGCCTTTGTGATCCTTTTGGTTCTTCTTATCTTCTCATCTCATAACCATAAAAAAAATCTTAATAAGTTTGAAGTGATGCCTTGAGCAATAGCCTTATCCCATGAGGTATGCTTGTAGTCTTCCCATCTTGGGATAGTACAAGTTTACCTTGTGATGCACAAGTCTGATCAAGGTATCTTCTTCACCAAGAAAAGCATAAAAACACTTCTTCATTGTAAATACCAAAAACACTTAATAATTTAACAAGTTAGTGAGCCTAGGCCCTAATCTCTGGATTCAAGTTTTGGGGATCTTCTCCTTAATTGAGTGTGCTTGTTCTATTATTCCATCTTGGAATGTAGTGACAAGTGCACATTCCATGGAAAAGAGTTTGAGTTCACTTCCTTGTGACACACTCCTAAAAGCTTCATAAAAAACACAAACAAACAATAAGCGTCTTTCCTTCGGGAATTCTTTTCTCATCTCCTTCGCTCCGTACGCGAACTTGCTCCTACTCGTCACTTTGCAAGATGGTTACGCACTCGTCGTCCGAGTCTGCAACACTTGAGCAATGGCATAGGCAGTTCAAGCCTCAATTCACAAGCAATTTCCTTCTTACCCCTAGTTAGGGGAACTACGGCGTCTCTGATCCTCATTATCCCGATGAGGTACGTAGGCACCGGGGTAGGGCCCGTTCGAGCACGAT
This sequence comes from Lathyrus aphaca, assembly GCA_963966055.1. Taxonomy (NCBI): domain Eukaryota; kingdom Viridiplantae; phylum Streptophyta; class Magnoliopsida; order Fabales; family Fabaceae; genus Lathyrus; species Lathyrus aphaca. Next base: position 266,158,862 of record OZ014523.1, on the reverse strand, counting down.
CTTTATTTTCCCTACATTTTTTCTTTTCCTTTTCTTATTCAGTTCTTTTCTCAGTTTCTTTTCCAGTTCATTTTCTTTTCTTTTGCAACAGTTTTCATACCCTCACCCTTTGAAGTAGTTTCTTTTGCCAGTGTGGATCCCGCCGGGTACGGCGGATGATCTGGGTGCTAATACCTTCCCAGGTCGTAACCGACTCCCGAACTCAGTCTCTTTGGTTCGCAGGACCTGTGTCCTTCCTCTTCTTTCTTCTGGTTTGTGCAGCATTACCATTCCCTTTCTTCGGGATAAAAATGCCTGGCTGGCGACTCTATTCTTTTTCCGTGCCCCTTTCGCGTTTGTACCAGGATGGAAATCCTGGGAGCGACAGCTGGAGACTCTGCTGGGGAATTCTAACCAGAGTATCTCTAGTTCCCCTGTGAGTCTCTCCTAGCGCTTGTGTGTTTCTGTTTCTTTGGGTGATGTTTGTTTGCTGTGGCTTGTTGTATTTTATTGTTGTTTATTTACAGTTTTATTTACAACTTTATTTATAGTTTTCAGTCTTTATTTTCTGCATCATGTATATATGCTGGACTGTCTGGACTGGTTTTCTTGGTGGGATGGGTGTTATTGTGTCTGAGAGATGAGCTCATTACCACGACTCGAGAGCACCTTAGGAATTAGAGTGGTTCCACTTTGGCCTCATGAGATCTTGTCATGGGGGTAGTAGTGAGTTCCACACCCAGATTTGCGATTGTCTTGTAAATGTCTTGATTTGGGATCTTCCTCTCTCATTTCATAACCCTGACAGTTATGTGCAGCTAGGGACCGATCATTGAGAACCTTGTGGAAACATCCCTCTCTAGTGATGACAGTGGCATACCACATTGTGTGGCAAACCCATTCGCATCCGAGGGCCCACCTGGGGATCACATAGGATGACCTTGTGTCCTAGACTCAGCTGAGGCCTCCCTGCATAGTATATAATGCCAAACCGATTCCCTGATTTGGTCATGAGCCATTTCTCGGAGATGGTGAAAGTATTATCGCTATTCGGCTTTAAGAGTCTGTGATGTCTGACCCGGAGTCTATTACCAGTGAGATTGGGAGGGGTTTACAGGTGTGCAGGAACCCTTGGCCTCTACATATCCTCATTATCAGTGGTCCTATGATTATGATCTTTGGTTCTATGGTTCTATGGTTCTGGAGTTCTGGTTTTCTTGTTCTGGTTTTATTGGTACTGTGGTTCTGAGATCTTCTATCAGAGAGTTGTGATTCAAAAGACTTTTGGTTTGCCAGTTGATCAGAGGGGCCCTTGTGTTCAGTGTCCAGTTTCCAGATGGTCCCAGTTGATCATATGCCTGCATTGCATTGCATTTGCATCATTCTTGCATTTCTTTGCATTAACTGTTTATGTTTCCCTTTTTTTAGGTCATTGTTCATTGTCAGTTCCCAGTTCTGGTAATCTTATCTCCATGGCAGAAATCAGAAGAGTTCCAAGGAAAAAGAATGTTCACTATAATTTTCTTCAGCCCGAAGTTAGAAGTGTTCAAAAGTTAGCAGGTCTGATGAATGACCAAGTCTTGGGCAATTTCAGGAAAAGATATGGTCAGATACTGAAGTTTGTGGACAAGCCCACTGCAGACCAAAAGGACAGTTTGCATACATTGTTGCAGTTTTATGATCCTCTGCTGTGTTGCTTTGTTTTTCCAGGTTACATCTTAGCTCCTACATTGGAAGAGATCTCCAGCATGTTGAATGTTCCAGTCAGAGAGACATTGCCATTCTATGGGTCTGAGGTTGTGCTTAAAGAAGAAGACATAGCCAAAGTTTGTTGTCTGCCAGCTGCTACAGTCAAGAGGACTCTGAAGGATAGTGAAGGCAAAGGACTCCCTTGGAGTGTGCTCATCCCAGAGGCAGAGAGATATGCTACAGAGGCTAATTGGAATGACTTTGGGGCTTTGCTTGCTTTGATGGTGTATGGGTCCAGCTTGTTCCCAGGAGAGAAAGAATATGTAAGCCTGGAGGTGATCTCAATCTTTGCAAAAGGCAATCCAGTGCCTACTCTTCTGGGTGACTTCTATTACAGTGTTCATTACAGAAATGAGAAGGGTAGAGGTGGTCCAGTAGTCTTCTGTGCTCCTTTGTTTGCTGAGTGGTTTGCCAGACAACTGCCAAAATCAGGTGCCTTCAAGGAGATGAGGGATGAGTGGAGATGGTCAAGAAGACTGATGGGGTTAATTGCTGAAGATATTTCCTGGGGATATGACAGGGATTTGCTAGGTAAAGAGTTGCTGGTCAGTTGCGGAAGATTAGCTGGAGTACCTTTGCTGGGAAGGAAAGGTGTCATCAGTTATTATCCATTTTTAGCCAGGAAACAATTTGGCTACCCTTTGAAAGATCCTCCACAGATGGAAGAGTTTGCTGAGTCTTTGTACTTTCCTGTTGAAGGAAACAAGGAGTTAGTTCAACAAGCAGTCCAAGCTTGGGCTCACAGGATCAGGAAGGGTAAGAAAGACTTTGGTAGAGTTGATCCCAAGACGTATCCACCATTTGCTGCATGGTTGCAAAGACATGTAGAAGAAGTCCTCATGCCTTTCTCAGTTGAGGCTCCACTTTATCCCAAATAGGTGCCAAGTCAGAGTGGTACTGTTTCCCTTGAAGAGTACAAGAAGCTAGAAGCTCAGCTGCATGAAGTTAGAGTGGACAATGCTGAAATGGTAAGCTTATACCATCTTTCCAACAGGGCCAAGAATGAAGCAGAAAGCAAGTTGCTGAAGATCCAAGCCTCTTTGGAAGCTAAAGAGAAGGACTTTGCTGGAAGGGAAGCCCACTTCCACAAATTGGGTCTAATGGAGGCAAAGAGAGAAGCTGAACGTAAAAAGACTTTGAAGACTCTCAAGGAAGCTCGACAATCCATTATTTGGTTGCAAGGCCAAAGGGAGGAAGAGCAGAAGAAGTTCAAAGAGAAAGAAGAGTTCTTTGAAGTGCAAATGGCCTTCAAGAAGGAAGAGGTGGAGCAGGTCCACACCATCCGGAGGGAAAAGACCCAGCAGCTAGCACAAAGCCAGTTAGCCCTGGAGGAAGCAAGGAAAGAGATTGAAGAGCTCAACCTGAGAGCGGGTGTCAAGAAGAGCAGAGCAGAGGTGGAAGAGCCTGGGTCCTTAGTTTAGTTTATTTTCAGACTACCTACAGACTTGTTGTAGGAGTCTTGTTTATTTTGTATTTAGTCTTTTATTCATGTACTGGCTTGTAACCCTTCGGGGAATATTTCTTTTTGTACTCTGACTTTTAGCCGGCAGTGGTTTGTCCATATATAGTATTAATGTGCAAATTATCATTTCTGAATATGCAAGACTCGTTTGTCTGATACTGCTAATGACTGAACACTCATCAAAGAGAAAGTTTGAAAGTCAATACTGAAAATGACTGTTTGGAGTAGATGCCAGAACTGGGGCATGCAAATGCTTAAAACTTGGGAACATGAGAAGTTATATTGCATTGCATATAACCTGTTTGTTTGTTTTGCAGGTAGTGTCTCAGTTGCTAATGTGTTTTGTGTTTCAGGCACTATAGCTCCCCGGAAAGTTCGGGAACAACCAGTCGCACACAGATATCCAACAAAGATCAACAGAGAGAGAATCATGGACCAGATGCAAGCTGACTTAGCTGACCTGAGGCTAAGGATGGATAATTTCATGACTATGATGGCAGGCATGGGTCAGAACCAAGAGCGTCTGCGGGAATTGGTTGAGAATCAAGCCAGGAACAACATTGCTGCTGCTGATAATCGTAACGGTGCGGGCGCACGTCAAGTGGAAATCCCTGTAACACAGCCAGGGGTGACTATAATCAATGATGGGTTGAATAATGTGCAAATGGATAATCAAGACGAACAGTTCACTCTGCTGGACGAAGCTGAAGGTCAGGGGGCTGAGATGAACAAGAGGTTTGAGGAAATGGCAGAACAAATCAAAGCTATTCAATCCCAGAGCTCCTTGGGATTTGACATAACAGACTTGGGCTTGGTTCTAAGGGTCAGAATCCCCTACAAGTTCAAAGTTCCAACTTTTGAGAAATGCAATGGCACTGCATGCCCAAAGACCCATCTTCAGTCCTTCGTAGGAAGGATCGCTGCTCACACCGATGATGAAAAACTCTGGATGTACTATTTCCAAGACAGTTTGGTTGGAGCTTCTTTGGAATGGTATATGAAGCTTAGCAGAGTCAATATCAAGTGCTGGAAAGACCTAGCAGAAGCTTTTGTGAGACAATATCAATATAATTTGGAAATGGCTCCAAATCGCACGCAATTGCAGCACATGTCTCAGACTGCTAAGGAAGGTTTCAAAGAATATGCTCAGAGGTGGCGCCAGCTCGCTTCCAGAGTGCAACCACCCCTGCTTGAAAACGAAATGGCTGACATGTTTATGGGGACTTTGCAGGGTGTGTTTCTTGAAAGATTGGCGTCCAGTTCTGCCACCAAATTCAATGACATTGTAATTGCTGGAGAGAGGGTTGAGACCTTGTTGAAGATGGGGAAGATCCAAGATCCAAGTGCTAGCAGCTCGAATGGAGCGAGGAAAGCTTTCGGTGGACCTCCTAGAAGAAGAGAAGGAGAGACAAATGTTGTATTTGGCCGAGGCCGGGGCCGTGGTTATAGAAGACCATACGAGCATGTGGAAGCAGTCACAATTCCTTCTACTCCAGTGCAACAGATGCAACCTCAACAACAACAACAACAACAACAACCCCGTAACAACTATCAGCAGAGACCGTATCAGCCAAGGCAAACTTGCCCGGCTAATAGGGTGCTTGAGGCCATCCCTATGACTTATGCTGCTTTGCTACCAAGACTGCTGGATTTGAATCTGATTCAATTGAGAACTTTGGCACCACCACCTCCTGGAGAGCTTCCAGTGGGTTATGATGTCAATGCAAGATGCGCTTTCCACTCTGGGGCACCCGGGAACTCGACTGAGGAGTGCATGGCGTTGCACCACAAAGTTCAAGACCTTATAGACTCCAAAGCAATCAACTTCGCACACCACTGAATGTTAATTCGAACCCTATTCCGAATTATGGAGGGGCAATAATCAATGCTGTTGAGGGTGGTGAAAAGTTAAGCCTTATTCTGAGTATTGAGGAAGTGAAGACTCCTTTGATGGTAGTGAAAGAGAGGTTGCTGAAAGGTCAAGTGTTTCCTGGCTGCAGTGCTGATTGTGAAGAATGTATGAGTTCAAAGAATGGGTGTGAGAAGTTGAAGATGAGATTACAGAGTTTGATTGATGATGGATCCTTGCAGTTTAACAAAGTTGGTATTGAAGCTGATGATGTGTCAACAATTACCATTTTTTATGATGAAGCTGACATGCCTGTCAGAAGACAGCCTGTAACAATCTATGCTCCTGAGATTAGTCCTGTGACTATCACCGTGCCTGGTCCTATTCCTTACACAGACGATAAAGCCATTCCATGGCATTACGGCTCAGACGTATACGTGGCTGGACAGAAGATTGAGAGCAAGTCTGCTGCTGTTGACCCGACTGTAGAGAACGTCAGAGGAGTTGGAGGCTTTACCATAAGTTGTCGTTTATTTGCTCCCCCTGTGCTGAGAGGGGATCCTGAGGCTGAGACCTCGTCCAAAGCCAAAGGAAAACAAGCTGTGACTGATGAATCAACTACTCCTGTGGCTGGGCAGGGTACATTTGAAAAGGAGGTCGAGGAATTCATGCGCATTATCAAAAAGAGCGATTATAAGGTGGTTGATCAACTAAACCAGACACCTTCCAAGATATCCATTCTATCATTGCTGATGTGTTCTCCCGCACATAGAGAGGCCTTATTGAAAGTACTGCAGTTGGCCTATGTTCCTCAAGAAATCACTGTCAACCAACTCAAAGCTGTAGTAGGCAGTGTTAATGCAAGCCATGGGCTAGGCTTTACAGACAGAGACCTCACGTCAGAGGGACGAAACCACAACAAAGCACTACATATCACTATGGAGTGCAAGGGTGCTATGTTGTCACATGTTCTTGTTGATACAGGCTCTTCCCTTAATGTGCTTCCGAAGAAGGCATCAATGAAGCTCAACGTTGATGGTATAGTCCTGAGACCCGGTGATTTGATTGTCAAGGCGTTTGATGGGTCTAGAAGATCAGTTTTTGGAGAAGTTGAGTTGCCCGTCAAAATAGGTTCTCAAGTCTTCAAAAGTATCTTCTACGTCATGGACATCCAGCCTGCGTACAACTGCTTGTTGGGACGCCCATGGATTCATGCTGCTGGAGCTATAACTTCAACCCTGCATCAGAAGCTCAAATATGTGGTTGACGGCCAGGTCATTACAGTCTATGGAGAGGAAGACATCTTCGTAAGCCACTTTTCAACGTTCAAGTATGTAGAGATGGATGGAGAGATCCATGAGACTTTATGTCAAGCCTTCGAAGTAGTCAATGTCAGCATCTTGACTCCTGTAGAGAAGAGCAGTGAGAAGGAAGGCACCTCTATCCATTCCTACAAGCAAGCAAAGGAGGTTGTTCAGTCCGGAAGTGCCCAAGGCTGGGGAAAGTTGCTGGAGCTAAAAAAGAAAGACGACAAGTTTGGTTTAGGGTATCAGCCTGGTGGATCTACTCCAAGTGGTAAAGCCATTACCTTTACAAGCACTGGGATGCTCGAACGCAACCAAATCTGTATAGCAAGCCAAGATGGGGACAGTGACGGTGATTGGGACAACTGGATTCACCCGTGTGCGCCCGACGAGGAGCTAAGGAACTGGTCTGCTGAAGACATTGTCCAAGTTACCTGGCACTCTGAGTAATTCATTTTGTTTCCTTTTATTATCATATTGCATTGTCAAATCCAGCATTCTGCCCAAGATGCTAGGATCCATTGTATTAGGCCACCATGTTTTGTATGCATCTTATTTTACCATGAAATAAAAGGACATTTTCAGACAAAATTGTGTTCTCTTTCTTTGTTTTAAAACTTTTCACAAAAATATAAAAAATGGCAATGTGTTTTTCCTTTTTTTTTGTGTGTTTGCATCTCTTTTTCAAAATAAGCAGATTCTGAATAAGCACATCTTCTGTGCAGTGTTGATCATCCAGATTCCGTTGATAATGTTCCTGCTATGACTACGCATGACTTTGAAAATCCTGTCTACCAAGCTGATGAAGGGGTTGAGGAAGACTGTGACCTCCCAGAAGAATTGGTCAGATTGTTGAAATAAGAGGAACGGGTTATTCAGCCTCATCAAGAAGAGATTGAGATCATCAACATTGGCAGTGAAGATGTGAAGAAAGAGATCAAGATTGGGGCCAGTCCGCAGGCCGACGTCAAGAAAGAGCTGATCAGTATGCTGAGAGAGTATGTGGATATCTTTGCTTGGTCATATCAAGATATGCCAGGGTTGGATACCGACATCGTTGTGCATAAACTACCTTTGAGAGAGGACTGTCCTCCTGTGAAACAGAAACTGAGAAGAACTCGTCCTGACATGGCGATGAAGATCAAAGAGGAGGTTCAGAAGTAATGGGATGCCGGGTTCCTTGCTGTAACTAGTTACCCACCTTGGGTAGCTAACATTGTGCCTGTACCAAAGAAGGACGGCAAGGTCCGGATGTGCGTTGACTACCGGGATTTGAATAGAGCAAGCCCAAAAGATGACTTTTCGTTGCCTCACATTGACGTGTTGGTAGACAATACTGCTCAATTCTCGGTATTTTCCTTCATGGATGGCTTCTCCGGATATAATCAGATTAAGATGGCTCCGGAAGACATGGAGAAGACAACGTTCATTACCCCGTGGGGTACATTCTGCTATAAGGTCATGCCCTTTGGTTTGAAGAACGCCGGGGCAACTTATCAACGGGCGATGGTTACATTGTTCCATGACATGATACACAAGGAGATTGAGTGTTATGTGGACGATATGATTGCTAAGTCCCGAGACGAAGAAGAGCATCTGGTCAACCTGAAGAAGTTGTTTGATATACTAATCAAGTACAAGCTGAGGTTGAATCCAAACAAGTGCACTTTCGGAGTGCGTTTCGGGAAACTGCTGGGTTTCATTGTTAGTCAGAGAGGAATTGAGGTAGATCCTGCCAAAGTAAAAGCAATTCAAGATATGCCTGCACCAAGAACAGAAAAAGAAGTGCGCGGGTTTTTAGGGAGGTTGAACTACATTTCTCGATTCATATCTCATCTAACTGCCACGTGCGAACCAATATTCAAGTTGCTAAGAAAAGAGCAAACGGTCAGATGGAACGAAGACTGCCAAAGAGCTTTTGATAAAATAAAATAATATTTGCAGGAGCCTCCAATTCTAATGCCTCCAGTAGAAGGAAGACCTTTAATCATGTACTTGACCGTGCTAGAAGGGTCAATGGGGTGTGTTCTAGGCCAACATGACGAGTCTGGTCGAAAAGAGTACGCTATTTATTACCTTAGCAAAAAGTTTACCGACTGTGAATCCCGTTACTCACTACTCGAGAAAACTTGTTGTGCTTTGGTATGGGCTGCTCGCCGACTGAGACAGTACATGTTGACTCATACCACACTGCTCATTTCCAAAATGGATCCTGTCAAGTACATCTTTGAGAAACCAGCGTTAACCGGAAGGGTTGCTAGGTGGCAAATGATTTTAACTGAATATGACATCCAGTATACTTCTCAGAAAGCCATCAAGGGAAGTGTATTGTCGGATTACCTTGCACAACAACCTTTTGAAGATGATTATCAGCCAATGAAGTTTGATTACCCTGATGAGGACATCATGTACCTCAAAGCAAACGATTGCGAGGAACCACTTCCGGAGGAGGGGCCTGACCCTGAATCCAAATGGAAGTTGATGTTTGATGGGGCAGTCAACATCAATGGACGTGGAGTTGGTGTCGTTCATATTACTCTCGAAGGTGTTCACCTTCCCTTCGCTGCCAGAATTACTTTTGGCTGCACCAACAATGAAGCGGAATACGAGGCATGCATAATGGGAATAGAGGAGGAAATTAATCTTCGGATTAAGAACCTCGATATATTTGAAGATTCGGCCCTCGTTATTAACCAAGTTACCGGCAAGTGGTATACTCACCAAGAGCATCTAATTCCATACAGGGATTATGCTAGAAAACTGTTGACGTTCTTCACAACAGTCAAACTTCAATATATACCACGTGATGAAAATCAGTTTGCCGACGCATTGGCCACTCTTTCTTCGTCTATCAAAGTCTTGTGTTGGAATTATGTGCCCAGAATTGACATCTCCAGGCTTGACGCTCCAGCTCATGCCTTCTCTGTAGACGTCGTGTATGATAAGAAATCTTGGTACTTTGATATCAAGTTATTCCTGGAAAAGCAAGAATACCCAACTGGGGCATCTTCCAATGACAATAAGACCTTAAGGCGACTTGCTGCTAGTTTCTTCTTGAATACAGACGGGGTTTTGTACAAGAGAAACTTTGACAGGGTCTTGCTCAGATGCATGGATAGACACGAAGCAAGCCTGCTAATGCAGGAAGTCCACGAAGGATCTTTCGGTACCCATGCAGGAGGGCATGCTATGGCTAAGAAATTGTTGAGATCAGGGTATTACTGGATGACAATGGATGCAGACTGTTGTTCATTCGCTTGTAAGTGCCACAAGTGCCAGATATATGCAGACAAAGTGCATGTTCCTCCAAGCCCGCTCAACGTCATGTCATATCCTTGGCCCTTTTCTATGTGGGGCATTGACATGATCGGGAAGATAGAGCCTACTGCTTCAAATGGTCATCGCTTCATCTTGGTCGCGATTGATTACTTTACAAAATGGGTGGAAGCAGCATCTTATGCCAACGTCACTCGTCAAGTGGTGGCAAGATTTCTGAAAAGAGATATCATATGCAGATATGGAGTGCCCGAAAGGATTATTACTGACAATGGTTCTAATCTTAACAACAAGATGATGGCAGACTTGTGTCGGGACTTCAAGATTCAGCATCACAATTCTTCTCCTTACCAACCAAAGATGAATGGTGCGGTAGAGGCAGCAAACAAGAATATCAAGAAGATTGTGCAAAAAATGGTTGTCACTTACAAAAAATGGTTGTGCAAAAAATGGTTGCTACTAGCTCAATTGGTAGTGGGAATGGATTGAGCATGAAATTGATTAGGTGTTTTGTGATCTGTGATGTTTGCTGAGTATGCTGCAACTTATAGTTTTGAAAATGATGCATTGTAGCTTGAGTTATTTGGATTTCAGTTTTCATGGTCAAAGTTGTTTTTGTTAGATCCAATTGATTCATTGAGTTTTAGAAGATTTCATGCTAATTTTCGAAACCAGCGTACCTCATTTAGTTAATCTGGAGAATTTGATGTGTTTTTGTTGTGTTTTGATCACCTGTTATGAATTCTGGTGTCGGAGCCCTAGCTCCGGTCACCAGAAACTGGAAATATGGTTAGGGTTTGCGCAAGGTTGAAGATAATTCCATAGCCATTGGATCCAGCTTTCCATCCGTCCCGATTGTGACACATAGCCCTAGTCCACCACCTCCCCTTCACGTGATTTCTGTTCTAATTTTAATACACCATGTTTCGCAGACCACTCTAATAACCTTGTGTCCTCACTTCACAGCAAACCAATGATCCACGTCATTTAATGAAAGGAGTGTACCACGCGTCTGATCAATCTCAGGGCTCACGTTATTTTCCATTTTTATTTATGATTTTCCACCATATTATTATAAACCAGTGCAAATTGGTTGGGCCTCTCAATGCTATTCGCACCCCCATCAACGTTGGGCCCAGTTCATTCCAACGTGTATCACTTACTACCAGCACCCCCCAGCTTTATTCATTTTAATTTCTTTTTCATATTATTTTTCTTTATTTTCATTTTAGTTTCTAATTATTAAAAATAGTTCTGATTATCCAAAAATTCCAAAAATATTCATGAGTCGTCTTTTGAGTCTCTTTCGTTTTTCTATATTTTTATTTTCCATTTTTTTTAATTTCCACGTGTCATAATTAATTCCTTGTTTCAATTAACTTCTTTTTAATCCTTTCTTGAGTACACTGCCTTGTCCATTTTCTATAGAGTTCATCATTTTGAATTTTGTGCTCATTCTTTTTGCTCTAGATTCCTAAGATGTTATACTTCATGTGTGATTTTCCCCCTGATTTTTAGAAATTTAGTCCTTAGGTCTTGGTCCTTTGACTTGTGTTGGAAGTTATTACCCTTAGTTTGTCTTTAAGCCTCCATTTGACCTAGTTTGCTTCTGAATATTTTCAAAATCCTTTTGGCTCATTGATTTAACATGTTTGAAGATCATTTGGTTTAAGTTGTGGAATTTTTAGGTGCTTGGTTGATTTAATGTGGATTTTTGTTCTCACCTTGTCCCATTTTGCTTCTTTTGTTTCATTAGCTCTCTTATAAGCTTAGAAGGGCACTTGTGCCAACTTCTTCTTCTCATTTGGGGTCCTCTTGGGGTATGGGTTCCTTCTTGGTCCTGGCTTAGGGTTTGAGTCTTAGAAATTTTTGTGTTTGCTTCTCTTTTGTGTTCTTTCTTTCTTAAGTGTGCTTTCACTTCTTCCTTACTTCTTTCACTCCCATTTTGTGATTGTTTGGTATTGTGTGTCCATTCTCTTCATATTATTAGCTTCTTAAGTTCTTCCTTGGTTTGTTTTGGTTCTGATCTTGTGCATTGAGTCCATGTTTGTGCATCTTTGCTTTGCATCCTCCTTAAGTGTGCACTTGTTTTCATTTGTTTCATGTTGCATCATGTTTGCTTGTAAGCTTCATCTCTCATTCTTTTGAGTTGCATATGCATTGAGCATTTGTACATATCATTTCACTTCTGTTTGTATGATGATGGCATGTTATCTTATTCATTTCATTTCACTTGTATGCATATTACTAACCTTGCAGGGGCTATGGTAAGTGTGAGGTGTGGAAGTTGAGTTCCACATCTCCAAATCCCATCTTCTCTTCTTATTTCTTTATTGAGCTAACCCTTTGCTTGTTGGGCTTAGGCCTTTCTCATCTCATCCTCTCTTCTATCTTCTTTTTCTCTTCTTCTTTCCTTCTTCATTAGGATAGAAACCACACTAACCTTAGGACATCCATGCATGTTAACACTTAGGATTCTTTAGTCCCCCTTTAGAATTTTGCCTTTGTGATCCTTTTGGTTCTTCTTCTCTTTTCATCTCATAACCATAAAAAACATCTTAATAAGTTTGAAGTGATGCCTTGAGCAATAGCCTTATCCCATGAGGTATGCTTGTAGTCTTCCCATCTTGGGATAGTACAAGTTTACCTTGTGATGCACAAGTCTGATCAAGGTATCTTCTTCACCAAGAAAAGCATAAAAAACACTTCTTCATTGTAAATACCAAAAACACTAAATAATTTAACAAGTTAGTAATCCTAGGCCCTAATCTCTGGATTCAAGTTTTGGGGATCTTCTACTTACTTGAGTGTGCTTGTTCTATTATTCCATCTTGGAATGTAGTGACAAGTGCACATTCCATGGAAAAGAGCTTGAGTTCACTTCCTTGTGACATACTCCTAAAAGCTTCATAAAAAACACAAACAAACAATAAGCGTCTTTCCTTCGGGAATTCTTTTCTCATCTCCTTCGCTCCGTACGCGAACTTGCTCCTACTCGTCACTTTGCAAGACGGTTACGCACTCGTCGTCCGAGTCTGCAACACCTGAGCAATGGCATAGGCAGTTCAAGCCTCAATTCACAAGAAATTTCCTTGTTACCCCTAGTTAGGGGAACTACGGCGTCTCTGATCCTCATTATCCTGATGAGGTACGTAGGCAGCGGGGTAGGGCCCGTTCGAGCACAATCTTTATTTTCCTTACATTTTTTCTTTTCCTTTTCTTATTCAGTTCTTATCTCAGTTTCTTTTCCAGTTCATTTTCTTTTCTTTTGTAGCAGTTTTCATACCCTCACCCTTTGAAGTAGTTTCTTTTTCAAGCGTGGATCCCGTCGGGTACGGCGGACGATCTGGGTGCTAATACCTTCCCAGGTCGTAACCGACTCCCGAACCCAGTCTCTTTGGTTCGCAGGACCTGTGTCCTTCCTCTTCTTTCTTCTGGTTTGTGCAGCATTACCATTCCCTTTCTTCGGGATAAAAATGCCTGGCTGGCGACTCTATTCTTTTTCCACGCCCATTTCGCGTTTGTACCAGGATGGAAATCCGGGGAGCGACAGGTCTCCTCCTTTGGGTTGTGATATCCTATGGGGTTAGGGTTCCTTTGAGTGAATTTTCAAATTTTTATCTTATGATTTGCTTCTGTTTTTGACTTTTGCATCTCATGTTGCATTAAAACCCTAATTTCTCATGTTCATTTGCATACATCTTGCATATGCATTCATTCAAGAACTTGCTAGGACATTTCATGCATTCACATGAATTCTAAGACATCTTAGGACACATTAGAATCATGTTTTATCATTTCTTCATCCATTTTCCATGATATGCATTCATTCCATTCCATGAACTTTCATGTGCTTTCGGGCTCCTTTCATGTTTCATTTGCATTCCCATACCTTGTATGATCATCCGTAGCACTTGGCATACACTTGCATCATCTCTTAGCATCATTTACATCATGAATATGCTTCTGGTTTTGGTTTTCATCTTTTCATACATCTCATTCTTATTTCATTCTCTCTTTTATGTTAACCATTTCAGGTGGTAAGTACTTTGAGAAGTGAATTTGCCTTCACTTCTCACTTCTCTTCTCTTTCTCTCTTATGGATTCATTGCTGCATTTTGCTTTTGCTTTAGAGTGAGCTTGCTCACTCATGTTCATTATCCACTTTCTTTCTTCAAGTAACTTACCTTCTTAAGTGAAGTAAGTTAACTTGTTTTCTTCTGCTTCTCCTCCTTTCATCTTGCTGGGTGGGGTTTCATTGAGTGATTAAGGTCCTATACCTGGGACCTGAGTGACACCTAGGCTAGAGTGGCTTCATATTATTTCCCATTCCATTTCGGTCACGTGTAGGAATATGAGACACGGTTCAGATGTGGGTTTCTTCTTGAGAACTCTGTGCTACAGATTTCCTGTAGTGCTAGGGCTATCTGGGAAGCCTGCTAAGTCTGGATGACCTTCATATGACCTTCAGAATCTGGGGTGAATTAGAGGAGGATCTTTTATGGTTATTGTAAACACTGTACCTCCGGGTTAGAAGTATTTACACTTCTCATAACTGATCCAAGTCTGAGGATCCTTGTTTTAGAACATTACATGTGAGGGGGTTGGGTTGTTTACAGGTTTGCAGGAACCCTTGGCCACATCATACCCTGTTATTGTTTTGTTTAAGAATGCATCAATTTGGACAGTTCTTGTGATTACCCCGGACTTGTGACTCTTTATTTGAGTCCCCCACCCGGTTACTGGATTTCTAAGCCTCCATCCGAACCTTTGAACATACATGGACTTTTACCAAGGCAGATAAACTGATCCAGCACTTGATCACAAACCCTTTGCATATCATTTGCATACATAATTTCTGCATCATTTAACATTTTCTTATTTGTTTTACAGGGTATCCATCATATTATTCTTGGTTTGGTTTTGACCCCTTTTGCTGCTCAGACTCCTTCAGTCATCTCCTTCAGCATCTCCACCAGTTTGTCAGTGGTTCTTCTCTAGCTATCAAAGACTCACCTCCAGCTTCTCAGTCAGTGACCTTCATCAGCAGTTGTTTTCAGCTTCTTCATCAGCACCCATGGACACTTCAAGAAAGAGCAACATCTTTTACCACTTCTTTTAGCCCACCTTGACTGGCATCAGGCAGGTCCAGTCCCTCATTACACCTGACCATATCCCACTATTCAGAGAGCACTATGGGGGTATACTGGACATGGTCATGGACTTAGATGCATCTTAGAGGAGCATGATCCATACATGCCTGCAGTTTTATGACCCTCCACTAAGGTGTTTCACATTCCCAGATTTCCAGATGGGACCATTGCTAGAAGAGTTTTCCTTGTTGATTGAAGTTCCTATCAGGAGAGGGATCCCCTTCAACCCAGAGATGACTGCTCCCAGAAATGAAGAGATAGCGAAGGCATTGCATTTGGAGTCTGCCCTCATTGAGCAGAACATGACAACCAAGGCTGGAGTTCCAGGCCTCCATCTAGACTTCTTGACCTCTCAGGCCACCCTGAAAGCTGCAGTAGGAGAATGGAAGGTTGTCTGTGCACTTTTAGCCCTCAGTATATATGGGGTTATATTGTTTGCAGATGAGCCCAAGTTTGTGAGTCAGAATGGCATCCACCTGTACTTGCTGACGAACCCTGTTCCCACCTTGCTGGGAGACTTCTACTACTCCATACATCAGAGAAATGAAAAGCAAAGAGGGAAACTGGTCAGATGTTGTGCTCCTCTGTACTACTCTTGGCTGCTCAGACACTTGCCAAAATTAGATGCCTTCTTGAACCCACATCAGCAGAAGAATTGGGCTAAGAGATTAATTTCCTTGACATCAGATGACATCAGGTGGTGCACTCAGAACACCAAGGGCAAAGATATTATTACCAGTTGTGGGCAGTACCCTAATGTGCCTCTGATAGTAGTAAAAGGTTGCATCAACTACAACCCTTTACTGTTTAAGAGACAATTGAGATATGCCTTGGTTCATCCTCCCATATGACAAGATTTGGCTGAGACTCTCTACTGTGAAGTTCAACCCAACTCTACTGTTGTCAGATAGGCTGCCTGGGCTTGGGATAACATTCAGACCAAAGGGACAGCCATCCTTGGAAGGTGCAACAATATTGCCTCAGCCCAGTATTCTGATTGGTCCCGTACTAGAGCTCAGATCACCCGAATGCCTTTCACCTTGGAAGACACACCTGGACCTTCTACAGTACAACCTGGAACAACTGTCAGCCTGGAAGATTTTGAAAAGCTGAAAGAGAGGAATACTCAGCTAGTTGAAGCCTTGAAGAAGACTCTCTGGGAGAGAAATGACATCCGTCTAGATAT
The DNA here is from genome assembly GCA_963966055.1 of Lathyrus aphaca. Taxonomy (NCBI): domain Eukaryota; kingdom Viridiplantae; phylum Streptophyta; class Magnoliopsida; order Fabales; family Fabaceae; genus Lathyrus; species Lathyrus aphaca. The sequence continues at coordinate 266,142,904 of OZ014523.1, read as the reverse complement.
TGAGAGATTGGAAAGACTCAAGATTGAGCATCTAACTAAGATTGAAAAGACATATGACTACATCAGGAAGGAAAGAGCAGGGGAATTGGTTCTGAAGAATGCTTGCAAGGAAGCAAAGATCCAGAAGGCTAGGGCAGAGCATTATCTTGAAGAAAGCCAGGCTAGGGGGATCAGGATCACTGAAGCCCGTGCACAAGAAGACCAATGGACTCCGGCTAAGATAGAGCAGCTGGAGGCTAGTGAGAAGAAGCATCAGGAGGCTTTATTGGCAGCTCAGAAGGAGATATCTGAATTGAAACTCCGAGCGGGGTTGAAGAGGTCAAAGGATCAAGACAAGCATAAAAAGCTAACTAGTGCCATTGCTACCAGGAACCTCCTCATCAGGACTATTACAGAGCACCCAGTGGGTCCAATGACTGAGTCCCTCCTGAAAGAAGTCGGGGAGGATGACTTTGGATTGGATGTCTGATCCTTTTGCTTGTATTTCTTTCTTTTGATTGTTGTATTTTGACCCACCATGGGCATGTATTGTAAACAAACTATGTATTTTCATCCTTTGTAATATATCAGTTTGTTTTATTTTGGTGGGCTTTATCTCTCAACATCATCAGCATTTCCTCGAGGTCTGGAAAGGTCAAAACCAAAGAACCAAACCGGATACCCTTGGAAGACAAATAAGCATATTGCATTGCATACTAACATTTTCTTTGTTTTGTAGGTTTCTGTTTTATTGATGATTCTCACTTTGTTGTGGTTTCAGGAAACATTGCTCGCAGAAGAGTGTTCCCTGTCAACAGAATACACCGGTACCCGACGCGAAACAACCTTCCGGGCATTCAGATGGATCAAGTACAGCAGGACCTGAATGAAGTAAGGACCCAAATGGCAAATGAAAGGGTTGAAATGAGGAATCAAATGACCCAATTTATGGCTGTGATGACTGGCTTAGCTCAGAGTCAGGAAAGGCTAAGAGAACTTGTTGAAAGGCAAACTCCTGATGAACACCACCCCGGTACTGGAGGTACCAGTAATAATGATCGCGGGCAGCCTCACATTGATCCACCAGAATTTGGGCCTCATCTAAACCCAGATGCTAATGTCCTAAGGAATGCTCATGGTAACACTGCGGAGGTGGATTTTGCAAGAGAATCCTCAAGATGAACAGTTCACAGTTATTGGAGTTGGGGATGAAGTTTATGACCGAAGACTGGATGAGATTGCTGAGAAATTAAGGTCTCTTGAATCACAGAATTCCCTAGGCTTTGATGTAATGGACATGGGCCTGGTGGATGGGGTGAGAATTCCTCAAAAATTCAAACCCCCGTGCTTTGAAAAATATAATGGTACCTCCTGCCCGCGTACTCATCTGCAGTCTTTCTTGGGGAGACTCAAAGCTTATACCATGGACAAGAAGTTATGGATGTTCTATTTTGAGGACAGCCTGACTGGAGCATCAAGAGAATGGTATTCACATCTGACCAGGGCCACCATAAGATGTTGGAAAGACTTGGCTGAAGCCTTCATCCGTCAATACCAGTACAATTTAGACATGGCTCCCAATAGAACCCTTCTAATGGGCATGTCTCAGTCTTCAAGGGAAAGCTTCCGGGATTATGCTCAGAGGTGGAGACAGCTTGCTGCTGCTGTCCAGCCACCCATGTCTGAACGAGAAATGGCAGACATGTTTATGAATACCTTGCAGGGAACTTATATCGACCGACTTGCTGCATTCTCCTCCACTATCTTTGCTGATGTAGTCATAGCTGGGGAGAGAATAGAGAGTCTTCTGAAGATGGGAAAAATCTATGACAACGGTGCAAGTTCCTCCAACAACACAAGAAAACCTTTTTCAGGACCCCGAAGGACGGGTGAAACAAATGCTATTCATGCAGGAAGGGGTAGACCCCAGTACTCTCATAGATCAGTAGCAGCCTTTACTAGCCCGACTCCAGTTCCATAACAACCACTTTTTCCTCAACAACAGCAACAACAACAACACTATCAGCAACAACCGCACTTTCCGCAACAAAGATCGTACAACAATAACAATAACAACCAACAGCAGCGCCCCTTTCAACAGAGGCCATCTCAATCCAATAGGGTGGTTGACCCCATTCATATGCCATATGCCGCCCTACTGCCACAACTCCTGAAGCTCAACATGGTTGAGTTAAGGACGTTGGCTCCACCAGATCCTCTCAACCTCCTGAAGAATTATGATGCCAATGCTAGGTGTGCCTTTCATTCCAACGCACCAGGTCACAATACTGAGAAGTGTAGAGACTTGAAAATGAAGGTTCAGGATCTGGTCGATTCCAAAGCTCTCAACTTCGCACCTCCTCCAAATATTACCAGAAATCCTATGCCTAGTCATGGTGGGCCCAGGATTAATGCCATAGAAGAGGACCAACCATCTGCACTGATTGATAGTGTTGCACAGATTCAAATGCCGTTGGCAGAAGTCAAAGCTCAACTCTTAAGATGCCAGGTGTTTTCCGGGCTGTGAGGCCTGCTGCAAATCGTGCAAGACTGCTATTAATGGTTGTGAGAGGCTAAGGCTTGGCATAGATGGCCTTATCAGAGATGGAATTTTGCAAATTACCACAACAACGTCTACAACATCAACAACTCTTTCTTCAGCAACAATAGATCCTTCTCCAACTGTAACAACCATTACTCCCACTGATTCATCCACAACTCCAGCAATCACTCCATAAATTATTTCAACAAACCAAAGTTCAGCTACGCTTACTTCTACAACGTCAACACCCATTTTATCAACGGAATCGCCTACAACACCAACAAACGCTAACGAAGATATCTCAACGGTCACAATCTATTATGACCCGACAACTGTTCATCCCAACAACAATTTTCAACAAAGAACTGCAACACCTAGTGTCAGATCTCTAGTCACAATCTATTACAATCCGCATACCATCACAGTTCCTTCCGCTGTAGCAATCAGTCTAGTCACCATTACGGTACCTGGACCCGTTCCCTATGAAAGTAGTAATGCCATACCTTGGCACTACGACTCTGATCTCTACTACGACGGAGAGAAGATCACTCTAGATTCATCAACCTCTTCACCACAAGTTGACAATGTTGGGGGAGGCGGAGGCTTCACCAGAAGCGGACGCCTTTTTGCCTCACAAATAACGAGACCCAATGCTGAAGTAGAGGCTGTTGCTAAAGCAAAAGGGAAGAGTGTGGTACTCGAAGAGCCAACTGTTAAAGAAACTCCAAAGACGTCTTTTGACCAAGAGGTGGACGAGTTTATGAGAATAATCAAAAAGAGTGATTACAAAGTGGTGGACCAGCTTCATCAGACGCCCTAGAAAATCTCTATCTTGTCATTGTTATTGTGTTCCGAAGCCCATAGGAATGCACTTTTGAGGGTCTTGCACGCAGCCTACGTGCCGGAAGAGATCACGATTAATCAGCTGGAAACAGTGGTTGCAAATGTTAACACCAGTCATGGACTGGGCTTCATAGATGCTGATTTAATGACGGAGGGACGCAATCATAACAAGGCTTTACACATCACCTTAGAGTGCAAAGGTGCTGTTCTTTCTCATGTGCTGGTAGACACTGGGTCCTCGCTCAATGTCCTCCCAAAGAAAGCCTTGGTGAAGATAGAACATGATGGTTTGGCATTACGTCCAAGTAACTTGGTGGTAAGAGCGTTTGATGGCTCTAAGATATCAGTGCTTGAAGAGATTGAATTACCCGTGGTTATTGGCCCACAAGTATTTAAAACTACTTTCTTCGTGATGGACATTCAGCCGGCCTACAACTGTTTGTTGGGTAGACCCTGGATTCACGTTGTTGGCGCTGTTACATCTACCCATCACCAGAAATTAAAATATGAGTGGGAAGGCTAGATCATCACAATCTGCGGGGAGGAAGACATTTTCGTTAGCCAGCTGGCTACTTACAAGTATATAGAGATGGATGGGGAGATCCACGAGACTATGAGCCAGGGGTTTGAGGCCCTTAATGTCAATGAAACAACTGTTGAGTCCGGAACTTCTATCGCTTCATATCAACAAGCCCGAAAGGTTGTTGAAGAGGGTAACGCCAGAGGCTGGGGCAAACTGTTGCCGATGGAGAAAAAAGAAGACAGATTCGGGTTGGGTTACAGACCAACCCGACAAGATCAACCAGAGGCTTCCAAGGAGCCCAAATTTGTCAGTGGGGGAATGCTTACCGCGAATGCTGTGAACAATCTGGAAGACGAGGAGGAAAGCGACAGTAACCTGGAGAACTGGATACGTCCAAGGATCCCGGGGAACCAAGTCTCTAACTGGTCTTCCCAGGAAATTATAAGGATTACTCCTGCAGAGTAATTATTATTTCCTATCTTTTAGCATGCATTAAGTCCTGCATCTTGCCCAAGGTGTCAGGACTCATTTTGTAATAGGGCCATCTTGTATTTTATGCAAATGATTAATCAATGAATATCAAGACATCTTTTGCAAACGAGTCTTTTTTTCGCTCACTGTCTTTTTCATTTTTCACTTTTATACAAAACAATAAAATGGCAATGTTTTCAAAATAAACAACTTCATTTTCACTTTTTCTAAACAAGATTAAAACTGATCACTAAAACGAACCAATCTCAACCATTGCAGAAATCATCCTCTAGGTTGCACCGACAACAACACTGCTATGACCTTGTATGACTTCGACAATCCGATTAATCAAGTTGATGAAGGGGTTGAAGAAGACTATGAATAACCTGAAGAGTTAGCCAGGTTGTTAAGGCAAGAGGAGAAGGTAATTACTCCTCATCGGGAGGAAGTTGAGACAATTAATCTTGGTACAAAAGAAGACTTGAAAGAAGTGAAGATCGGGGCCCGTCTGCAAGATTCAGTGAAGGAACAACTTATTGACATGCTTCGGGAGTACGTTGATGTCTTTGCTTGGTCCTATCAAGACATGCCGGGTCTGGATACTGACATTGTTATGCACAGGTTGCCTTTGAAAGAAGATTGTCCTCCAGTGAAACAGAAGCTACGTCGTACTCGTCCAGATATGGCCATGAAGATTAAAGAAGAGGTGCAAAAACAGTGGGATGCCGGTTTCCTTGTTGTAACTAGTTACCCGCCGTGGGTCGCTAATATTGTACCAGTGCCTAAGAAGGATGGCAAAGTAAGGATGTGTGTGGATTACCGAGATCTGAACAGAGCGAGCCCAAAAGATGTTTTCCCATTACCTCACATTGATGTATTGGTCGACAACAAAACTCAATTCTCGGTGTTCTCTTTCATGGATGGATTTTCCGGATATAATCAGATCAGGATGTCACCCAAAGACATGGAGAAGACTACCTTCATCACACCTTGGGGTACTTTCTGTTACAAGGTAATGCCTTTTGGACTGAAGAATGTCGGTGCTACTTATCAACGGGCTATGGTAACATTATTCCACGACATGATCCACAAAGAAATTGAATACTACGTGGATGATATGATTGCCAAGTCCCTTACTGTAGAAAACCATCTGGTAAATCTGCTGAAGTTGTTCAAGCGTCTGAGAAAATATCAGCTGAAGTTGAACTCCAACAAATGAACATTCGGGGTCGGTTCGGTAAGCTACTGGGGTTCATTGTAAGTGAAAAGGGAATTGAAGTTGATCCTGACAAAGTCAAAGCCATTCAGGAGATGCCTGCACCTAGGACTGAAAAGGAAGTTCGGGGTTTCTTAGGTAGATTGAACTACATTTCAAGGTTCATATCTCATCTTACTGCAACCTGTGAGCCCCTGTTCAAATTGTTAAGAAAAGAATAAATGGTCAGGTGGAATGAAGACTGCCAGAAGGCTTTTGACAAAATCAAGGAGTACTTACAAGAACCTCCAATTCTTATGCCTCTAGTTGAAGGAAGACCTCTAATAATGTACCTGACAGTATTAGAAGGATCAATGGGGTGTGTGCTGGGCCAGCATGACGAGTCTGGTCGAAAAGAGTATGCAATATACTACCTAAGCAAAAAGTTTACCGACTGTGAACAACATTATTCACTGCTCGAGAAAACTTGTTGTGCTTTAGCGTGGACTGCTCGCCGACTGAGACAATATATGTTGACTCACACTACCTTGTTGATTTCAAAGATGGATCCAGTCAAGTACATATTTGAGAAGCCAGCACTTATCGGAAGGGTTGTAAGATGGCAAATGATTCTGACGGAGTATGACATTCAGTACACATCTCAAAAGGCCATCAAGGGCAGTGTATTGTCTGACTATCTAGCTGAGCAACCCACTGATGATTACCAACCAATGAGATTTGACTTCCCTGATGAAGACATCATGTACCTAAAAGAAAAAGATCATGAAGAGCCTGTTCACACTGAAGGGCCTGACCCAGAAGAAGAATGGACAATGATGTTTGATGGAGCTGTCAATATGAATGGTCATGGAGTTGGTGCAGTGCTCATTACACCTAAAGGAGTTCACATGCCTTTCTCGACAAAACTCACCTTTGCATGCACTAACAACGAAGCTGAATACGAAGCATGTATCATGGGTCTTGAGGAGGCCATTGACCTCAGGATCAAGACGTTAACTGTATTCGGAGATTCAGCTTTGGTAATCTATCAGACCAACGGCAAATGGTACACTCACCAAGAGCATCTAATCCCATACCGTGACTACACGAGGCGATTATTGACTTTCTTCACAACAGTCAAACTTGAGTACATCCCTCGAGACGAAAATCAGTTCGCAGATGCCCTAGCTACCATTTCCTCCATGATCAAGGTTCAGACTGCCAATTATGTGCCTCGGATTTTGGTATCCAGACTAGACCGACCTGCATACGTATTCTCTGTGGACGTTGCTAAAGATGACAAGCCTTGGTTCCATGACATCAAATGCTTCTCAGAGGATCAAACATACCCACCTGGGGCATCATCCAATGATAAGAAGACATTAAGAAGGCTGGCTGGTAGTTTCTTCTTGAATGCTGATGGTTCGTTATACAAGAGAAACTTTGACATGGTGCTACTCAGATGTGTTGATAAGAAAGAAGCATACTTACTGATGCACGAGGTGCATGAAGGATCTTTTGGTACCCATGCTGGAGGACACGCAATGGCTAAGAAATTATTAAGATCAGGTTACTACTGGATCACAATGGATGCAGACTGTTGTGCCAATGCCAGAAAGTGCCACAAATGCCCGATCTACGCAGACAAAGTGCATGTGCCTCCAAATCCTTTGAACATAATGTCTTCACCTTGGCCCTTTGCCATGTGGGGCATTGACATGATTGGAAATATCGAACCGACTACTTCAAATGGCTACAGATTCATCCTGGTAGCCATTGATTACTTCACCAAATGGGTTGAAGCAACTTCATATGCTAACATCACCAGACAAGTGGTAGTCAGATTCCTGAAGAGAGACATCATCTGTCGATACAGAGTTCCCGAGCGAATCATTACTGATAATGGTTCCAACTTGAACAACAAAATGATGGCAGAACTGTGTCGGGACTTCAAAATACATCACCACAACTCTTCTCCTTACAGGCCAAATATGAACAGCGCTGTTGAGGCAGCTAACAAGAACATTAAGAAGATTGTGCAAAAGATGGTGGTTACATACAAACAATGGCATGAGATGTTACCATTTGCCTTGCATGGGTATCGTACCTCAATCAGAACATCCATTGGGGCAACACCGTATCAGCTTGTGTATGGTATTGAGGTAATCCTACCTGTTGAAGTTGAATTACCTTCATTACGGGTACTGATGGATGTCAAGCTGAATGAAGCTGAATGGGTCTGATCTCAGTACAATCAACTGAATCTGATCGAAGAAAAGAGATTAGCTGCAATTTGTCATGGGCAGTTATATCAGAAAAGAATGAAGAAAGCCTTCGATCAGAAAGTCAGGCTTCGGGAATACCAAGTAGGAGAGCTTGTGCTGAAAAGACTCCTTCCTCCTCATACAGACCACAGGGGCAAATGGACTCCGAATTATGATGGTCCATTCATAGTAAAGAAAGTTTTCTCTGGTGGAGCACTGATGCTCACTACTATGGATGGTGAATATTTCTTATCCCCTGTGGATTCAGATGCAGTTAAAAAATACTTCGCATAAAATGACCCGCTGGACATAAAAACAGAATGTAAGTCCAAGCAAAAATAGGGCATCCCGGCGAGTCAAAAACAGAACAAAGGACTCGAGCAAAAATAAGGGAAAATTGAAAAATGTACACCCGCTGAGTTGAAAAGCCGCATTGGACAGCTCAGGCAAAAATGGGTATCCCGGTGGATTGAAAACCCGAAAGGGCGGTCCATGCAAAATAAAGGGAATAAGCGAACAACTGCATTCTGAATTCGTCTGTATCACTTACAATGCGGCAAGCTTCAAAAGGATAAAGCATCGGTCAGAATTAACCTTCTTCAGAAAGCGAGATAAGAAGAACGCCAAGGTCATACAGGTCATAGCAAAAGGGAGCTCACCAGAGCATCATCAACATTGCCAACACCTTTATTTTTCTCAATTTGTAACAATCTCCTCATTAATAAAATCAGAATTTTCAGTCACACTTCGTCTTGTACATTTTTGTTTCGTTTGCAAAATGTCCAATATCCATAATATAATATTTGCATAAAACAGATGTGCCTTTCTAATTAAATGCTTACGGGAAATGTATTTACTCTCGGGAATATCTAACTCCTATGACGGAATCCGGTAAGGGATGCCTCGGGACACTTGTACGTTTCTTTATCTTAACATGATTGCAGCGAAATTTCCAAAGCATCGTTTCCCCAACACATCTTCAAGTAGCATCAGAAAATGCTCATTTCCCCCAGCTGAGTTGTCAAGTCTCCTCATCCTCAACAGGATCCTCACAAAGTCCTCTAGGAAGATCGTTCAGTGATCTTTTCTCTCCCCAACAAAGTACCAAATCTCTCATCCTCAGCAAAGATAGAGGAATCTCCTCCCCACAAGCTGAGTGCCAGATCTCTCATCCTCAGCAAAGTCAAGGGAACCATCTCCCCACAGAGCTCCAGCCTCTCCCTAGAAGAGCAATGTCTGAATTCTCACACAACAAAGTGAAGGAAGCTCCTTCATCCCCAGCTGGGATATCTCTTTACAGAGATATATCTATCAGTGATCTAATCCCCAAGCAGAACCATATGTTATAAGATCTACCAATGATCTTCCCCAGCTGGGATCTTACTTCCAAGCAGATCAGCCAGAGATCTTCACAGCAGCGGGATCCGAATATCGAACCGGTTTCTTTTGCATAATCATAGCATTCGCATCATTTTCCCCCCAGAGCGTAGCATTTCGTCTAATACGGAGCATTACGGCAAAAATCAAACATATTGCATGATCACAAGTCAGGTTCGAACCATTCACCTGTAAATACCATCAATATTTCATCAACAATATACAAAATACATCCCTTGCACATAAAAGCCAAAGCGTCCCCTTTGCACACTCAAATACAGATACATGCTCCTTTTGACACTCGTTTGTGTCATCATTCCCCGGTAAAGTAGCCAGAACAATTTCTACCAAAAGATACTGGTCCTTCTCGACACTCGTCCATGTCATCTCAATTTCCCCAGCAGAAAGCCAAAGCGTCCCCTTTGCACTCTCAAACACAAACACATTTTCATATATACTTTCGACACTCGTCCGTGTCATATCATCCCCTGCAGATATAAACCAAACCAATGCTTATACACTTATTTTGACACTCGTTCATGTCATCCTATCCCCAGCACAGTTGCCCGAACACTTGTTTACAATACTTCTTTTGACACTCGTCTGTGTCATCCTATCCCCACAGTGCCAAAACACTTATACCTTTTCATTTTGGAAAGCGTAAGCACTCGTCCGTGTTTACCATTCCCCAACAAGTCACCAGTAGAACAACTTTTCTTCTATCCGACATTCGTCCTATGTCTTGATACTTTCGGCAGCCGTACCCTGCCAGGTGATCGTCCTTCACCTTTGGATGACCGTCCCTCATCCTTTCCCTAGCGGAGTCTCCATTATTGCAACCCCTTTTCTATCCGACATTCGTCCTATGTCGTGATTTTTAGTAGCCGTCCCCTGCTAGGTGATCGTCCTTCACCTTTGATGACCGTTCCTCATCATTTTATCCGATGGCCGTCCCCATCGTTGATCTTGTTATCTGACATTCGTCCTATGTCATGATAAACCTCGAGAGCAGCCGTACCGTGCTAGGTGATCGTCCTTCACCTCTTGATGATTGCCCTTCATCATGCTTATCCGATGTCCGTCCCTATCGTCGACCTTTTCTATCCGACATTTGTCCTATGTCGTGATAAAGACCAGTCGTCCCCTGCTAGGTGATCGTCCTTCACCTTTGGTGATCGTCTTTCATCAATTTAGCCCGATGGCCGTCCCCATCGTTGTTTACTTTACTTTACAAACCTGATGGTCGTCCCCATCATTTCCTTTATTTTAATCCCCAAAGAATCTTGTTACTTCACTTGATGGTCGTCCCCATCATGTTCTCTTTATTTCCCCAGCATGTCGGTCGTCCCCGTCATTGCTTTATCCCCCAGCAGTCGTCCTCTGCTCGATGGTCGTCCTCCATCGCCTGCACTTTGATAATCATACTATACTTTCCTCTTACAATTTATATCCTTTTTTCTTCTTCTCCCCAGTGAGTGCAAATTTTGGACTGTCTTTGGTATTCAACCACAAGTTATCTTGTTGGTCTGTTAAGCCCGTCGCTTACATCCTACACAACTAACTCATGTTTGAATAGGGGAAGCTGTAAACACCCCAAATTTTCCCTCACTAAGTTCATACCATGGCTTGTGATCTTTCATATTTGCATTAATTGAGGCATATCATCTCATATTGCATTTTTGTTTCACTGCATTAGCTCAAGTTCATCTGCATCTAGGCTTTGTGATCTGAGCAATCCAAGATCCATCTGAGCCACTCCAAAGGTCCCCAATCATTCCAAGAGGGTCTATGTATGTTCAATCATCATTTTATATCCCCCAAAGATCAAGGAAGTCAAAAAATCACAAGAACTTGGAAAGCATGGAAGCAGAGCCAGGGTTTCACTACACAGATGACCTAAAATTAGGGTTTTGGTTTCAGAGGCCATAACTCCTAAGTTTTTGGTAATTCTTGTTTCTAATGGTCTCAATATGTTATAAGGATCATGTGTACCAAGTTTGATGAAGAAAATCATTGTGGAAGTCATCTGTTCACTGTGTAACTTCTTGAGCAAGTCAGAGCAAAATCAGGGCATCTGAGGCCCCCATCCATGGAACCAAAGTGGATTTTTCATCAAATTGAAGTTATATGATCTTTATTTGATCATTGAAGTGCTTGGAAGTTCACAAAATTGAAGAAAATTGAGCCAAACCAAAAGTTGCCAAAAATGGAAATGACTTGTAATGTAAACTTTCCATTTTGGGAAAGTTTTTCAACCTCCTCTTTCTCAACCAAAAATGCTTCAAATGAAAAATTGTTGTTCATGAAAGTTGTAGATTGGATCATTCCCTTTTCAAAAAGTACAAGAACAAGTTCTAATTCATTATGGAACTCAAGTTATGGCTTGTCAAAGTTGGCAAAATCAAATAATTTTCCAGAATGCACCAAAGAGGATTTTTTGCAAAACCACTTGCCAATTCATTTTGTGACTTCAAACAAACTTCTAAGCATCATAACATCATAGTGAATTGCCTTAAGACCAGAATTGCCCAAAGAACCATGCTATTTCATGTCTTGCATTTCAAGAATTTCAAAAGGGGCCAAATCTTCATAAAATTGCAAAATGACATAGAACCTTTCATCCACTTGCTGAATTGCCTCAAAACCAGTTCTATGGACCTCCTTAATCCCAGCTGCACCAAGACATGCCCTTGTACCATTTTTGTCCCAGCCCATACCTCAAGTACAGACTTTGTTGACTTTGTGAAAAAACACCCATACCAATCACCACAGTCCACCACCCACTCTCTGCCCAACCAGGACTCTACAAGCATGCTTCAAGGATCATTTTTCATAAGACAGACAAGCTGAAACCTCAGATAGCTTAGCATTCCCAAAATCACTCCAACTTGCAAATTCCTTCGAATCTCTCAGCTCACATACTCAATCTTCAAACTTCTTCCACCATTCATCTCAGAATCATCAATAGATCATAAAGCAACCATTAAAACAGCCAAAAACATCCCATACACAAAACACGATTCTTGGCCAGTTGAAGTGCAATCACACAAACCAGCCAAAACAAACTTCCTCTAAGCATCAAAGCTTTATCAGGAAGGTCATTGGAGTCAGCTTGCACAAGAGAAGTGGCCAGAAAGCTCCAAACTGAGGAAGCTCAAGCTCAGGTAACTTCTTCAAACTTTTTTCCAGAAGTGCTATTTTAAGTGTTTAGATTGATCTTCATGCTTTGCTGATCACCATGATGTGTTTACTTTTGAGAATGGTTGAGAAACGAGCTTGTATGCATGTTCTGAAAGTTTTACCATTTTTTTATTTTCTCTTCGAATCTTGTGATTGAGCCATTATAAATCTGTTTTGAGTTCGGATTCGTGTTTAGGAAGATGAGGGGAATTGATCTGGAGCTTTAGGGCTCCAGAAACGACCTAAGGGTGAGGTTTTGGGATTTTCAGGGGAGGAGGCTACCGGAGAAGATGACTGGAGCTCTTCTTCGGTGGCCTGAAAGTGATTAAATGCTTAATTAGGGTTAGGGCTAGGTTTAAATGAGAGCCCTTGAATCTTTAGTTCCCGCGTGTGATGGATGGTTGAGATTAGATCATTAATTATAATTCTGGATTATTTAATTATTTAATTAGGATTAGCTGAATTTAAATTCTGGCCGTTGGAAAGCGCGCCAGGTCAAACAAAAAACCCCCAGTTTAAATGTGAGCCACTGGATCAGATTACCTTTGTTATATTTCATTTTTTCTTATTTGTTTTGCACAATTTATTTTAAATAGCTAGAAAATCCTAAAAAATATTTTCTTCTGTATTTTGCATTCAAATAATTTTCTTAACCCAAAAATATTTTTATTTTTATTTTTGGCATTAAAAAATCATTAATTAAAATATTCACATTGCATCTTAGGACATTTAGAAACATTGTCATGCCATTCATTAAAATATCTTTTTGGTTTTGAATCATCTTGACAATTTTCTTGAATTTAGGGTTCATAAAATTCCCATTTTTGAACCCTAACTTCAAGAATTCTTTTCTGCCTAACCATGTATGATATGACTTTGATTATTTTTGCATTGATCTTCATTTAGTATGTAGTATCTAGCATTATTTTGTCATGAATTTCTTTTGCATTTTTTATTTAATTAGCATTTTCCCCCTTTAGGTACCTTAAAACCCTAGATAACTTAGAAAAATCACAATTTCCTTAGGGTTAAGAGTTAGGTCTCCTCCTTTGGGGTGTGATATCATATGGGGTTAGGGTTCCTTTGAATGCATTTTCAAATTTTTATCTTATGATTTGCTTCTGTTTTTGACTTTTGCATCTCATGTTGCATTAAAACCCTAATTTCTCATGTTCATTTGCATACATCTTGCATATGCATTCATTCAAGAACTTTCCATGACATTTCATGCATTCAAATGACTTCTAAGACATGTTAGGACACATTAGAATCATGTTTGATCATTTATTCATCCATTTTCCATGATATGCATTCATTCCATTCCATGAACTTTCATGTGCTTTCATGCTCCTTTCATGTTTCATTTGCATTCTCATCCCTTGTATGATCATCCATAGCACTTGGCATAAACTTGCATCATCTCTTAGCATCATTTACATCATGAATATGCTTCTGGTTTTGGTTTGCATCTTTGCATACATCTCATTCTTATTTCATTCTCTCTTTTATGCTAACCATTTCAGGTTGTAAGTACTTTGAGAAGTGAATTTGCCTTCACTTCTCACTTCTCTTCTCTTTCTCTCTTATGCATTCATTGCTGCATTTTGCTTTTGCTTTAGAGTGAGCTTTCTCACTCATGTTCATTATCCACTTTCTTTCTTCAAGTAACTTACCTTCTTAAGTGAAGTAAGTTAACTTGTTTTCTTCTGCTTCTCCTCCTTTCATCTTGCTTCTCCTTGGTGGCTATTCTTGAAGATCTCTTGCAAGCCTCACAAACCATAGGAACATATAAGCATGATAATCTTAGGGTTTTTGATTAGTCCCCCTTTAGTTTTACCTTTGTGTCATCTTTTGTGTCTCTCTTCACATCTCATAATCAGGGACTAAACCTTTAAGGTTTTAAGGCTTTGTGATTAAGGTTATGCCTGCATCCTTCTCTTAGGATGGGGTGTATAACTTTAATCCTAAGTGTTAAACCTTTAATGTGTTTAAATCTCTTAATCAATCCATCTAATAATCACTAAGACAATAGCTTGTAACTTGGGCCTTGCATTAGGGTTCTAATTCTTCCTTAATTGGTTAAGAAGGACTAATCCTAGTGTTAATGGACAAGTCCCCCTCAAGTTGTCTTACAAACCATAAAATTCACTTCTTAATCTTACCATTTAATAAAATCTACTTTAATAAAGGCTTTGTTTTGTCATGAGGTTAATCCCTAATCATGGATTAAGTTGAGGTATCTTCCCCAGCTTAAATGTTCTCATCTATTATCCTTCTATTAGGATGGTGTAATGAGTCCATTAAATCCTTGATTATGGCTTAAACTCATTACTTAACACTAAACAAAATACCAAAAACATCTAAAATAATCACAAGTAGGTTAATGATCTTAATCCTACACAATGGTAATTAAGTTTGAGGTGTTTACTTCATACTTAAGGTATTCTCATTATCCCTAACCAAAGGGAGGATATGATGAGTTTACTAACTCTTGGTGTAGGCTTAAGCTCATTAACTTATGACAAACACGAAAAGCAATAAAAGATTGAAAACATCAAAAACAAACAATAATCGTCTCCTTCGGGATTCTTTTCTCATCACACTCACTCATAAACGGGAACTTGCTTCTTCCGTCTAATGCAAGACAGTTAGCACCTGAGCCAGACAGGTTATACACTTGAGCATAGGCAAGTAAGCAGTTCATCAGTCAATTTTTCTTTCAGTCTCTTTGAGTCGAACTACGGTGTTCTGACTTCCTCATTGCACAAGAGGATACGTAGGCATAACTTAACTGTTATCGAACAAAAGTCTCTGTCTCTTCCCCCCTCTTCCAGCATCATTCTTTTAAGCCTCATTCCTGAGCACTTCACTTCACTTTCTTGTACTGACACTTGTATATTCTTTTCCAGCTTTTGCACAAAGATAGCACTGACACTACCCCTTTAAACACAAATCTCTTAAGCGTGGATCCCGTCGAGTACGACGGACAATCTGGGTGCTAATACCTTCCCAGGTTGTAACTAACCCCCTTTCTCAGTTTCTCTGGTTCGCAACCGTCTTATCCATATCTTTCTAGGTTTATGCAGTATTACCTTTCCTTCGGGATAAAAATGCCTAGCTGGCGACTCTTTTCATCCTCACCTTCATTTCTCCTCTCGCCGATTGTTCGCGCTTGTACCCTATCCGACCCGGTGTCATTTGGTGGGAGCGGCAGTTACTATCCTTGGCTTTTGGAATGAAGATTTGGACTTAGATTTTTTTAGGACACTTCCTTTGCCTTGATCTTCATGAAGTTGGAATATGCCTTTATTTGGCCATTTTGCTAGCTTATAAGCATGGAACTCTTATGCTCATAATTTTGAATGTCATCAAGTTTGGTTAGATTTTTCTTCTCTTATCTCCTTATTTTCTTTTTTAGGATAGTCCCTTCATCTCCTCCCATTCTTTAATTTTCAAAATCATCTCCCTTTTTCAAAGGATTCCTTCTTTTTAAATCATCACCTCTTTAATAAACCAAACCTTGAATGTTGTCAAGTGGCTTTTACTTTTTCTTTTCTTTTCCTTTAAAATAAATGAATCTAATCATGTTGACCTTAATTCAAAAAAATAAAAAGAATCAAACTCATTCAAGTTGTTTTGTGCCTTTGTGCATTTTTTGTTTATTTTCTTTTAAAGAGTGCCGATTATGAGTCATTATTCTTTAGTCGGGTGCAAATCTCTCAATCCCCATGGTTGTAGTTTGATGTAATTGAGTCTCTTATCATTTGTGGGGGTTTAGTGGAATACTCGTTGATTTTATCCGAGTTGGCGCCCCCCCATAATGATGTATGAGTCCATGCCTTCATTCTCATGGTAGTTTGTTTGGCCATCCACTTAAAGATGACAAATTCTCTTCACTTAATAAAATTAATTACAACCCACCCTTTTCACTATTTGTACCACGAACTAAGGGGTTTTGATCTTGCATTGCACTTTGTGGGTACGTAGGCATGAAATGGTAAATCTCTCCAAACACAAAAATATTAAAAAAATAATTCTTTCCTCATCCCTCCACTCTCATTTAACAAACCTTTTTCAAACCAAAAGCAGTAAATTTTTCAAAGGGCTCCCGTGGAGTACCACAGACATTTTGGGTGCGTAAAACATTCCCATTGTGTAACCTATCCCCTTACCCATTCTCTGTTGTGTTTCTTTAGCTTTTCTTGCTTTTAGATTCATTAGGATTTATTCACTCTTTTTCTTTCAATGTTTTTTAAGAAAAACAAAAAAAACAACAAAAACATATTTCTATCATTTTGTTTATCAAACATTTGTCTTAGCAAAGATTGGAGGGAGGATGATGAAAACCAGATACCTGAATTCTCCATTTGTATGCTCTCAATTAAAACCTTGCCAATGTTGTACATGCATTGTTTCAAATTCCCAAACACCGGTGAAATAAGGATGATAATCCCTTGCTGACCCCTTCGAGCCTAAAAGTAGGAGTTTTCTTTTTCAAAAAGTGCAAAAACCCTTAATTTCAAACCTGGGGCAGGGTAGTCAGTTCAGTTAATCTATTCACATTCAATCTTCAAGAGATTCAATCCATCATTCAAGAAGGATCAGCTACATATTTCCTTTACACGCCAAAGTAGTCATGAAGGGTCAAAAGTTTGTACTACTTGTTCTTTATCTTCCAGCAAAATGGCAGTCACAACTTTTCAACAAAAGATAAAAAGTAAAAAGAAATACAAAGAAAAAACCAGAAAAGTAGACTTAAGCGAAAATCAATGAAATCAAGGAAAAGAAGTCATCAAAGCAAAGACGAAACAAGGTGGTTGCCATCATTTTCAAATCCAGATTCTTACCGCTACATCATTAAATACTTTTGAGATCTGAATGTGTAGGTCAAATTAACTAAACATAGGATTGGAGTTCATCACGAAGATTGGGTGGGTACAAATAATTTTTTTGCCTCTATCCTTTGTTTCATAAACCGTGAACCAAGCCACGTTACAACCCTTAAAAGACCTAATTGAGGAAAGGTTTATTTTGAAAGCATACTACAACAAGGTTGTGTTAACCTGACTCCTAAAGATCTTTGCTAATCATTTGTATTTGATTACTTCATCTGCCATTCTATAAATGGCTAGATCCATTTTGTTGTTTCAATAAACTCCATTGTATAATCATCATACCAATAAATTGTGGTTTCAAAACTTGCATAAATGTTGCATTAAAATTGCCAATTTTTTAAAGGAATAATGTTTATTTGCATGTCAATTCAACATCAAGAGAATCCCAACGAATTCAGCCAGTTAGGGATTTTGACTTGGTAAGAGAAGCCCAGCCAGGGGAAATCACTTCAAGATCAGTCAATCTCAATCAATCTCTTCAAGAGCCAACTACTTCGAGGTTGATTTTTTTTCAAGACTCACAATTGAGCGAGTTATCAGAAAGAATTCAAGAGTTCAGTGGCCAACCAAATCAAAGGTTTCCCATCCCAAGGATCAGATAACCAGGGGGAAAATCTCAGTCATCCAAGCAATGGGGCAAGATAAGTCACACATGGGCAACTCCTATCCATGATTTCAAGCTTTTCAAGCAGGCCATTTATCAACAACCCATGAGATCAAGACGAGTGTCGGGAATCATGATGTCATCCTTTGTCTCCTTCTAAAGAGTCTTCCAAAAAGAATCCTTTCCATCCAATACCCACACAAGGACATTTTTGAAACCATTGAGTCAATGCATAATCACTCTCGTGCTTTAGTCATGTTGCTCCGCTCATAGAGTTAAACCTTGCATATCGTCTTACTCATCTAGCATATATCCAGGTCAAAACCCAAGTAAACCAGTTCCCGTCAGGTATTTTTTTTTCTTTTGAAGATTACTTCAAAGTCAGTTCTCGTCTGACAAGTCGGTTTTTTTTCTCCAGTTCTCGTCTGGTATTTCACTTGGAATTATACTTCAAAGTCAGTTCTCGTCTGACAGACGATTTTTTAATCCAGTTCTCGTCTGATATTTCATTTGAAATTTATTGGAAAGTCAGTTCTCGTCTGACAAGTCGGTTTTTTTGCTCCAGTTCTCGTCTGGTATTTCACTTGAAATTTATTTAACAGTCAGTTCTTGTCTGAAAGTCATTTTTTACTCTAGTTCTCACCTGGTAGCCCATTTCAAATCAGTCCCCGTCTGGTAGACAATTTCTTTTCAAACCAGTTCTCGTCCGGTATTTTCTTTTGAGGGTTACCTCAAAGTCAGTTCTCGTCTGACAGTCAGCTTTCTACTCTTGTTCTCGTCTGGTATGTCTTTTGAAAGTCAATTCTTGCCTGAAAATCAATCATTTCAAACCAGTTCCCGTCTGATATTTTATTTAAAAGTTATTTGACAGTCTGTTCTCGGTTGACAGTCATTTCTTTTTCAAATCCAGTTCAAACCAGTCCCCGTTTGGTAGTCAATTTCTTTTCAAATCAGTTCCCGTCTGGCGTGTCAAGAAAAAAATCATTCGTTACTAGCAGCTTTATCTGAAAATCCATTGTTGTCGATACTCTTTAGTTTAGTCAACCTGTATTTTCCCCCAGTAATGCTGGTATCCCCTGCAGAAATCCATATGTTGTTGGTATTTTCTTTTGTTGCCATCAATATCTCTTTAAAGTCCAATTGTCATTGGCACTGATCCGTTAGGCTGGTCGTGAAACCTTTTGACTTACGATTTAGATCCGTTTAATTCAACACACATCCGTGTTTTCCTGATGGTTCCTGGAGGTCTTCTTTGAACTCTTCATATAAGGAATTTCCAGAAGTTGGTCGCTTATCTTGTTGAAAACTCCAACATTTCTTCTTATCGCCAGCCGGTTGCTTAGAGCTGTTGATTTATATTTGAGTACTTTGCATTCTACTTCTAGTGTCAGTTGGTCGCATAGAGTCGCTGCCCAATCACTGTGTTTGTCTCCTTTATTCTTAATGTCAACAGTTACACTTGAACCTGCTGCGCATTCACTTTGAATACTTTCCTTTTTTTGTTTTCCCGACCGTCGTGTCAATGACATTTTAGTTATTTCCTCAATTGCCGAGTTGAGTTTGTTTTCCCGATCTCCGTGCCGATATCGTTTTCATTATTTCCTCAATCACCGAGTTGAGTTTTCTTGACCGCCGTGTCGATGTCATTATTTATTTCCTCAACCGCCGTGTTAAATTGTTTTCTCGACCGCCGTGTCGATGTCGTTTTATTTATTCCCTCAATCGCCGAGTTGAGTTTGTTTTCCCGACCGCCGTGTCGATGTCGTTTTAGTTATTCCCTCAATCGCCGAATTGAGTTTGTTTTCCCGACCGCCGTGTCGATGTCGTTTTTAGCTATTCCCTCAATCGCCGATTGAGTTTGTTTTCCCGACCGTCATGTCGATGTCGTTTTAGTTATTCTCTCAATCGCCGAGTTGAGTTTTTTTTACCCGACCGCTGTGTTGATGTTGGTTTTATCTATTCTCTCAATCGACGAGTTGAGTTTATTTTCTCGACCGCCGTGTCAATGTCGCTTTTAGTTATTCCCATGATCGCCGTGATGAGTTTGTTTTCCAGATCGCCGAGTCAATGTCATTTCAACTATCTTTCTCAACCGTTGCGTTGCTATATCGGGATCCCCAACAGTCACATTTGAACTTGCTAACCCATCACTTCAGATAGTTTGTTCTCATTAATAGTGTCAGTTGGTCGCACAAAGCCGTTGCGCATTCACTTTGAATATGTTGTTTATTATTTCTTAATGTCAATTGGTCGCATAGAGCCGTTGATTTGCCATTTCGTTTATTCCAGGTCCTTCTAATCCTGACGTCAGCTGGTCACATCAAGCCACTACGTTTTGTTTTTACTTTGATATTTTCTCGTCGTCCTGAAGTGTCAGTCTGTTCATTGATCTAACACTTTAGATTTATTTCTATTTCCCGTCTTTTGTTATTCTTAGTGCCAGCAGCTACACTTGGACCTGTTGTCTTATCACTTTGAATACTTCCTGTTTTCGTCTCTTTGTCCCCAACATATTGTTATCCCCAGTGAGTCTTCACCCTCAGTTTGTTTTATAGGCCACCATTAGCATGTACCTTCATTGTTTCTCCGAACATATTCATCATTCCATCATTCAAAAAAACCAGCATGCTAGGATCATGGCATCTCATATCCCCAGCAAAACAAAAAGAGTCCACCGTGAATTCATAACATTACATATATTGCATTTCATCTGCACTCGGTCAAAATTTTAGGTATTTTAATATTTAATCCTCTTCTACCTTGAATGTCCAAAAAACTTTGTTATTCATTCATTCAGGTTCAAGATGATTAAATAGGGGCAACTGTCATACCCCAATTTTGACCCTGCTTTTTTTCACGGGACGCATTTTATCGCATTTTTTCAAGGTCGGACATAAAAGTCAATCACCTTTGCATTTTAAGTCAAATAGTCTTTTAATCTTCATAATCACGCATTTTTCCATTCAATTTCATCTTAATTTAAGTTTTATCTTTATCTTAGATTTTGCTTCATATTAAAATAGGAAGTTTGTCTAGGTTTTATCCTTTATTTTTTTATATTTTTTTTCTTAGTTAAATATTTATTTTAGAATAATTAGATTTAGTTTCAGTTTAATTTTTAATTTAATTTAATGTAATTTTAGTTTTAGTTTAATTTAGTTTAGTTTAGTTAAATTTAATTTAATTCTAGTTTTATTTTATATTTAGATTTAACTTAACCTTTCTAATTTTTATTCAGAATTATTTTAAGTTTAAGTAAAGTTTAATTTTAAATTTAGTTCAATTTTAATTTGGATTAATTTTATTTAGTTTAATTTAGCTTAAGTTTATGTTCAACTTACTTTATATATTTATTTAAGTTTGATTTTTAATTAGTGTATTTTAGTTTTATATTTTTATTATTACTTCAGATTATTTAATTTTCTTTCTTAAAAAAAAAGATGATGAATAATTTAGTTTATTATGTTAGTAACAGCAATGTCACGCTTCCCACTCTCCACAAAACACCCCTTTTACACAAATTTGTATCCATCAACTTTATTCTCTTGGTCCACACTCCATACCATTTCAAGCATTAATGCTACTATACATAAAATATGCAGCCTGCATCTGCATAGCCTGCGGAAAGCAATAACACAACCATGATCTGCACAATTTCAACAGTCAACAACAAAACCTGAGACATTCTGCAAACTGAAAGCTACTACACATCAGAGTTGTACCACAAACTTAATAAACAAATCTTGTTTTGTTTTAAGAGGGGAGGAACTGATATATAACTGGGGGGATTTCTAGCACAGCTTCATGAACACTCATACAAACAAAAAATCCAAACTCAGCAAAAAAAAGAGAAGAAAGAAGACAACAATCCTTCCTCGACACCCTTCCAAAATCACCACGAAAACACCATCGACCCTCACCTCATAATCTTCATCACTTTAACAACACATCTTCATTTTTTTTTCCTGCAAATTATTCCTAAAAAAACTCAACTCCTATCACATCCTCTTCTTCACACGCAAACAACAACCCTCGACTCTTAAAATTGTTTCTCCTCCATCACCCATCCTTCATAAACTTAACACACACAAAATAAGATTTGAAAAAAAAACCATTAACCAACCTCTCCGAAACTGAAACTACCAAAACCGTGCGACCATCACATAACCTTTCAAAACTCTACAACAAAACCAACAACCTCTGCCCTCAAACCGCCGACCACAACCACGAAACCCACCGCGCGAATCATAAAAACTCATCAATCCGAACAACTCAAACCAGAATCGCGACAAACACGGAAGCATACCAAATGCAAATCTGAGAATCCAAAACCCGAGAAGCTAAACCGTCGTGAGAGAGTAGATCTTGAAATAGTGAAAGCTGAAACTCATAGAATCAAACCGTCACAAACACTGAAACCGTCATAAAACCGACGAGAATCCGAAATCCAATCGAACACAGAAAACGCAGTGATAGAGGGATTCGCATGATAGGGAGAGAAAGAGACGAGGGATTCACGATCGAGAGAGACCGTGACCGAGAGAGAGACCGAATGATTGAGAGAAACCGACGCCGCTGATATTTGGTTTTTTTTTATAAAACCATTTTAAAACTTAATTTCTCTTTTATTTTTTATTTTAAATCTTTTAACCACATCCACTTGCTTCACACACATACCCTCCCTTTCGAATTTATTGTTATTTTTTACTTGATGTTGATGATTTTGGCCTATAAGTCCATGAACTATTCGGACGAGCTATTCACACACTACATATGTGCGTTGCACCCTCTCATTTATTTCAATTTTTTTTAATTTATTTATTTTCCTCTACTTCTTTATTTGTTTTAGTATGTCATTAGGTTTTAATTAAGTTTAGTAAAAACTTCTAAAATTTCTTGTTTTTTATTTTCTTGTTTGCTTTATCATTTAGAAAATGCCTTAAAAAGTTAGTGATTTAATTTTTGGGCCAATGATCTAACAAAAGGTCCGATTTAATTCGATTTCAATAAATCGGTAAAATCGCGACCAATATGAGGCCATTTTATTTTATTTATTTTATTTCAAAATTTATTTTATTTTATTTAGTCTATTTATTTATTTTATTGTATTTTCGCATTTTAATATAATATCAAGCTCTAACGCTTCCAAATAGTAAGACACTGCACACACGCTTTCTCTTGGGCAAATTACAACGAGACCCTTTATTTCTTCGCAATTCCGTGTAAATTATCATGTATCCCTCTTTCGTTTATTTTGTACACAATTTATCTCTCCACCTTTATTTTACGGTTTTGTATTACTAGGAACACCTTTAGGGACTAGGATTCGAATTCACATAATCAATTAAAACATTTCTACGCCTACATTTATACACACGTAAGTCGGTCACCTATGTGATCGCCATCTGCACGACTTTACGCGTCATAAATTAATTAACAAGGAACTGAACCCTGGAATCTATCATTCCACAAGTACTTTAATGAACCACGTCAGGGCTATCCCTACGCGTAGTGTTTCATTTACTCCTTCGTTATTAAAAACATTAAACCCTAAAACGTCCAATTTACCACATATCAAATAACGGAGGAACTAGATTCTGGAGTCTAGCACTCCACATAATTCTTGAATTAAATCACTCCTGGGCTAGCCCCATGCGACATGGTTTATTCGCCCTCTCGTTCCTAAAGCACTGAAAATCTTTTAATTAATTATATGAAAGGACTGAACTCAGGAATCTAGCATTCCTCGGGTTCTTGAATTGAATTACTCTTGAGGCTAGCCCTCGGGTTGTAATTCATTCACTCTTTTGTATTCAAAAAATTTAACAACTCAAAAGATGAGACATGGTTCATCTCCATAGGAAAGATATTTCTCCTTTTCCCAAAAACAAACAATCAATTTTATTAAACAATTTCTACTAAGGAAGAATGTGGCAATCACTTGTTGATCATATATCCAATTTCGAAGCTTCTTCCAATTTTATTTCTCAAAGAAAGAATGTGGTATTGCTTATCGATCATCGTATCCAAGTTTAAAGCTTATTTCGATTTCATTCCTCAAATGTTTGTGGTAGAATGAACGAGACATCTCCCTTAAAGATGACGACTGTCTTTTTATTTTCAAATACAATTTAAAACTTACCAACTAATTCAAATCATTTTTTAATTAATCAGCGAAGAAACTGAATTCTGGAGTCTAGTACTCCACATAATTCTTAAATGAATCACTCCTAGGATAGCCCCACGCAACGTGTTCATTCTCCCTTTCGTTTAAAACACCTTAACAAAGGTCAAACATTTTTCTCTAAACGAACATTGTTTAAATCTTTATATCTCGCAAACAAGCTAGCACTTCAGCCTCCACCGTGAGTAAAATCCAACGCTTAGCAGTAGAAAGCGTTTTCAAACAATTGTTCATTAAAAAACAGAAATCGTAGTTGCACGAACTACGAAGCTCTGAATTTCCCATTGCACAAGGGAATACGTAGGCACAGGGATTTTAATCCTTCGCGAGCACAATAATAAAAAAATTCAATCTTTTCTCTGATCATAATAATAAAAAATTCAATCTTTTCTCCGTCACAATGATAAAAAATTCAATCTTTTCTCCGTCACAATAATAAAAAACTTAATCTTTCTCCATAATAATTTTCATTTCCTTTAGAACAAACATCTTAACAACCATTTAGAAAACAAAGACATTAATCAACATTTAATCGCATAGTTAAGCTAAGAGGTTCCTGTTGAGTACAACAGACATGAAGGATGCTAATACTTTCCCCTTACGTAACCGACTCCCGAACTTAGAATTTGGTTTTGTTGACCATTTCTTATCCTTATTAGGTTGTATCTATATCTCCCTTTTCTCTCGTAGAATAAATAGAATTAGGTGGCGACTCTGTTGTTTCCTTCCACGTCAATCGTGAGGATCGTATTTTTCGTGGTACGACACAAGTCATCACCTACCTCCAGCTTCTTATTCACCTGAAACAAACTCCAGTGCCGGAGCTAGGGCTCCGGTCACCATAAATGATGAACAACAACCAAAATCGTCCAAAAACAAAAACTAAATACCCAGATCCACTCAAAATTACTTCAGGAATCCAAATATATCCTCAAAAACATCATATCACATCTACATTATAAGAATCGAAGCAAAAACAAACAGATCTAAAAATCTTAAATCTCACATTATGGAAATGTTACACGTCCAATTTAAAAATTAAACACACCAGTGCACTCATGAGCATTCAGAGAATCATATACACATCATAAAAACAAGATCTAAGAGAAAAGATTTGTCACTAACTTGAGACTTGCAGATCTTAAAATACACCAAGAAAACCGTTGATAAGCTCCAGATCACTCCTTAGAAGTCTCTAATTGCAAAATAAATGTAATTAGAGCTTAAATATTGCTTGGATCTTGAGATTTGGTGAAGTTCAATTCAACTTTGTGTACCTTGAAAACCTTTATTCTTGCTCCAAACAATGATGGATCTAGCTTCTATGAACTTTAGAGAGTAAGATTATGCAAGAAAATGGTGAAATGTACTTGTGGACTTAGAGAATCGAAGAAGAGAAGGAAAATTCAATATATTTTGAATCTAGAATATGGTTGAAGCTCCCCCTGAACTAGGGTTAGATGAAGCTTATATATGACCTCATTTGGGCCTAACTAGAGTTAGAGACCCAAGGGAACTATGGTTTATAAGTCTTGAGAGTTTTTGTAAATTTGCATTTTGAAATGGAACTTGTAATCCACACGTGCATGGGAAATGAAAGCTACGTGTATTTGCTTCATATGAGGTATAATTCAGAATGGAAAAGGTCTTGTGGCTTGTGATCACTTAATTGGCAAGTTTTGATGTGTTTTGCAATTTGGCCATTTGAAATGAAATTGAGAAATAAGCCACTAAAATGAGAGATTCCAAGGATAATTTTGTGTCAAATTGATAGTACATGAAGTGTATGGAGTGGATTTGCGTATTAGAAACAACATGAGACTTGTAGGAGCCAATTTGCAAAAGTAGAAGAAATGGTTCACTTAAAAAACCCTAAATCACAACCTTTAATCTTTTGGCCATAACTTGAGCTTCACAAATGCTATGAAAATGATCAACTACTTTTTGGAAAGGGGAGAGAAAGACCTTCAACTTTCATGTTCAAGAAAATTTCATTTGGAGCATTTTTGATGATGAAAGATTAGGTTGAATGTGACTTGAAAAGTTGCCAAAAATGGAAATTTCTCATTATATGTCATTTCCCAAAAATAGTAACTTTTTCCCTACTTATTGATTGTTGATGAATGGCATGAATCTTGACATTTGAGGACCATATGAAGGTATGCAACCTTGAAAACCATGAAGAAGACCTCAAAAGGTCACAATTGACTTTTGTTTTTGCACAATTGACTTTTACTTGCACTACAAGTAAATGCTTGAATGAAACCCTTCCCCGAGGAACCAATGCACCAAAGTTCATCCATAGACACTTGGTACCATATATAAGACAGTGAGAACAACTGGAAGCCAAAAAACCATGAAGAGGTCTCTTGCAACCAAACCCCTAATTAGGGCTCCTTGTGTAGGCATTATTGCACTGCTTGTGTATCTTGGTGATTTCTCCTCTTCTAGGGGCTCAAAGCATCATTTGAACTTGTATGAGATGTGAGGAGCTCTTGTGAAATTTTGGAAGATACTTGGCTCTTGTCTTTGGCTTTGAGGGACCACAACTTGGCAAATCATTGCCCACATGCCCTATGCTTCAAACCATGAATGTTATGCTTCATTTTTCTATGCAAAGATGCAATAATATGTATGTAATATGATATGTTAAATGTCATGAAATGAGAGGGAAAATTTTGAAGTGTTACAAATGCCTCTATTCAATCTTCTGTTAATCTGAAAAGGATGAGAGCATCAACTATCAGACGTTCGAGATAAATTGTGATTGAATACCAAAACAACCATAAAATTTTCATTTCATGGTGAAGAAGAAAAGATATATAAACCCAACCAAAGAAACTCTGCTTGGAGAACTTTGAGGTAGTGAACAGTAACCAATGATAACAACAAAGTATTGTCTTTTGTACGAAATTGGGCGACTACTGGCCAGCCACAATGCTGGTGGGCCTTGGAAATCATGTCTTTTATACAAAGTTAGATGCCTACTAGCCAGCCACAAATATGTGAGACTTAAAATTTTCTTTTGAGTGAAGCCATACAACTAATGACCTGCCACAACGATGGTGGGCCTTGGAATGTCTTTTGAGTGAAGCCAGACGACTATTGGCCTGCTGTTTACCCCCAAAATTGGTAAACAAGCATTGGTCCACCAAAGATACCTAGAATACCCTTGGTTATTCGCAGGATCGACCATATTGATCCTAGGAATGTGTTATGTTTTGATTGCTCGCGTAATCGCAGTGTTTTTGGGAAAATGTCTATGAACCTTTATAACAAGACTCAAAGATTTGTTTTGAACAAGAAAATAAAATAAAAGACAACGACTTTTGAAAATAAAGGAATGTAGAAAGGGCCAGACTTGAAATTTAAATAAAGGTAAAGACAAGGCTGGGAAATTAAATAAAAGTTAAGACAAGGAATGAAACGTAAAAATACTTTAGTTGTAAAGGAACGCAGTAAAGTTCATGAAAGATAAGTTTGCTTGGAAAAGTAAATGGCTTTGCTATGTAAAAGAGCTTTTAATGTAAAAGTTTGCAGAAGATAAATGACTTCAAAAGTAAAAGACTTGAAAGTAAAATACTTGAAAGTAAATTTAACATTGAATATAAAATTAACATAAAGATAAATTTGGTGGTGCTTCAATCACGTACATTCTCACTACACTCGTTTCTCTACACGCGAATACTTTGAGTCTATGGAGTTACTAGTACATATGATTTCCACACAATTATTCACATATTAAAAGTAGCTATTTATATACATTACGAAGTAACCGCTTTCGACGGTTTCTTCCTAAAACTATCCTAAGATGGTGACACTTGTCCCACTACTTGTTGGAGAAGCTTCATCTTGCGCCTCTTGTCTCTATATTTAAATTGAAGATCACCTACTTTCCCCTCCATGTTTGAACGTGTGAAGACCTTTAATAAATTCTATGTCTGTCGAACATGCCTTTGTTCTAATACTCTCAACACTTAGAAATTAATTCAAACTTAGAATTTCACTAAGTATGGAAACAATAGGTGGGTCCCTTCGACTCTCATCCTTAAGTAAGGTAAAAAAACCTCTTTTTAGCTCATATAATAATAATCCATTTATTAAGCCAAAATAACCTCATTAATTGCTAGCTTCAAAATTTAGGGATAACAAATTGCCCCCCAAAAATGTTCTTTTCGACCACCATGATGAAAAGATCATTTTTTGATATTCATCTTTTCGACGCCAACTTAGGTCAGATGAAAGTATGGTTGTGACTACCTACTCCACATTCTAAAACTGTTGTGATTCTTCGCCCATGCGCATGACGTCATGTAATAATGGCAAAGATCCCAAAGGTCCCATCAGCCGAATCCGCTGGATTTTAATCATGGGTTTTTCTTGAAACAATGCATAAAAACGTCTTTCGTATTAACTTCCTCCTCAATGCGTCAAATCCCAAGTGCCACGTGTCCCACCACTTCACGCCTCTATTAAGTGGCAAGACTATACAATTTCACATTGTCTTTGCCTATAAAAATAGTCTTTAACACATAAAGAAACTTTTTCCAAACTCTTACGAACTCAGTTTCTTCTCTTGATAAAGTCTTCTTCTTTCTCCAAGAAACCCTAAAAAACTCCATTTTTACTTCCAACAATGGCGTCTTCCAAGGCTACCGTTTCCCAGAAGAAAGGTAAGAAGGCCAAGTCCTTCCACTTTCAGCAAACTCTCGAACCTATCACTAGTATCACTGAACCCTAAGTTGTCCAGAATCTTCAGTTTGCACCTGATCCTTTGGTCAACGAAGCCAAGAGCATCTATCGTTCCCAGATAATGATCCATTTCCTTCTGAATGATTGTCCATTTGTTGTATTTGGTCCTCTGGCTATTGTACCCAGTACAGATGAGAAGTTGAAAGAGTTATTCCCTTATTATCATAGAACTCATCCCATAGGGCACAAATATCTCCCTAAAACTTATTACGCTTCGAGTGACCCACCAGTTCTCACTCAGCTGAACCTGAAGTATCTTCATGATGGTAGCAGACTGGTCAGGGTTATCGGCCAATTTGCTGAGTTTGATGAGTGGCTGGCTAGGTTAGAGAGAAGTAAGGCTAACCACTAGAAGGAAATTGGGATTTATGATCTTTTGATGCTGACGAAGACTCACATCCCTTATTTCTTAAACCTTCTGTCTGCCTCATTTCATTTCTGGGATTATACGCATTATACTTTTCACCTGCCATGTGGGGTACGCATTATACTTTTCACCTGCCACGTGGGATGGTCACTCCCACCCTTTTCGACGTAGCCGATATGGCAGGGCTGTTAGAACAATTATGGTTCTGAACCTCTAAGTGTTTTGATGATAACAAAGCTTATTGTAGAATATAAGTTCTAATGAATATCTTTATTCTTGTGTAGAAGATAAATTCATTTAAGTAAACCGTACGCGCATAGAAGATTCATTTAGTCGAATACAGAAGATACTCTCAAGGAGAATCCAGCATTAAATAACATATTTATTGGCAGCGCATCTTATATTTATTATCTCTGATCTCCGCTTAGAAGATGTTGGTATCCTTATTAAAGACATTAATTAAAGGATATTTTAATTAATGAACGAAGACAAGTATCTCTGCTTATGGAAGGAATTTATGGTATTAAAGTCTATCCTAATTTATCTCAAGATGTCTCCAACGGCTACATTCTTCAAGTACTATTTAAAGGACTTCATTTGAAGAATTCAGTGATACACCTCAATACATTCACGCAAATCAATTGAATCTTTTTGTGCTTATTATTGTAACTTTCACTTAGTGATCATTGCTTATCTAGAAGCATTCTAAGTTACTCTTTATTATATCTGTAATAGTTATTTTATTCCTTGAGTGACTAAGTTTAGTCAGAAGACTCAAGAGGACATTGACTATAGGTCTTTGTGTGTATTCCTATTGAATAGTGGATTAAGACCTCAGTAGAGGCAAAATCACCTTGGCGGGTGGACTGGATGTAGTTTGAGTTCAAACGAACCAGGATAAATTAAACGTGTCATTAGAAGTTATTTTTAATTGTTAAAGAAAACCCAATTCCAACCCCCCCTTCCTTGTGTTTTGCGCACCTTCAATTGGCATCAGAGCGCTAGGTTCTGAGTAATACACTTAACCGTGTCAGTAAAAGATCCAGAAGTTAAACACATGGCAGAAACTGGAATTAACAACAATGACTATCAGAATGAAAAGATCAATGCTAAACCTCCAATATTCAATGGTGACAATTTTGACTACTGGAAGGATGTTCTGGAGAGTTTCTTTCTAGCTCTAGATGGAGATCTCTGGGACATGGTGACAGATGGATACATTCATCCTGTTGGAGCAGATGGTCAGAAGATTGAAAGGAAAAATATGACAGCTCAACAGAAGAAGGAATTAAGAAATCATCACAAAGCTAGGACCATACTTTTAAGTGCCATCTCATACACAGAATATGAGAAGATCACAAACAGGGATTCAGCTAAACACATGTTTGATTCTCTGAGGATGACACATGAAGGCAACTCTCAAGTCAAGGAGACTAAAGCTCTAGCTCTCATCCAGAAGTATGAAGCTTTCAAGATGGAAGAAGATGAGACCATTGAAAAAATGTTCTCAAGGTTCCAAATCCTGGTAGCTGGACTAAAAGTTCTGGACAAAGGCTACTCAACAGCAGATCATGTGAAGAAAATCATCAGAAGTTTACCAAAAGCTTGGAGGCCCATGGTCACTGCTTTAAAGTTATCAAAAAATCTGAATGAAATTTCCTTAGAAGAACTGATCAGCTCTTTGAGAAGTCATGAGATTGAGTTAGAAGAAGATGAACCCCAGAAGAAAGGTAAGTTTGTAGCTCTTAAATCTAACAAACATGTTTCTAAAGCTTTATAGGAAGAAGAAGAAGAAAGCTCTGGATGCTCATCAGAAGAAGATGAATTATCTCTCCTATCCAGAAGAGTTCAACAACTCTGGAAGCATCGTCAGAAGAAGTTCAGAAATACCAGAAGAACAAACAATTATTCTGAATCAACATCTGGTCATAAGAAGTCCAGAAGCAAAGAAGTTGTGTGCTACGAATGCAAAGAACCAGGACACTATAAAAGTGAATGTCCTAAACTTCAGAAAGAGAAACCCAGAAACAAATTCAGCAGAGAAAAGAAAAAGAGTCTCATGGCAACATGGGATGATTCTGAATCATCTGAAGCAGAGTCAGATTCTGAAGATGAACAAGCTAATATTGCATTAATGGCAAACATACCAGAAGATGATCACTCATCAGAATCAGAATTAGAATCAGATTCAGAAGAGGTATTTTCTAAATTTTCCAGATCTCAATTAGAAGATAGCCTCTCAGAAATTCTTGAAAAATATCAGAAGCTTCAATTCAAATACAAATACATTAAACAAAGTCTAGTATCTAAATTAGAAGAATTTAGAAAACTAAAAACAGAAAACTCTGAGCTGAAAGAAAATCTATTTGAATGTAAAAACTCTTTTGAGAAACTTAAAGCTCAGAAGAAATCTGAATTAGAAGATCTAATCAATTCTGATAATATCATAAAACAATATGATTATAGCTTTCAACAATTTCTTACTAAAAGCTTAGATAGAAGCAAGATTGCATCTATGATCTATGGTGTTAGCAGAAATGAAAGAAGAGGCATAGGCTATGTGAAAACTAAAGAAACTCTGAAGCTTAAAAAAATTGATGACATTGTCATAAATACTAATACTCCTCTAAGTTCTCATTTCGTCTATGGTCATAATCATGATCTTATATACACTAGTGAGTCATCTTGTTCTACAAGTTCTGATTTGAAACCTAAAATGAATCAGAAGTTTGTAAAATCTAACAAACAAGGACCCAGAAGAATATGGGTACCCAAGGATAAAATTGTGTATGTTGCAGATGTCTTTAACAGCAAAACTGAAACACCAATCATGGTACCTGGACTCTGGATGCTCACGTCACATGACGGGAAGAAAGAATATGTTCCAAAGTCTTGAATTAAAAGATGGAGGCCACGTAGGTTTTGGAGGCAATCAAAAAGGAAGAATAATTGGCTCTGGAACTGTTGGTAACGGAAATCTTCCCTCTATCTCTAATGTTCTACTTGTAGAAGGATTAATGCATAACTTATTATCCATAAGTCAATTAAGTGATAATGGCTATAAAATAATCTTTAATCAAAAGTTTTGTAAAGTTGTTAGTCAGAAAGATGGAACAATCCTCTTTAGTGGAAAGAGAAAGAACAACATTTATAAAATAAAGCTTTCAGAGTTAAAAATTCAAAATGTAAAATGTCTAATGTCTGTGGAAACTGAGCAATGGGTCTGGCACAGAATATTGGGACATGTTAATATGAGAAGATTATCTCAACTTAACAAACTCAATCTAGTCAGAGGACTTCCAAATTTGAAGTTCAACTCAGAAGCTCTGTGTGAAGCATGTCAGAAAGGCAAATTTTCAAAAACTGGTTTTAAAGCTAAAAATGTTGTATCTTCCTCTAGACCATTAGAACTTCTGCACATTGACTTGTTTGGACCAGTGAAAACTGCTTCTGTCAGTGGCAAGAAATATGGATTGGTGATCGTAGATGACTTCAGCAGATGGACATGGGTAAAGTTTCTTAGACACAAGGATGAGTCAATTGCTGTATTTTCTAACTTCTGTAAACAAGTTCAAAATGAAAAAGAATCTAAAATCATTAAAGTCAGAAGTGATCATGGTGGAGAATTTGAAAATAAACAATTAGAATCATTTTTTAATGAAATTGGCATCTCTCATGATTTTTCTTGTCCTAGAACTCCACAACAAAATGGAGTTGTAGAACGTAAAAATAGAACATTACAAGAGATGGCCAGAACCATGATCAATGAGACTAATATGGCTAAACATTTTTGGGCAGAAGCAGTAAATACAACATGTTATATTCAGAATAGAATCTCTATAAGACCTATTCTTGAAAAGAATCCTTATGAATTGTGGAAGAACTGAAAGCCCAACATTTCATATTTTCATCCTTTTGGATGTATTTGTTTTATCTTAAATACTCTTGATACTCTGAATAAATTTGATTCTAAGGCACAAAAGTGTTATATGTTAGGATACTCTGAACGTTCTAAGGGATACAGAGTATACAATACAGAAACACGCATTGTGATAGAATCTATTCATGTCAGATTTGATGATAAGCTTGGTTCTGAAAAACCAAAGCAGAATGAATTTTCTGCAGATATAGAAGTAGAAATCTCTACAAACAGAACCTCTAAAGATCAATCACATGAAGATCAACGTAATACAATTTCTCCAACAACATCTGAAGAACCCATCCAGAAGAAACTATCCAGAAGCAATATTAATCACCTAGAAGATAAAATCTTGGGAAAGAAAGATGAACCAATCAGAACAAGATCTTCATTCAAAAACTCTGAAGAGACCTTAATGGGACTTGTTTCTCTGATTGAACCAACTTCTGTAGAAGAAGATATCTCAGAAAATGATTGGATTCTGGCTATGCAAGAAGAATTAAATCAATTCACCAGAAATGATGTGTGGGATCTAGTTCCTAGGCCCAGAGGATTCAACATCATTGGCACCAAGTGGGTATTCAGAAACAAACTAAATGAGCAAGGAGAAGTTGTCAGAAACAAAGCAAGACTGGTTGCACAAGGTTATAGTCAACAAGAAGGAATTGACTATACAGAAACCTATGCACCAGTCGCCAAGTTAGAATCAATCAGACTTCTAATATCATTTGCTGTAAATCATAATATTATTCTATATCAAATGGATGTCAAAAGTGCATTTTTAAATGGTTATATTGATGAAGAAGTGTATGTACACCAACCCCCTGGATTTGAAAATACAAAATTTCCAGAACATGTTTTCAAACTTAAAAAATCATTATATGGTTTAAAACAAGCTCCCAGAGCTTGGTATGAAAGACTAAGTAATTTTCTTCTGGAAAATAAGTTCATCAGAGGGAAAGTGGATACAACTCTTTTCAGTAAAAACATTAAAAATGATCTTCTGATATGTCAAATTTATGTAGATGATATAATTTTTGGTTCCACTAAAAGTGCCTTGGGAAAGGAATTTGCTAAATCTATGCAGGCAGAATTTGAAATGAGCATGATGGGAGAACTAAAGTTCTTTCTGGGAATTCAAATAAATCAAACTTCAGAAGGAACATATCCATCAAAGCAAATATGTAAAAGAACTTCTGAAGAAATTTGATTTATCAGAAAGCACTATATCTAAAACTCCTATGCATCCTACATGTATTTTGGAGAAAGAAGAGGTAAGTAAGAAAGTAGATCAGAAGCTCTACCGAGGTATGATTGGATCTCTTTTATATCTAACTGCTTCTAGACCAGATATTCTATACAGTGTATGTTTATGTGCTAGATTCCAATCAGATCCTAGAGAAACTCACTTAACAGCAGTTAAGAGAATCTTTAGATATCTGAAAGGTACTACTAATCTTGGTCTGTACTACAGAAGATCAGAAGAGTATAAACTTGTAGGATATTGTGACGCTGATTTTGCTGGAGACAGAACATAAAGGAAAAGTACCTCTGGAAGTTGTCAATTTCTGGGAGACAATCTAATCTCTTGGTCTAGCAAAAGACATTCAACCATAGCATTATCAACTGCAGAAGCTGAATACATTGCAGCAGCTGGATGCAGTAATCAGATGCTCTGGATGAAAAATCAGCTTGAGGACTTCAATATCTATGAGAGTAACATTCCCATCCTCTGTGACAATACTTCTGCTATTTGTCTCTCTAAAAATCCAATTTTACATTCTAGAGCTAAACACATAGAAGTTAAACATCACTTCATTAGGGACTATACTCAGAAGGGAATTTTAATGTTAAAATTTATAGACACAAATCACCAATGGGCTGATATTTTTACAAAACCCCTTCCTGAAGATAGATTTAATTTCATACTAACTAACCTTAGCATGAAATTATGTCCATAATGAAAATGCTTTACTTATATGTTTTTATCACTTAGAAGTTCTGATATTTATCCTCTATATGGTTATCTCAGAAGATTCTATGTTCTAACTGTTTCATTCTTAGAACTTCTGTTCAAAGGATTAACATGCAGATCTTCATATTAACAAGTGTCAACAAGGCTCTAAGGATTTCCATCAGAATTAAAACAAGTGTCCAAATTCTAAAAAGTGACAGAACATGCTTTAGTAACTGTTCTCTACAGAAGGACAACTGTTGATATTCTGGAATCTGATACGGCTAAACTTGACACCAAAAAGGCAAAAATCTCTTGGGTAACTGTTCCAGAATCTTTTACGCCTTACCCTATGTCAGCGCATTTA
Source organism: Lathyrus aphaca (assembly GCA_963966055.1). Lineage (NCBI taxonomy): Eukaryota > Viridiplantae > Streptophyta > Magnoliopsida > Fabales > Fabaceae > Lathyrus > Lathyrus aphaca. Next base: position 266,107,488 of record OZ014523.1, on the reverse strand, counting down.
ATACATTCAATCATTATGTTTTTAAACTTAAATTTTCCCACTAATTTCTCAACTAATTAAATGCTGTATTTTTCTATATATGTAATGTGTCTCTCTCACTTTCACTTTTTACCCGTATTGCATTCTTACTGAATTGTTTTTACCCTCTCTCTCGTGCATTTTCTCTGATCTTTTTCAAAAACCCTAAACCCTCAAATCTCATCTTAGTAACTAATGGCTTCATCTTCTCATCAACGCAAAGATTTTTCTGATGTGTTCTATGTTGAGCCCACGAAGACTCTCTCAACTCCTACTGACAAAATTGGAAGTCTTGTGTGAGTTATTTGTGGATTTCAACAGTTTGAAGGAAAATGGTTTTGATCTCCTACCGTACGTTGAAGCTCAGGGCTGGGAAAAATATTTTGACCGATTAATGGGACCAGTCTTTCCAAAACTGGTTAAAGAATTCTGGGCTTATGCAACATCAAACGACGCACAAGTTACTTATTATGTGCTTGGTAAAAGGGTGGCTATTTCTGAAGACCATCTTGCTAAACTTATTGAAGCTGATGGAAATGGCATCAAGTGCAGTGATATGGACAAAGCGTCTGATACTACTGTGATAGCAAAAGAAATTTTTACCTCTGGAAAACCCTCAAACAAAATCAAAGACTTGAAGACCCCTCTCCGTATTTGGGCGAAAATCATTCTTGGGACAATATGTCACAGGAAACCTACCAACTCTCCAGATTACATCAACCTGGACCAACAATTTCTTCTCTACTTTATTTCCAAAAAGAAGAAGATCAACCTTGCACACACTCTTTTCCAAAATCTGAGAGCCAGTGTGAAGGAAATCAGAGATGGTGAAAAGACCAAAAGGGATTGGATTCCATTTGGACGCATTATTTCTGACATCCTCTGCCAAAACAAGCTGGTAGATTTTCTAGCAGAATTGAAGCAAACTGATCTTCTAGAAACAGATGTTGGAAAACCTCTGAATGCAAAGAATTTGAAAAAGATGAAGTTCATTACTTCTATTCAGCAAGAACCTGCTCTTCATTCTAGAGAAGTAATCATCTCCAGAAGGATTCCATTGGAGAACTTCCCTCTCTTCTCCTCTGACACCCCTCCAGAAGTTGTAGTAAACTACCTGGATATCTGCAAGCAACATGGTGTGGACCCCCAGTTCAAGCCTACTGAACTCAAACAGAAAGCTCCAGATGTTGCCTCAGTAAGACTCAAGAAGAGAAAGACTACTGAAGGACCTTCTCAGAAGATGCCAAAATCATCTAGAACATCAGGTAAATCTTCTGCTTCTAACTCTGAATTCATTTCTGTTTTAGAAGCAGTTAATGTAGAAGTGTCTGAATTACCTTCTAGCACCTTACCTTCTAGTCATCCATCCTCTGTTGATATTCCTTCTGCACAAATCCCTTCCTCTGAACCACCTCTATCTGTTAATACCATTCAAACTGAAATTCCTGCAACTGCTGCTGTAGCATCCATCCTCTCATCTCTGTATCCACCAGAAGCTGAAACCCACCAACCACAAACTATTTCTGATTTTGACATACCCATTGATAATACCCCACTATCTGATATTGATCGCTCTCCCACAATTGAAACACAAACTGCTTTGCAACATGCCCTATCAGATCTTGATCTTGAACATTTTCATGACTCAGATTCTGTTCAACTTCCTTCTCCTGAACATGCACCTAGACTATCCCCCATAAGAGAAAGCTCATTATCCTCTTATATATCTACACCACCAAACTCACCTACAGTCATAAACATTCCTGACACTCCAGAAGAAACTGAAAATGAAAACCCTCTCAGAACAACTGTTGACTTTGAAGCCCTACAAAAACTATCCTCAGTATCAAACAAAACAACAATACCCATACCAAAACCAAAACCATCCAGAACAGACATTTCTGCATTAGTTCTTGCTTTTGAAACAGTATTGAAATTAAAGTTAGAGGATCTGAAGTCTACATGCTCAGAGCTTACAGATCCAGCTGCTTCTGATTTTCTGTGGGCTGACCTCAGAAAGTGGTTTAATGCTGAGACCAAAAGACTTAAGGACATCTGCTATGATGTTGCTCACCAGAACTTCTGTGAGTACCTTCAAGCAGTTGTTTCTAACGTTGAACAGGCTAAACCTCTTCTGCTGGATAACAAGCCCTGGACAGAGTCAGAACCTCTGGATAAAGTCTCAGCACTTCAAATGGTCTTGGTATCTTCTGAAGAAGAGCATGTTGATGAACCTGATACTTAAGCTGCCCCAGAAGTTGAAGAACCTCTGGCTATAGATTTTATTCTGCAAACTCTACAAGAGCTGAAGAAGGAGAATCAGCTGGTGAAACAACGTCTGGATAAGCAAGATGAAACCACTGCTGAAATGAAGACAATGCTTGGCAAGCAAGTGGAATCATCATCAGAAATCAAATCTTTGTTGGAGACCTTAGTTGCTAAGATGAACTCCTAAATATTTTTTTTGCTTATCTTCTGTTTTAGTTGTTCCCCTGTTTTATCTCCTGCTTCTGCATAACTCTAAACTTCTACTGGTTTTTGTTTTAATTATAATTTTCATATTTTGGTTATTATCTATCCTTTCATGTGCTTTGATTCTTTTTTATTATGACAAAAAGGGGGAGAAACGTAAATGATTCTGATCCATAGCAGTTTACCATAATTTGCCTCTTACATATTATTCTAATAAAACTATTTGAGTTGTTATCATGAAAAGAAACAGGTCAAGTAATCAACTCAGGGGGAGCTAAGGATCATGGAACTTCTGAAGATTTTTTTCTCTAAATCAAAGGGAGTTCACTTAAATTTATTAAACTCTATTCTCCTTATTTAAATGTTTTGTCATCATCAAAAAGGGGGAGATTGTTAGAACAATTATGGTTCTGAACCTCTAAGTGTTTTGATGATAACAAAGCTTATTGTAGAATAGAAGTTCTAATGAATATCTTTATTCTTGTGTAGAAGATAAATTCATTTAAGTAAACCGTACGCGCATAGAAGATTCATTTAGTCAAATACAGAAGATACTCTCAAGGAGAATCTAGCATTAAATAACATATTTATTGGCTGCGCATCTTATATTTATTATCTCTGATCTCCGCTTAGAAGATGTTGGTATCCTTATTAAAGACATTAATTAAAGGATATTTTAATTAATGAACGAAGACAAGTATCTCTGCTTATGGAAGGAATTTATGGTATTAAAGTCTATCCTAATTTATCTCAAGATGTCTCCAACGGCTACATTCTTCAAGTACTATTTAAAGGACTTCATTTGAAGAATTCAGTGATACACCTCAATACATTCACGCAAATCAATTGAATCTTTTTGTGCTTATTATTGTAACTTTCACTTAGTGATCATTGCTTATCTAGAAGCATTCTAAGTTACTCTTTATTATATCTGTAATAGTTATTTTATTCCTTGAGTGACTAAGTTTAGTCAGAAGACTCAAGAGGACATTGACTATAGGTCTTTGTGTGTATTCCTATTGAATAGTGGATTAAGACCTCAGTAGAGGCAAAATCACCTTGGCGGGTGGACTGGATGTAGTTTGAGTTCAAACGAACCAGGATAAATTAAACGTGTCATTAGAAGTTATTTTTAATTGTTAAAGAAAACCCAATTCCAACCCCCCCTTCCTTGTGTTTTGCGCACCTTCAAGGGCTTCGACCTGATGGGCCTTCATATGATCCCATCATTAATGCTGAAGACTATATTGGATTCCATGCATCTAAGCTGACATATACTCCCTTCCTCCAACATCACTCAAAACCACATGCATAGGTAGTTTCTGATGAAGAGCATATTGCATTTTTTACTCTCTGGCTATCCAGATATGTCTTCTGCACCAAGTCCTATCAGGTGGCAAAGAAATTTCTTCCTTTAGCCCAACAACTTCATAACAAAAGGAAAGTTTTCTTGAGAAAACTTATTTTGGTAAACCTCTATGAGTCCCTCTGTGAAGGGGTGACTCGACTAAAAAACTCAAAGGGTGACTCTAGTTCTCCGAGTCTCACTGGCCCTCTCTGGCTCCTCCAATTGTGGCTGAATGCCACCTTTGAGCCTTCACTTCCTAGGAAAGGGGAGGTTAATGAAGAATCAGATGAAGTAAGGCTCAGGAGCATAGAAGGTGTTCGAATGGGAAAGCTTACGCCTAGTGACGAAGGCATAAATCATAAAGAGGCTTTCTCCAGTTTTTGATAATGTTTGCCCATCAGTTTAATTTTGCACCATCTATGGCTCCTTTTCTAGAGAGGAAGTGTGGACCCATATGGTTCACTAGAGCTTTCCCAAACTCTCCAACAAAGAAACTACATTCAGATACAATTTCAATATAGGAAGCCTTTTTAATTCCCAGGTTCTTTGTCTATAGACTGAATGGTGGAAGACCTGATACATCCCTCATTGCGTATAAACCTACCTTGGTATCCAGGAAATTTGGGTTAAGTCAGAGTTTTCGTAGATGCCTTTATAGTAAAAAAGGCCAAATTATCTTTCCTGACAACCGTACGACGAATCTGGAGTAGACCAGATCCTCGCTAAATGGGTATCTCAGAAGGTAGTTTTGTCTCCGGTTTTCTTTCGACCGTCGATACAACGCACCCATCATTTCAATTATTGGTGGCGTCAATATTACAATGAGAACTTTCTTAATGCTAATGAGTTCTCTGCCCTTCTTGACCTGGCTTTTGTGAACATGCAGGAGAAGGTCAAGAAAAGTAAGTCCGCTCACATCTAAGAGATATAAGCTTTCCAAAAGTACTTTGAAACTGTCTATCGACTAGATGATGTTACTCGAACCGTTCTGAGGCTGTTATTACTTTCAAGGAAACGTTTTTACAAAAGATGGATAACTTGAAAATCCCCTCCAACGTTCCTCGTGAAAGGCGGTACGAGGTGGCTTTCCAACCATTCCCTCAAAAATTCCCTAGATTACCTTTAGCTGATTTCGGGCTGGCACTTGCCCCTCCACTTCTTGACTGGTTTATCTGCGGGGATTCAATAAAGATCCTTCGACAAAAGTCTCAGCCGAAATCCCAAAGGGTGTTTGCGACTAAACATACACTGGACAGTTTCAAAGGACACCTTCACATAGGGATCAAAGACATTCATGTCAAAACTGACATATGTGAAGGTTTGAGGATTACACTGAATTTTTGATAGTTGATTCATTAATGACTCTTATCGTTTCGTTTGTTTTCCTTTTTTATTATTCTCAGTAATTTCCAAGAAGTCCATTTCCCCCAAGGGAGTGGTGATAAAGGAGAAAACCGAAGGTGACAAGGTACGCAAAATCTCTTGAATCATGTGGTTTTTTGCATATTCTCCTTCTCACCTTTTTGGTTATCCTTTCAGACAACTACCAAGCCTTCGACACCCCTGAAGAAGGGTAAAAAAGCTTCCACCCCATCCCCATTGACAAAGATGAATCCCTTGAGGAACAAGTCCTTAGGAGAAAAAAGAAGACTACCCTTTCTCCTAGTGTTGTTGGCCAATCTTCTTCCAAGGTGGCCAAAATTATAAAAGAGGCTCCTACTGGGGGTGATGTCGAAAACACTCATGTCACTCTGGTGGCGAAGCCTGCTGGCGCTCCTGAGAGTGCCAATTCTAGTCCCAGTGGAAAAGAGCGTCAGGTAATTTTCTTAGCATTTTATTTCCTTTCTTAAACTCTTTTTCACAATGACTTTATTTCTTTTCTTTCCAACAGATTGAAGTTGATGTTGGCCAGCAACCTTCATCTGATACACTCTTGCCCATCACTCTTCTTAACAACCAAGGTGAGCCAACTTATTATCCAAACTCTGATTTTGGCTCTGGTTATGGTTCCTTGAGTGAGGTTAACCAACCTATGTTTATGACAGTCGGTGATCCTCAAACAGTCAAAGCCTCTCCTCCTTCTCTGGCCAAAACAAACACTCAGCAATCTGAAACTGATCATTCAGAGTGTGAGTGTGAGATTGCTTCTGGAAAAGACCTTGATAGCCAGACGAGCAGGCTAGCCAAAGCAATAGACGTGACATTTGCGACTGAAGAAGAAAAAGGAGACAAAAAATCTGAAGGTGCTGGCCCTTCTATCCCCAAAAATAAAGAACCAGAGGTTGACAATAATCCCTCAGCAACCACCCAAGGCCCTCACATTATTTATCTTGAGGAGGAGGACGAAGAAGTGGAGGAGGATGCTACTATCGAAGGCCAAGGGGAAAAGGAAAAGAGCCTATAATGGATCAAACACCCCCACCTGCGGGACGCTTCCAACTTTCTACTCCTGTTGATGGGGACAGACTGGCAAGTCTGAAGTGGTCGAATCCCCGGGAGTATGCCAGGATAAAACTTGGCAAGAGTTCTTGCTTATCTGTAAGTGACTCTCCATTGGCTCTTGGGGCTTCTGCTCTAGCTGATGTTGTTGGCCCTGTCCTTAAGAAGATCAAAGATAAATTCTTTAAGAGGGACGTTCAAATTACCTCGGGTGCTGGTCCCATGGCAAGCCTCTGGCTGAAGGACACTGTGCAAACGCTGGATCTCTCTATCCTTGATCCTAAAGTTTCTAGTTCCCTTATGGAGCTAAGTGATCTAGTGCATCAGATGTCTGATGACCTGAAGTTAGCCCCCAAGGTTGATGATGTCATCCAGAGGGTTGGGCCTCAAAGTATGAATGCATGGGAGAATGCAAGGGGGGCTAAGGCCAAAGTCGAAAAGCTTGACTTCCAGAAGTCCAAGAGGGAAAAACAAATTGCTGTCAACAGTATAACCATTGGAGTCTGGGAGCAAGAGCTTGAGGAGCTGCAGAAAAAGATTGTCGATGCTAAACAGGAAAATCTTCAGCTTAGTCAAGTTGCTAGCACTGAGCTAGATACTGAGTTAAAGAACACGCTTGACCTTATTGATGCAACGAAGGCTCTCGACAAGCAACTTGCTGATGCCAAACTTGACAAGGCCTTTTGTGAGAATCGCCTGTTGATCTCCAAGCATAACTTCCTCCAACTGCAGGCCAAGCTTCCTTTTTAGCCTTTAGACATTTTTTTATTTACTTTATCATCACTATTTTCGTTGGCCCTATTGTGGCCATTATGTAATGACAATTAGGGCATGGTTGCCCCTTTAATTTTTACGCCTTTTTATTACCTTTCTACTTGCAATATAATTCAGCTTTCGCATAAGTAATAAGTTGATGGGGCCATCTAAATAGCCTTTAAGTTAGATAAAATCCAACTTAACTCAGGTTAAAATGTTCTAGTGCCTTAACTTTATTATTGACGCCAACGTTTCACCTTTTTAGGCCTCATTATTACATGGCACAATTTCCAATTCGAGGCAGCAACCAAAACGTCTCTATGAAATGACATCTTGAAGGAAGGATTATCGTGCCTTTTTCTTGCCTCTTTTTTGGCCAATAAGCACACAACTTATTTCCTTATAAATAGCACTTCTATTAATTTTGTTATCTTCACCACAACATCATGGAAAGTTCTGCAAAGAAGGTTAATGGCATTCCTTCGCACAAACCTCGAAAAGACACAAAAATGAAGAAAAGTCCTTCTCCAGGTCTGGGAGTAGTTACTCGCTCCAAGGCTAAGGGGATGAAAACTACTCCTCCCACCAAGAATCCTCCTAAGGATCAAACTTCTGACGTTGATGAGGAGGCTGACGCATATTGGATGACTTATCTTGACTACATCACTTCACTTCCAGATATTGGTGAATAAGCAGACGCAGATTGGACGGATTATCACAACTGCATCTTTTTGGAGGACTTAGAAGACTAGATGTTCATTGGTTTTAGTTCTTAAACCATTTCTCCAGGCTTCTGGAATTGTAGGCCTTTTATGGCCTTTTTGAATGAAATGAAATTTTATACGAATCTCTTGCAGTATTGGTCTATATCTTTTCAAATATTTTTCCATTTACTCTCAAGACTCTTGAGTCAGCTTCAATCTCATGAATTTCATAAGCATTATTACTAAATACTTTGGCGATTTGGAAAGGGCCTTCCCATTTAGGTGACCATTTCCCCAAAGATTTACACTTTCAGTCCATGGGTAATATAATTTTCCACACTAATTCACCAACTAAAAAGGTTTTTACTTTAACCTTTTTATTATAGGATTTCTCTATTTTCCTCTTTTGCCTCTCCAATAGTTGTAAGGCATGAAGTCTCTCTTCATCCAGATCAAGCAATTCGTCTAACATCATGACCCAATAGGTATCAGCTGGGATTTCGTGATGCCTTTGAATTCTAGTGGATTGAAGATAAATTTCAAGAGGTAAGACAACATCATGGCTATAGGTTAGTCGAAACGGTGTAGTATTGGTTGTCTCTCTGGGTGAAGTTCACACGCCCAAAGAATTTGGTCTAATGTCTTGTGCCAATTCCTTGGCTTCTTACCCACATGTTTTTTGATCAAACCAATAACTATTTTGTTAGCCTCTTCGACCTGACCATAATAAGGTGTGGATGTTAAAAGTTTGAAGCCCATTTCTGTAGCAAACTCTTGCATCTTTCGACCAGTAAACACAAACCCTTGATCTGTGGTGAACGTTTTTGGTATGCCATATCTATATACGATATGTTTCTGAATAAATTCAATTACATCTTCTTGGTCGAAATTTGGCAACGGGATAGCTTCGACCCATTTGAAAACATAGTCAATTCCTACCAAGATGTATTTATGATTTTTTGAAGATGTTGGTCGAATTTCTATAATTAAATCCAAAGCCCATCCTCTGAAAGGCCAAGGTTTCGCTATAGAGTATAATTCAATTGTAGGAACATGTTGGATGCAAGCATGTACCTAACATTCTTGGCATCCCATGGAAAATTCTATACAATCTTTCAGCATAAGAGGCCAATACACACCTTGTCGAAACAAAAGCTACTTCATTGTATGGCCTACTTGGTGTGCTCCACATGCTCCACTATGGACCGTTGAAAGAGCTAAATATGCTTCAACCTCAATAAGGCACTTTAGCAGTAGTCCTTCAATTCTCTTTTTATACAGTTCGTTCCATAGCATAACATAGCTCATAGCTTGGTATTTGATTTTCCTGTCCGTAGTTGCCGTTGGATTCTCTAAGTAGCCCATTAAGGGCTTCCTCCAATCTTTATCGCTTATGTTGTCGACCATCTGTATCGCAAAGTTTTCTTCATCAACATAGCCAAGCTTGGTTTCTTCTAAGTCAGAAGGGGCTAACCCTATTGACCTAACTTTTCCCTTAACTTCGATTGCATCCTGTAACTTTTCTGTTGAAATTTTGTACCCTGATGCAATTTGAGCCAAGTCATTGGAGACTGGATTTTGTAGTCTAGGGATGTGTTGAAACGTAACTGTTTGAAATTTTTCAACAACCTATTCACTATTACAAAGTACATAATTAATTTTTCTTTTATGCACTTATATTCTTTGGTAACTTGTTTTATCACTAACTCTGAGTCTCCCATTATTTCGACATGAGTTGCCCCCAATTCCAACAACACCTCAAGTCCGACTATTAAAGCCTCATATTCAGCCTCATTATTCGAACAATGGCCGTCAATTTTATACTTGAGTTTTGTTGGAATTTTATGAGGAGAAATAACAAGTATCCCAATTCGAGTCCCATGTATGTGACTAGACCCATCAAAGTATTGCTTCCAGGGCTCAATGTCCAAATAATTTAATGGACTTTCATTTATAGAGTGGTCAACTATAAAGTCTACGACCACTTGCCCTTTAACTTCCTTTAAAGGCTTATAAGTCAAAGAGTATTCAGTTAATGCTAGTGCCCATTTCCCAATTTGACTATGCAAAATAGGTTTGGACAACATATGTTTAATGATGTCAAAGCCCGAGGAAACATAAACATCAAATGGCTTTATATATTGCTTTAATTTAGTATAAGAGTAATACAAACATAGGCATAATTTCTCTATCATATTATACCTAGTCTCTGCATCATTTAGAACTATACTAAGGTAATAAATGGCTCTCTCGACGCCATCATCATCCTCTTGGGCAAACATGCTCCCTAGAGTTCTATCTGAAGCCACTATGTACAATCTCATATTTTTATTTCTACAAGGAGGAGAAAGAATTGGAGGGTGACTCAAGTATTTCTTGATCTTGTCGAAGGCCTTTTATTGTTCTTGCCCCACTGAAATCCTTCCTTGCTTATGCGCGGAAAGGGTGAGAAAGCTTGAGTCTTTCCACTTAGGTTTGATATGAATCTTCTCAAGAAGTTAATCTTGCCTAAGAGTTATTGAAATTCCTTCTTTGTCGAAGGCGCTTTAGCCTCCATAATAGCGTTGGTCTTAATTTGGTTGATTTTGATCCCTTTCTTGTGGACCACAAATCCCAAAAAGTCCCTTGCCTGCACACAAAAAGCACATTTTAGATGGTCCATTTTAAGACCACGTTTTTTCATTCTTTCAAAAGAACGTCTAAGATGTCTAACGTGGTTTAATCCAGAAATGGATTTCAAAACTATGTCATCTATATAATTTTGCATAAACATATCTATGAAGTCGTGAAAATTTGAATTCATTGCTCTTTGGTAAGTTGCCCCTGCAGTTTTCAAACCAAAAGGAATGGCCAACCATTTGTAGGTAACCAAAGCCCCTGGGCATCGAAAGGCGATTTTAGGGACATCTTCCCCAGCAATGAAAATTTGATTGTACCCAGAGTAGCCATCTAGTATACTTAGGTACTTGTGCCCTGCAACAGAATCGATTAACATTTCTACTACATGCATTGAATATTCATCTTTTGGGGTAGCAGAGTTCAAATCTCTAAAGTCTATGCATACCCTCAAAGATCCATTCTTTTTAATTACTGGTACAATATTGGCTAACCATTCGACATACCTAGTTGTTCGAATGAACTTGCATCGAAGCAGCCTCTCAATTTCCTCTTTAATTTTGGTGAGGATTGTTAGGGTGAAGCATCTTGGATTTTGTTTGACAGGCTTCTTCCCAGGTTTGATTGGCAGCTTGTGTTCGACAGGTTCTCTCTTTAAGCCAGACATTTCGTTATAGTCCCAAGCAAAGCAGTCTTTGAATTCTTTTAGCAAGTTGACTACTTCGACCTTAAGCTCCGGGTCAAGATTGGCATTGATGTAAGTAGGCCTTGTTTATTCTCCGTCTCCCAGGTCGATTTCTTCTAAGGGATCTTGAGCTAGCATTTTTACATTACTAGACAAAGGATCCTTTTCAAATCCCAAAGGCTCATTGTCGTAAATTGCATCAAGCCTCTGGTCTGAATCTTCTTGAGCCTCACTTGGAGGCTTTTTTTCAGCATCCCTCACAGGATCTTCTTCCACAAATTTTGTAATGGCCTCTACGGCCATTTCAATTCCTATGGCCTCCAAGGCCTATTGTCTTCTAGTTTCGGCCACATAGGCCAAAATCTTTTTCAAAGCTTGGAAGTCAGTCATTATTACTGCCTTCAGTTTCGCAGCCTATGAGCTAGTTTTCCACATCAGGGAAGTAAAGTGGGAGGTTCTCTGCTACCCCCATTACCTCTCTATCCCAACATAATCCTTCAACAGGATGAAGGTTTAATTTGCAGAACACGAGATCATCTTGTGTGAATTCGAATGATGTAGGTGCACACGGACCAATGTGTGCCAAGTTCTTGTCGAACTCTACACCTTCTACGTGATTAACTAGAACTTTAAATTACCCTTGATTAACTTCAATGTTCTCGACGATGCCATCTGGCCTCCATATGGTGACCATCCGATGCATTAAAGATGGTACCGAGCCAATACCATGTATCAACTCCCTCCCCATCAGGAGGTTATAGTTTTCTTTTTTTTCAACTACCATGAAGATGGTGGGTCTGGTAACTATCCCTATAGTTAAGTCCACTTGGAGGACCCCCATAGTAGGTCCAATTTTACCTTCAGAGTTTGACAAGACCCAATTATGAGGCTTAAGGTCGGTGTCGGTCTTTCCAATCTTAGGCAACAAGAAATGTGGCATGATGTTTAATGTGGCACCACATTCCACCCGAATTTTTTTAATCACCACGTCTTCCACCTTACTGGTGATATACAGGGGTTTTAGATGCCCCCTGATGGCTTCAGAAGGACGCTCGAGGAAGGCATTTTGTTCTTCAACGCATCTATTATTCATGACATAGTAGCACACTGGCTTGTGTGCTGCCTTTTCTGCTTCAGTTCTGGAATCCAGGTCATCAACCTCAGTAACACAGTCATATTCCCTGGGCATTACTGAAACTATGTTCACCAAGACATCAAAGGATACTTCGGATCCACAATCAAAGTTATCTGTCATTTCTTCTTCTTCGATGGCTTTCAGTTCAGCTTTGATTTGTGCCCTGATTTCAGGTTCCTTATTCTTTGATGAAAGTGATTTATGCCACACATGCACCTTATTAACTACTTTTATCTTGGGGTTGTTATCTCCTTTATCAATCACATTGGTGCTTGATTCAGCAACATCTAGTTTGGAGGCCTCTCTCTTGGCCTTCCTGCGTCGTTGTTCCATGTGCCATTGTGACTTGGTCATAGGGTTCCTCCCCTTATCATTCTCGGATACATACGCAGAATTGTTCGACGTTATGATCTCCTTTATATATCCCAGAGAAGGTCCTCTTTGGAGGTCAATATTTTTCCATCTTAGGGCTCCCTTCTTGTTAGACTCATTTGTCTGGTACCATTTGTAAATAGGGATCTCCCCAGCAGGCTTGAATGAAGGACGCTTCGACTTAAAGGACTGGTCTCCATTGTCCTGATTAATACATCGTGGGTCGAAATGCCTTTTTTTGAGATTAACCTCCGGCTTTTGCTTTCCTCCAGCCTTATCAATTTTCTGAAGGCTTTTGACAGCCTCTTTGTCGAAGATATAACTACATTTAGGGCATAACATAACCTCAAATCTCCTATTTTGACACTTTTGCAAGAAATCAACAATGCTTTCGCCCTCTCTAGGGTAAGCCCTCACATTATCATTCTTCTGAGGCCTAACAACATCAATCTGAGCCTCCTGGTTCTCAGTTATTTCAACCATGTTAACATTGGCTTCATCCTTAAGTTGCATTTTGGAGAAGTCAAGGTCAAGGCCGTCAGTGGCCTCTATATCCTTGCTGACATTTCCAGTAGTCTCCTTGTTTATCAATAAGAGATTCACTTCTTTGGCCTCTTCTCCTGGCCCAGTAGTGATTTCTGTGTCAAACCTTTCGACCTCTGGTGAAGTCTTGAAGAACCCTTCAGCATCCATACATATCAGATGCTCTAATTATCCTTCAACCAGATCTCTTTTAGCAACAATTACTGAATCATCATCTGTAGGGTCTTTAGTAACCCTAGCCACCACCGGCTCTGCTTCGGCTGCGGATGCCCCAAGGGCATCGTCGTCATCAGCAACCTGCTCAACAATATCAACCAGATTAATTGTTGTAGGCTCAATATAATTAACTTCAGCCACTTGAATAGGATCTGTATCAATCTTCATTTGTGTCTTTGGCTTATCTCCGAACTTGAGCCTTCCCTCCTAGTTAGCATTCTGCACTAAATCCCTGAAAAGAAAACATTGAGAAGTTTTATGACCCAAGTAGTTATGGTATTTACAAAAACCTCTTTTCTTTCATTGATCTAGAGGCGGCATTTTAACGCCTGGTGGCACAAGTATTTGGCCATCCTTAACTAATAAATAAAAAATATCGTCAAATTTAGTAACGTCGAAAGTATATGTTTTCTTAGGATATCTGTCGCTCTTTTCAGCTTCGACAATTTTTTTTCCGTTAGAGGGAACTAATAGTTTATAGGCATACGAAGGACCATGCTTAAGTTCAGCTAGGTCTATCTCACTATCTTCTAAAGGGACGAATTCTTCATTGACTTCCTCGACTTGATCTTGATAGTCTACGTATGCTATCTTTTTATGTTTATTCGCCCTAACTTTTTTCGTCTTTAAGACTTTCAAGCTGTCAAACTCTGTTTACTAATTGGGCCATGTCCCTCAGGTACTAAGTATCCAGCTTCTTCCTGATGGAATAATCAAGGCCACCAGCAGCCATTTCGACCAATTCACGCTCAGGTACTTGTGTTCAAATAATCATCAACAAATTCATTGAACTTTCTTTTGATACTAGCCACCTCTTTCATGCTGATCTTAGTTTGCCCCATGTAAAAATGTTCATGAAACAAACACTCTAATTGAGTCCAATTACAGATTAAACAAGGTGGAAACATGGTAAACCAAGTGAAAGCATTCTTGGTGAGAGAATTAGGGAAATATTTGACCCTAAGGCACTCGTCATTCGCTAGTTCCACTTCTTATATTATGTAACGTGCCATGTGCTCAACTGTAGATTCAGTAGTATCCCCTGAGAACTTAGTGAATTTAGGAACCTTCGTCCTAGGGGGTAGTTCTGCTTGGAGTAAATATTAGGATATTGGTGAAATGAAATTTGGCCTAGCAAAGCCTGTGTTTATCCCACTTCTGGCCATTATTCATTCGACCATGGCTGCTAGATTGTTCTCTACTGCCAAATTGTTTTGTCGAACTTGGTGAACCACTTGATCTGCATCTTGAAGCTTGTTTATTACTCTTACTCTAGGTTCATCCTCTTTAGGGATTTGTATTTGATCCCTACTAGGCTTAGGCTCAAATGGTTCAACTCGTAGGGGATCCCCATGATTCGGTGGCTGCGCAGGCTCTTCCATATTCACTACTTTATTTGGACGTCGAGGCAGTACTGGAAGTCCCATGAATTCTACTATGCGCGCCATTTAGGTTACCATCTATTGATTCGTCTGATCTGTATTTCAAATCAAAGGTTGGAAAATTTCTCCCATTGTTTGAGATAAATTATGAACCTTTTGCATGTTGCTTTCATCCATCTGGTGCCTCAAATAGGCTGTAGACTCATTTGTCAGGGCATGGCTTGGCATCAAATGACCCCTACACCATCTTGGATATTTCTTCTCATGTTTATCGCTGAACCAGACTCCCGCAATGGTGAAGGAATAACTTGATCAGAAAAAATAGGAGGTGCATTCCTTACCCCTATAATGGAGGTAGTTGATGGCCCAAAGAGTGAAGGGTATTGTTGAGCCAATGTAGGTCCAACAGGCCTAAATGCAGTCAAACTGGGTGGTGGAGTTTGTGTACTTGGCCCAATGTATTCCAAAACTGGTTGTGTATAAGTCCTATTAACCTCTTATGGCCCTATCGAAGGGATTGGTTCTGAAACAAATGTTGGTGTGGTTGAAGCCACTGTCGAAGGGTTGGAGACTGGTACGGCCTCATTTCTCGATCCATCTCATACATTTGTACAGCGAGCATTCGACCTACTCACTTGAGGATTCGATCCGCTCGTAACGGGGATTGAATCACTTGTATTTCCCTTGCTAGACGCCATCTCTCTCGTGTTTCTTCTCCTTCTTGGTACATAGTCATTTGTGTTGGCTACTTTCCTGCTTCTCAAATGCATGCACGAAAATAACCGCCCTTTCGAATGATACACTCACGTAGAGGAAGTTACAACATAAGGAAGTTACAATAATAACAAAAAATAACAATAGCACTGTCCCACTGGGCGTGCCAATTTGTTTACCCCCAAAATTGGTAAACAAGCGCTGGTCCTTCAAAGATACCTAGAATACCCTTGGTTACTCGCAGGATCGACCAGATTGACCCAAGGACATGTGTTATGTTTTGATTGCTCGCGTAATCGCGTTGTTTATGGGAAAATGTCTATGAACCTTTATAACAAGACTCAAAGATTTGTTTTGAACAAGAAAATAAAATAAAAGATGACTACTTTTGAAAATAAAGGAATGTAGAAAGGGCAAGACTTGAAATTTAAATGAAGGTAAAGACAGGGATGGGAAATTAAATGAAAGTTAAGACAAGGCAAGAAACGTAAAAATACTTGAATTGTAAAGGAACACAGTAAAGTGCATAAAAGATAAGTTTGCTTGGAAAAGTAAATGGCTTTGAAATGTAAAAGGGATTTTAATGTAAAAGTTTGCAGAAGATAAATGACTTCAAAAGTAAAAGACTTGAAAGTAAAATACTTGAAAGTAAATTTGACATTGAAGATAAAATTAACATAAAGATAAATTTGGTAGAGCTTCAATCACGTACATTCTCACTGCACTTGTTTCTTTACATGCTAATACTTTGAGTCTAAGGAGTTACTAGTACATATGATTTCCACACAATTATTCACATACTAAAAGTAGCTATTTATATACATTACAAAGTAACCGCTTTCGACGGTTTCTTCCTAAAACTATCCTAAGATGGTGACACTTGTCCCACTACTTGTTGGAGAAGCTTCATCTTGCAGCACTTGTCTCTATATTTAAATTAAAGATCACCCACTTCCCCTCCATGTTTGACACCTTTGATAACTGCCATGTCTGTCGAACATGCCTTTGGTCTAATACTCTCAACACTTAGAAATTAATTCAAACATAGAATTTCACTAAGTATGGAAACAATAGGTGGGTCCCGTCGACTCTCATCCTTAAGTAAGGTCAAAAAACCTCTTTTTAGCTCATATAATAATAATCCATTTATTAAACCAAAAAATACCTCATTAATTGCTAGCATTGAGATTTAGGGATAACACCTACCATAAATGACGGTGGGCCTTAAAAATGTCTTTTGATTGAAGACAGATGGCTACTGACCTGCCACAACGACGGTGGGCCTTAGAAATGTCTTTTGAGTGAAGCCAGACGACTACTGACCTACCACAATGAGGATGGGCTTTGGAATGTCTTTTTAGTGAAGCCAGACGACTACTGACCTACCACAATGACATTGAGCCATAAAAATGTCTTTTGAGTGAAGCCAGACGACTACTGACCTGCCACAATGATAGTGGGCCTTAGAAATGTCTTTTGAGTGAAGCCAAACGACTATTGACCTACCACAACGATGGTGAGCCTTAGTGAAACCAAGTCTGTAAAACAAACGATGATGCTCAGGATGCATTGTGAAATCCTCTTCTTGAATTATGCAATCCATTTACCAAATAGATATGCATCTCAAGGTCTAATACATTGAGACTGGATTTTGTCTTTTATAATGAACCAGATGACTATTGGCCTGCCACAGAGATGTGGTCCTTAAAAAGGTCTTTTGAGTTAAGCCAGACGACTATTGACCTGCCATAGGGATGTGGTCCTTCACAATGCTATCTTTTATACAAAACCAGACGACTACTGGCCTGCCACAAGGACGGTGGGCCTTAAAAATGACGTTTGAGTGAATCCAGACGATTACTGACCTTCCACAACGATGATGGGCCTTAAAAATGTTGAGAAAGTTATGTCACATAGGGAGTGGCTCTACAGGAAAGATTCCGTTGTAGAACTCTGCTGAGAAAGAGAACATCCTGACAGACATTCTGCCGAGGAATAAAACCAAGATATTCTGACAAATATCTGACTCTTGCTGAGGAGAAAATGATCGCTTCGGAAATCCTTAAGAGGATGACATTTTGTTGGAGAAGAAATGTGAACAAATCTGTCTGCATCGATTTGTCACTCTTGCCAAAATTAAATTGGCGACTTCACTAGGGAATATTTCAATAATGGGAAATAATTCCAATCATGAAACTATGCGGGGAAATGACAATCTTCCGACCTGGCTGGGGGAGATGCTTTGTCAATACATTTTCTGAGGAGATAGTTCTAACAATTCTGACTCTGTGGAGGAGATGAGGCATTCAACTGCCTGATGGGAACACTTCATTGGGGAAAATAAATCCACTTGGGGATTAACATTTGTTCAATCATCTTCATAATTCTATTGGGGAACTGCCTGCTCTGACTTAGCTGGGGAAGCCTTCAATCTTAAACTCCGTTGGGGATGTCATGTGGGAGCCACCCTTATGCTAGGGATAAAAGTTACAAAGTGTTTCTCGCTGGGGAGAAAATATTCTTGAGAATTCCACCCTGTAACATCTTTCAATTTCTGGACTGCAAGTCCTACAACAACAAAACATGCACACACGTGCCTCGGGGAGCTGTATGGTCTGAATCCACCACATGGTGTTATTCAACATTCAAAGCAATTCTAACTATTTTTCCCCTGCATGTTTTTTGTAAAGCCACCTTGTTTAAATGCAATGTTCTTTTTTATCAAAAATTCATGATATTTTTGCAAACAAAACATTGAAAAATAAAAATAAAAATAAAGCTTTTTGACTAAATAATTATTTTTATTGATAAGCCTCTGAATAGGCAAAGTACATCAAGAAGCAATCTCCTGGAAAAAGGTAATCACCATAATTTGAGAAAAGAAACTATCCTAATGGCAATGTGAAAACGGTCTTCCACTGAGTTTCTATTATACTATGACTAGTATATCTTCAAGATTTCTCTTTTTGATCTTGCTTTCTGAAGAGGAGGATTTGACTAATCCCTATCCTTTGGAGATTTCCAAGTTGAATGAGACGACGATGTAGTACAAATAACTTAGATCACATTCATCTCACTGATATGCTATCAAGGGTCAACATCACAAACTCTCAGGTTGAGAAGCTATAATACAGTCACCATTTCCGGTTTGGCATTATACATTAAAAGAGGAGGTCTCAGCTGAGTCCTGAAAAACAAGCATCCCCTATAAGTTCCAATCTTCAAGCATTGGGATCGAGAAGTAATACATTCATCCCGAAGGGTATAATACTATCACCATATGAAAAATGCTTTGATTGAGTTCTTACGAGAGAATAAGGCCATCTTATGCGAGTTCCCAGTGGGCCCTCGAGTGCGAATGGATTTTCCAACAAATATGGTCTTCCACTGTCACCACTGGAGAGGGATGATTCCACAAAGGTCCTCAATGATCAATCCCCAGATGCACATAACTATCGAGGTCGTATCTTGAAGTAGGGAAGACCCCTATATCAGAACATTTCCAAGATGGTCGCAATCTGGGTGTGGAACTCGCTACTACTCGTATGGTAAGACATCATGAAAGCAAATAGATTGTCCACGTTAAAGTCTAGGATGCACTCGAGCCTATGTATTGGGCTCATCTCACAGTAACCCCCATCCCGCCAAGAAAAAACCAAATAGTCCAGTCAATATAATAATGATGCATGATAAGTAAATACTCAAAGCAGTAAATAAAGCTGTAAAGTAAAACTGTAAATAAAAACAATAAACTAAACACACATCAGCAAACAGATAAACACCCAAAGAAACAAAAACAGACAAGCGCTAGGATTGACTCGCATAGGGAACCAGAGATACTGGTTAGGGATTCCCCTGCAGAGTCTCCAGCTTTCGCTCCCAGGATTTTCATCCTAGTACAAACACGAGAGTGGCACGGAAAAGAAGAAGAGTCGTCAACCATAAATTTTTATCCCAAGGAAAGGGAAAGGTAATGTTGTATAAACCTGGGGAAAAAGAAAGAAAAAGGTCTTGCGAACCAAAGAGATTGGGTTCAGGAGTCGGTTACGTGAAGGGAAGGTATTAACACCCCTTCATGTCCGCCGTACTCGACGGGATCCATGCTTGCTTGTTCTGTTTCAAAGGGTAAGAATAATCTGTTGCTAAACTGGAAAGAAAGAAGGAATGGAAAAAATGTAGGGAAAAGAAGAGAAAGTTAGAAGACAACTTACTTCCCAAATAAAAGATAAGTTGCCTCTAAAGGGGAAAGAATGCAATTGTAAAGACAAATCATCTTGAATTCTAAACAAATACAAGTATGAAATTTAAAAGAGATAAAGAAGAAGTTGGAATATGGAAGAAATATCCACACTCCTTCAACTTACCTAAGCCCCTGCAAGGTTAGTGAAAGAAGCATAAAAGTTCTAAAGAAGTGAGATAAAAGATACACACACCAAGAACACAAATGAAAATAAATAAAGGGCAGTAAGACCTCACAAGTAATAACTATATCATACCAAAGCTTAAAGGACCTCAAGAAACTCAATCAAGTCAAGCAAGTGCTAAGAAGCATCAAAGAGATGAGAAAACTCAAAGAAGTCATAAAAGAAGTAGTAAGGGAACAAATGAACACAAACATGGTTGGGAACTCAAGTCCAACTTCAAAATCAGAATACAAAAAACAAATTAAAATTCATAATGTCAACTTAAATGATCATATAAACACTCATGGATTAGTACACAATAGAATGAGAGATAAAGAGAATGATGTAAGCACATGTTCAAGTTAGAAGTACAAGTAAAGTGAAGAAGAAAACACGAGATGCAAAGATGATATGACATGATCAAAGTCAGTAACTAATACCTAAGATGACATACAAATAATTCACAAAAATTCATGACAAAGGCACATTGAAATCATACTCAAACAACTATGCAACCATATAGAAGTAAGTCACATAAGGAGATGAATGTTCATACTTGAAATAAGATGCAACAAGTGCAAGATGAAATACAAAATTGATGTTTATGAATAAGTCAGTAGAATATCATGTTTGCAATGCAAATAAGATGATGGAATGATCACATTAGAGGGATACAAGCATGAATGAGAAACAAAGGATGCACACATAAGCAAAACCTGGTCAAAATGTCACATAAGATGCTCAACTTCACACAATGGACCAACACATGCTAAATGAGTTCAAAAATGACCAAATATGGTTCATACAAGTATTAAAAAGTCCTACAAACTCAAATTAAAGACCTCAAAAGGTGGCACAAGTGCCTCATGCCATTAGGGTTAGAAGGCATATCATAATGATCAAGTAGGACACCTTCAATGAACAAGCAATCAAACAAATGGCAAATAGAATTCAAAAATTATGAAATTAAAGCACAAATGTCATCAACCAGGGACTAAACATATATCAAAAGCTCATACAAAAATTCAGAGAATAAGGACATCAAACAAGCACACAAAATCCACTTAAGAATTAAAGATCAACATGCAAAGATGAAGGACCTAAATGCAATTAAGAAAAGCTTTAAAAATGAAATGAAAATATTTTTGAGAGATTTTGAATATTACTAAATGAATGCAAAAATAATGATTTAAAAATAGTTTGTATGCTATGATAAATAAAACCATGAAATTAATGTATGAAAATAAGGATCAATTTAAAAAGAAAATAAAAGGAAAATTGTGAAATAATCTGAAAAAATGTAAAATCAGAATTAAAAAATTCCTGAAATTATTTTAATGTGTTAATAATGCTCATGAATATTTTTGTGATTTTTGGATGCTTAAATGTATTTTTAAAAAATCAAAATGAAACCTTAGTCAAACAAGACTCACACATGCGCGTTAGATTGATCTAATGCTCTCACTCAATCAACCAAAAATCAAAGTCAAATAGATCAATGGTTCAGATCAAGCACACACCATAACAATCCTACACACGTGCACACAAACATTATATGAAATAAAAGAAAATCACGTGAAGGTCACACACGTTTTAATGCACTGGCTTCATAATAGCCTTTAGATCATAAATATCCAAGGGCTAACAAGTCATCACCTAACTCCAACTTCTTCTTCACCTGAAACAAACTCCAGTGCTGGAGCTAGGATTTCGGTAACCATAAATGATGAACAACAACCAAAATCGTCCACACAAAAAATTAAACACCCAAATCCACTCAAAATTACTTCAGGAATCCAAATATATCCTCAAAAACATCATATCACATCTACATTATGAGAATCGAAGCAAAACAAACAGATATAAAAATCTTAAATCTCAGATTATGGACATGTTACACGTCCAATTTCAAAATTAAACACATCAGTGCACTCAGGAGCATTCAGAGAATCACATACACATCATAAAAACAAGATCTAAGAGAAGCGTTTCTTCACTAACTTGAGACTTGAAGATCTCAAAATACACTAAGAAAATTGTTGATAAGCTCTAGATCACTCCTTAGAAGCTCTAGATCACTCTTGATATTTTGTGAAGTTCAATTCAAATTTGTGTACCTTGAAAACCTTGATTCTAGCTCCAAACAATGCTGGATCTAGCTTCTATGAACTTTAGAGAGTAAGATTATGCAAGAAAATGGTGAAATGTACTTGTGGAATGAGAGAATAGAAGAAGAGAAGGAAAATTCAATTTTTTGTGAATCTATAAAATGGTTGAAGCTCCCCCTAAACTCGGGTTAGATGAATCTTATATATGATCTTATTTGGGCCTAACTAGAGTTAGAGACCCAGTGGAACTATGGTTGATAAGTTCTGAGAGTTTTTGTAAATTTGCATTTTGAAATGGAACTTGTAATCCACACGTGCATGGGAAATGAAACTTTTGTATTTTCTTCACATGAGGTATAATTCATAATGGAAAAGGTCTTGTGGCTTGTGATCACTTAATTGGCAAGTTTTGATGTGTTTTGCAATTTGGCCATTTGAAATGAAAGTGAGAAATAAGCCACTAAAATGAGAGATTCCAAGGCCAATTTTGTGTCAAATGGATAGTACATGAAGTTTATGGACTGACTTTGTGTATTAGAAACAACATGAGACTTGTAGGAGGCAATTTGGAAAAGTAGAAGAAATGGTTCACTTGAAAAACCCTAAATCACAACCTTTAACCTTTTGGCCATAAATTGAGCTTCACAAATGCTATGAAAATGATCTACTACTTTTTGGAAAAGGGAGAGAAAGACCTTCAACTTTCATGTTCAAGAAAATTTCATTTGGAGCATTTTTGATGATGAAAGATTAGGTTGAATGTGACTTGAAAAGTTGCCAAAAATGGAAATTTCTCATTATAAGTCATTTCCCAAAAATAATAACTTTTGCCCTACTTATTGATTCTTTATGAATGGCATGAATCTTGACATTTGAGGACCATATGAAGGTATGAGACCTTGAAAATCATGAATAAGACCTCAAGAGGTCACAATTGACTTTTGTTTTTGCACAATTGACTTTTACTTGCACTACAAGTAAATGCATGAATGAAACCCTTCCCCGAGGAATCAATGCACGAAAGTTCATCCGTAGACACTTGGTACCATAAATAATACCATGAGAACAACTAGAAGTCAAAAAACCATTAAGAGATCTTTTGCAACCAAAACCCTAATTAGGGCTCCTTGTGTAGGAATTATTGCACTGCTTGGGTATCTTGGTGAATTCCTATCTTCTAGGGACTCAAAACATAATTTGAAGTTGTATGATATGTGAGGAGATCTTGTGACTTTTTGGAAGACACTTGGATCTTGTCTTTGGCTTTGAGGGACCACAACTCGGAAAATCATTTACCACATGCCCTATGCTTCAAACCATGAATGTTATGCTTCATTTTTCTATGCAAAGATGCAATAATATGTATGCAATATGATATGATAAATGTCATGAAATGAGAGGGATAATGCAAATATGCAATAATATGGAAGACACTTAGCTCTATTTAATCTTTTATTAATCTAAAAAGGATGAGAGCATCAACTATTAGACGTTTAAGATAAACTCTGATTGAATACCAAAACAACAAGAAAATTTGCACTTCATGGAGAAGAAGAAAATGGATATAAACCCAACCAAAGAAACTATTCTTGGAGAACTTTGAGGTAGTGAATAGTAACCAATGATAACAATAAAGAATTTTCATTTGTACAAAATCGAGCGACTACTAGGCGTCTTGGAAATCCTATCCTTTATAAGAAGTTAGGCGTCTACTAGTCGGGCAAAAAGATGTGAGCCTTAAAATTGTCTTTTTAGTGAAGCCAAACAACTACTGACCTGCCACAATGACGGTGGGCCTTGGAAAGTCTTTTGAGTGAATCCAGACGAATATTGACTTGCCACAACAATAGTAGGCCTTAAAAATGTCTTTTGAGTGAAGCCAAATGACTACTGACCTTCCATAGATGACTGTGGACCTTAGAAATGTCTTTTGAGTGAAACCAGATGACTACGGACCTGCCACAACAAAGGTGGGCCTTAGAAATGTCTTTTGAGTGAAGCCAAACAACTACTGACCTGCCACAATGACGATGGGCCTTGGAATGTCTTTTGAGTGAAGCCAGACAACTACTGACCTACCATAATGATAATGGGCCTTAGAAGAGTCTTTTGAGTGAAGTTAAATGACTACTGACCTGCCACAATGATAGTGGGCCTTAGAAATGTCTTTTGAGTGAAGCCAGACGACTACTGACCAGCCAAAACAATGGTGAGCCTTAGTGCAACCAAGTCTGTAAAACAAACAGTACTGCTCAGGATGCATTATGAAATCCTCTTCTTGAAGTATGCAATCCATTTACCAAATAGATATGCATCTCAAGGTCTATTCCATTGAGACTGGATTCTGTATTTACTAATGAACCAGATGACTACTGGCTTGCCACAGAGATATGGGCCTTAAAAATGTCTTTTGAGTGAAGCCAGACAACTACTGACCTGCCACAGGGATGTGGGCCTTCATAATGCTATCTTTTATACAAAACCAGATGACTACTGGTCTGCCACAATGAAGGTGGGCCTTAAAAATGTATTTTTAGTGAAGCCAGACGACTACTAACCAGCCACAATGACGATGGGCCTTAAAAATGTTGAGAAAGTTATGTCACATAGGGAGTGACTCTGTAGGAAAGATTCCGTTGTAGAACTCTGCTGAGAAAGAGCCCATCCGGACTAACATCCTATCGAGGAATGAAACAAAGATACTCAGACAAATATCTGACTCTTACTAAGGAGAAAATGATCGCTGAATCGATCTCGGAATTCCTTAAGAGGATGACATTCTGTTGGAGAAGAAATTTGAACAAATTTGTTTGCATAGATTTGTCACTCTTGCCAAAAATAAATTGGCGACTTCAATAGGGAATATTTCAATAATGGGAATGAATTCCAATCATGAAACTGTGCGGGAAAATGACAATCTTCTGACCTGGCTAGGGGAGATGCTTTGTCAATACATTTGCTGAGGAGATAATTCTGACAATTCTGACTCTGTGGGGGAGATGAGGCATTCAACTTCCTGATGGGAACACTTCACTGGGGAAAATAAATCCACTTGGGGATTACGATTTTGTTCAATCATCCTCATAATTCTGTTGGGGAAACCGCCTGCTCTGACTTAGCTGGGGAAGCCTTCAATCTTAAACTCTGTTGGGGATGTCGTGTGGGAACCACCCTTATGCTAGGGATAAAGGTTACAAGGCATTTCTCGTTGGGGATAAAATCTGCTTGAGAATGCCACCCTATAACATCTTTCAATTTCTGTACTGCAAGTCCTGCAACAACAAAACATGCACACATGTGCCCCGGGTAACTATATGGTCTAAATCCACCACCCTATGTTATTCAACATTCAAAGAAATTCTAAATGTTTTCCCATGCTTGTTATTTGTAAAGCCACCTTGTTTAAAAGCAATGTTCTTTTTTATAAAAAATTTAGGACATTTTTGCAAACAAAACATTGAAAAATAAAAACAAAAATGAAGCTTTTTGACTGAATAATTCTTTTTATTGATAATCCTCTGAATAGGAAAAGTACATCAAGAAGCAATCTCTTGGAAAAAGGTGATCACCGTAAATTGAGAAAAGAAACTATCCTAATGGCAATGTGAAAACGACCTTCCACTGAGTTTCTATTAACCTATGACTAGTATATCTTCAAGATTTCTCCTTTTGATCTTGCTTTCTGAAGAGGAGGATTGGAATAATCCCTATCCTTTGGAGATTACCAAGTTGAATGAGACGACGATGTAGTACAGATAACTTAGATCACAATCATTCGCTTATTCCCTCTTTTGCGTGAATCGCCCTTTCAGGTTTTCAATCCACCAGGATACCCTTTTTTCCTGAGCTGTCCAATGTGGATTTTCAACTCATCGGGTGTACATTTTTTTATATCCCTAACTTTAGCCCGAGTCTTTTATTCTATTTTTGGCTTTCCGAGTTACCCTTTTTTCCTGGACTCTTTATTCTGTTTTTTGTCCAGCGGATCTCTTTTATGCGAAGTATTTTTTAACTACGTCGGAGTTAATAGGGGATGGAAAGTCTTCGCCATCCATGGTTGTAAGTATTAATGTTCCGCCTGAGATTACCTTCTTAACCATGAATGGACCATCATAGTTGGGAATCCATTTTCCCCTGTGATCTCTACTTGGAGGAATAATTCTATTGAGCACAAGTTCACCAACTTGATACTCCCGAGGACGCACTCTTTAATCAAATTTCCGCTTCATTCTTCTTTGATATAGCTGACCATGGAATATAGTGGCTAGTCTCTTCTCTTCAATCAAACTCAACTCGTCGTACCTGGCACACACCCATTGAGCTTTATCAAGTTTGAAATCCATCATTACCCGTAACAACGGAATCTCAACTTTAACTAGTAGGACAACTTCCATACCATATTTAAGTGAGAAAGGTGTTTCCCCAATGGACGTCCTAACCGACGTTCTGTACCCATGCAAAGCAAATAGTAACATCTCATTCCAATCCTTGTAAGTCAACACCATTTTCTGCACAATCTTCTTTATGTTCTTATTTGCATCCTCAACTGCGCCATTCATCTTAGGACGATGAGGAAAAGAATTGTAATGTTATATTTTGAAGTCCTGACATAACTTCGCTGTCGCTCCTTGGATTTCCATCCTGGTACAAATGCAAAAGTGGCACAGAAAAGGTAGAGTCGCCAGCCAGACATTTTTATCCCGAAGGAATGGTAATACTGCACAAATCGAAGCAGAAGGAAAGAACAAGGTCTTGCGAACCAAAGAGTCTGGGTTCGGGAGTCGATTATGATCTGGGAAGGTATTATCACCCTAGATCGTCCGTCGTACCCGACGGGATCCACGCTTGCTAGAAATTTTTCGAAGGGTGAGAAATAAACTGCTGCTGAACTGAAACTGCTACTGGAACTAGATAAAAGAAAAGAAAAGGACTGGAAAAATGTAGGGAAAATAAAGTGAGTGCTCGAATGGGCCCTACCCCACTGCCTACGTATCTCATCGGGAAATAAGAATCAGAGTCGACGTAGTTCCCTTAACTAGGGAGGAAAATTTCTTTTGTTTTTATGGCTTGACCTGCTTATGTATATGCTCAGGTGTTGCAGGCTCGTCTGTCATGAGTGCGTTTACCGTCTTGAAAAGAGACAAGAAGAAGCAAGTTCTTTCGTTTAGAGTGAAGTTGATGAGAAAAGAATTCCCGAAGGAAAGATGTTTATTGTCTGTTCAGTGTTTTTTATAAGCTTTTTCTCTGAGGTTTGCACATGAGAGTGTATTCAAGTCCTATTCCTCAGAGCTCCATGTAAGGAGAAAATCCCTAAGAGTTGGTTCCAAAGATTAGGGCTCAAGAAGACTATCCTATTGGCCTTTATTAAGTGTTTTGCCTTTTGAAATGAAGAAGTGGTTTTTAGGCTTTTCTTTGTGAATGTGATCTCATGATTAGACTTGTACTTCATGCTAGACAACCTTACATTATCCTAAGATGGAATAGATGCAAATGCTCCATGGAATAAGCCTATGCACACAAGATTAATTCAACCATTATTAGGTGTTTTTTAGCTTTTTGTTTGAAGATGAGAAAGAGAAGCACCAAAGGATCTCAAAGGTAAAAATATAATGGAAGGACTAACAATCTTAAGAGTTATCATGCATGGATAAACCTAGGTTATTGAGGTTTGAACTCTATCCTAATGAAGAAGAAGGAGAGAAGAGAAAAAATAAGAAGAAGAAAAGAAGAAGAAGAAGTTAGAGAACAACTTACTTCTCAAAAGAAGTTAAGTTGTTTCTAAGAGGGAAGTGATGAAGTTATACAAAAAAAGAACTAGATGCTAAGGCAAACACAACTTGAAATCATAAGATGATAAGAGTAAAATTTGGAATGTAGAAGCTTATCCACATCCCAATTACTTACCATTATCCCCTATATGGTTAGTAAGAAAGCATAAGCATAAGGTAATGAAGATTCAAACAAGTCACAAACCAAAGAGAGAAGGTCCTAAACCAACCCACAATCAACAAAGTCAGAATGAACACTCTAAAAGATACCTATAATTTCTAACAACCAAACCCAAACCAAACAAGAAGAAACTAGCTCACAAACTTCAAAGAAGTGCACCAAAGAAAGAGTATAAGAACAATGAGTGGTTATGCAAAATGATCATGAAAGAATGCTTCAAGTAATGACAAAATCAAAATGTAAACAACATAAACATGAGCCTAAAATGTCAATCACAAATGTCAAACAAAGCATATAAGAAAATGTCCCAGCTTATAGAGTGTATAAGATAAGAAGTGAGATGAAGTGAACATGGTTCAAACATGGAAAAGAGTTACTTGTCATGCAAGTCAATTACAAAACAAGAAAATATGAAGTTAAATTACCAAAGTCAGAAGCTATATTACATATTGATATGAAGATTAGATGCACAAATTAACCACATCTGAGCAAACATAAGTCATCTTGAAGTTAGAGGAGAAAGAAGAATGTATTTGAAGCAAACATGTTCAAAGAGGCAACATATGAAATGAATGGCATTTGAAGTTGATGAGATGATGTAAATTCAGGATCATACATCATATGAGATGTAAATAAATGTCATGGAATGGCATCAACAATCACATTGCAACTTAAGTAGAGGCAAAGGAGAAAAGAGATGGAGAAATAGGTCAAAAAGAGCACATGTGAACAAACATTGAACATGTAAGTCAAAAAAGCATCAAAATCAATATGGATGACCTATAATTGCAAACAAGAGATCTATAAATTTCTAATGGTGACCCCTAATCAAACAAGGTGAACCTAATAGGATGGCATAAATTCCTTCCTCAAACTATGTTAGAAAGAGGAAGAATAGAAGCACAAAAAGATACTTAATAAGCAAGGCATCAAACATAAAGAAATGATACTGAAAAAATTAGAAACTTAAGTCTCTAAAGACCTCTACCAGAAGCAAACATTGTTTCAAAACAACTCAACAATATTCACAAGGAAGCTCAATCATTTGGTCACACATAGTCACTTAAGACCACTCAAAGAAAATGCACAAAAAGGCCTTCTAAAACTATTGATAAAATGAGTTTAAAGTATGCCAAAAATATTTTTATGTTCTTTTATGAGTCCTTTAAATGATTCAAAAAGAATGGTATAAAAATGTTATTTGAAGTGGGAGAAGTAAATTGGACAAACTAGGGTACCAATGTGGAAGTCAATTAAAAAAGTAAAATAGAAGAAAATGTTGAAAAAATATGCAAACTGAATAAAAATTGCAAAATAAAAATACTAAAAAATATTTAAATGTGTTAGAAAGCTTGTGTAATTTTCTATGAATTTTAGAAAGGGTTTTGGTATTTGTTTAGAAATTAAAATGAGAAAGTATGCAAAAGTGAAATAAAATGAATAGAAAATGAGGGAGGGGTGCAGCGTTAGCATTTATCCAGTTTAAACAAGACATTGGGCCTGAAGGAGGGGCACAAATAGCAAGCAGATAAGCTCAGTCCAACAAGATAATTAACATGATCCCTCTCCTACATCTGGTCAACAAATTGACTCAGATCCAAACCATACAACACATCCAAACAATCAAATTCAAAGTATGCAAGATCAATGGCTATGATGTGAAGAACACA
Organism: Lathyrus aphaca; assembly: GCA_963966055.1. Classification (NCBI taxonomy): domain Eukaryota; kingdom Viridiplantae; phylum Streptophyta; class Magnoliopsida; order Fabales; family Fabaceae; genus Lathyrus; species Lathyrus aphaca. The sequence goes on along the minus strand of OZ014523.1, from coordinate 266,077,958 downwards.
CAACTCAATAGTCAACGCGCTACATAACACCATCTAAAGTCAATCTTGAGAGAAAATGAAGCACGTGATATATCTCCTCTCTCATTCAAATCAAGCAACAACAATCAATTTAATGCACTGAATCGATCAAAACAAGTTGAAGAAAGAAAACCTGTATTGGAGCTTCTTCAATGTCACAACAAGAAAACCAAAGGAACATGCTCGATCTTGAGCTTCCTATGGAGCCAAATAAAAGCTTGGGAAATATGAATTGAAGTAGAATACAAATTTCAAATTTGAAACAACTTCAAGTATGTTATGCCTCAACTTCAATCCTATGTGTTATTGATGCTATGAACTGGTTTATGATAATGATTCAGTGAAGATGAATGAACAAAGAATGAAGAAATGTGAAGAAAAATGATGAACCAGTTGAAAATTCAGAGCTCAAGAGAGATAAATTTGAGAGTATTTATGTGATTGATTGTGGAAATGTGCAAAGTGAGCTTCAAATTCTGTTACCAAAGATTTTGTACCAAGGGTTAACTCTTAACCACCACAGTTGGTGGTTAGAACTTTGGTTGGGTTAAATTTGGTGTTTGAACAAATGTAGGTGGCTGAAGCAATAGTGAGAGTGATAGGAATCTAGTGTTATTTTGTTTTGATGATGAACATGATTATGGTAATGATATTGATGCATGATTTATCAGCATGACTTGATTTGCATCATAAGTTTCCCTTTTGAATTTTGAAATTTTTCTATATTCATGCATGACCATGATGACATATGCATAGAGGTGTGAAATTCCTAACCTAATAAGGCAATGCAAAGAAATTAATGTGTATGCGTGTGTTTATGGTGAACCTGAACCATGATAAAGGAAAAAATGTCTTAGGTTTCTATTTTGGCATATGAAATAACATGGTGATGATAATGAATTTATGGAGGAAGTACTCTTAGCTCCATAGGTGGAATTGTGACTTCTTGGGATCAATGCAAAGAGAAGATATCATAGAGAAATCTTGAAGTTCTTTAAAAGATGAGATAAAGCGTATAAGTCCCTCAAAAATTCTTATGAACATGTTGGCATAAGGCTGCATATGGGGTAGCACCTAGAGTATGCGTGCCTGGCAAGATGCCCAAGGAAAGTTTGTAACGCCCCGAATTTTACTTAATTATTTTATTCGGATTATTGTGTGTTGTTGTGTTCAGAATAATAGATTATCAAATATAATTGTGATTGAGAATTATATTATGGTGGATAATCATATTATTATGTGATAAATAAATTAAATGGAACAAAATAAGAGATAAGGACAAGGTGGTTAATTGGTAAAAGTAGTAAGGGTAAAAGTAGAAGATCATAAGTTGGGTCTTAGGGATTATGTTGGAAATAAGGAAAAAGGGAAAACATAATCATGTTAGAGAGAACAAGAAATGATCGTGAAAGTTGTGAAGAGGAGAAGAAGAGGAAAGAGCTTAATTGTGAAGAGGGTTCGTGAAAAAGCAGAAATTCTCAACAAAACCTAAGGTAAGGGTGGGATTCTTCCATCTTAAGGGTTTTATAATGGGAATTAGGTAGGTTGAGGATTGGGGATTGAGGTCGTAGTTGATTGAGGAGGAGTTAGGTTGGATTATGAGTTGTTGATTGTTATTAGTTGATAATTGTACGAATTAGATGGTGAAATTGATTAATACTATGATTTTTGGTTGTTGTCGGTGCTGGGTATGTTGATATTCGTAGCAGGATTGTATGCTGAGCGCAGAAGTTCGATTCGCAAAATTGCAGAGCTCGCTTAGCGAGCAAGAGTCAGTGAGATTGTCCCTTAGCGAGTAGTGACCCTTTCTTAGCGAGCTCTAGAGCGTGAAAAATTAATTTAAATATTTCGGAAATTTCCATAAATTTTTTAAATGAGTTAGTAATGCTTAGGAATCATTGTGGTGTAGTTAAAGGTAGTGAAAGAGAAGTTATACAGTTAATTGTAGGGATAATTTGTTAATTTAAACATAATTGACATGTTTGTTGATTTGTTGTTGTTGTAATAAGTTACATATGTTAGTTGGTGGTGTTTGTGTATGTAATAGTTATGGGATATAATGATGTTCTGTTTGTGATAGTTGAAGTTGATTTAAGTGGTTGTATGATAGAAATGCATGATAATAATGATAATTGCAATGTTGATGAATTGTTGTATGAGGAATGGTGTGCAATAAGTAGTTGGATATAAGTTTTTGTTATTGAGGTTGTATGATGTAATCGTTGCTTATATGCACGTATATCATTGGTGTTGCATGACATGTTACATAGTTGTATAACATAGCAAGGTGGGGTATGTTAGTTGTGGTTATGTTGGTAGGATCATGAAATAGGGATCGTACGTGGCCATGAAATAGGGGTCGAGGGTGTAATCATGAACTGTGGATCATACTGGACCATGAAAGAGGGGTCGAGAGTTCCGACGGGAGCTGAATCTTGAAATAGAGATCGAATATGGTACCACATGCATAGAGTCAGGTAGAGTATCATTGCATGATTGTTGTTGTTGTTGTTGCATATTATGTGGTTGTAATATATGATGTTGTTGCATTTATGTTGTTGTATGTGATGTCGTTTAGGTGTGTGATAGTTGTTGTTGTAAGTGATGTCATTGAATAGTTGTTGTTGAGAAGTGGTGCATTATTTTTTGATACTTGCTTGATTTCTATTATATTACTATTTTTGATGTAAGTATCACACCCCTTATGTTTGAATGTTACCCTTATGTTGGTAACGTGCGGGTGAGCAAGATAAGTGAAGTGGTGGTCAGTGAAGTCGGTGTACTTCACGTTTTTAGGGTGTCAACTCAGATACATCGCTTTGGGAGTCGGGATGACGTTGTTTTTAATTGTTATTTTTGTTAGAAAACAATTTTTGTAACGTTAGTTGATTGATGTTGATTTTAACATTATTTTCGCTGCATGTAGAATGTTTATTTTTTTAAAAACGTATCATTGAGCCAAGTTGTTTTTGAAGTTGGATTGTGACACTCGAATAGTTTCGATGAAAATTTACTCTAATTTTTATTAATAATTTTGTGGAGAAATTTGGGTGTTACAAAGTGGTATCAGAGCAAGTCGGTCCATCCAAACAAGTAGTTGAGTCGTCGAGTCGTTGAGTTGTTGTGTTGTTGTTAGGTGTTGAGCATTGTTGATGTGTTGTTGTTATGTTGTTGTTGTTGATTCTAAATCGTTGTTAGGTTGTGTTGTTTGGAAGATTTAGAATGGCTGGGTGGAATGATGTTGCACTTGCCGCTACTATGCAAGTGATGGCACATGTTGTGCAAAATCCGTTGAATGCTGGGAATCGTGAAAGCGATGAGTTCAGGAAGAATGATCCGCCAACATTCAAAGGGAAGTATGATCCTGATGGAGCACAAGATTGGCTCAAGGAGATTGATAGGATCTTCAGAGTTATAGAATGTTCAGAGGGAAGCAAGGTGCGATTGGGTGCACATAGACTAGTATCTTAGGCTGATGATTGGTGGGTTGGCACTCGCCAACGATTAGATGCAGATGGTGAGGCAATCATTTGGGCTGTGTTCAAGAGAAAATTCTCGAGGAAGTATTTTCCTGAAGATGTTCGGGGAAAGAAGGAAATCGAGTTTTTGGATCTAAAGCAGGGAAGTATGTCTATGACTAAGTACGCTGCAAAGTTCATTGACTTGGCAAAGTTTTATCTGCATTATAGTGAAGCAACTACTGAGTTATCGAAGTGTGTTAAATTTGAGAATGGTTTGAGGCCCGAGATTAAGCAGGCGATTGGCTATCAGAGAATCCATAGGTTTCCAGAACTGGTGGATTGTTGTAGAATATTTAAAGACAATATGGCTCGATCTGAGCACTTCAAGGGTTTAGTTGAGAGAAGTAAGCAACAAGGTGTAATACCTCAAAATTTTCCCTCTCATATCCTCAACATTTTGCATATCATTTAGCATACATAAGTTCACAAAAATAACGAAAAACATTGCATCATGTGTAGCATAGTTGAGGCATAGGTATGTGGTCAATGACTGGAGCAACTCAAGGCTATACAAAGACAATCAAAGGGCCAAAAAGCTGCTCAATCATGTGCAAGGGGTCTACAACATCCCACAAGTCTCCATTTGAAGCCTCAAGTCTTGGAAAGAAGTGAATGGCCCCAAGGAATGCAAGCAATGCAACATCTCCTAAGGAAATTGCCAAATTAGGGTTTCATTTCTATTGGGCTTCTCCATGAATATTTGAGCAAAAGTGAATTCCATTGTGTTCTATATGACAACAAGTGTGTAGGGTTCAAATTTCATCCATAAATTCATTTTGAAAGTGGTTCAATTGGTTAGATGATTGGAAATCATGAATTTGGGGAAAAGTCAACCATGCTGAAGAAAAAGTCAACTCCTGACTTTTTGAGATAAAAATCATGAAATTAGGGTTACAAGGATCCTATGTTTCAAATTTGATCAATAAATGATGGAGGAATCAAGAGAAATCAAGAAAACCAAAACTTACCATTTTTGGAAAATTAGGGTTTCCAAAAATGACAAGTTTTGCCATTTTTGCAGCTACTTTGAATGAGGCCTTCTCCCAAAATATGAAAGATGTGAAAATTATACTTGCTTCCAATTAAAGAGGGTATCTTGAGCTTCAAATCCATAGGTGGAACTCACCCATATCATAAAAAATGAGAGAGATATGATCTTGCAAAGTTGGAGCAAACTAGGGCAAAACTAGGTCATGGGTGAGGCAGGAAGCTGGCCAGCGCACGTGCCCTTCCTGGCAATTCATCAAACATGTGGTGGTCAGAATGTCAATCCATTTTTATTTGCCAAAAAGACTTCAAATGAATTTTTGGTGAACTGAAAATTTGTTCCTTGATGTAATCCCTACAAGATTGGTGTTCAAAGATTTTTCATTTGAGCAGGTCTTCTTGGGCTATTTGGGGGTCAAAGTGGAGAGATTGCTGTCGCTCCCACTAAATGAAGCTAAGTCAGATAGGGTACAGACGCGAACGGTCGGTGAAAGGATGAAGTGAAAAGAGTCGCCAACTAGGCATTTTTATCCCGGAGGAAAGGTAATGCTGCATAGACCTAGAAAAAGATGGATAAGACGGTTGCGAACCAGAGAGACTGAGAAAGGGGGTTGGTTACAACCTGGGAAGGTATTAGCACCCAGATTGTCCGCCGTACTCGACGGGATCCACGCTTAAAAGATTTGTGTTTTAAAGGGGTAGTGTCAGTGCAATTTTGTGTGCAAAAGAGCTGGAAAAAGATGTACAGGTGTCTGTGTAAAAGAAGTGTGAAGTGTAATATATACAGTGTCAGTGTAAGGATGAGAGTATGCTCATGATCATGAGGCTAAGAGAATGATGCTGAAAGAGGGGGAATATACATAGACTTTTGTTCGATAACTGTTAAGTTATGCCTACGTATCCTCTTGTGCAATGAGGAAGTCAGAACACCGTAGTTCGACCCAAAGAGACTGAAAGATGAATTGACTTGTGAATTGCTTACTTGTCCATGCTCAAGTGTATGACCTGTCTGGCTCAGGTGCAAACTGTCTTGCATTAGACGGAAGAAGCAAGTTCTCGTTTGTGAATGAAGGTGATGAGAAAAGAATCCCGAAGGAGACGATTATTGTTTGTTTTTGAGTTTTCAGTCTTTTATTGCTTTTGAAAGTTTGGCATAAATTAATGAGATTAAGCCTAAACCAATGGGTTAGTAAACTCATCACATCTTCCCTCTGATTAGGGGTAATGAGAATACCTTAAGTGTGAAGTCAGATTCTCACACTTAATCACCCTGATGTAGGATTAAGATCATTAACCTACTTGTGATTATTTAGATGTTTTTGGTGTTTTTGTTTAGTGTTGAGTAATGAGATTAAGCCATAATCAAGGATTAAACAGACTCATTACACCATCCTAATAGAAGGATAATAGATGAGAATGTTTAAGATGAGGAAAGCACCTCAACTTAATCCATGATTAGGGATTAAACTCATGACAAAACAAGCCTTTGATTAAGTGGATTTTATTTAATGATATGATGATGAAATGATTTTTAGGGTTTGTAAGACAACCTGAGGGGGACTTGTCCATTAACACTAGGGTTAGTCCTTCTTAACCAATTAAGGAAGAATTAGAACCCTAATGCAAGGCCCAAGTTACAAGTGTGATGTCTTGATGATTATTAAGTGAATTGATTAAGAGATTTAAACACATTAAGGGTTTAACACTTAGGATTAAAGTTATACACTCCATCCTAATAGAAGGATGCAGGCATAAACTTAATCACAAAGCCTTAAAGCCTTTAGGGTTTAGTCCCTGATTATGAGATGAGAAGAGAAGACTCAAAGAGACACAAAGGTAAAACTAATTGGGGAGACTAATCCAAACCCTAATCATTGTCATGCTTGGTTGTTCCTAAGGTTTGTGAGGTTTAACAAGAAAGATCTTCAATGGAACCTCCAGGAAGCAGATGAAAGGATCAGGAGAAGCAAAGTGACTTGCTTCACTCAAGAAGTCAAGTCACTTGAAGAAAGAAAGTAAGAAGAAGAAGAATGAGCAAGCTCAATCTCAAACACATAACAAAATGCAGCACGGATGCAAAGGAGAGATGAAAAGAAAATGTGAGAAGTGAAGGCAAATCCACTTCTCAGAACTACTTACCACCTGAAAAGTTAATGAAAGAAATGCAATGCAATGCAAAATGGAATGAAATGGCATTATTCAAAACAAAACCAGAAGCATACATGAGATGATAAGGATGCTATGAGATGCTGCAAGCATGAGACAACACATGGGGATGATCATACAAGTTTATGGATGCAAATGAAACAAGTTAAGACACATGAACATTCATGAAAAGTTATGAAGAGAAAATGGCATACAACATGGGAAATGCAAGATGCAATGATCAAACATGCTCTCAATATGTCTTATGATGTTAAATGAATCACATGGATGCATAAAATGTCATGGCAAGTCAAGGTATGAATGCAAATGCAAGATGGATGCATATGGAAGCCCAAATTAGGGTTTATGAACAATACATCAAACAAAAACCAAAATCAGAAGCAAACAACAATATAAAAAAATTGAAAATTCACTCAAAGGACCCCTAATCCTATACTAACTCACTGCCCAAAGGAGAGGTTCCAACTCTTAACCTAATTCAAGTTATGATTTTTCTAAGTTTCCTAGGGTTTTAGGGTTCCTTAACAAGAAAAATACCAAACAAATTGAAAATGAAAGATCAAATCATGGCCATTTAATCTCACAAACTACATGCTAAACACAATGCAATGCAAAAAGAATCAAGGTCCAACTCTTTAGGGTTAGGCAGAAATGATTTTTGGAAGTTTGGATCAAAATAATGCATCAAAATGATTTTAATTCCATGAAAAATTCTCAAAATGCATCAAGATCAAAAAAGAAATTTGGTTTGAAGGTTGGAGAATGTTTATAAATGTTTTTAAAGGTTTCATGAATTTTTTGGTGATTTTTAAATACCTAAAAGTATTTTTTATCAATTAATTCTCATTAATTAATTAAAAAGAAACTTTTAAATATTTAAAAATACTTTTTTAATGCTAAAAATAAAAATAAAAATATTTTTGTGTTCTGAAATTAAATAATAACTAGTATAAAAAATTTCAGAATTTTTGAATAAGTTTTACTATTTTTAAATAAATGGACAAATTAAATGGAATAAAATGCAAAATAAAATGGATTTATGGAGAAGTCAACGCATCCAATGGCCTGTATTTGAATAAAAAGAGAGGGAATTGACGCGCGCGAGATTGGAAGGCCAGGATTCATTCTGGGGAATTCAAAATTAATCCCAATTAATTAATTCAAATAATCAGGATTAGGGTTTAATGAGAGATCTGGGCCATTGGTTCGCGCGGGAGTCAACTAAAGTCATCCAGATCAAGGGTCCAAATTCAAACTTGCATTAATTACGCTGGTTAACCCTAATCTTTTTCAGGTGGCCGGAGAAGACCTCCGGTCGTCTTCTCCGGTGGGAACCCCACCTGAAAATTCCTAGAATCTTCAAAACGCAACTAAAATGAAATCTAAACAAACAGAAATCCTTCCCATACTCCACTGAATCAAAACCCTAACATAAACAACATTTATATTGCATCAAACACATGAATCGAAACAAAAGAAATTTTAGGGCAAGACTTTCAGAACACGATTAAACCCTCATTTTTCCACCATTTTCAAAACCAAAGACATAGTCATGATCAGGGAAGCATGTAGAAGCTATTAAGAACTTAAAAATTCATTTCTGGAAAAAAAGTTCTTGAGTTACCTGAGTTTTGAAGCTTTCAGTTCAAAGCTTTCTGACCTCTTCCCTTGATGCAGTCCACTCCTCTTGGTCCCTTGATGATGTCTGGATGCTTAGAAAGAGTTTATGTTGGCTGGTTTGAGAGTTTGAACAGGTTCTGCTCAAGCTCAGGTGAGAATCGTGTTTTGGATTCAGGCAGTTTAAGGTAAGGGTGAGGGGTGCTTTATGATCAGGATAATGAGTTGAGAAGGTCTGTGAAGTTTGTTTAAGTGTTTGTGGCTTGTATGGAGAGTTTCGAATGCTTTTGCTTCAAGGGTGAAAAATGAGAGAGTTCAGTTCTTGCTGGTTTCAGGCTTGTGTGTTGTGATGTTTGGCTTCCAAATTGTTTGTATAAACAATGCTGATTGGTCAGAAGATGTGACATGCCCTTTATTGATTGGTATGGTGGCTTTTGCAAAATGTCAACTTTGTGTAAGGAGGGCATGGGCTACTTTGCTAGCTTGGTACAAAGGGCTTGTCTTGTGCAGCATGGTGAGGGGAAAGGGCTAGTGTGGTTCAGCATCCAAGGCAGCAAGTGGATGAAGTGTTATGATTGATTTTGCAACTTGGCTTGTTTTGGTTCTTCATGAAAATATCTTGCCTCACAAGCCATAAAACATGTGATCTCTTTGGTTCAATCTGAATTTTAGGACTTGTGTGATGCTTGTGTAATGGTCTGATATCAATTAGAAGTCACAAACTGCCTTGGTACAAGATTTTGCAAATTTCTCATTTGGTGCATAACTTAAAATTTAGTGATTTTAGCCAACTTTGATGCACCATAACTTTTGATCCAAAATGAATTAGGTCATGTTCTTGTACTTTTTGAAAAGGGAAAGATCTATTCTACAACTTTCATGACCAAAGTTTTTCCATTTGAAGCATTTTTGGATCAAAAAGTAAGGGTTGAAAAAGTTACATAAAATGACATTTCATTAAAAGTCAAACTTGCCCAAAAAAGTCAACTTTGCAAAAACTTGAAATCCTTGAATTTTGTGAACTTCCAACCTCTTCCATGATCAAATAAAGATCATATACAATCAAAATGATGAAGAATGCCCTTTGGTTGGGTCATTGGGGGCCTCAGATGCCCTGATTTTACACTGACTTGTTCAGAAAGTCAACCCTTGATCAGATGACTTCCCCATGGAATTTCTTCATGAAAATTGGTATGCATACTCCCTATACCATATAGATACCAATAGAAACAAGAATGACCAAAAAAATTGGAGTTATGGCCTCTGAAACCAAAACCCTAATTTTAGGTCATCTGTGCAGTCAAACTTGGCTCTGCTTCCACACCAATCCCAGTTCTTGTGATTCTTTGGCATTCTTGACTTTGAGAAGATATAATATGATACTTGAACACATATGGACCCCTTTGAAGTGATTGATGACCTTTGCAGTGGCTCAAGGAGCTCTTGGATGGCTCAGATCACAAACCCTAGATGCAGATGACTTAGAATCTATGCAGTGAATCAAAAATGTGGTATGAGGTGTTATGATTGTGTTTATGCATATGAAATGATCACAAGCCATGGTGTGAATGGGTGAGGGCAAATTTGGGGTGTTTACAGCTGCCCCTATTCAAACATGAGTTAGCTGTGCAGGATGTAAGCAACGGCTTAACAGGCAAACAAGATAACTTGTGGTTGAATACCAAAGACAGTCCAAAATTTGCACTCACAAAATGAAGAAGAAAAGGGATATAGATTGTAAAAGGAAAATAAAGTATATTATAAAGTGTGGGAGACAGAGGACGACCGTCGAGCAGAGGACGGCTGTTGGGGAAAGAGCAATGACGGGGACGGCCGACATGCTGGAAAAGGTGCGTGAAATAAAAAGTAATGACGGGGACGGCCGACATGCTGGGGATAAAAGGTATTATGATGGGGATGGCCATCAAGTAAAGCTGTAAGATTCATCTGGGGATTAATGAAACATGATGGGGACGGCCATCAAGTTCACAAAGTAAAGTAACCAACGATGGGGACGGCCACCGGGCTAACAAGAAAAGGGACCACAACGGGGACGGCCATCGGGTTAAAGAATGAATGAAATAAACAGATGATGAGGTACGGTCATCAAAGGTGAAGGACGATCACCAAGCAGGGGACGGCTGCTCTGTTGGGGTGAGATGAGGGACGGTCATCTAAGGTGGAGGACGACCACCTGGCAGGGTACGGCTGCCGAAAATATCACGACATAGGACGAATGCCGGATAAAGGTCAACGATGGGGACGGCCATCGGACGAGCGTGATGGAGGACGACCATCAAGAGGTGGAGGACGACCACCTAGCAGGGGACGGCTGCTCTCGAGGTTTATCATGACATAGGACGAATGTCAGATAACCAAAAGTCAACAATGGGGACGGCCATTGGATAAAATGATGAAGGACGATCATCCAGAGGTGGAGGACGACCACCTAGCAGGGGACGGCTGCTAAAAATCACGACATAGGACGAATGTCGGATAGAAAATCAACGATGGGGACGGCCATCGGATGAGCATGATGGAGGACGACCATCAAGAGGTGGAGGACGACCACCTAGCAGGGTACGACTGCTCTCAGGGTTTATCATGACACAGGACGAGTGTCAGATAAAAGAAAAAAAAATTGCTTTGCTGGCGATCTACTGGGGAATAGTAAACACAGACGAGTGTTTATATCCAGGAAATAAAAGGTATAAGTGTTTAGATGCTGTGTATAGATTAAATATGCGGACGAGCATCCTTAAGAGTACGATACGGACGAGTATCGGGTAGAAACAAACTGACACGTGTTCAGAGATGATGATACGGACGAGTATCAACTGGTTAACAAGGAACACAGACGAGTGTTGAATCTGAAGAGACTCTTCTGGGGAATAATAGATACAGACGAGTGTTTATATTCAAGAAGACAAGAGTGTTTGACACATTGTATGGATTAAAAATGCGGACGAGCATCCTTAAGACTATGATACGGACGAGTATCATGTAGAAACAAATGCTTGACACATGTTCTAAGATGATGATACGGACGAGTACCAACTGGTTAACAGAGAACATGGACGAGTGTTGAATCTGTGGGGATATATAAATGGTGTATACAAGATACGGACGAGTATCTGTATAAGAGTAACATGAGTAGTGTATAGGTGAGTGTTTACTCTGTTGGGGAGAGTGACACGGACGAGTGTCAAAAAGGAGAAAAGTAGTATTAAACAAGTATATGGGTTGCAAAAGTTTAGGTGACTGCACTGGGGATGTGACACGGACGGGTGTCAAGGAATTGTATATACATGAGTATCTGTGAGTGCAAAGAGAATGTCTTGGTTTTCTGCTGGGGATATGACACGGACGGGTGTCAAGAAGCATCTGTAATACGGGTGGTCTTGTTTGTAAAGAGCGCTCAGGTAACTTTTACTGGGGAATGATGACACGGGTGGATGTCAAAATGAGCATGTACTGGTGCTTTGTGAATGTAAGGCAACTGTTTTTGCTGGGGAATCTCCGCTGGGGGAGTTTTGTGTACTTGCTGATGGATGGTCATTATTCACAAGTTTTTGATGCGGATCATGGCTTATGATTATGTAATATGTTTGATTTTTTGCCGTAATGCTCCGTATTAGACGGAATGCTACGCTTTGTGGGGTGAATATGATGCGAATGCCATGATTATGCAAAGATACCAAACCGGGATTCGGATCCCGTTGCCTGTGAAGATCTCTGGTCGATCTGCTTGAGATGAACATCCCAGCTGGGGGTGAGATCATTGGTAGATCTAACAAGATGTATTTACTTGGGGAAATAAGTCACTGATAGACATATCTTTGTAAATGAGAGACCCAGCTGGGGTTTGTAGAAGCTTTCGTCACTCTGTTGTGATTCCTTCGTGCGTTGCTCTTCTGGATAAAGGCTGAAGCTCTGTGGGGAGATGGTTCCCTGGCTTTTGTATTCTGCTGAGGAAGAATGATTGGCAACTTGGTTGGGAGAAGTAACAAGTGGTAACTCAGCTGGGGAGAGTACCAAGAGGCAACTCAGCTGGGGAAGGAGCACTTCGGGTGCTAAGATTGAGTGTTGATCTGCCAGCTTGCTGGGGTGAGACCTACATGCCCCAAGTTGTGCTTTGGATACCTGCAATCCTGCAAAGATAGAGAAACGCACAAGTAACCCTGAGGTATCCCTTACTGGATTCCGTCATAGGAGTTTAGACACTCCTGAGAGTAAGTATATTCCCTGCAAGCATGTATTTTTATTTTTTTGGAGAAAAACATTTGTACTTATGCAATCATTTTTTAGAGACATCAGACATTTATTTGCAAATAAAAATGCACAAGACGAAACATGACTGAAAAATCTGATTTTATTAATTCAAATGCCCTGAATTGGCGAGATACAGCCAAAGGAACATATCCCCTGAAATGAGGAGATTGTTATAAATTGAGAAACAAAATGCTGGCAATGTTGATGACGCTTTAAGGAGCTTCCTCTTTGCTATGACTCGTATGACTTTTGACGTTCTTCTCGTCTTGCTTTCTGAAGAAGGCTCATTCTGATCGAAGCTTGATCCTTCCGAGGTTCACCAAGTTGTTTGCAATACAGACGAATTCAGAGTGCAGTTGTTCGCTTATTCCCTTATTTTGCATGGATCGCCCTTTCGGGTTTTCAATCCATCGGGATACCCATTTTTGCCTGAGTTGTCCAATGTGGCTTTTCAACTCAGCGGGTGTACATTTTTTTGTTTATTTTCCCTTATTTTTGCCCGAGTCTTTTATTCTGTTTTTTACTCGCCAGGATGCCCTATTTTGCCTAGACTTACATTCTGTTTTTGTGTCCAGCGGGTCATTTTTATGCGAAGTATTTTTTAACTGCTTCTGAATTCACAGGGGACGGGAAATCCTCACCATCCATGGTGCTGAGCATCAGTGCTCCACCAGAGAAAACTTTCTTTACTACAAATGGTCCTTCATAATTCGGAGTCCACTTGCCCCTGTGGTCTGTATGAGGAGGGAGTATTCTTTTCAAAACAAGATCTCCTACTTGGTATTCTCGGTGCCTGACTTTCTGATCGAAGGCTTTCTTCATTCTTCTCTGATATAACTGCCCATGACAGATTGCAGCCAATCTCTTCTCTTCAATCAGACTCAGTTGTTCGTATCGGGCCCGGACCCATTCTGCTTCGTTCAACTTAACATCCATCAGTGCCCGTAAGGAGGGTAATTCAACTTCAACCGGTAGGACTGCCTCCATACCATACACAAGTTGATACGGTGTTGCCCCAGTGGATGTTCTGATTGACGTACGGTACCCATGCAAGGCAAACGGTAGCATTTCATGCCAGTCTTTGTAAGTGACTACCATCTTCTGCACAATCTTCTTGATATTCTTGTTAGCTGCCTCAATAGCACCATTCGTCTTTGGTCTGTAAGGAGAAGAATTGTGGTGTTGAATCTTGAAGTCCCGACATAACTCAGCCATCATTTTGTTGTTTAAATTGGAACCATTATCAGTAATGATTCGCTCGGGAACTCCGTATCGACAGACGATATCTCTTTTCAGAAATCTGGCTACCACTTGCCTTGTAACGTTTGCATACGAAGCTGCTTCAACCCACTTGGTGAAATAGTCAATGTCAACCAGGATGAATCTATGGCCATTTGAAGCAGTTGGTTCAATCTTGCCAATCATGTCAATGCCCCACATAGCAAAGGGCCAAGGTGAAGACATCACATTCAGAGGATTTGGAGGCACATGCATCTTATCCGCGTAAATCTGGCATTTATGACATTTTCTGGCGTGGGCACAACAGTCGGCATCCATCGTGATCCAGTAATACCCTGATCTCAGTAACTTCTTGGCCATTGCATGCCCTCCAGCATGGGTACCAAAGGATCCTTCGTGCACTTCATGCATTAGCAAGTCTGCTTCTGTTCTGTCAACGCATCTGAGGAGTACCATATCAAAGTTCCTTTTGTACAAGGAACCATCAATGTTCAGAAAGAAACTACCAGCAAGTCTTCTCAAAGTCTTCTTATCATTGGAAGATGCCCCAGGTGGGTATGTTTGATCCTCCAAGAAGCACTTAATGTCGTGGAACCAAGGCTTATCATCTGTGACAACATCTGCTGCAAATACATATGCTGGTCTGTCGATTCGGGACACTGAAATCTGAGGTACATAGCTGGCAGTCTGAACTTTGATCATGGATGAAATGGTGGCAAGAGCATCTGCAAACTGATTCTCGTCCCGAGGGATATACTCAAGCTTGACCGTTGTAAAGAAAGTCAACAACCTCCTTGTATAATCTCTGTAAGGTATCAGATGATCCTGATGTGTGTACCATTTGCCGTTGGTTTGATTAACTACCAGAGCTGAATCTCCGAACACGGTCAATGTCTTGATCCTGAGGTCAATGGCTTCCTCAAGGCCCATAATGCAAGCTTCGTATTCAGCTTCGTTGTTAGTGCAGTTAAAGGTGAGCTTGGCCGAGAAAGGCATGTGAACTCCTTTGGGTGTAATGAGTACTGCACCAACACCACGACCATTCATATTAACAGCCCCATCAAACATCATAGTCCATTCCTCCTCCGGGTCAGGCCCTTCAGTGTGAACAGGCTCTTCATGATCTTTTGCTTTTATGAACATGATGTCTTCATCAGGGAAGTCAAATCTCATAGGCTGGTAATCATCAATCGGTTTCTCAGCAAGATATTCAGACAATACACTGCCCTTGATGGCTTTCTGAGAGGTGTATTGGATGTCGTATTCTGTAAGAATCATTTGCCATCTTGCAACCCATCCGGTAAGTGCTGGCTTCTCAAATATGTACTTGACTGGGTCCATCTTTGAGATCAATAAAGTGGTGTGGGTCAGCATATACTATCTCAATCGGCGAGCAGCCCACGCTAAAGCACAGCAAGTTTTCTCGAGTAGTGAATAACGTTGTTCACAGTCGGTAAACTTTTTGCTTAGGTAGTATATTGCATACTCTTTTCGACCAGACTCGTCATGTTGGCCCAGCACACACCCCATTGACTCCTCTAATACTGTCAAGTACATTATCAGAGGTCTTCCTTCAACTGGAGGCATAAGGATTGGAGGCTCTTGTAAGTATTCCTTGATCTTGTCAAAAGCCTTCTGGCAGTCTTCGTTCCACCTGACCATTTGTTCTTTTCTCAACAGTTTGAACAAGGGTTCGCAGGTTGCTGTAAGGTGAGATATGAACCGTGAGATGTAGTTCAATCTACCTAGAAACCCTCGAACTTCTTTTTCTGACTTTGGTGCAGGCATCTCTTGAATAGCTTTGACTTTATCAGGGTCAACTTCAATCCCTTTCTCGCTTACAATAAATCCCAGCAGCTTACCAGATCGCACCCCGAATGTGCACTTGTTGGGGTTCAACTTCAGTTGGTACTTCCTCAGACGCTTAAACAGTTTCAGCAGATTCACCAGGTGGTCTTCTTCAGTAAGGGACTTGGCGATCATGTCATCCACGTAACATTCGATTTCTTTATGGATCATATCGTGGAATAATGTCACCATAGCCCGTTGATATGTTGCACCGGCATTCTTCAATCCAAATGGCATCACCTTGTAACAGAATGTGCCCCAGGGTATGATGAAGGTTGTCTTCTCCATGTCTTCAGGTGACATTTTAATCTGATTGTATCCTGAAAATCCGTCCATGAAGGAGAATACCGAGAACTGAGCCGTGTTATCAACCAATACATCGATGTGAGGTAATGGGAAGTCATCTTTCGGGCTGGCTCTGTTCAGATCCCGGTAGTCAACACACATTCTTACTTTGCCGTCTTTCTTAGGAACAGGTACTATGTTAGCAACCCACGGTGGATAGCTAGTTACAGCAAGGAACCCGGCGTCCCACTGCTTTTGTACCTCTTCCTTGATCTTCATTGCCATGTCTGGGCGAGTACGGCGCAGTTTCTGTTTGACCGGTGGGCATTCTTCTCTTAAAGGCAGCTTGTGCACAACAATGTCGGTGTCCAACCCTGGCATATCTTGATAAGACCAAGCAAACACATCCACATATTCCTGAAGCAGGTCAATCAGTTGTCTCTTCACTGAGTTTTGTAAGCAGGCCCCGATTTTAACTTCTTTCACGTCTTCATCTGTACCAAGATTGATCGTTTCGACCTCCTCCTGATGAGGGGTGATAACCCTTTCCTCTTGTCTCAACAACCTGGCTAGCTCTTCAGGAAGCTCATACTCTTCTTCAACCCCTTCATCAGCTTGATTGATCGGATTGTCAAAGTCATACGAAGTCATAGCCGTGCTGTTGTCGGTGCGGTCTGGAAGGCACTCTCTGCAAGGGTTCAGTTTGTTCATTTTAGTGATTGATTTTAATCTTGTTTAGAAAAGTGAAATAAAGTTGTCATTTTGAAAACATCGCCATTTATTTTTTGTACAAAAAGAAAAATGGAAAAACAGTGAGCGGAAAAGGAAAAGACTCATTTGCAAAAAGATGTCTGATATTTCATTGATTAATCTTGTTGCACAAAAAGTACAGATGGCCCGATTACAAAATGAGTCTTGTCATCTCGGGCAAGATGCAAGACTTGATGCATGCTTAAAATATACAGGAAATAATAATTACTCTGCAGGAGTAACTCTTATAATTTCCTGGGAAGACCAGTTTGAGATACTGCTCCCCGGGATCTTTGGACGAATCCAACTTTCCAGGTTGCGTTCTTCTTCCAACTCATCTTCCAAGTTGTTGACAGCATCGGGGGTAAGCATCCCCCCACAAACAAAGTTGGGCTTCTTGGCAGCCTCTGTTTGATCTTCTTGAGTTGGTTTGTAACCCAACCCAAATCTATCTCCTTTCTTCTCCACAGGCAACAGTTTGCCCCAGCCTTGAGTGTTTCCTTCTTCCACCACCTTCCGGGCTTGTTGGTAGGATGTCATAGAGGTCCCAAGCACAGCAGAAGTTTCATTAATATTCAGGGCTTCAAACCCTTGACTCATCGTCTCGTGGATCTCCCCATCCATCTCAATATATTTATAAGTAGCCAGATGGCTAACAAATATATCCTCCTCTCCACAGATAGTAACGATTTGACCTTCCCACTCAAATTTTAACTTCTGGTGAAGGGTAGACGTTACTGCGCCAGCGGCATGAATCCATGGTCTACCCAACAAACAGCTGTAGGCAGGCTGAATGTCCATCACGTAGAAGGTCGTTTTGAAAGTTTGTGGGCCAATCGTTACAGGCAACTCAATTTCCCCCAGAACTGATCTCTTAGAGCCGTCAAAAGCTCTTACTACTAAGTTACTGGGTCGTAATGCCAATCCTTCATATTCCAGCTTCACAAGAGCCTTTTTGGGTAAGACGTTGAGGGATGACCCAGTGTCCACCAGCACATGGGAAAGGACTGCACCTTTACATTCCATGGTAATGTGCAAGGCTTTGTTATGATTGCGGCCTTCTGAAGTCAAATCAGTGTTGGTGAATCCTAGTCCATTACTAGCATTAACATTTCCAACCACAGCTTCCAACTGATTGACGGTGATCTCTTCTGGCACATAAGCTGCGTGCAAGACTTTGAGCAGTGCATTCCGATGAGCCTCGGAGCACATAAGCAATGATAGAATAGAGATCTTGGAAGGCGTCTGGTGAAGCTGGTCCACTATCTTGTAATCACTCTTCTTGATGATTCTCATAAATTCATCAACTTCTTGATCAAAAGGTGTTTTCACAGCTTCTTTAACAGCTTGATCTTCCTGCACCAAGCTTTTCCCTTTTGCCTTGGCAGCAGCTTCTGCTTCGGCAGTGGGTCTTTGAATTTGTGGAGCAAAGAGACGTCCGCTTCGAGTGAAGCCTCCGCCTCCTCCCACATTGTCTATTTGTGGTGCAGGGGTTGATGATTCAAGAGTGATTCTCTGTCCTTCGCAATATAAATCAGAGCCGTAATGCCAAGGGATGGCATTACTGCTTTCATAAGGTACTGGCCCAGGCACTGTGACAGTGACTGGACTGATGGCAGCTGCAGAAGGGACCATGATAGTCTGTGGATCATAATATATTGTGACCGATGCTCTGATAGGAGTAGCACTTTGTGAGTTGTAGGCAGAATCATTCTCAGGATCATAATAAATTGTAACGGTTGAGACATCTTCATTGTTGGCTGCTGATGTTGTAGGAGACATTGTTGGGAGGATGGGTGTTGTTGTTGCAGGAGACTCAAAATGAAGTGGTACTGAAGTTGTAGAAGGAATGTTTGTTGATATCTGGTTTGTTGAAGTAACAGATGAAGCATTTGTTGATGAAGCTGAAGAGTTGTCGGGAACAATGGTTGTTGCAGTTGTAGGAGATACTGGAATTGTTGCTGATGAGGTTGCTGGATTTGTTGGAATTGATGTTGTAATTTGAAGCAGGCCACTCTGAATGAGACCATCTATGCCATCTCTCAAGTTATCACAACCATTCACCGAAATGTTGCAGTAAGCACACCCTAGCTCGCATCCCGGGAATATTTGACATTCGAGGAGTTGAGATTTGATCTCTACCAACGGTGTCCGAATCTGACCCACACTGGTTATTACGTAAGACGGTTTGTCTTCTTCAATAGCATTGATTCTGGGACCTCCGTGGTTTGGCATAGGGTTTTTGTTAACATTTGGTGGTGGTGCAAAATTCAGAGCCTTAGAGTCTACTAGGTCTTGTACCTTCATGTGCAAGGCTCTGCACTTCTCTGTACTATGACCAGGTGCATTTGAATGGAAAGCACATCTGGCGTTGGAATCGTAGTTTCTGGGTAGACTATTAGGATCTGGAGGTGCCAACGTCCTTAACTCAACCAGGTTGAGCTTCAGGAGCTGTGGCAGTAAAGCGGCATATGGCATGGGGATTGGATCAATCACCCTATTGGCCTGAGATGGTCTTTGTTGATATGGTCTTTGCTTATTGTTGTTGTTGGTGTTGTTGTAGTTTCTCGGAGGATACTGAGTTTGCTGCTGGTACTGAGGTTGTTGCTGATAATTTTGTTGCGGTGGTTGATAAGCTGGTTGTGGATGAACTGGAGCAGGGATGGTGACTGCTGCCACGGATCTGTGAACATATTGGGGCCTGCCCCTGCTGGTATGGATAGCATTAGTCTCACCAGTTCTTCTTGGGCCCACAAAAGGCTTTCTTGTATTGCTGGATGAGCTGGCACCATTGTCAGAAATTTTGCCCATCTTCAATAGGCTCTCAATTCTTTCTCCAGCTATAACAACATCCGCAAAGCTGGTAGAAGAAAAGGCAGCTAGCCTATCAATGTATGTCCCTTGGAGGGTATTCATAAACATATCTGCCATCTCCCTCTCTGACATAGGTGGTTGGACAGCAGCAGCAAGCTGTCTCCATCTTTGGGCGTATTCCCGGAAGCTTTCTCTTGATGATTGTGACATTCCCATTAGGAGGGTCCTGTTGGGTGCCATGTCCAAATTATACTGGTACTGTCTGATGAAGGCCTCTACCAAATCCTTCCAACACCTGATGGTTGCTCTAGTCAGATGAGAGTACCATTCTCTTGAAGCTCCGGTTAAGCTATCCTCAAAATAAAACATCCATAACTTCTCGTCCATGGTATAGGCCTTCAACCTCCCCAAAAAGGATTGTAAATGGGTCCGGGGACAGGAAGTCCCGTTATACTTCTCAAAGCATGGAGGTTTAAACTTATGGGGAATCCTGACTCCGTCTACCAAGCCCATGTCCATAACATCAAAACCCAAAGAGTTTTGAGACTCCAAGGATCTCAATTTCTCAGCTATCTCATCCAGCCTTCTGTCATAAGCTTCCTCCCCAGCTCCCATCACTGTGAATTGATCTTCCTGGGGGTCTTCTTGCAGCACCTTGCCTGCAGTGGCAGTCCCTTGAACATTTGCAGGGATTTTGATTTCTGGATGGAGGTGGGGTCCAAATACAGGTGGATTGACATGAGGTTGGACCCTCTCATTGTTGCTTGTGCCAGCAGTCCCTAGATGGGGATCTTCCTGATTCTGCCTTTCTACCATGGCTCTTAACCTCTCCTGGCTTTGAGCCATATTGTTCATCACCTCCATAAATTGTGTCATCTGAGCTCTCATTTCTAGCCTTTCATTGGCCATTTGGTTCCTGACCTCTGTAAGGTCCTGCTGTACCTGGTCCATTTGTATACCCGGAAGATTGTTGCGGGTTGGATATCTGTGTGGACGGTTGAGTGGAAACACCCTACGTCGAGCAATAGTTCCTGAAATCACAACAGAGTTAGCAACAACAACAAAACAAACCTGCAAAACAATCAACAGGGTTAGTATGCAATGCAGTATGCCTATTTGTTTCCAAGGTATCCGGCTTGGCATTTGGTTTTGACCCTTCCAGACCCTTGAAGATGTTGCTGATGTTGCTTGAAAGAAACTCAGATAAAACAAACTGATACATATATTACAAAAGCAAATGATACATAGTTTGTTTCTTTTTACAATCCAAGCCCTCTGAGGGGTCAAAATACAACATAAGAAAACAAAAGTACATGAAATGAAAACAACAACAAGCAAAAGTCAGACACCAAGACCAAACTCATCCTCCTGAACTTCCTTGAGAAGTGCTTCAGTCACAGGGTCAGCCGGACGCTCTGTAAGGTTCCTGATAAGGAGGTTCCTGGTAGTGATAGCTGCAGTTAGCTTCTTGTGTTGACTCTGGTCTTTTGACCTCTTCACTCCAGCTCTGATCTTCAACTCTGAGATCTCCCCCTGGGCTGCTGCCAGGGCTTCCTGTTGCTCTTTTGCACTAGCTTCCAGTTGCTCAATATTGTCCTGAGTCCTCTTATCTTCCAGAGTACGAGCTTCGGTGATCCTGACCCACCTAGCTTGACTCTCCTTCAGATACAAGTCAGTCCTGGCTTTCTGGAACTGTGCCTCCTTACAGGCATTCTTCAAGATCTGTTCTCCTGCCCTAGACTTTTTGATGTAATCTTCAGACTTCTCAATCCTAGCCAGATGCTCTATCTTCAACTTCTCCAACCTTTCAATATCCAATCTACCATCACTCCTCTCCCAGAGGGTCTTCTGTAGAGCTTGAGTCAGTTTTTCATTCCTTTCTTTCAATTTCTCAAACTCCTCTAAGCTGACAGTTGCTGGAGGTGGTGTTGTGGAAGGTCCAGGCATATCTTCAACAGTGAAGGGCATTCCTGTAATTTGAGATCTGGTATGGGACCACTCATAGTACTGTGCTGATGCCACATTGTTGCACTTCCCCAGAATGGTTACCCCCTTAGTCTGCACATTGTCCCAAGCCCAAGCTGCTTGCCTGACAACAACCAAGTTAGGCTTGATTTCACAATAAAGGGTCTCAGTCAGATCCTGTGCCCTAGGAGGATGGACTAATGCATAGCCCAGCTATCTTTTGAATAGCAGAGGATTATAATTGATGCACCCTTTTACTCCAATCAGAGGCACATTGGGAAATTGCCCACAACTTGTAATGATGTCTCTGCCCTTAGTACTCTGAGTACACCATCTGATGTCATCTGAGGTTAGAGCAACAAGCCTTCTAGCCCAGTTCTTCTGTTGGTGAGGGTTCAAGAATGCATCAGTCTTTGGCAAATGCTTGAGCAGCCAGGTATGGAACAAAGGAGCACAACATCTCACTAATCTTCCCCTTTGCTTCTCATTCCTCTGGTGGGCTGAGTAGTAGAGATCTCCCAGTAAATTGGGCACTGTATTCTTCAGAATGAAAAGATGGATTGCACTCTTGCTAACAAACTTAGGCTCATCTGCAAATAAAATGACCCCATATATGCTGAGGGCCAATAAGGCACAGACTGCCTTCCATTCTCCTGAGGAGGCCTTCAGGGTAGCCTGAGAGATCAAGAAATCCAGATGCAGGCCAGAGATTCCTGCCTTGGTGGTCATATTCTGTCCAATCAGGACTGGTTCCAAATATAAGGCCCTTGCCACCTCCTCATTACTGGGAAAGACCATCTCAGGGTTGAAGGGGACACCACCCCTGACAGGTATGCCAACCAATGATGAGTATTCTTCCAATAAAGGTCCCAACTGAAAGTCTTGAAAAGTGAAACACCTCAGAGGGGGATCATAGAACTGCAGGCAAGTATGAATCAAGCTCCTCTATGAAGGGTCCAAATCCATAACCACATCAAGTATGCCTCTATAGTGTTCTCTGAAATGTGGTATATGTTCTGGAGTAATCAGGGTCTGAATCCTCCTGATGTCAGCTAGCTCAGGCTGAAAGAAATGATAGGAGATGTTACTCTTCTTAGGTGCCATGTTGCTGAGACAGATGCTGATGATGACACTGAGGAGTGAGCCACTGACAGGCTGAGATTGATGATGAAGGTGACTGAAGCAGGTAGAAGATAGCTGAAGTAGATACTGATGAAGATAGGTATATGCTGATGATGGGGTCAAAACCAAGCCAATAAATAAGTATGGATACCCTGAAAAACAAATAGGCAAATGTTAAAATGATGCAATGATGATGTATGCAAATGATATGCAAGGGTTTGTGACTGAGTTGGATCTGATCAGATGCTCTGATATAAGTCCATGTGTGTTCAAGAAGTCCAGATGGAGGTCTATAAGTCCAGTAACCAAGGTGGGGGACTCAAATAAAGAGTCACATGTCCAGGGTTTAGAATCACAAGAACAGTTCCAAAATGGAGTACTCTTAAACAAAACCAAGTAACAGGGTATGCTGAGGTCAAGGGTACCTGCAAACCTGTAAACAGCCCAACCCCCTCACAGGTGGTGTTCTAAAACAAAGATCCTCAGACTTGGATCAGTTATGAGAAGTGTAAACACTTCTATCCCGGAGGTACAGTGTTTACAATAACCATAAAAGTTCCTCCTCTAATTCACCTCAGTTTCTGAAGGTCAATACTAAAGGTCATCCAGACTAAGCAGGCTTCCTAGATAGCCCTAGCACTGCAGGAAATCTGCAACACAGAGTTCTCAAGAAGAAACCCATATCTGAACCGTGTTTCATATTCCCGCACCAGACCGAGATGGAATGGGAAAGAATATGAACCACTCTAGCCTAGGTGTCACTCAGGTCCCAGGTATAGGACCTTAACTCTCAATAGAACCCCACCCACCAAAGCAAAACCAGATCCAGCCAGACAGCATGACAGTATGATATATGCACAAAGCTATATAAAGAAAGCTATAAACAGAACTGTACACAAAGCAGTAAATAAAACAAAAACACAAATAGCAAATAACACCCCAGTAAACACAAATCAATCAAGCGCTAGGAGGAACCCACAAAAGGAACCAGAAGCCCTGGTTACAATATAAGGGTCCCCAGCAGAGTCGCCAAGCTGTCGCTCCCACTAAATGAAGCTAAGTCAGATAGGGTACAGACACGAACGGTCAGCGAAAGGATGAAGTGAAAAGAGTCGCCAGCTAGGCATTTTTATCCCAGAGGAAAGGTAATGCTGCATAGACCTAGAAAAAGATGGATAAGACGGTTGCGAACCAGAGAGACTGAGAAAGGGGGTTGGTTACAACCTGGGAAGGTATTAGCACCCAGATTGTCCGCCGTACTCGACGGGATCCACGCTTAAAAGATTTGTGTTTTAAAGGGGTAGTGTCAGTGCAATTTTGTGTGCAAAAGAGCTGGAAAAAGATGTACAGGTGTCTGTGTAAAAGAAGTGTGAAGTGTAATATATACAGTGTCAGTGTAAGGATGAGAGTATGCTCATGATCATGAGGCTAAGAGAATGATGCTGAAAGAGGGGGAATATACAGAGACTTTTGTTCGATAACTGTTAAGTTATGCCTACGTATCCTCTCGTGCAATGAGGAAGTCAGAACACCGTAGTTCGACCCAAAGAGACTGAAAGATGAATTGACTTGTGAATTGCTTACTTGTCCATGCTCAAGTGTATGACCTGTCTGGCTCAGGTGCAAACTGTCTTGCATTAGACGGAAGAAGCAAGTTCTCATTTGTGAATGAAGGTGATGAGAAAAGAATCCCGAAGGAGACGATTATTGTTTGTTTTTGAGTTTTCAGTCTTTTATTGCTTTTGAAAGTTTGGCATAAATTAATGAGATTAAGCCTAAACCAATGGGTTAGTAAACTCATCACATCTTCCCTCTGATTAGGGGTAATGAGAATACCTTAAGTGTGAAGTCAGATTCTCACACTTAATCACCCTGATATAGGATTAAGATCATTAACCTACTTGTGATTATTTAGATGTTTTTGGTGTTTTTGTTTAGTGTTGAGTAATGAGATTAAGCCATAATCAAGGATTAAACAGACTCATTACACCATCCTAATAGAAGGATAATAGATGAGAATGTTTAAGCTGAGGAAAGCTCCTCAACTTAATCCATGATTAGGGATTAAACTCATGACAAAACAAGCCTTTGATTAAGTGGATTTTATTTAATGATATGATGATGAAATGATTTTTAGGGTTTGTAAGACAACCTGAGGGGGACTTGTCCATTAACACTAGGGTTAGTCCTTCTTAACCAATTAAGGAAGAATTAGAACCCTAATGCAAGGCCCAAGTTACAAGTGTGATGTCTTGATGATTATTAAGTGAATTGATTAAGAGATTTAAACACATTAAGGGTTTAACACTTAGGATTAAAGTTATACACTCCATCCTAATAGAAGGATGCAGGCATAAACTTAATCACAAAGCCTTAAAGACTTTAGGGTTTAGTCCCTGATTATGAGATGAGAAGAGAAGACTCAAAGAGACACAAAGGTAAAACTAAGTGGGGAGACTAATCCAAACCCTAATGATTGTCATGCTTGGTTGTTCCTAAGGTTTGTGAGGTTTAACAAGAAAGATCTTCAATGGAACCTCCAGGAAGCAGATGAAAGGATCAGGAGAAGCAAAGTGACTTGCTTCATTCAAGAAGTCAAGTCACTTGAAGAAAGAAAGTAAGAAGAAGAAGAATGAGCAAGCTCAATCTCAAACACATAACAAAATGCAGCACGGATGCAAAGGAGAGATGAAAAGAAAATGTGAGAAGTGAAGGCAAATCCACTTCTCAGAACTACTTACCACCTGAAAAGTTAATGAAAGAAATGCAATGCAATGCAAAATGGAATGAAATGGCATGATGCAAAACAAAACCAGAAGCATACATGAGATGATAAGGATGCTATGAGATGCTGCAAGCATGAGACAACACATGGGGATGATCATACAAGTTTATGGATGCAAATGAAACAAGTTAAGACACATGAACATTCATGAAAAGTTATGAAGTGCAAATGGCATACAACATGGGAAATGCAAGATGCAATGATCAAACATGCTCTCAATATGTCTTATGATGTTAAATTAATCACATGGATGCATAAAATGTCATGGCAAGTCAAGGTATGAATGCAAATGCAAGATGGATGCATATGGAAGCCCAAATTAGGGTTTATGAACAATACATCAAACAAAAACCAAAATCAGAAGCAAACAACAATATAAAAAAATTGAAAATGCACTCAAAGGACCCCTAATCCTATACTAACTCACTGCCCAAAGGAGAGGTTCCAACTCTTAACCTAATTCAAGTTATGATTTTTCTAAGTTTCCTAGGGTTTTAGGGTTCCTTAACAAGAAAAATACCAAACAAATTGAAAATGAAAGATCAAATCATGGCCATTTAATCTCACAAACTACATGCTAAACATAATGCAATGCAAAAAGAATCAAGGTCCAACTCTTTAGGGTTAGGCAGAAATGATTTTTGGAAGTTTGGATCAAAATAATGCATCAAAATGATTTTAATTCCATGAAAAATTCTCAAAATGCATCAAGATCAAAAAAGAAATTTGGTTTGAAGGTTGGACAATGTTTCTAAATGTTTTTAAAGGTTTCATGAATTTTTTGGTGATTTTTAAATACCTAAAAGTATTTTTTATCAATTAATTCTCATTAATTAATTAAAAAGAAACTTTTAAATATTTAAAAATACTTTTTTAATGCTAAAAATAAAAATAAAAATATTTTTGTGTTCTGAAATTAAATAATAACTAGTATAAAAAATTTCAGAATTTTTGAATAAGTTTTACTATTTTTAAATAAATGGACAAATTAAATGGAATAAAATGCAAAATAAAATGGATTTATGGAGAAGTCAACGCATCCAATGGCCTGTATTTGAATAAAAAGAGAGGGAATTGACGCGCGCGAGATTGGAAGGCCAGGATTCATTCTGGGGAATTCAAAATTAATCCCAATTAATTAATTCAAATAATCAGGATTAGGGTTTAATGAGAGATCTGGGCCATTGGTTCGCGCGGGAGTCAACTAAAGTCATCCAGATCAAGGGTCCAAATTCAAACTTGCATTAATTACGCTGGTTAACCCTAATCTTTTTCAGGTGGCCGGAGAAGACCTCCGGTCGTCTTCTCCGGTGGGAACCCCACCTGAAAATTCCTAGAATCTTCAAAACGCAACTAAAATGAAATCTAAACAAACAGAAATCCTTCCCATACTCCACTGAATCAAAACCCTAACATAAACAACATTTATATTGCATCAAACACATGAATCGAAACAAAAGAAATTTTAGGGCAAGACTTTCAGAACACGATTAAACCCTCATTTTTCCACCATTTTCAAAACCAAAGACATAGTCATGATCAGGGAAGCATGTAGAAGCTATTAAGAACTTAAAAATTCATTTCTGGAAAAAAGTTCTTGAGTTACCTGAGTTTTGAAGCTTTCAGTTCAAAGCTTTCTGGCCTCTTCCCTTGATGCAGTCCACTCCTCTTGGTCCCTTGATGATGTCTGGATGCTTAGAAAGAGTTTATGTTGGCTGGTTTGAGAGTTTGAACAGGTTCTGCTCAAGCTCAGGTGAGAATCGTGTTTTGGATTCAGGCAGTTTAAGGTAAGGGTGAGGGGTGCTTTATGATCAGGATGATGAGTTGAGAAGGTCTGTGAAGTTTGTTTAAGTGTTTGTGGCTTGTATGGAGAGTTTCGAATGCTTTTGCTTCAAGGGTGAAAAATGAGAGAGTTCAGTTCTTGCTGGTTTCAGGCTTGTGTGTTGTGATGTTTGGCTTCCAAATTGTTTGTATAAACAATGCTGATTGGTCAGAAGATGTGACATGCCCTTTATTGATTGGTATGGTGGCTTTTGCAAAATGTCAACTTTGTGTAAGGAGGGCATGTGCTACTTTGCTAGCTTGGTACAAAGGGCTTGTCTTGTGCAGCATGGTGAGGGGAAAGGGCTAGTGTGGTTCAGCATCCAAGGCAGCAAGTGGATGAAGTGTTATGATTGATTTTGCAACTTGGCTTTTTTTGGTTCTTCATGAAAATATCTTGCCTCACAAGCCATAAAACATGTGATCTCTTTGGTTCAATCTGAATTTTAGGACTTGTGTGATGCTTGTGTAATGGTTTGATATCAATTAGAAGTCACAAACTGCCTTGGTACAAGATTTTGCAAATTTCTCATTTGGTGCATAACTTAAAATTTAGTGATTTTAGCCAACTTTGATGCACCATAACTTTTGATCCAAAATGAATTAGGTCATGTTCTTTTACTTTTTGAAAAGGGAAAGATCTATTCTACAACTTTCATGACCAAAGTTTTTCCATTTGAAGCATTTTTGGATCAAAAAGTAAGGGTTGAAAAAGTTACATAAAATGACATTTCATTAAAAGTCAAACTTGCCCAAAAAAGTCAACTTTGAAAAAACTTGAAATCCTTGAATTTTGTGAACTTCCAACCTCTTCCATGATCAAATAAAGATCATATACAATCAAAATGATGAAGAATGCCCTTTGGTTGGGTCATTGGGGGCCTCAGATGCCCTGATTTTACACTGACTTGTTCAGAAAGTCAACCCTTGATCAGATGACTTCCCCATGGAATTTATTCATGAAAATTGGTATGCATACTCCCTATACAATATAGAGACCAATAGAAACAATAATGACCAAAAAAATGGATTTATGGCCTCTGAAACCAAAACCCTAATTTTAGGTCATCTGTGCAGTCAAACTTGGCTCTGCTTCCACACCAATCCCAGTTCTTGTGATTCTTTGGCATTCTTGACTTTGAGAAGATATAATATGATACTTAAACACATATGGACCCCTTTGAAGTGATTGATGACCTTTGGAGTGGCTCAAGGAGCTCTTGGATGGCTCAGATCACAAACCCTAGATGCAGATGACTTAGAATCTATGCAGTGAATCAAAAATGTGGTATGAGGTGTTATGATTGTGTTTATGCATATGAAATGATCACAAGCCATGGTGTGAATGGGTGAGGGCAAATTTGGGGTGTTTACAATTGCAACTGGCCAGCCATAGGCCCATGGGCACAAGGCATGCCATATTCGTGCAGGCCAATATGCATCTTATTGGAATGATATTCAATGAACATTTTAAGATGATTAGAGGTCATCATTCATCATGACATCAACATCAAAGTTGTTCTACATATAGCCAACTTCAATTTGAGTCTAAGAACCACTTGCATTGATGGCTTGAGCTACAGGGAATCTCCCATTGAGGATCATGATTCTCAACTGGTTTTCTTGTGTGATAAGGAATTTCATAGCACCCAAACCTCAAGTTCAATTCCTCATATTGGCATCATTCAACATGCTTGACCATGATGCATTACATTGGAGTGCACATGATTCTATGATTGCTTGCATACCACAGTTGCTATGCTCCATCAAATATCCAAGACAATGATCATTGTGCACTGCCTCAATTCACATCTGAATGCATCTTACCATGAGGAACATGTCCATGAGTGTAGTGAATCATTTCGTTTCATTTTCAAGCACCTAAGGCAAGTTGCATTCGAGGCACACCATAAGAGCATGAACTATGCAGCATGGGATGGAACCCAATTGAAGAACGTTCTAAATGGTCCAACTGGCATAACTACCATAACAACCTCACTCACTTCACCTGACTCACTCAGTTAACTCAAGGGATAAGTAGCCATGGTTAAGAGCCCTATAAATGGAGATAACCCCTTCATTTGGTAGCTTTGCTTCATTCTCAGAAAATTCTCACTCCATTGAATCTCTCTGCATTTTGCTTCGAGTCACCTTCTTCTTCATCAATTCAATCTCCATTTCCCTCAATCCATCTTCATTATCATCTTTAGCATAACCTCCATGGATGACATAGCTTGAAGCCTCAAGAATCATCAATTGCATTATTGAGTTCACATTGCAAATTGAAGTGAAACCTCTCAATCCTCATCTCTCCAGCTTCAATCTTATCCAATTCTTCCTCTCAAACCATAAAACATAAATGGCCCATTCTTTTTACATTCTTTTAAGAGCTCATTAAACTTCCCCAAAATATTTTTCTCTGAAGTTTTAGGTCTTTGTTTGGGTCTTTTGAGTCCATGTTTTCCACATTGATGACATAAACCCTAATTGTGTTCCAATGAGCCTTTCACCACTCAAAAATAGGAATTTTCAAGAGATGTTTTGTACACATGCTACCCTCTGGATTTTGTATGGATTTGTTAAATTTCATAATTTTTCTAGGTCATTTGATATTTTTTATCAAGTTACTTAAGGCCTTAAGTCATTTTTGGTCCCTTTTAGAAACCTCCCTCATTCCTTTTGAACAAGTCATTCATGCCATTGTTATAAGGTCTTTTTTCTGGTTCTTGTGAGTCATATTATAGGTCCTCTAATATTTAAAGCCATCCTTGAGTCTTTACTTTTGTTTTTGGGGTTTACTTGAACCTTAAGCCACCATTGTCCCCATTTTAACCTAATTCTTCTTCATCCTTCATCTTAACCACTCAAAACTTCTTGAATACACCAAATAAATTTGTCCAAGTCTTGTTTTGTGTCTTATAAACATATTTAGGTCATTTCTCTATGTTCATTTCACATGTATAAAGTTTTGCTTCCTTTTGAACTTCATTTGTCACCTAAAGGACCTTAGAAACCCTAATAATGAACACCTAGCCTTAGGATGCTTCTTAACCCACCATTTGTGGACATTTTCCAAGTATAATCTTCATTTTATTTTGTGGTCAAGCCCCTGGTTTTTGTATGGGTAAGTCAAGTCCCTTTAGTTATTTTTTGATATTTTCCTAAGTCTTTGTGTTTCATCTTTAAAACCTTGCTTCTATATTCAGTCTCCCACCTTTTAATCTCATACTTGGGTACCTTTAACTTGAATCTCTTCCTTCTCATTTGATATATTAATTTCCTTCACTTCCATACAAGTCTAAGTTCTGGATTTTTCATGTACCTTTGAGTTTAAGAGATTTTAGCAATAGTAAACACTTAGGTTATCTTTCTAACCTCATCCTTAGGGTTTAGTTGGACTTTAGGACATAGTTTGACTTTAATTCAATTAATCCCTTTAGATAATTTTTAATTGGTTTAGCTACTCACTTTTTAAGTATGTCACCTTATAAGATGCTTTAGGCTTAGGTATTGAACTTAGAAGCTCACTAATATCATTCCTTAGCTAGTGTGGATTGTTATTGAAAATTTCCATGTAATAATTGTTCATGTTTCTCCATCATGCTAACTCTTGTTTTGTAGGTGGAAAAATGAGGTAATCACTTCATTCTTTATCTCTTATGCATTTATTTGTTTTTCCTTATCACCTTTGTGCTTTGTTCATAGGTTTCTTCTTTCTCTCTTTAGATTCAACTTAACTTCCTTAGGAAGTAAGTTGAATTCTAACTTATTTTCTTTTCTTCCTTAGGATAAAAGACCTCATTAACCATAGGACCTATTTGTACATAATAGGATGACTTAGAGTTGTGTCTTAGTCCTCCATTAGTTTTGACCTTTATCTTTTGAGTCTTTCTCTTCTCATCTGAAACAAAAATCCAAAAAGACTTAATAAATGCATGAAAGAATCCCTTGTGTATAGCCTTATTCCATGGGGCATTTGCATTCATTCCATCTTGGAATGGTGTAAGCTTGTCTAGCATGATGCACAAATCTTATCAAGGGGTTGTTTTACAAAGAAAAACATAAAAGACATTTCTTTGCAAAAGCAACAAAAACACTTAATAAAGTTCAACAGGCTAGTGAACTTAAACCCTAATTAATGGAAACAAGTCTTGGATAAATTCTCCTTGTTTGGTGTGCTTGTTCTATTATTCCATATTGCATTGTAGTAACAAGTACACATTCCATGGAAAAAAGTTTGAATTCACTTCCTTGTGCCAAATTCATACAAAACTCTTAAAAAGCAAACAACAAACAATAAGCGACTTTCCTACGGGAACTTCTCTTCTCATCTCATTCACTCACAACGCGAACTTGCGATGACTTGTCTCGCATGCAAGACGGTAAACGCACTCATAACAAACGAGCCTACAACACCTGAGCCTAAACATACACAGTTCCATCCATAGAAAACACAAAAAAATAATTCCCGCCTTAGTTAGGCGAACTACGTCGACTCTGATCCTCATTTTCCCGATGAGGTACATTGGTAGCGGGGTAGGGCCCGTTCGAGCACATTCTTTATTTTCCCTACATTTTCCCCATCCTTTCTTTCCATTCCAAATCCCTTTCTCCTTTTCCATTCCCGTTCCAGTTTCCAGTTAGCAGTTCACTTTCTCATCAGCTTTATTCTTTTACCCTTTGAAACAGACTAACAAGCGTGGATCCCGTCGGGTACGGCGGACGGTCTGGGGTGCTAATACCTTCCCAGGTCGTAACCGACTCCCGAACCCAGATCTTTGGTTAGTAGGACCTTAGCCTTTCCTTCTTCCTTAGTGTGCAACATTACCTTTCCCATTCATTCGGGATAAAAATGTCTGGCTGGAGACTCTACCTTTTCCACACCACTTTCGCGTTTGTACCAGGATGAAAATCCCGGGAGCGAAAGTTGGCGACTCTGCTAGGGATCGAACCCAGAATCTCTGGTTTCCCTCATAGAGTCAATCCTAGCGCATGTTTGTTTTTGTTTTCTTTGGGTGTTTATATGTGTGTGTTGTTGTGTTTATTTACTGTTTTCGTTTACATTTTACTTTACGGCTTTATTTACTACTTTCAGTATTTATTTTCACATGCATCATACTGGACTGTGTTGGTTTCATTTTTTTGTGGGATGGGTTTTGTTACTGTGAGATAAGCCAAATACCCGACTTGAGTGCACCTAGGACTTATAGTGGTTCCACTTTGGCTTCATGGCATCTCTCTATGTTGGTATTAGTGAGTTCCACGCCTTGACTTGCAACCTCCTCGGAAATGTATTGACGCCGAAATCTTTCTGGGGTAATATACTACCTTGATAATTATGTGTTGTCAGGGGATCGATCATTGAGAACCTTTGTGGAAACATCCCTCTCCAGTGATGATAGTGGCAGACCACATTTGTTGGAAAACCCACTCGCATCCGAGGGCCCGCTGGGAACTCGCATAAGATGGCCTGGTTCTCTCATAGGAATCCAGTTAAGGCAAACTGTTCGTATGACGATAGTATTGTACCCTTCGGGATGAATGTACTATTGTTTCTTGATTCAGTGCTTGAAGCTGAGGACTTATGAGGGATGCTTGTTTCCTTGGACTCGGCTGAGACCTCCCTGAGTAGTACATAATGCCAAACCGATTCTCTGATTTGTTCATGAGCCATTTCTCGGAAATGGTGAACGTATTATTGCTATTCGGCTTTGAGAGTCCATGATGTTGACCCGAGTAGCGCACCCGGGAGATTGGGAGGGGTTTACAGGTTTGCAGGAGCCCTAAACTTCAACATACCCATTATGCTAGCACACTTCAGTGATACAATCTTGTTATGCTAATTATGGATTCTGAAATCATGAACTCTTGATCAGAAAGATACTTGTGATGGTGTTGTGGCCTTGCACATAAACTTAATTATTTGATTCACTACATAGACACATCACTGATCACATGCCTTGCCTTGCATAACATCATAACATCATTAATCATTTTGTGTTCTTTTTATTCTCAGGGTTCATTACCTCCTATTCCTGGTCATATTTGCTGCTTCAACATGGAGATTCCAAGGAAGAGAAATGTCCATTATACTTTCCCACATCCAGGGACAGATGGTATTCAGAAGTTAATTGGCTTGATGGGTGACAAAGTGCTTGATGATTTCAGAAAAGAGTTTGGAAAGATC
Organism: Lathyrus aphaca; assembly: GCA_963966055.1. Classification (NCBI taxonomy): domain Eukaryota; kingdom Viridiplantae; phylum Streptophyta; class Magnoliopsida; order Fabales; family Fabaceae; genus Lathyrus; species Lathyrus aphaca. The sequence continues at coordinate 266,044,561 of OZ014523.1, read as the reverse complement.
CTAGACTATGTGAATAAGCCAACCACTGACCAGAGGGATATCTTGCATTCTCTACTGCGGTTCTATGATCCACAGCTGAGGGTATTTGTTTTCCTTGACTACATCTTGGTTCCCACATTAGAAGAGATATCCAGCATCCTCAGAATCCCCATAAAAAATGGTGCTCCTTACTATGGCTTAGAGAAGATGTCTTCATCCAAAGATATAGCTGAGACCTTTCTTCTGGACTTATCCAAGGTTAGAAGAGAATTGGATGCCACCAAAGGCAAAGGACTTTTCTTAGATTTTCTTACCAAGGAGCTCAGGACCGGGCCTCTGAAAACAAATGGGCTAAGTTCAACACCTTGCTTGATTTGATAGTGTATGGGACTAGTTTGTTTCCAGGAGAGAAGGGTTTAATCAACATGGAAGCTATCACGATATTTGCCATAAGAAATCCAATACCCACTTTGCTAGGTGACTTTTATTATGGGGTTCACCATATGAATGAAAAGAGGAAGGGACATGTAAATTGTTGTGCTCCCCTATTTGCTGATTGGTTTTTAAGGCAACTCCCTAAATCAGGGCCTTTTCAGGATTTGAAACAATCTTGGAAGTGGTCCAAAAGATTAATGGGCTTAACCTCAGCTGACATTTCATGGGGATGCAACAGGGACCTTGGGGGAAAAGAAATATTGGTCAGTCGTGGTAGCTTCCCAAGTGTGCCTCTGATAGGCAGGAAATGTGGGATCAGTTACAATCCTATCTTGTCCAGGAAGCAGTTTGGTTATCCATTATGAGTTGTGCCTTTGATTGAAGAAGAAAATGAATCTTTATACTTCCTACCAGAAGGAAATCTCAAGAAGAGCATACTGGCATCCCAAGCTTGGGAGGTTAGAGTGATGAAAGGGAAGAAAGACTTTGGGAGAGTGGATCCCAACACTTATGATCCTTTTTCTAGCTGGTCGGAGGATCGTGTGAAGACCCTGTTACTCCCATTTTCTAGAGAAACACCTATCTACCCTAAGGAGGTAGCACTCACAACTTCAGTGCCTCTTCAAGAATATCAAAAGTTGGAAGCCTTGGTTCAATAACTCAGGTTGGAGAATCAAGAAGCTTACAATTCATGCCAGAAATTGAAGATGCAAAACCAAAATTTGGAGGAAAGAGCTCACAAAGCTGAAGAGATGGTTAGGCTCAAGCAGCAAGACATTCAGGAGAGAGAGCTCTACTTCAAGAAAAGGGGATTAGCTGAAACTCACAAGGCGGCCCAACGTCGGAAGGAGAAGAAAGATTTGAATGAAGCCAATGAAGCTGTCACCTTATGGCAAGAGAAGTGGGAAGACAATTTGAGGAAGAAGAGGGAGCTGGAGATCAAGCATAAGCTAGAGGTCAAGAGTCTTCAAGATTCTTTGGATGGACAGAGAGAGCTCCTTCAGAAGGCTTACCATCAAGAGAAGGGTCGTCTTCAAAGTTTAGCAGAAACCTAACAAGCAATAAAGGAAGCTCAGAAATAAATAGAAGATTTGAAATTGAAAGTTGATGTCAAGAGAGCCAAGAATGATTCTATTACAAGCCAGGAAAGTGAAAGGTGTTCCTACAACAAATTGAGGAATTGCATGCCTCCTTTGACCTTAGGGATATCTTAATTCAGAAGCTTGTACAGGAGCCTACGCATCCGGATATACCTTAGATGTTGCAAAATGTCAAGCGCCTTAGTTGGAGATTACAGGATGTAGACCTTCCTAAGCTTTAGTTTTATATGCATATGACTTGGATTACCCGCAGGCTTGTTGTGGGAATCCCCTCTCTCTTGATGTACTTTTTTATTTCTTGATATATGAATTTGTACCTTGTGAGGATCTTTGTTATTTCAATTGTCTTCTGATTTACCTGAAGTCTCTGGTTGTTATCTGTTGCATGGACACAAAATTAATGCTACTACCTCAAGTTTGAATATCACACAGGATTTTCTAAACACCAGAATGGGAAAGTAATTGAGGCCTTGGGAATAAAAGGAACACATTGCATTGCATATACATCATTTTCATTTCTTCTTTGTTTTGCAGGTTTTCTACGGGTTGCTTAACTTATTTGCATTTCAGGCAAAGATTGCGAGGGTCGCCAAGACCCGTCATCTTCGACAGAATATCCTGCATCGTTACGCAACTCATAACAACCAGAGGACAGTCATGGATGTTATGAAAACTGAGCTTAATGAGTTTCGCACCAGAATAGGAGAGTTCATGGTCATGATGCAAGGGATGGCTCAGGGACAATAGGAGTTAAGAAATGCAATTCAGAGGCTCAACCCTCCTCAGACTAATCCTCCTGTAACCACTTCTGAAGTACAAGTGACTCCTCCCAACACCAACAATGGCCCAGGTGGACTTCAAGTTCCAGAACATGGCGCAACAACTTTCATTCCAATACAAGAGAAGCAGGAGGATTAATTCCCTTCTTTTAACAATGATATGTGATTTGGTGGAGAAGGAAATCTTCAAGACCTTTTGATGCTTGCTGAGAAAGTCAAAGCCCTAGAGTGTAGAGACACTTTGGGGATAGATGTGTCAGACATGGGTCTAGTCCCTGGGGTGGTTATTCCTCACAAATTTAGGACACCTACTTTTGACAAGTATAACGATAGCTCCTGCCCTAAAACTCACTTACAGGCATTCTACCAAAAAATTGTTGCCCATACTAGGGATGAAAAGCTCTGGATGTACTACTTCCAAGATAGTCTCTCCGGAGGATCCTTGGAATGGTATATGAAGCTAGAGAGAAGCTCTATGAGAAGCTGGAAGGAATTGGGAGAAGCGTTCCTCAAGCAATATCAGTATAATATCGACATGACGCCCAGTCGCACTCAACTTCAAAGTTTGACTCAGAAGAACTCCGGGAGCTTCAAAGATTACGCACAAAGGTGGCGTAAAGTGGCTGCTAGAGTGAAACCACCTTTGTTGGAGAGAGAAATGGTAGACCTGTTTATGGATACCCTCCCTGGGAATTTCATGGAAAGGCTAGCTGTGTGTTCCTCAAGTGGGTTCTCAGATATCATCTTGACTGGCGAGAGGGTAGAAAGCTAGATCAAGCAAGGGAAGATTCAGAATGGGGGCGCTTCAAGTTCTGGTGTCAAGAAGCCATTCTTGAAGAGGAGAGAAGGAGAGACTGGGGCAGTATACGCGCAGAGGGGAGGAAGTAATGGAGGGTTTTATCAGCAAGTGGTCCCCGTCACTATATCAGCTCAACCTGTTCAACAACAAGTCCAATCACCGCAGCCGCAATACCAACAAGGGTATCAACAAAGAGCTCCTCGTCCATATTACCCCCAGAGGACTAGAGAAAGACATCTCGAAACTCCGCCGATGTCTTATTCACAGCTTTTGAAGAATCTCCTATAGCTCCAGATGATTCAACTCCGAATTCTACAACCCCCGAAGCCCGGCCAAATCCCTGAGGGTTATGATACAAACGCCAGATGCGAATTTCATTCTGGAGCCCCGGGGCATACGACAGAAAACTGCAAAGCTCTGAAGGATGTTGTTCAAGACCTACTGGATTCTAAATCGATTAATTTCGCTCCTAATCCTAATGTAATACAAAACCCCATGCCTCCTCACGGGGGTACAGTTGAGGCAGTTGACAATGGGGAGAATCTAAACTTGGTGTGTGATATCGACGACCTGTAAACTCTGTTGAGTGTTGTTAAAGCATGTTTGGCCATGAAGGGTGTGTTTGTAGGTTGTGGGAGTGATTGTCCAGGATGTGTTGAAATGCCAAGTGGTTGTGAGTAGTTGAAAGCAGAGATCCAAAGTATGATTAATGAAGGAGTGTTGCAGTTTGACAAAGTTGTAAATGAAAGCGAAGTCTCCATAGTAACCATTTTCTACGATCCATCTCAAGTTCCTACACGGGCCAGAGTGGCACCAATAACGATTACCACTGCAGGACTAGTAATGTATCAGAGTGATAAAGCCATTCCCTGGAATTATGGCAGCGAAGTATATTGTAACGGCCAGAAGCCAGATTTGGCCACGTATAGCATGACCCCAGCTCGAGTAGAAAATGTTGGAGTAGGGGGCTTTACTAGAAGTGGAAGACTATTTGCGTCGGAAACATTAAGAAATAGTGTGATACCACCCAGAGACACCGCAGAAGCCCAGGCTAAGGCAAGAGGGAAGCATCCAGTGGTTGCCAGTGAGCCCACGCCAGTGACTGATCTAGACATTACCTTTGATAAAGAAGCTGAAGAATTTTTTAGAATTATCAAAAAGAGCGATTACAAGATTGTGGACCATCTGCAGCAGACCCCATTGAAGATTTCCATATTGTCTTTGCTAATGTGTTCCGACTCCCACAGGAAAGCTCTCTTGAATATCCTGAACAAGGCTTATGTGCCTCAGGATATTTTAGTAAATCAGTTAGAAGCAGTGGTATCTAGTGTCAATGCTAGTCATGGATTGGGCTTTACGAACATGGATTTAACATTCGAAGGTCGTTCTCATAATTGGGCACTGCATATCTCGTTAGAATGTAAAGGTGCAGTACTTTCTCACGTGTTGGTAGATATTGGATCGTCGCTGAATGTTCTTCCTAAGAATGCATTGATGAAGTTGGATTATGATGGAGTGGTTTTAAAGCCTAGCGACCTAGTAGTTAGAGCATTTGATGGGTCAAGAAGATTAGTATTTGGGGAGGTGGATTTACCAATTAAAGTAGGTCCACAAATCTTCAATACCACATTCTACGTAATGGATATACATCCTGCATACAACTGTTTGCTGGGAAGACCTTGGATACATTCAGCAGGAGCAGTATCGTCCACACTTCATCAAAAACTAAAGTTCGTCTGGGAAGGCCAAATTGTAACAGTCAGTGGGGAAGAAGACATTTTCTTCAGTCATCTAGCTTCATTCAAGTATGTGGAGATGGATAGCGAGATAGTTGAAACTCCATGTCATGCTTTTGAGCCCCTGAAAACTGAACAAGCATCTTCATTGGCAGCTTCTTTTGAAGAACCAAAGAAAGGGGTTTCCATAGCCTCTTATAAGCAAGCTCTTGAAGTGGTAGAATCTGGGATACGAGAAGGCTGGGGTAGTCCAGTAGAAGTTCTAGAAAAGAAAGATATGTTTGGGATTGGTTACCATCCTGGGCAGTCATCATCTGGACCGAGTGCTAAAGGTCGTCAAGGCCCGATTACTTTCACGAGTGCCTGAGTACTGGATTATGGAAGCATCAGTGCCGTGCAGGACGACGCAGTTGATAGTGATTGTGACTTAGATGAGTGGATCAGGCCTGCTGTTCCAGGGACTCGACTTAGCAACTGGTCGTCTGAAAGGCTTATCTCAATCACTTCCTTCGAAGAGTAATAATCCTTTTTTCTGTCTTTTCTGTACTCAAGCACTATGTCTTGCCCGGGGCATAGTAGCTTTTTGTAAGGGTTCTTTTGTTCCTAACACAATTCATAGTCATAAATAAAGCTGACGTTTCACATCATCCATGTTGTTCTTTGTCTTTCATTATTGCTTTTGTTTTTCAAAAAGAAAGAAATGTTTTAAAATGGCAATGTTTCTCATTTTCTCAAGCCTTTTCTAAAGCCTTGCATGAATAACCATTCATGTAGGTGCTCGTCACCGGATCTTATCAATGACGACCCTGTTATGGCTAAGTATGACTTTAAAAATCCAATTTATCAAGCCGATGAGGAAGGTGAAGAAGATTGTGAACTACCTGAAGAGTTAGCCAGACTGCTTAAACAGGAGGAAAAGATGATTTAGCCGCACGAATAGGCCATCGAAGTGACAAACCTGGGTACCGAAGAAGACAAGAAAGAAGTTAAGATCGGAGCTGTGTTAGAAGTATCCATCAATACTCGGATAATTGCCATGCTTTGAGAATATGTGGATGTCTTCGCTTGATCTTACCAGGATATGCCTGGTTTAGACACTGACATTGTGGTACATAAGCTACCTCTGAAAGAAGACTACCTGCCAGTGAAGCAAAAGTTGAGACGCACACGCCCTGATATGGCAATCAAGATAAAAGAGGAAGTACAAAAGCAATTTGATGCTAGTTTCTTGGCCGTGACGAGTTACCCTCCGTGGGTTTCCAATATTGTGCTGGTCCCTAAAAAATACGGTAAGGTCAGGATGTGTGTAGACTACAATGATTTTAACAGGGCCAACCCTAAAGATGATTTCCCTCTGCCTCACATAGATGTGCTTGTTGATAATACTTCTCATTTTTCTGTGTTCTCTTTCATGGACGGGTTTTTAGGTTATAACCAGATCAAGATGTCTCCCGATGATATGGAAAAGACTACCTTCATCACACCTTGGGGCACTTTCTGTTACAAGGTCATGCCGTTTGGTCTGAAAAATGTTGGGGTCACTTACCAATGGGCGATGGTGACGCTATTTCACGACATGATTCATCATGAAATTGAGGTTTATGTTGATGATATGATAGAAAAATCCCAAACAGAAGAAGAGCATTTGGCCAATCTAGCAAAGTTGTTTGACAGACTCCGGAAGTTCAGATTGAGGTTGAATCCGAACAAGTGCACCTTTGGGGTCCATTCCGGCAAGTTACTTGGTTTCATTGTTAGTGAGCGGGGAATTGAGGTTGATCCAGTCAAAGTAAAAGCCATCCAAGAGATGCCTGAGCCAAAGACTAAAAAGCAAGTGCATGGTTTCCTAGGGAGACTAAATTATATTGCACGGTTTATCTCTCACCTGACAGCCACGTGTGAGCCTATCTTCAAGCTTATGAGGAAGAATTAGGCCATTAAATGGAATGAAGACTGTCAACAAGCATTTGACCTGATCAAGGAGTACCTGTTAGAACCTCCAATTCTCATGCCTCCAGTACCAGGGAAACCATTGATCATGTATCTTATTGTGCTCGAAGGATCAATGGGATGTGTGCTGGGATAGCAAGACGAGTCTGGTCGAAAAGAGCACGCCATTTATTACCTTTGCAAAAAGTTTACCGATTGTGAGACACGCTACTCACTACTAGAGAAAACTTGTTGCGCTTTGGCATGGGCTGCTCGCCGACTAAGATGTACATGCTGACTCACACCACTCTCTTAATTTCCAAGATGGATCCTGTGAAATATATCTTCGAGAAGCCGGCTCTAACAGGAAGGGTAGCCCGATGGCAGATGATCTTAACAGAATACGATATCCATTACACTTTGCAAAAAGCAATCAAAGGAAGTGTATTGTCAGAATACTTGGCTCAGCAGCCAATCGACGATTATCAACCCATGAAATTCGAGTTTCTGGATGAGGACATCATGTTCCTTAAGTTGAAAGACTGTGAAGAACCACTTCCGGAGGAGGGGCCAGACCCTGAATCCAAATGGAAGTTGATGTTTAACGGAGTTGTGAACATGAATAGAAGCGGAGTAGGTGATGTTATCATCTCACCAGAAGGGGTCCATACACCTTTAGCTGCTCGGTTGACTTTCGAGTGCAATAACAATGAAGCAGAATACGAAACTTGCATCATGGGGGTTGAAGAGACAATCAACTTGCGAGTCAAGAACCTCGATATCTTCGGAGTTTCCGCTCTGGTGGTGAACCAAGTCAATGGCAAATGGCTAGTTCATCAACCTCATTTAGTTCCTTACAGGGATTATACTAGGAGGCTGCTAACTTTCTTCACCAAGGTCAAGTTGAATTATATCCCTCGAGATGAAAACCAGTTCGCTGATGCTCTAGCCACTTTGTCATCTATGATTAAAGTTTGCCAAGAGAATTTCGTGCCTCTAATCATGGTCTCCCGTCTTGAAAGACCTGCCTTTGTCTTTGCAGTTGACAGTGATGAAGATAACAAAAATTGGTATCATGATATCAAGCACTTCTTGAAGACTTAAGAATACCCGGTTGGGGAATCTAGTAAAGACAAGAAGACCCTTCGAAGGCTATCAGGTGGTTTCTTCTTGAATCAAGATGGTGTGTTATACAAGCGAAACTTTGACATGGTTCTGCTCAGATGCGTGGATATACACGAAGCAGACATGTTGATGCAAGAGGTTTTATGAAGTCTCTTTCGGTACCCATGTTGGAGGACATGCTATGGCCAAGAAATTGTTGAGATCAGGATATTATTGGATCACCATGGAATCCGATTGTTGTAAATACTCCAGTAAATGTCACAAGTGTCAGATTTATGCCGATAAGGTCCATGTGCCTCTAAATCCATTGAGTGTCATGTCTTTACCATGGCCGTTCTCCATGTGGGGCATTGATATGATTGGAAAGATCGAGCCGACAACTTCCAACGGTCATCGCTTCATCCTGGTTGCTATAGACTATTTCATGAAGTGGGTCGAAGCAACATCTTATGCCAACGTCACTAAACAAGTGGTGGCCCGGTTTATTAAAATAGACATCATTTGTCGGTACAAAATAAGGATCATTACTAATAATGGTTCTAATCTCAACAACAAGATGATGGTTGACTTGTGTCGGGATTTCAAAATAGAACATCACAACTCTTCTCCATATCGCCCAAAGATGAATGGCACCGTTGAGGCGGCCAACAAGAACATCAAGAAGATCGTGCAGAAGATGGTTGTGACATACAAGGACTGGCATGAGATGCTACCATTCGCTTTACGTGGGTACAGAATGTTAGTGCGTACCTCAACATGGGCAACCTTGTTCTCACTGGTATATGGTATGGAGGCAGTCTTACCAATTAAAGTGGAAATCCCCTCGTTGAGGTTAATGATGGACATTAAGCTAGATGAAGCTGAGTGGCTCCGATCCAGATATAATCAATTGAGCCTCATTGAAGAAAAACGTCTAGCAGTTGTATGCCATGGGCAGTTGCATCAACGACGGATAAAGAAGGCTTTTGAAAAGAAGGTACGACCACAAAGGTACATACCAGGTGACTTGGTGCTGAAAAGGATTCTTCCTCCTCTTAACGATCACAGGGGCAAGTGGACACCTAATTATGAAGGGCCATTCATGGTTAAAAAGGTTTTCTCAGATGGAGCCTTGATGCTAACAACCATGGATGGAGAAGACTTCCAGTCCCCTGTCAACGCAAATGCAGTAAGAAAATACTTTGTGTAAAAAAGGACCTGCTGGATAAAAATAGAATAAAGATCTAGGAAAAAATGGGCATCCCGGCAGGCCAAAAAACAGAATAAAAAGCTCGGGAAAAAATTAGGGAAATCTTGAAAAAATGTACACCCGCTGAGTTGAAAAGACACATCGGACAACTCAGGCAAAAAAGGGTATCCCGATGAATTGAAAACCTGAAAGGGAAATCCATGCAAAAGAGGGACTAACACGAACGACTGCGATCTGTGAAATTCGTAACCCATCTGCAATTGAGGTTATTCTAAGGATTGAAGACCAGTTCAATCTCCTTTCTCAAGGGGCAGAGCGAGCGGATAGTCTTGAAGATATACGAGCCATAACCGGGTTGAAACTTGATGAGATCCACTTATCACATTGCCAATAGGATAGTTTGTTTTCCTTTTTGGCTATTTCCTCTTTCCAGGGAATTGCTTCCTTTATAATGCCTAGTCATGGCCATTTTTCCAAATCAATAAAAATTCAATTTCAGTCGACTTGTGACTATTTGCTTCTTGTTTTTGTTTTTCATCTAGCATTGATTGATTGCGGAAACGTCCAGCAAATTGTGATTTATATTGTGTTGTAAACATTTGAATGCTTTCTAACTCATGCAGGAGGACATAAACATTTAATACAACTCTAAAAGGGTGTCAAGATGCCTAGATAATGATTCATGCTATGAGCTTGGGGCATACAGGTCCAAACTAACTCTCAATGTTGCAGGCACTATCGATTGTGTTTATGCAGGTACAGGTACAGGTGTTGCTAACAGAGCTAAAGCATATTTCCAGGAGGAACATTTCTCTATACTTGAACAAGAACAGGTGTTTGCCCGGGTGTTTCCAGTGATCCCCAGTAGAAGTGAAGGTGTTCTTCTCCAGCATCAATGGCAAGAAATGTTTGCCCTCCCCAAGCAGAAGTTTTCTTTCAACACAAGGGCAATCCTCAGCAGTACAAGGAGTGTCTTTCCTCCCCAGCAGGTCGCTTCCTCAGCAGTGTCATACTTCTAGTTCCCAGCCTAGTCAGAGGATTTTCACTTCCCCACAAGAGTGCAAGAAGGATCCATCTTCAGCAGGGTCTTGGCTCCCTAATCTCAAAGTCCAATTTATTTTTAGAAATGGCGGCAATTCAGAGCCGGTGTATCATTAACAACTTTCCCTGTAGAGTTGTCTCCTCTCACGGAGATTAACCAGATCAATGCAGTGATCACCAGTTCTCCCTAGTCTAGCCACCTGGGATACTTGCAGTCTCCTTATCAGGAGATCTCTTTGCATTTTCATTTAGTAATCATCATTACATTTGCATCCTCCAAAGCGTAGCATTCCATTATCATTAGAGCATTACGCCATAAATTCAAACATATGCATGCCAGCATGGGCTTGTTTTGAGGTATATTACATATGACCTGTAACATCTTCTCAACCTGAGATATTCCCCACAGAAGTTACTTATACCATCCGCCAGACATCTTTGTCTTTCCAAGTCAATGTTGTCATTTTTCTTTGTGGCTTGATTTGCTCAGCAGTCACATTTCCGAGTTTCGTTTTGTACAATGGTCTCGTTCAAAGCCTTGTTTTGTACAACAGGCCCCCTTTGTGGCTTGATTCGCTCAGCAGTCACATTTCTGAGTTCTGTTTTGTACAATGGTCTCGTTCAAAGCCCTGTTTTGTACAACAGGCCCCTTTGTGGCTTGATTCGCTCAACAGTCACATCTCTGAGTTTCGTTTTGTACAATGATCTCATTCAAAGCCCTGTTTTGTACAACAGGCCCCTTTGTGGCTTGATTCGCTCAGCAGTCACATTTCCGAGTTCCATTTTATACAATGGTCTCATTCAAAGGCCTGTTTTATACAACAGGCCCCCTTTGTGGCTTGATTCGCTCAACAGTCACATCTTCGAGTTCCATTTTGTACAATGGTCTCGTTCCAAAGCCCTGTTTTGTACAATAAGCCCTACCTTTCTGTGGCTTGATTCGCTCAGCAGTGACGTCACAGGTTATCATTTTGTACAACAGTCCTGTTTGCATGGGCTCTCTTTTATGTACAACGATCCCATTTCACCTTGTTCTTTTCTCGCTACCTATTCAGAGGTCAAAACAAAAAAAAAACAAATAAAAAGCAGATGGCATTTCTATTATCCACCGAGTTCAAATTTCCAGGTTTTATTCGAGTATTCAAATACTCCATACCTTGAATGTCTAAAAGCTTTTGCAATTATTTATTAAAGCTTGTAGATAATTGAATAGGGGCAGCTGTAATACCTCAAAATTTTCCCTCTCATATCCTCAACATATTGCATATCATTTAGCATACATAAGTTCACAAAAATATCCAAAAACATTTCACCATGTGTAGCATAGTTGAGGCATAGGTATGTGGTCAATGACTGGAGCAACTGAAGGCTATACAAAGACAATCAAAGGGCCACAAAGCTCCTCAATCATGTGCAATGGGTCTACAACATCCCACAAGTCTCCATTTGAAGCCTCAAGTCTTGGAAAGAAGTGAATGGCCCCAAGGAATGCAAGCAATGCAACATCTCCTGAGGAAATGGCCAAATTAGGGTTTCATTTCTACTGGGCTTCTCCATGAATTTTTGAGCAAAAGTGGATTCCATTGTGTTCTATATGACAACAAGTGTGTAGGGTTCAAATTTCATCCACAAATTCATTTTGGAAGAGGTTCAATTGGTCAGATGATTGAAAATCAGGAATTTGGGAAAAATTCAACCATTCTGAAGAAAAAGTCAACTCCTTACTTTTTGAGATCAAAATCATGAAATTAGGGTTACAAGGATCATATGTTTCAAATTTGATCAAGAAATGATGGAGGAATCAAGAGAAATCAAGAAAACCAAAACTTGCCATTTTTGGAAAATTAGGGTTTCCAAAATATGAAAGATATGAAAATTCTACTTGGAGCCAATTAAAGAGGGCATCTTGAGCTTCAAATACATAGTTGGAACTCACCCATATCATAAAAAATGAGAGAGATATGATCTTGCAAAGTTGGAGCAAACTAGAGCAAAACTAGGTCATGGGCAAGGCAGGAAGCTGGCCAGCGCGCGTGCCCTACTTGGCAATTCATCAAACATGTGGTGGTCAGAATGTCAAGCCATTTTGCTTTGCCAAAACGATTTCAAATGAATTTTTGGTGAACTACAAAGTTATTCCTTGATTTAATCCCTACAAGATTGGTGTTCAAAGATTTTTCATTTGAGCAAGTCTTCTTGGGCTATTTGGGGGTCAAAGTGGAGAGGTTGCAACTGGCCAGCCATATGCCCATGGGCACAAGGCATGCCAAATTTGTGAAGGCCAATATGCAACTTATTGGCATGATATTCAATGACCATTTTAAGATGATTAGAGGTCATCATTCATCATGACATCAACATCAAAGTTGTTCTACATATTGCCAACTTCAATTTGAGTCTAAGAACCACTTGCATTGATGGCTTGAGCTACAAGAAATCTCCCATTGAGGATCATGATTCTCAACTGGTTTTCTTGTGTGATACGGAATTGCATAGCACCCAAACCTCAAGTTCAATTCCTCAAATTGGCATCATTCAACATGTTTTACCATGATGCATTGCATTGGAGTGCACATGATTCTATGATTGCTTGCATATCACAACTGCTATGCTCCATCAAATATCCAAGACAATGATCATTGTGCACTACCTCAATTCACATCAGAATGCATCTTACCATGAGGACCATGTCCTTTAGTGTATTGAATCATTTCATTTCATTTTCAAGCACCTAAGGCAAGCTGCATTCGAGGAACACCATAAGAGCATGAACTATGCAACATGGGATGGAACCCAATTGAAGAAATTTCTAGATGGTCCAGTTGGCATAACTACCATAACAACCTCACTCACTACACTTGACTCACTCAGTTAACTCAAGGGATATGTAACCATGGTTAAGAGCCCTATAAATGGAGATCACCACTTCATTTGGCAGCTTGGCTTCATTCTCAGAAAATTCTCACTCCATTGAATCTCTCTGCATTTTGTTTCAAGTCACCTTTTTCTTCATCAATTCAATCTCCATTTCCCTCAATCCATCTTAATTATCATCTTCATCATAACCTCCATGGATGGCATAACTTGAAGCCTCAAGAATCATCAACTGTATTATTGAGTTCACATTGCAAATTGAAGTGAAACCTCTCATTCCTCATTTCTCCAGCTTCAATCTTATCCAATTCATCATCAGCATTGTGCTAGCTTCATTTCTATGGCTAGATCACCTCAATTCTTCAAAGAATCTTCACTGTACGATTGTGGAGCTTCTTCTGCATTTTCTTCAATCGCTCAAGATTCATCAAGTACAAAGTGTTTATTTCACTTCTGGTGAGTTAAAGCAAGATCAAGCAATCCTTGGAACCTCCTCTCTGGTCTTCTAGCAACATATTGATCACACTGCGATTCAGGTATGCTCTGAAAACTTGCTTGATCGAATTGATTGATTTTCATTGTTTTCATCTCAATTGAAGCTTGATATAAGCAATGGCACCTCTGGCTAGTTGATAGGCATGCTAGATGCTTAGATCCAGTTTTAGGTTGGTTAATGTTTGCCTTCAATTTGATCATTTTAGGAACCATAAATGAATTTTGAGGATATATTAGTGATCAGTGAGAGCAGACGAGTGAGATGATACCTTTGGATTTCATTTTCATGGTGAATTGAGAAAGCCCTAGCAGATAATGATCAGAGAAGATGATCGGAATTCATCTCCGATCATCTGAACAGTATCCCTAATTATTTCTAACTTTAAGTCCCAGCCATTGAATGAGTTTGATCCAAGAGTTCACAAGCTGCCAGTACATTAATGAGTCTGTGTCTTGCACATGTCACCAAGTCAACATAAAAGTCAATCAGTTGATATTCACACCCCATGCGTTTTTACACTCAACCTATTCATGTTGTTTTTTGTGCTCTTAGCACCCCCCAGGCCCAATTCACATTATTTCTTTTTATCATATTATTCCAATTTTGTTTCCCATTTTTAAAAATAGTAAAGAGCCTCCAAAAATTCCCAATTAATTCATGGACATTTCTAACATTTTTATTTAATTTTCCATAATTTTATATTTTATTTTTGTTCATTTTTTATATCAGAATTAATTTCTCATTTGAATTAATTCCATTTTTCTCATATTTTGACCAATCACCTTGTACAATTTCTTCCTCTCTACCCATAAAACATAAATGGCCCATTCTTTTAAGAGCTCATTAAACCTCCCCAAAATATTTTTCTCTGAATTTTTAGGTCTTTGTTTGTGTCTTTTGAGTCCATGTTTTCCACATTGATCACATAAACCCTAATTGTGTTCCAATGAGCCTTTCACCACTCAAAAATAGGAATTTTCAAGATATTTTTTGTACACATGCTACCCTTTGGTTTTTAATTGAGTTGTTAAATTTCATAATTTTTCTAGGTCATTTGATTTTTTTTTTCAAGTTACTTAAGGCCTTCAGTCATTTTTTGGTCCCTTTTAGAAACCTCCCTCATTCCTTTTGAACAAGTCATTCATGCCATTGTTATAAGGTCTTGTTTCTGGTTCTTGCGAGTCATATTATAGGTCCTCTAACAGTGAAATCCATCCTTGAGTCTTTACTTTTGTTTTTGGGGTTTACTAGAACCTTAAGCCACTGGTGTCCCCATTTTAACCTAATTCTTCTTCATCATTCATCTTAACCACTCAAAACTTCTTGAATACACCAAATAAATTTGTCCAATTATTGTTTTGAGTCTTATAAATGTTTAGGTCATTCCTTTATGTTCATTTTACATATATAAAGTTTTGCTTCCTTTTGAACTTCATTTGTCACCTAATGGACCTTAGAAACCCTAATAATGAACACCGGGCCTTAGGATGCTTCTTAACCCACCATTTGTGAACATTTTCCAAGTATAATCTCCATTTTATTTTATGGTCAAGCCCCTGGTTTTTGTTTGGGGAAGTCAAGTCCCTTTGGTTATTTTTTGATATTTTCCTAAGTATTTGTGTTTCATCTTTAAAACCTTGCTTCTATATGCATTCTCCCACCTTTTAATCCCATACTTGGGTGCCTTTAACTTGAATCTCTTCCTTATCATTTGATATACTAATTTCCTTCACTTCCACACAAGTCTAAGTTCTGGATTTTTCTAGTACCTTTGAGTTTAATAGATTTTAGCAATAGTAAACACTTAGGTTATCTTTCTAACCTCATCCTTAGGGTTTAGTGGGACTTTAGGACATAGTTTGACTTTAATTTAATTAATCCCTTTAAATACTTTTTAATTGGTTTAGCTACTGACTTTTTAAGTATGTCACCTTATAAGATGCTTTAGGCTTAGGTATTGACCTTAGAAGCTCACTAATATCTTTCCTTAGCTAGTGTTGATTGTTATTGAAAATTGCCATGTAATAATTGTTCATGTTTCTCCATCATGCTAACTCTTGTTTTGTACAGGGGAAGATGAGGTAATCACTTCATTCTTTATCTCTTATGCATTTATTTGTTTTGCCTTAGCACCTTTGTGCTTTGTTCATAGGTTTCTTCTTTCTCTCTTTAGATTAAACTTAACTTCCTTAGGAAGTAAGTTGAATTCTAACTTATTTTCTTTTCTTCCTTAGGATAGAAGACCTCATTAACCATAGGACCTCTTTGTACATAATAGGATGACTTAGAGTTGTGTCTTAGTCCCCCATTAGTTTAGACCTTTTCCTTTTGAGTCTTTCTCTTCTCATCTTCAAACAAAAATCCAAAAAGACTTAATAAATGCATGAAAGAATCCCTTGTGTATAGCCTTATTCCATGGGGCATTTGCATTTATTCCATCTTTAAATGGTGTAAGCTTGTCTAGCATGATGCACAAGTCTTATCAAGGGGTTGTTTCACAAAAAAAACATAAAAGACATTTCTTTACAAAAACACTTAATAAAGTTCAACATGCTAGTAAACTTAAACCCTAATTCATGGAAACAAGTCTTGGATAAATTCTCCTTGCTTGGAGTGCTTGTTCTATTATTCCATCTTGGAATGTAGTAGCAAGTACACATTCCATGGAAAAGAGTTTGAATTCACTTCCTTGTGCCAAATTCATACAAAACTCTTAAAAAGCAAACAACAAACAATAAGCGACTTTCCTGTGGGAAATTCTCATCTCATTCACTCACAACGCGAACTTGCGACGACTTGTCTCGCATGCAAGACGATAAACGCACTTGTACCAGACGAGCCTGCAACACCTGAGCATAGACATACGCAGTTCCATCCATTGAAAACACAAACAAATAGTTCCCGCCTTAGTTAGGCGAACTACGTCGACTCTGATCCTCATTTTCTCGATGAGGTACGTAGGCAGTGGGGTAGGGCCCGTTCGAGCACATTCTTTATTTTCCCTATATTTTCCCCATCCTTTCTTTCCATTCCAATTCCCTTTCTCCTTTTCCATTCCCGTTCCAGTTTCCAGTTAGCAGTTCATTTTCTCATCAGCTTTATTCTTTTACCCTTTGAAACAGACTATCAAGCGTGGATCCCGTCGGGTACGGCGGACGGTCTGGGGTGCTAATACCTTCCCATGTCGTAACCGACTCCCAAACCCAGATCTTTGGTTCGTAGGACCTTGTCCTCTCCTTCTTCCTTAGGTTTTTGCAACATTACCTTTCCCATTCATTCGGGATAAAAATGTCTGGCTGGCGACTCTACCTTTTCCGCGCCACTTTCGTGTTTGTACTAGGATGAAAATCCCGGGAGCGACACAAGGGAATCGTTGAAAACCTTATGCAGCTCATGCTGGTAAGGGTAAGCAGAAGCAGAATAAGGGAAAAAGGCAAGGTGGGGGAGGTGTTTCTACTTCGCTTAAGTGCTATAGGTGTGGTGAGATGGGTCATCATATCAGTGAGTGCACGAGTGACGTGAAAAATTGTTTCAAGTATGGTCATCTAGGACACTTGATTGCTGAGTGCAAGGCAAATCTAGATACTTGCTATAAATGTGGGGAGCAAGGGAATATAAGTACACATTGTCAGAAGCCCAAGAAAGCTACAACGGGAGGAAAGGTGTTCGATATGACAGGGACACAGACTTCCAAATGCAATTTCTTTGAACTACAAAGTTGTTCATTTACATGTTTCCTACAACTTTGGTGTTCAAGGATTTTTTATTGGGTCATTAGTTTGAGAGATATGGGAGGGCAAAGTGTGAAGGTTGAAACTGGTCAGGCACAAGCCCTAGGGCACATGGCAAGGAAATAGGTGTAGGCCAATTATGCAGTTTTGTGACATGAAATTCAATGGTCATTTTAAGCAACTTAGAGTCATTGTTTCATCATGGGCCAAACATCAAACTTGTTATAGGCAATGTTCTTTTCAAATTGAGCACACGAATCATTCAAATTGATGTCGTAAGCTTGAAGAAACAAGCCATGGAAGATCACAACATGCCATTTGTTTTCTTGATTGACAAGGCAATGATAAGCCATGGAAGATCACAACATGCCATTTGTCTCTATATGATGTAAGGATCATGCATACCAATTTTCATGAAGAAATTCAATGGGGAAGGCATCTGATCAATAAATGACTTCTTGAACAAGTCAGTGTAAAATCAGGGCATCTGAGGCCTCCAATGACACAACCAAAGGGTCTTATCCATCATTTTGGATGTGTATGATCTTTATTTGATCTTAGAAGAAGTTAGAATTCCACAAAATTGAAGAATTTCAAGCCATTTGCAAAGTTGCCATTTTGGGAAAGTTTTTCAACCTCCTCTTTTTGATTCAAAAATGCTTCAAATGAAAAATTCTTGGTCATGAAAGTTGTAGATTGGATCATTCCCTTTTCAAAAAGTACAAGAGCTTGATCTAATTCATCATAGAACTCAAGTTATGGCCTTGCAAAGTTGGGAAAAATCACAAAATTTCACTTATGCACCAAAGAGGGAAACTTGCAAAAACTCTTGCCAAAGCATTTTGTGACTTCAAACATACTTCTAACCATTACAAAAACATAGTACATTACCTATAATTCAGAATTGCCCAAAGAATTTGCAAGTTTCATGCCTTGATCATCAAGATTTCAAAAGGGGCCAAACTTCCCCAAAATTGCAAAATGAATCAAAACCTTCCATCCACTTGCCATAGCTCATCAAATCTGATTTCATAGCCTTCCTTGATCCTTTCTGCGCACAGCCATGCCTCTGTCCCAGCCTGCCACTTGCCCATACCTCAAGTACACCAACTCTTGACTTTATGCATTTTGCCCCATACCAATCAGCCTAGCCCACAACAACTACACTGACCTATCTCATCCTGTTATGTGGCAAAGAAGCAAGCCATTTCACATAAGTTTGGAACCTGAATCCTCCCATTGCTCAGCATAGCCAAAATCCCTCCAACTTGCAAAAGTCTTCGAATTTCATAACTCAGCCAACAAATCCCCAAACTTTTTCCACCATTCAACTCCATATTCATTAAGGATCATTTCCCACCCTTCATTTTGCCTTAAAACACCCTGTATCAAAAACACGATTTTGACATTTCTTGAACTGAGTTTCAGCCAACATCACTTAGAGGCCATATAAACTCCAACCAAGCATCACAAACTCTTCAGGAGGATCATTGGAGCTGATTTGAGGCAAAGAAACAGCCAGCCAGTGCCATTTTCGAAAGCTTCAGTTCAGGTAACCTCAAGAACAAATTTTCCAGAAATGATTTCTTAAGTTCTTAGATTGTTCTCCATGCTTCACTGATCATACTGCACCTTTTGGTTTTGAAAATGATTAAGTTTTAAGCATGTATGAAGCTTCTGAAATTTCTGAAAGATTTTCCGTTTTGCTTCGAATCTCATTGTTCATGTGAAATAAATTGTGTTTGATGGCTGATTCTTGTTTAGAATGGGGTGGGGATCGTTTCTGGAGAGTTTGGTGGTTTGATTTCACGTATTGAGAGATATTGAATGAGAGGTTGGCCGGAGAAGATGACCGGAACACTGTTCCGGTCACCTGAAAGTAATTAGGGTTCTTTAATTTACAAACTCACAAGACAAATTTCTTTTTGATTTTGATCATGCTTTAATAATTTTCATTTGAATTAGGGTTCTTTAATTTGAATATTTTTAACCCTAACTTCAAAAATTCATAACTTTTGATCCAAGTTGAGTTTGTGAATGGTTCTTTTTGCATTATGTTATACATACTTACAACCTTCTAAAAACATTTTTGTTTCAATTTTATCTTTCATTTTCAATTTGTTTGGCATTTTTTCCTTTAGGATCACCCTTAGAACCCTAGCCAACTTAGAAAAAATCATAAGTCCATTAGGGTTTAGATTCTGACCTCCCCCTTTGGGCAGTGAACTTATATGGGTTTAGGTTTCCTTTGATCCTATTTTCAATTTTTTATCTTGTCATTTGCTTCTGATTTTGGATTTTTTCATTGCATCTTGTTCATAAACCCTAATTTGCATCTCCATTTGCATTCATCCTTCATATGCTTGCATACATGAACTTTCCATGACATTGTGTGCATCCAAATGACATGTAAGACATCTTGAGACATGTTATGGTCATGTTTGATCATTGCATTATCCATTTTCCATGCTTTTGCTTTCATTTCATGTCATATGAATTCATGAACTTTCATGCTTCTTATTTGCCCCATTTGCATTCTCATCATTTGTATGATCATCTCCATCTCATAACTTACATTTGTGTCATCTCTTTGCATCATTAACATCATAAACATGTTTCTGGTTTTGGTTTGCATCTTTGCATTCATATCATTTTCAATCCATTTCACTTCTTTGTGCTAACTTTTCAGGTGGTAAGTATTTGAGAAGTGGATTTGCCTTCACTTCTCATAACCTCTTCACATCTCTCTTATGCATCATTGCTGCATTTTTTCTTGTGTATTAGAGTGAGCTTGCTCACTCATGGTCTCTCACCTCTTTCTTTCTTCAAGCAACTTGTCTTCTTAAGTGAAGTAAGTTGTTTTGCTTCTTGCTGCTTCTTTTCCTTCCACCCTGCTCCTTCCTTGGTGGCTCTCCTGAAGATCTTCTTGCAAGCCCCATTAACCCTAGGAGCACCCAGGCATGTTAACAATTAGGGTTTGATTAGTCCCCCATTAGTTTTACCTTTGTTTCATCTTTGTGTCTTCTCTTCTCACCACATAATCAAGGACTAAACCTTAAAGGTTTTAAGGCTTTGTGATTAAGGTTATGCCTGTATCCTTCTATTAGGATGGAGTGTATAACTTTAATCCTAAGTGTTAAACCCTTAATGTGTTTAAATCCTTTAATCAATCCATCTAATAAATCACTAAGACATCAAGCTTGTAACTTGGGCCTTGCATTAGGGTTCTAATTCTTCCTTAATTGGTTAAGAAGGACTAACCCTAGTGTTAATGGACAAGTCCCCCTCAAGTTGTCTTACAAACCATAAAATCCACTTTTTTATCTTACCATTAACTAAAATCCACTTTAATAAAGGCTTTGTTTTGTCATGAGGTTAATCCCTAATCATGGATTAAGTTGAGGAGCACTCCTCAGCTTAAATGTTCTCATCTATTATCCTTCTATTAGGATGGTGTAATGAGTCCATTAAATCCTTGATTATGGCTTAAACTCATTACTTAACACTAAACAAAGACTCCAAAAACATCTAAATAATTACAAGTAGGTTAATGATCTTAGTCCTACATCATGGTGATTAAGTTTGAGGTGTTTACTTCATACTTAAGGTATTCTCATTACCCCTGATGTGATGAGTTTACTAATCCTTGTTTAGGTTTAAGCTCATTTTCCTATGACAAACCACACAAAGCAATAAAAGATTGAAAACATAAAAAACAAACAATAACCGTCTCCTCCGGGATTCTTTTCTCACCTCATTCACTCACAAACGAGAACTTGCTTCTTCCGTCTAATGCAAGACAGTTTGCACCTGAGCCAGACAGGTCATACACTTGAGCATAGGCAAGCAAGCAGTTCACAAGTCAATTTATCTTTCAGTCTCTTTGAGTCGAACTACGGTGTTATGACTTCCTCATTGCATGAGAGGATACGTAGGCATAACTTAATTGTTATCGAACAAAAGTCTCTGTGTATTCCCCCCTCTTCCAGCATTATTTAAGCCTCATAGTCTTGAGCTTTGCATTCTTTCCTTACACTGACACTTCTTTATTTCACTTCACATTTCTTTCCAGCACTGACACTTGCATTCTTTTCCAGCTTTTGTACACAAAATAGCACTGACACTACCCCTTTAAACACAAATCTTTCAAGCGTGGATCCCGTCGAGTACGACGGACAATCTGGGTGCTAATACCTTCCCAGGTTGTAACCAACCCCCTTTCTCAGTTTCTCTGGTTCGCAACCGTCTTATCCTTCTTTCTAGGTTTATACAGCATTACCTTTCCTTCAGGATTAAAATGCCTAGCTGGCGACTCTTTTCTTTTCCAGTTCACCCTTATGTGTTCTCTCTCTTTTCGCCGACCGTTCGCGTCTGTACCCCTCTTGACCAGGTGTCATTTGGTGGGAGCGACAGTACTAGATGAGCCTGCAACACCTGAGCATAGACATACGCAGTTCCAGCATAAAAAACACAAACAAATAGTTCCCGCCTTAGTTAGGCGAACTACATCGACTCTGATCCTCATTTTTCTGATAAGGTACGTAGGCTGCGGGGTAGGTCCTGTTCGAGCACATTCTTTATTTTTTCTATATTTTCCCCTTTTTCTTTTCATTCTCTTTTTCCAATTCCTTTTCCATTCTCATTCCAGTTAGCAGTCCATTTGTTCAGCAACAATTTTATTCTTTTATCCTTTGAAACAAGCAAACAAGCATGGATCCCATTGGGTACGACGGACGATCTGGGTGCTAATACCTTCCAAAGTCGTAATCGACTCCCGAATATGGATCTTTGGTTCGTAGGACCTTGTCATTTCCTTCTTCCTCAGGTTTGTGCAGCATTACCTTTCCCATTCTTTCAGGATAAAAATGTCTGGCTGGCAACTCTACCTTTTTCGCGCCACTTTCGTGTTTGTACTAGGATGAAAATCCCGAAGCGACACAGTGTAGTCCAGATTAAGGGTTTTAATAGCCCAATAGGTTATATGTTCAATTTCAACTGGCAGGTGACATGAATTTCCATAAACTAACTTAAATGGGGTAGTCCCTATCGGGGTTTTAAATGCGGTTCTATACGCCCATAAAGCTTCTTGTAATTTAGATGACCAATCTTTCCTAAAGATAAAAATAGTTTTTTCTAATATTTGTTTTATTTCTCTGTTGGAAACCTCTAATTGTCCACTTATTTGTGGATGATAAGACGTTGCGACTCGGTGTCAGACTCCATACTTCAATAATAATTTCTCAATGATTTTAGATATAAAGTGCGATCCACCGTCACTTATGACGGGTCTCGGCACATCGAATCTCGCAAAGATTATATTCTTAAATAGCTTAATTTCTACTCGTGTGTCATTTGTCTTGGAGGCTACATCCTTGATCCATTTTGAAATGTAATCAACTGTGACGAGTATATATTTATTACCAAAAGAAGATAGGAAGGGTCCCATGAAATCTATCCCCCATACGTCAAAGACTTCTACTTCTAGAATGCCTTTCAGTGGCATCTCATCATGTCTAGATATATTTCTAGTGTGTTGACACCGGTCACAATTTTTAACTACGAAATGGACGTCTTTCCATAGATTAGGCCAGAAGAGGCCAGCTTGTAAGATTGTAGCACAAGTCTTAGAAGTTCTCGCATGTCCACCATACAGAGCGGAATGACAATGAGATATTACGTTTTCGATTTCATCTTCTGGAACACATTGACGGAAAATACCATCGCCACCTCTCTTAAATAGAAGAGGTTCATCCCAATGATAATGTTTAATATCATGAAAGAATTTTTTCTTTTGTTGGTAGGTTAGATCGTGTGGAAGTACTCCGACTGCAAGGTAATTAACAAAGTCAGCATACCATGACAGTGTTTTATCTATATGTATTGCTTCCACGACTTCTTTGGTTTTTGGTTTGTTTGGATCTAGTCGAGCTAGATCATTTCTTATATGTGCTATCAATTATTCATATGGGAAATCATCATTAATAGGCACTTGTTCAGGTTTAATACCTTCTAATCTTGATAAATGGTCTGCTACGACGTTCTCGGTGCCTTTCTTATCTTTGATCTCTAAATCGAATTCTTGTAAAAGTAGGATCCACCTTAAAAGTCTAGGTTTGGCATCCTTTTTAGTCAGTAGGTATCTAATAGTTGCATGATCTGTGTAAATAATTATTTTTGCTCCTACTAACTAAGAACGAAATTTATCAAGAGCAAACACAACAGCTAAAAGTTCTTTTCTGTTGTGGCGTAGTTCATTTGGGATGGATCTAAGTTTCTACTTGCGTAATATATTGCATGAAGCTTCTTATCCCTTATTTATCCTAAAATTGCGCCCACGGTGTAATCACTCGCATTGCACATTAATTCAAATGGTAATTTCCAATCTGGAGGTTGCATAATGGGTGCATAAATGAGAGTCGTTTTCAGCTGTTCAAAGGCTTTTTGGAATTTCTCATCAAAGATAAATTCAGCGTCTTTCATTAATAAACCTGTAATAGGTTTTGTAATTTTCGAGAAAACTTTAATAAATCGTCGGTAGAAACCGGCGTGTCCTAAGAAACTTCTTATTTCTTATATAATTTTTGGAGGTTGAAGATTTTATATGATTTCAATTTTGGCTTTATCAACTTCAATTCCTTTATCTGAAACAACATGTCCTAGCACGATTCCTTATTGGAACATAAAATGGCACTTCTCCCAGTTTAACACGAGATTTACTTTTACGCATCTCTCGAGTACCATTTCTAGGTTTGATAGACAACCTTCAAAGCTTTGCCCGATATAGACAAGGATTTTTCAATGCCATGAAATTGAAGTCCAAAACAACATTTTGATCAGAGAAGAAAATGTTCTCAGAAGTTAATTTCGACCAAAGAAATTTGAAGAACATTTTCAACGTTTTCGACAGAGTTAGGAAATGATGACATTTCGACAATTTTGACAACTTTGAAGAGATGCGTCGCTTCGACGCAGAAGGTGAAATTCAAAATTCAAAAATTAAAGACGTTTGGCAGAAGGACACGTGGAAGCGTTTATTGGAAAGATAACATGCCGAAGGACAAGTGGCGTATTTGTAGGATTTGTCCGTTAGTTGACAGTTATTTTATTCATGTATAAATAGAATAGTTTCTTGTCAAAATAGTGTGTGAAAATATTGTACAAATTCCTGTAATATACTAAAAGTAACCGTGTGAGAGAAAAGAGTTTAATTTCTGGAAAAATGTACGTATGAACACCAATTTTACATTTATCAAGTTTAATGAAAGTTCAAGTTCATTTACATTTCTGCATTTTGCAAGTTTATTTCGTTTAGAAGTCTTTTACTTTTTTTCCAGTCAATTTACTTTATACTTTCCAGAATTTCATTTCTTTTATGTTTTCTTCAAACACATTTTAGTTTTTCTTTTAAACATACAAACATATACAAAGCCCTATAAAAGATTGAAATCATGAGATTGTTAAGATCACTATATTGTTGACCAAATATTTGCACCTATGTCTTAGGACTTATATGGTTGGTTCTGCAAGTAAACTAGTTTAAACGTAAATTAGAAACCAGCGATTGTTTGTTAAATTCGACAGCGAACAAATTGGCACGCCCATTGTAGATTGGTGCGAAATTAAGAAAATATCATAATCACTCAGAATAAAAAAAGGTTATACTTCATTGTATGATTCTAAGAACTGGTAAATTATCCGTAACTGATGTAGAAAGACCTAAGAGAACAAGAGTGAGAAGAAGGGAGAATCTGCCAAATAGTCAAAACAAAAACACTACAATGCTTAACCCTACCTCTTCAATAGGAGGAAACACGGGGTCAATATCTGTATCAGAGGCCATACCTTCATCATCAGGGTCAACACCAACATTTGTAGTATCTCAAAATGCGCATAGTTTCTCCACTATGGACCACCAAATGCCCATAGGGACACCTCCTCCTATAGGGAGTTTCCATAGGCCTTTTGCGACAAATTTTACAATGCCTCCATATGGTAGGGAACAACCTTATGGAATGCCAACTACAACGATGACAAGTTTGAAAAATGCATCATCACTGTATTCCGATTCCTTGGTCAATAGGTCTTCACCATTACAAGGATCAGGATCTAGGGGAAACTTAGGCAGATTGAATCTACCCCCACCAGGATTCCAAACTTATATGCCAGCAATCACAAATAATTATGTGCAGATAATTAGACAACAATTGGACGAAAGCAATCACGACATGGTCCAAATGTTGACACTACAGATGAGAACATTGTTCAATCCTTTAATACAGAACACCATCCAGACAAAACAATTATTGGCACAACAAATGATACGCATTGCTTATTTCTTAGATGTTCATCAGACTCGACAACCACAACAAATAGTTCTGAACCCTAGGTTAGGTGTCGAAGAAGAACCCACAATAAATCAAAGACCTGCAGACATTCCCTAAGCGAACCTTAGGAACCAGGAGGAAATAGTCGAACAACATCGTGTAGAAATTCCTGCCCAGCAAGAGCCTAGGAGGATATTAGTCCAGAGGGGTCAGGATGCTGATAATATAGTACAACAAATGCGTTATAATAATTTTCCCTCCGAAAACAATCTAGCAGCCATGGTCGAAAGGATAATGGCGCTGAATGGGGAAAATGTAGGATTACAAAGACCCAGTTATATATCTCCATTATCAGAATATATTCTGCAACAGGAATTGCCTCCAAGATGGAAAGTCCCTTAGTTCACCAAATTCTCAGGGGACACTAGTGAATCCACCATAGAACAAATTGCACGTTACCTGATCGAAGCAGGGGAAATAGCCCAAAATGAGAATTTGAGAATAAAGTACTTTCCAAGTTCTTTGACAAAACATGCGTTTACTTGGTTCACATCCTTGCCTACAAGTTCAATATATACATGGACTCAATTAGAAAGGTTACTCCATGAACAATTATGTATGGGACAAACCAAAATAAGCCTAAAAGAGTTGGCCAGTGTTAAAAGAAAATTCTCTGAACCAATAGATGATTACCCGAACTGAGTTAGATTACTAAAGGCAAGGTGTTTCACCTAAGTGCCTGAACATGAGCTAGTCGAAATGGCCGTAGGGGGATTAGATTAATCTATAAGAAAGAAACTAGACACGCAATATTTAAGAGATATGGCACAACTAGCAAACAGGGTGAGACAAGTCAAAATACTAAAAGTTGAGAAATTTAAAGCAAATAAAAATAAGAAAGAAAGAGTAGCTTATGTGGGAGTCTACCAAGACGACAAAAATAATGTAGACGAATTAGTTAGTTTCGACGGACAGGAAATTGACTTAGCAGAATTAAAACAAGGTCCACCTTATTCATGTAAAGGATTGGTTCCATTGAACGAAAAGAATTCATCCGAACCTAAAAAGAATGAAAAGTTTCCTAAAAGAACTTATACATTCAAGGTCACCAAGTGTGACAAAATCTTCAACTTGCTGGTTAAAGATGGTCAAATGATAGTACCATTAGGCACTAAAGTGCCTCCTATAAAACAACAGAAAAAGAGAGGTTTTTGTAAATACCATGGCTTTCTAGGTCATAAAACATCTCAATGTTTCCTTTTCAAGGATCTCGTATAGAATGATATTCGTGATGGAAGGCTGAAATTCAGAGACAAACAGAAGCAACAAATGACAACTGATTCGAAACCTATGCAGAACGTCGAAGCCAACTATGTTGAACCATTTATCATCAACATGGTGGAGGTCGAAGAAGGTTCTAAATTTTGTTTCGAAATGGTGGAAGCCACTGAAGGTTTCGACATTAACATCAACATGGTAGAGATTTATGATGATCTTACAGACCATGAATAAGTCACTGAAGGGTAAAAGGTTGAACACCTTGTGAAGGGAGATGCAACTGGCTGCGCCAACAAGGAGGCTATTGAAGGCCTAGATGACACAAAAAATGATGAAATTGTTAAGGATGCAGGCGAAACAAAATATGGAGAAATCACTGAAGATTCTATCTCAAATAACATGAAGACTACTGAAGGCCTCAATAACTCAAGCAATGTCGAAGCCACTGAAGGTTACGACAAAACCAACAATGACGAAATCACTGAGGATTCCGTCAAAGAGGAAGTAGAGGCTGCTGAGAGCCTTGAGGTAACAAAAAGTGCAATAGCGGCTGATAGTGGGATCAATGATGTGGATCGACCTAACGTCTAACGGTATCTTAACTGTAAGTGCACAGTCTATCGCATAGTGATAAAAAGATGTTGAACCCACAGGGATTAAGTTATCACTCTAGTGCTATAAATGTTGTTATGTTAGCTAAGGCGAAGATGTCACGAATTTGGTTTCTAAAGGTAAACTAAAGGGAAAATTACTAGAATTAAGATTATATGAATAAGGCGGTCGATATGTAACTTAGTAGACCTCTGTGGATTAAACCAAGACTAAGCATAGAGAAATACTTCACTTTATTGCTTCTGTAGAAATTATCAGTTTAAAAACCCTCAACTCACACTCTCGTGGTCTTGTATTATATTATATTCCTAAAGCCCTATGCCTGCTCTTGCTAGCCCATAAGTGTTTAGAAAATACTCTTTGGAAACTTAATAAAATCTAATTCAGTTTAAAGCGCTCTCGCTGTATTTAAATCAAATGCCTAACTTTAGCTATCCGGTTAAAACCTCACACTCTCATGGTCTCTGTCGTACCTAGAAAAATATGATCCTCACGAACGTGGTCGCGGCTGGGATTACATGAGAGTCGCCACCTAATTTTGTTTATTCCCAAAAAGGGAAAGGGTAAATATAGATAAAACCACCAAGAAGGGATAAGACAAGGTCGTCGAAAACCATTGTTTGGGTTCGGAAGTCGGTTATGCAGGGGGAAGGTATTAGCACCCCCTACATCCATCGTACTCGATGGGAACCACCTAAATTGTCACGCGAGAAGGGATATCTATGCTTAATGTATTACTTGCTAAACTAAGGGGTTTATTGATCCTAGGGGCTGAGCAAGGATTGAGATCCTCGTGCCTACATATTCCCTTGTGCAATGGGAAAGTCAGAGCTCTGTAGTTCAGCCGACTTCGGGTGATTGGTGTTCGTTTTATTACCTTTCTTCGATGAAAGGAATTAGGAGTCAAATTGCACTAAAGACTATGGGTAGTTTATTTCGCTCGATCCAGACCAGCGTCCGAAAACGAAATAATCGGAGTGAGTAACGACAACTCGTAGTCCTCCTTTCTACCGCTTAAGGCTTGTGGCGTACAATTCTTCTCGTTTTATTAAAGTGTTTTATTTCCTAAGACCTCTTGATGTTGGATCAATGGTTTGGATCTAAAAGTAACATTTTGGTTTTTTTGAGGTTTAGGGTGAATGCAAATGGAGGTTTATTTGTGGGTTTGTTAGCCAGGCACAATGCGCTCGGCTCGCAAGGTTGAGAAACTAAGCTAAAAACTAGCTATTGAAAACAAGCGCGATGCGTTGATTCGTTAAGTTGAAAAAGGTTGAGAAAGGTGTAAAGTGAAAAGTAGTGCAGATGGCGATCAAAGAATGATCGACTTACGTGTGTGTATGAAGTGAAGTGTGTATGGATATTTACTTGGCGTTGGACCAAAGATTTTGTTTATCTTCGAAATGATTAATCTTAGTGTGCATTTGTATTTTACTTAGCAATTTATTTTCAAAATGCAAAAAGTAAATCACATAAGTAAACATATCATTATATCACAAGCAAGAAGGATCGAGCATACACAAATATTCATCGCACACACAAAAATCGAACAATGGTGAAAGATTAATTAATCAAATTAAATAGAAATATTTAATTAGATTAATTAACAAATTAATTAATCGAATTAAATAAAACTATTTAAATTAATCGATGAAAACGTTTTTTAGGTTTTTTTATAATCTAAATAAAAATTAATTGAATGTTAAGAAATTAAAATTTGAACAAAATAGTTAAGAAAATGTTTATTTTATAGTTTTTTTTGTAAATTTAAAAATAAATTAATTAATTAATTAAATCATTTAATAAAATTAATTAATTAATTAATTAGATTAAATGAAAATTATTTAATTAATTAATTGAAAATATTTTTAGGTTTTTTTTAAAGATTTTATATAAGTGAAATGGGCTGGTTAGTAAAACAGACAAGGGGTGTGTTCAGAAATCAAAGTCAGACCCAATAAGCAAAAGAGGCCCACGCTGATGAGGATGCACCATGGGGTTTACTCAACAATGTTGACTTATGAAAGGATCAGAATCGTCCGATCAACAAAGAAGTCAAGACAACAAACTCATCAAATGGCCAAAAAATGAAGGTGTGTGGTAAGGAGGTCAAATACATTCACGCATGATCTAGGGAAAGATGGAAATCACTGGTGACAAGTGTCACAGAGGGGACACTTGTCACCCTATCATCGATCAACACAATGTAACGGGACAAAACAAAATAAAAGAAGGGAACTGAGTTTCAAAACTCATTTTATAAACTTCATCAATTCTCTTCTCTATCCAACCTAAAATCTCACATCGCGTCTCTCTCTCTCTCTCTGCACATAAACAGGCCGGCCAAAACCCTGTTGGAGAAGAAGGCGGTTGGCGGCCGGCTACGGCGGCGCCTCCCCTTCTCTCCGGCCAAACAAAAATCAAACACCTATCCTACATAAACGAATGCTTCTGAGTTCAAATCTGAACTCAGATTCTACAGATTCAAGCTCAAACCAACAAAATCTGAAACCCTAATTTCAAGTATCAACAAAATCAAGCCAATCAATACAGCAGAGACAAGCTACACTACTCTGAGGGCAAGAAATCAAAACGAGATCAAACAAGGACGTTCAATTCGCAAAGGAGTTAAGCTCAGAAGATACCTCTCAAAGAATTTTCTCGAAGGGGCTCGTGCAAGTTGCTTTTCTCAGGTAACGTTTTGTCAGCCTTCTTCCTTCTTTACTCCTCTGAACTCTCTTCCTCTCCTTCCTGCTGCTTCTGTGTGTTTCTCTATGCTTGTCGCGGGTGTTGTTAGAAATTGTTGCCCGTGTGAGGTCTAGCTCAAATTATCTCAGAGTTTCAGTGGGAAACTCTGAGTAATTTTCTTGATTCAAAGCTTTGAGTGAGTGAGGTTTTTTTTGGGATTGGCTTTTTCTTCTTCTATTTTCTGCTAGGGATTTTCTTCAGGTGTCCTTTTTTTTTATGCCAATGATTGGCTTATATAGGAGAAATTTGGAATTGATACGTGTGAGAGTTTTTGAGTGAGGCGTGTGAGAGAATATTCTTGAGTGAGCTGTAATTGGCATTCCGTTAGAACAAATTTAGAGAAATTGTGTGGGGTTCATCCATGTGTGTGATCCATGGATTTGTTTTTGTCTGTAGTGAGTAAAACTTCTAGAACATATGTGGCCCACTGTGAATTTCTTTGTTGATTGTGAAAATAAATTTCAACTGTTGTAACTTGGTTTTCACTACGGTTAACTTTGCATCTCATTATCGTGTGGACTTGTTGAACTTACTCCTCATGCTTTGCTTTCTTGTGTTTGCCTCAATTATAACAAATATTAACATTGCTTTTATTGGTGTTTTTCTGTTGTGAACTTGTCCTTATTTTGAATTTGAGCATGGCCTTGTAAAGTTGCTAATGCTCTCTTTTTCTTTTCATGTACACACGGTTCTTGAGAGTAATGTTTATGTTCATGTGATGTCTTGACTTTGAGTTGTTGTGAGAGCTTGATGATGTCTAATGATAAGGTATGACAGAGACATTGTGATCAATTTGTTTGGAATTTGTTGTTATGAATGTTGGCTCTGTACTAAATTTCCTTTTTGTTCTTGCAGAGGATAAATTTGAATGCGAGAAACTTGTCACGACGATGAGGGGGACTAGGGCCATGG
Source organism: Lathyrus aphaca (assembly GCA_963966055.1). Lineage (NCBI taxonomy): Eukaryota > Viridiplantae > Streptophyta > Magnoliopsida > Fabales > Fabaceae > Lathyrus > Lathyrus aphaca. The sequence continues at coordinate 266,013,477 of OZ014523.1, read as the reverse complement.
CGTGATGCTTTGTTGAATTGGGCCTCCTTTGCGTATTTGTTACAAAGGTCTTGGATGAAGACAAGGCTCCTTATGAAGGTAGCAGATCAAAGCATTAATGTTGTGCCTTTGTTGCAGGGAATTGTCGTAACAACAAGAATAAGGTTATAACTTATGGCACCCAATCTAGCATTTGCTTTGAATTTTATGCCATGTGTTTTGTTCTACATTTTTAGCTTAGCAGTTGGATTTTCTTATTGAATTCCATCTATGTTTACCATAATTGTTACCTTACCTTAACTCACCCTCTTCACTGCACTTCACGTAAAGATCTCGCGACATTCTCGAGACGCCCATAAAACATGAAATGATGTTGATCACATGACATCAATAACATGGCTGGCTCAAGTTGTTCAATTGGTCCCTTGCTGAATAGTTTATTTCCACTGATTTCAGCTTCCTTTTTTTATTAAAGCTACTTATGTGAGTATGCACTATGCCAAACAAGACCTTAGACAACGCTTTTTTTTCACTTAGACAGCGCTTTAAAGCGCTGTCCAAACCTCCACTGCTAAAGGTTTAGACAATGCTTTTTTAAATCTTAAAAGCGTTGTCTAAGGTACCTTTAGACAGCGCTTTTAGGAATACCTTAGACAACGCTTTTGGTTTAAGCGATGTTTAATCCCCTCCTATTTTAATTTTTTTAGGTATACCTTAGACAGGCTTTTGGTGAAAGCGATGTCTAATCCCCTCCTATTTTAATTTTTTTAGGTATACCTTAGACAACGCTTTTGGTGAAAGCGTTGTCTAATCCCCCCCCCCCCCCTTATACAACGCTTTTGCCAAAAACGCTGTCTAAGGTATACGAAAATTTTTGAATAATTTTTTTGAAACCACTTTTTTTACCAGGTTTTTAAACTAGAATTTTGACCTGTTTTCAACCAAATTTTGGCAGACAAATATCACAAATTATATATCAATTTATGCACCAAAATTATAAATCCATAAAATGCAATTATAACCAATATATATATATATATATATATATATATATATATATATATATATATATATATATATATATATATATATATATATATATATATATATATACCAATTCAAACCATTTTGGCCTATTATAATTACAAGTCATTGCATTTTACTACAAATGTACATATTATAAGTACACATATCTAATCCATCCAAAGCATTGCTTCAAATATACATAGGTCCTGAAATAACACAAAGATTGTAATTCAATTAATAAACAATATTATAGGAATTACAACGTTACACATATTTAAATTTTCATCAATTAAAGTAAGAGTACAATATTATACCTCACATAACACCTAACTCTATAATAAATTGACACCATTCCTCTTTGATTTCGTCCACTTGATCTTTTGCATAATATGCACACTTGAATTCATCAAAGTACTACATAATAATATAACATAGTTTGATTTAATTTCAACTATTTAATTATATGAGAGATATGTGTAAATATAACTTATAATCAAGAAACCAAGGATATAATTGCATAATTTACCTCTTTTGCTAACATCTCTTTATTTTCTTTGTTGGAATATTAATCACTTATTTCTTAGCAATGCGTACGAATGAATTGATCCAAATTCCCTCATTATGATTGTTTCTTATATATGACTCATTCTCTATAAGATCCTCATATTCATCATTTCTATTCAACTCATTCCGTCTAATGCATGACTCATTCTCAGCATCAATATCACATTGATCGACACCGCTATCATCAACCACTTTGTTCGAGAAAAGCACTATAGAACATTTTGTACTCATCGGGTCATTCACATAGAACACTTGTTTAGCTTGTGATGCTATAATAAAAGGTTCATCTTTGTACCCCACCCTAGTAAGATCAACTTGCAAAAATCCAGACTTATCCATTCGTATGCCACTACTATTTATCCACTTGAAACCAAAGATGGGAATTTGAAACTTCTCGTAATCAAACACACAAATGTGCTCAATAACTCCAAAATATGACAAGTTTGCATATTTGGGGTTTAAGTCCTTCATACTTGATATATGCATTGCTTCAGCTAGCACGGTGACACCACTATTTTTCATAGTACTCTTATCATCTTATTCTTTGGTATAAAATGTGTATCCATTAATTGAGTATACGTGTCGCTCCCGATAAATGGGAATGGCCCAAATAAAGGTACAGACGCGAACGGTCGGCGAGAGGAACAATGAGAACACACAGCAGTGAACTCACTGGGAATGAAAAGAGTCGCCAGCTAGGCATTTTTATCCCGGAGGAAAGGCAATGCTGCATAGACCTAGGAAGATATGGATAAGACGGTTGCGAACCAGAGAGACTGAGAAAGGGGGTTGGTTACAACCTGGGAAGGTATTAGCACCCAGATTGTCCGCCGTACTCGACGGGATCCACGCTTAAAAGATTTGTGTTTTAAAGGGGTAGTGTCAGTGCAATCTGTGTATAAAAGAGCTGGAAGAGGATGTACAGGTGTCAGTGTAAAAGAAGTGAAGTGTATAAATGTACGGTGTCAGTGTAAGAAAAGGAATAAGATGCTCAAGATCATGAGGCTAAAAGAATGATGCTGGAAGGAGGGGGAATATACAGAGACTTTTTTTTTTGTTCGATAACAGTTAAGTTATGCCTACGTATCCTCAGGTGCAATGAGGAAGTCAGAACACCGTAGTTCGACCCAAAGAGACTGAAAGGTGAATTGACTTGTGAACTGCTTGCTTGTCTATGCTCAAGTGTATGACCTGTCTGGCTCAGGTGCAAACTATCTTGCATTAGACGGAAGAAGCGAGTTCTCGTTTATGAGTGAATGAGATGAGAAAAGAATCCCGAAGGAGACGATTATTGTTTGTTTTTGTGCTTTTAGTCTTTTATTGCTTTTGAAAGTTTGTCATAAGTTAATGAGCTTAAGCCTAAATCAATGGATTTAGTAAACTCATCCCATCTTCCCTCTGATCAGGGGTAATGAGAATACCTTAAGTGTGAAGTCAGCTTCTCACACTTAATCACCTTTGATGTAGGATTAAGATCATTAACCTACTTGTGATTATTTAGATGTTTTTGGTATTTTTGTTTAGTGTTAAGTAATGAGGTTAAGCCATAATCAGGGATTAAACAGACTCATTACACCATCCTAATAGAAGGATAATAGATGAGAATGTTTAAGCTGAGGAAAGCTCCTCAACTTAATCCATGATTAGGGATTAAACTCATGACAAAACAAGCCTTTGGTTAAGTGGATTTTACTTAATGATATGATGATGAAGTGATTTTTATGGTTTGTAAGACAACTTGAGGGGGACTTGTCCATTAACACTAGGGTTAGTCCTTCTTAACCAATTAAGGAAGAATTAGAACCCTAATGCAAGGCCCAAGTTACAAGCTTGATGTCTTGATGGTTATTATGTGGATTGATTAAGAGATTTAAACACATTAAGGGTTTAACACTTAGGATTAAAGTTATACACTCCATCCTAATAGAAGGATGCAGGCATAAGCTTAATCACAAAGCCTTAAAGCCTTTAGGGTTTAGTCCCTGATTATGAGATGAGAAGAGAAGACTCAATGAGACACAAAGGTAAAAGCTAAGTGGGGGACTAATCAAACCCTAATCATTGTCATGCTTGGTTGTTCCTAAGGTTTGTGAGGTTTACAAGAAAGATCTTCAATGGAACCACCAGGAAGCAGATGAAAGGATCAGGAGAAGCAAAGTAACTTGCTTCAATTAAGAAGTCAAGTCACTTGAGGAAAGAAAGTGAGAAGAAGAAGAAAGAGCAAGCTCAATCTCAAGCACATAACAAAATGCAGCATGGATGCAAGAGAGAGATGAAAAGAAAATGTGAGAAGTGAAGGCAAATTCACTTCTCAAAGTTGCTTACCTCCTGAAAAGTTAGTGAAAAAGAATGAAATGCAATGCAAATGAGATGCAATGACATGGTGAAAATCAAAACCAGAAGCATATATGAGATGATAATGATGCTATGAGATGCTACAAACATGAAACAACACATGGGGATGATCATACAAGCTTATGGATGCAAATAAAACAAGTTAAGAAACATGAACATACATGAAAAGTTATGAAATGCAAATGGCATACAACATGGCAAATGCAAGATGCAATGATCAAACATGCTTTCAATATGTCTTAATATGTCACATGAACCAAATGGATGCACAACATGCTATGGCAAGTCAAGGTATGAATGCAAATGCAAGATGAAAGCAAAAGAGAACCCAAATTAAGGTTTATGATCAATGCATCAAACAAAATCCAAAATCAGAAGCAAACATCAAGATAAAAAATTGAAAATGCATTCAAAGGATCCCTAATCCTATACTAACTCACTGCCCAAAAGAGAGGTTCCAACTCTTAACCTAATTCAAGTTATGATTTTCCTAAGTTTTCTAGGGTTTTAGGGTTCCTTAACAAGAAAAATTCCAAACAAATGGAAAATGAAAGATCAAATCATGCCAATTTAATCTCACATACTACATGCTAAACACAATGCAATGCAAAAAGAATCAAGGTACAACTCTCAATGGCTAGGCAGAAATGATTTTTGGAAGTTTGGATCAAAATAATGCATTAAAATGATTTTAATTCCATGAAAAATTCTCAAAATGCATCAAGATCAAAAAAGAAATTTGGTTTGAGGGTTGGTGATTTTTAAATACCTAAAAGCATTTTTAATTAATTAATTTTCATTAATTAATTAAAAATAAACTTTTAAATATTTAAAAATATTTTTTATATGCTAAAAATAAAAATAAAAATATTTTTGTGTTCTGAAAAATAATGAAAACCTTGACAAAAATTTTCATAATTTTTAAACATTTTTTGCTATTTTAAATTAAATGGACAAATTAAATGAGAAATATTGAAATAAAAACTAATAAAAATGGGAAGTATTCACATCCAACGCATCAGATTCAAAGTTGGGAGGAGGCTGTTGACTGCGCGCGCAATCCTACGGCTGGCATTCAAACTGGCTAAAAATGAATTAATTAACTTAATTAATTAAGATTAGGGCTAAGTGGATGATCTGAGCCATTGAGCACGCGCGAGAGTGGACTAAGTCAACTCATCCAACGCTCAAAATTCAAACTACATTAATGACAGGGATTAAACCCTAATTATTTTCAGGTGGCCGGAGAAGACCTCCGGTCGTCTTCTCCGGTGGGAACCCCACCTGAAAATCCCTAAAACCTTCAAAACTTCACTAAAATGAAATCTAAAAGAACAGAAATCATCCCCACATCCCCCTGAATCAAAACCCTAACACAAAACTCATTTATCTTTCATCAATCACATGAATCGAAAGCAAATATTTTTAGGTCAGAAAAGTTTCAGAGTAAGATTAAATGCTTATTTCTCAACCATTTTCAAAACCAAGAACATCAGAGTGATCAGTGAATCATGAAGAACAACTTAGGAACTTAAAAATCCATTTCTGGAAAAAAAGTTCGTGAAGCTACGTGAGTTTGAAGCTTTTCAGTCTGGCACTTTCTGTGGCTTTCAGGCTGTTTTGAGGGTTGCTTTGTGTTCAGTGAAGCATGGTGAGAAGGTTTGTGAAGTTTGTTTATGAGTTTATGGCCTGTGGAGAGTGTTTCGAAGGAAAATGCAAGTTGGAGAGATTTTGTGAATGCTGAGTTGTGGTATGTTTCAGGCTGGCCTCTTGTTATGTTTAGCTTGCAATTGATTTGTATAAACAATTCCCATTGGTCAGAAGATGTGATGTGTGCTTTTGTGATAGGTATGGGTGCTTTTGCAAAAATGTCAACTTTGTGTAAGAAGGGCATGGGCAACTTGCTAGCCTAGTACAAGGAGGGTGTGCTGCGCAGCATGCTGAGGGGAAAGGCCTAGGAGGGTTCAGTGTACTAGCCAGCAAGTGGATGAGAAGCTATCATGACTTTTGCAACTTGCCTTGCCTTTGGTTCTCATGAAAGAAACTTGATCCATGGGCCATAAAACATGTGATTCCTTGGGTGCATTCTGAACTTTAGAGGTTGTGTGATCATATTGTGTGGATTAGAATCCCATTTGATGACTTAATTGGCCTTGAGAAGTGAATTTGCAACTTTGCCTCTTTGGTGCATGACTTGAAATTTAGTGATTTTTGCCAACTTTGACAAACCATAACTTTTGATCCAAAATGAATTAGGTCATGTTCTTGTACTTTTTGAAAAGGGAAAGATCTATTCTACAACTTTCATGACCAAAGTTTTTCCATTTGAAGCTTTTTTGGATCAAAAAGTAAGGGTTGAAAAAGTTGCCTAAAATGACATTTTCATTAAAAGTCAAACTTGCACAAAAAGTCAATTTTGCAAAAGACTTGAAATTCTTGAATGTTGTGAACTTATAACATCTTCTATGATCAAATAAAGATTATATACAATCAAAATGATGAAGAACACCCCTTGGTTGGGTCATTGGGAGCCTCAGATGCCCTGATTTTGCACTGATTTGCTTGAAAAGTCAACTCTTGATCAGATGACTTCCCCATGGAATTTCTTCATGAAACTTGATATGAATACTCCCTATACCATATAGAGACCAATAGAAACAAGAATGACCAAAAAATTTGGGGTTATGGCCTCCGAAACCAAAACCCTAATTTTAGGTCAACTGTGTAGTCAAGCCTGGCTCTGCTTCCTTACCAATCCCAGTTCTTGTGATTTTTGACATTCTTGACTTTGAGAGGATATAATATGATACTTGAACACATATGGACCCCTTTGAAGTGATTGATGACCTTTGGTATGGCTCAAGTGGCTCTTGGATTGCTCATATCACAAACCTTAGATGCAGATGACTTAGAACCAAAGCAATGACTCAAAATAGTGGTATGAGATGTTATGATTGTGTTTATGCATATGAAATGATCACAAGCCATGGTGTAAATGGGTGAGGGCAAATTTGGGGTGTTTACAGCTGCCCCTATTCAAACATGAGTTAGCTGTGCAGGTTGTAAGCAACGGCTTAATAGGCAAACAAGATAACTTGTGGTTGAATACCAAAGACAGTCCAAAATTTGCACTCACAGAATGAAGAAGAAAAGGGATATAGATTGTAAAGGAAAATAAAGTATATTGTAAAGTATGGGCGACGGAGGACGACCGTCGAGCAGAGGACGACTGCTGGGTAAAGAGCAATGACGGGGACGGCCGACATGCTAAAATGGTATTATAAAGCAATGACGGGGACGACCGACATGCTGGGGATAAAAGATATTATGATGGGGACGGCCATCGGGCTAAAAAGAAAAGGGACCACGACGGGGACGGCCATCGGGTTAAAAAGAAAAGGGACCACGACGGGGACGGCCATCGGGTTAAAGAATAAATGAAATAAACAGATGATGAGGTACGGTCATCAAAGGTGAAGGACGATCACCTAGCAGGGGACGGCTGCTCTGTTGGGTTAAGATGAGGGACGGTCATCTAAGGTGGAGGACGACCACCTGGCAGGGTACGGCTGCCGAAAATATCGCGACATAGGACGAATGCCGGATAAAAGGTCAATGATGGGGACGACCATCGGACGAGCATGATGGAGGACGACCATCAAGAGGTGGAGGACGACCACCTAGCAGGGGACGGCTGCTCTCGAGGTTTATCATGACATAGGACGAATGTCGGATAACCAAAATCAACAATGGGGACGGCCATTGGATAAAATGATGAAGGACGATCATCAAGAGGTGGAGGACGACCACCTAGCAGGGGACGGCTGCTAAATATCACGACATAGGACGAATGTCGGATAGAAAATCAACGATGGGGACGGCCATCGGATGAGCATGATGGAGGATGACCATCAAGAGGTGGAGGACGACCACCTAGCAGGGTACGGCTGCTCTCAGGGTTTATCATGACATAGGACGAATGTCAGATAAAAAGGAAATTTGCTTTGTTGGCGATCTACTGGGGAACAGTAAACACGGACGAGTGTTTACATCCAAGAAATAAAGGTATAAGTGTTTAGATGTTGTATAGATTAAAGATGCGGACGAGCATCCCTACGACTACGATACGGACGAGTATCGGGTAGAAACAAATACTGACACATGTTCAGAGATGATGATACGGACGAGTATCAACTAGTTAACAAAGAACACGGACGAGTGTTGAATCTGAAGGGACTCACCTGGGGAATAGTAGACACAGACGAGTGTCTATATTCAAAAAGACAAAAAGTGTTTGACACAGTGTATGGATTAAAGATGCGGACGAGCATCCTTAAGACTATGATACGGACGAGTATCAGGTAGAAACAAACGCTTGACGCATGTTCTGAGATGATGGTACGAACGAGTACCAACTGGTTAACAAAGAACACGGACGAGTGTTGAATCTGAGGGGATATAAATAGTATATGCAAGATACGGACGAGTATCTGTATAAGTGTGGGTGGTGTACAGATGAGTGTTTAATCTGCTGGGGAGAGTGACACGGACGAGTGTCGAAAAGGAGAAAAGTATAGTATGAACAAAGTATATGATATACGGAGTGTTTAGGTAAATGTGCTGGGGAAAGTGACACAGACGAGTGTCAAGGAATTGTATATATATGTATCTGTGAGTGCAAAGAGGATGCTTTGGGCTTTCTGCTGGGGGTACGACACGGACGGGTGTCGAAAGGTATCTGTAATACAGGTGGTATTGTTTGCAAAGAGTGTTCAGGCGACTTTACTGGGGAATGATGGCACGAACGGGTGTCAAAGGGAGTATATACTGGTGTTTGTGAATGTGAGACAACTGCTTTTGCTGGGGAAACTTGGGGGTATTCTGTATATTATTGATGGATCTAAGTGTTCGTTTCAAAACATGGCTTATGCTTATGCTATATGTTTGATTGTTGCCGTAATGCTCCGTATTAGACGGAATGCTACGCTTTGTGGGGTAAAATATGATGCGAATGCCATGATTATGCAAAGATACCAAACCGGGATTCGGATCCCGTTGCTGTGAAGATCTCCGGTCGATCTGTCTGAAGTGAGCATCCCAGCTGGGGACGAGATCATTGGTAGATCTGATGAGATGCATCTTCTTGGGGAAATGGGTCAATGATTGACCTATTCCAGAAGTGAGGGACCCAGCTGGGGTTTGTAGGAGCTTTCGTCACTCTGTTGTGATTCCTTCATGCGTTGCTCTTCTGGATAAAAGCTGAAACTCTGTGGGGAGATGGTTCCCTGGCTATTGTACTTAGCTGATGAGGAAGAATGATTGGTACCTCGGCTGGGGAAGTAACAAGTGGCAACTCAGTTGGGGAGAAAACACTTGAGTGCTAAGACTGAGTGTTGATTTGCCAGCTTGTTGGGATGAAGCTTTCATGCCCCATGTTGCGCTTTTGAATACCTGCAATCCTGAAAAGACAGGGAAATGCACAAGTAATCCCGAGGTATCCCTTACTGGATTCCGTCGTAGGAATTTAGACACTCCCGGGAGTAAATATATTTCCTCCAAGCACGTATTCTTATTTTTTATTATTATTTTTTTTTGGAGATAAACATCTGTATTCATGCAACCAGTTTTTAAGACATCAGACATTTTTGCAAATAAAAATGTACAAGACGCAACATGACTGAAAATCTGCTTTTATTAATTCATGTGCCCTGAATTGGCAAGATACAGTCAAAGAAATATATCTCCTAAAATGAGGAGATTGTTACAAATTGAGAAACAAAATGCTGGCAATGTTGATGACGCTTTTAAGGAGCTTCCTCTTTTGCTATGACTCGTATGACTTTTGACGTTCTTCTTGCCTTGCTTTCTGAAAAAGGCCGATTTTGATTGAAGCTTGATCCTTCCGAAGCTTACCAAGTTGTAAGTGATACAGACGAATTCAGAATGCAGTTGTTCGCTTATTCCCTTATTTTGCATGGATCGCCCTTTCGGGTTTTCAATCCATCGGGATACCCATTTTTGCCTGAGTTGTCCAATGTGGCTTTTCAACTCAGCGGGTGTACAGTTTTTTGTTTATTTCCCTTACTTTTGCCCGAGTCTTTTATTCTGTTTTTGACTCGCCGGGATGCCCTATTTTTGCCTGGACTTACATTCTGTTTTTTATGTCCAGCGGGTCATTTTTATGCGAAGTATTTTTTAACTGCATCTGAATTCACAGGGGACGGGAAGTCTTCACCATCCATAGTGCCGAGCATCAGTGCTCCACCAGAGAAAACTTTCTTTACTACAAATGGTCCTTCATAATTCGGAGTACACTTGCCCCTGTGGTCTGTATGAGGAGGGAGGATTCTCTTCAGCACGAGATCTCCTACTTGGTACTCTCGGTGCCTGACTTTCTGATCGAAGGCTTTCTTCATCCTTTTCTGATATAACTGCCTATGACAGATTGCAGCCAATCTTTTCTCTTCAATCAGACTCAGTTGTTCGTATCAGGATCGGACCCATTCTGCTTCGTTCAGCTTAACATCCATCAATACTCGCAGAGAAGGTAATTCAACTTCAACTGGTAGGACTGCTTCCATACCATACACAAGCTGATACGGTGTTGCCCCAGTGGATGTCCTGATTGACGTGCGGTACCCATGTAAGGCAAATGGTAGCATTTCATGCCAGTCTTTATAAGTGACTACCATCTTCTGCACAATTTTCTTGATATTCTTATTAGCTGCCTCAACAGCGCTGTTCATCTTCGGCCTGTAAGGAGAAGAATTGTGATGTTGGATCTTGAAGTCCCGGCATAGCTCTGCCATCATTTTATTATTTAAGTTGGAACCATTATCAGTAATGATTCGCTCGGGAACTCCGTATCGACAGATGATATCTCTCTTCAGAAATCTGGCTACCACTTGCCTTGTAACATTTGCATATGAAGCTGCTTCGACCCACTTGGTGAAATAGTCAATGGCGACCAGGATGAATCTGTGGCCGTTTGAAGCAGTCGGTTCAATCTTGCCAATCATGTCAATGCCCCACATAGCAAAGGGCCAGGGTGAAGACATCACATTCAAAGGATTGGGAGGCACATGCACTTTATCCGCATAAATCTGGCATTTATGGCATTTTCTGGCATAGGCACAACAGTCGGCATCCATTGTGATCCAGTAATAGCCTGATCTCAGCAACTTCTTGGCCATGGCATGCCCTCCAGCATGGGTACCAAAGGATCCTTCGTGCACCTCGTGCATTAACAAGTCTGATCCTGTTCTATCAACGCATCTGAGGAGTATCATATCAAAGTTTCTTTTGTATAGGGAACCATTAGTGTTCAAAAAGAAACTACCAGCAAGCCTTCTCAAAGTTTTCTTATCATTAGAAGATGCCCCAGGTGGGTATGTTTGATCCTCCAAGAAGCACTTAATGTCATGGAACCAAGGCTTATTATATTTGGCAATGTCTGCTGCAAATACATATGCTGGTCTGCCAAGTCTGGACACTGAAATCTGAGGTACAAAGTTGGCAGCTTGAACTTTGATCATGGACGAAACGGTAGCCAGAGCATCTGCAAATTGATTCTCATCCAGAGGGATATACTCAAGCTTGACTGTTGTAAAGAAAGTCAATAACCTCCTTGTATAATCCCTGTAAGGTATCAGATGGTCTTGGTGGGTGTACCATTTGCCGTTGGTCTGATTAACTACCAGAGCTGAATCTCCGAATACATTCAATGTCTTGATCCTGAGGTCAATGGCTTCCTCAAGACCCATAATGCAAGCTTCGTATTCAGCTTCGTTGTTAGTGCAGTTGAAAGTGAGCTTTGCCGAGAAGGGCATGTGAACTCCTTTAGGTGTAATGAGTACTGCACCAACACCACGACCATTCATATTAACAGCCCCATCAAACATCATAGTCCATTCTTCTTCCGGGTCAGGCCCTTCAGTGTGAACAGGCTCTTCATGATCTTTTGCTTTTATGAACATGATGTCTTCATCAGGGAAGTCAAATCTCATAGGCTGGTAATCATCAATCGGTTGCTCAGCAAGATATTCAGACAATACACTGCCCTTGATGGCTTTCTGAGAGGTGTATTGGATGTCATATTCTGTAAGGATCATTTGCCATCTTGCAACCCGTCCGGTAAGTGTTGGCTTCTCAAATATGTACTTGACTGGGTCCATCTTTGAGATCAACAGGGTAGTGTGGGTCAACATATACTGCCTTAGTCGGCGAGCAGCCCACGCTAAAGCACAGCAAGTTTTCTCGAGCAGTGAATAACGTTGTTCACAGTCGGTAAACTTTTTGCTTAGGTAGTATATTGCATACTCTTTTCGACCAGACTCGTCATGCTGGCCAACCACACACCCCATTGACTCTTCTAATACTGTCAAGTACATAATTAGAGGTCTTCCTTCAACTGGCGGCATAAGGATTGGAGGCTCTTGTAAGTATTCCTTGATCTTGTCAAAAGCCTTCTGGCAGTCTTCATTCCACTTGACCGTCTGTTCTTTTCTAAACAATTTGAACATGGGTTCACAGGTTGCCGTAAGGTGAGATATGAACCTTGAAATGTAGTTCAATCGACCTAAGAACCCTCGAACTTCCTTTTTTGTCTTCGGTGCAGGCATCTCTTGAATAGCTTTGACTTTATCAGGGTCAACTTCAATCCCTTTCTCGCTTACAATAAATCCCAGCAGCTTACCAGATCGCACCCCGAATGTGCATTTGTTGGGGTTCAACTTCAGTTGGTACTTCCTCAGACGCTTGAATAGCTTTAGCAGATTCACCAGGTGATCTTCTTCAGTAAGGGACTTGGCAATCATGTCATCCACATAACATTCTATTTCTTTATGGATCATGTCGTGGAATAATGTCACCATGGCCCGTTGATATGTCGCACCAGCATTCTTCAGTCCGAATGGCATCACCTTGTAACAGAACGTGCCCCAGGGCGTGATGAAGGTTGTCTTCTCCATGTCTTCAGGTGACATCTTGATCTGATTGTATCCTGAAAATCCATCCATGAAGGAGAATACCGAGAACTGAGCCGTATTATCCACCAATACGTCAATGTGAGGTAATGGGAAATCATCTTTTGGGCTAGCTCTGTTCAGGTCCCGGTAGTCAACACACATTCTTACTTTGCCGTCTTTCTTAGGCACAGGCACTATATTAGCAACCCACGGTGGATAGCTAGTTACAGCAAGGAACCCGGCGTCCCATTGGTTTTGTACCTCTTCTTTGATTTTCATGGCCATGTTTGGGCGAGTACGGCGCAGTTTCTGTTTAACTGGCGGGCATTCTTCTCTTAAAGGCAGCTTGTGCATAACAATGTCGGTGTCCAACCCTGGCATATCTTGATAAGACCAAGCAAACACGTCCACATATTCTTGAAGCAGATCAATCAGTTGTTTCTTCACTGAGTCTTGTAAGCAGGCCCCGATTCTAACTTCTTTCACGTCTTCATCCGTACCAAGATTAATCGTTTCAACCTCCTCCTGGTGAGGAGTGATAACCTTTTCCTCTTGCCTTAACAGTCTGGCTAGCTCTTCAGGAAGCTCATATTCTTCTTCAACCCCTTCATCAGCTTGATTGATCGGATTGTCAAAGTCATACGAAGTCATAGCCGTGCTGTTGTCAGTGCGGTCTGGAAGGCACTCTCTGCAAGGGTTCAGTTTGTTCATTTTAGTGATTTGATTTTAATCTTGTTTAGAAAAGTGAAATAAAGTTATCATTTTGAAAACATTGCCATTTATTTTTGTACAAAAAGAAAAATGGAAAAACAGTGAGCGGAAAGGAAAAAGACTCATTTGCAAAAGATGTCTGATATTTCATTGATTAATCTTGTTGCACAAAAATTACAGATGGCCCGATTACAAAATGAGTCTTGTCATCTTGGGCAAGATGCAAGACTTGATGCATGCTATAAAAATACAGGAAATAATAATTACTCTGCATGAGTAACTCTTATAATTTCCTGGGAAGACCAGTTTGAGATACTGCTCCCCGGGATCTTTGGACGAATCCAACTCTCCAAGTTGCGGTCGCTTTCATCCTCGTCTTCCAAGTTGTTGACAGCATCAGGGGTGAGCATCCCCCCACTAACAAAGTTGGGCTCCTTAGCAGCCTCTGCTTGATATTGTTGAGTTGGTTTGTAACCCAACCCAAATCTATCCTCTTTCTTCTCCACAGGTAGCAATTTTCCCCAGCCTTGGGCAGTTCCTTCTTCAATAACCTTCCGGGCTTGTTGGTACGATGTCATTGAGGTTCCTGGTACAACAGATGTTTCATTTATGTTCAAGGCCTCAAACCCTTGACTCATCGTTTCATGGATCTCCCCATCCATCTCAATATATTTGTAGGTAGCCAGGTGGCTAACAAAAATATCCTCCTCTCCACAGATAGTAACGAATTGACCCTCCCACTTGAATTTTAACTTCTGGTGAAGGGTTGAGGTCACGGCGCCAGCGGCGTGAATCCATGGCCTACCCAATAGACAGCTGTAGGCAGGCTGTATATCCATCACATAGAAGGTCATTCTGAAAGTTTGTGGGCCAATCGTTATAGGCAACTCAATTTCTCCCAGAACTGATCTCTTAGAACCGTCAAAGGCTCTTACTACTAAGTTGCTGGGACGTAATGCCAATCCTTCATACTCCAGCTTCACAAGGGCTTTTTTAGGTAAGACATTGAGGGATGATCCTGTGTCTACCAGCACATGGGAAAGAACTGCACCCTTACATTCCATGGTAATGTGCAAAGCCTTGTTATGATTGCGGCCTTCCATAGTCAAATCAGTGTTGGTGAACCCTAGTCCATGACTAGCATTAACATTTCCCACCACAGCTTCCAACTGATTGACGGTGATCTCTTCCGGCACATAAGCTGCGTGCAAGACTTTTAGTAGTGCGTTCCGATGAGCCTCGGAGCACATAAGCAATGATAGAATAGAGATCTTGGAAGGCGTCTGGTGAAGCTGGTCCACTATCTTGTAATCACTTTTCTTGATGATTCTCATGAACTCATCAACTTCTTGATCAAAAGGTGTTCTCAAAGCTTCTTTAACAATTTACTCTTCCTGCACCAAGCTCTTCCCTTTTGCCTTGGCAGCAGCTTCTGCTTCAGCAGTGGGTCTTTGAATTTGTGGAGCAAAGAGACGTCCGCTTCGAGTGAAGCCTCCGCCTCGTCCCACATTGTCTATTTGTGGTGCAGGGGTTGATGATTCAAGAGTGATTTTCTGTCCTTCGCAGTACAGATCAGAGCCGTAATGCCAAGGGATGGCATTACTGCTTTCATAAGGTACTGGCCCAGGCACTGTGATAGTGACTGGACTGATGGCAGCTGCAGAAGGGACCATGATAGTCTGTGGATCATAGTATATTGTGACTGGTGCTCTGATGGGAGTGGCATTTTGTGAGTTGTAGGCAGAATCATCTTCAGGATCGTAATAAATCGTAACTGTTGAGACATTGGCTGTTGAAGTTGTAGGAGACATCGTTGGATGGATGGGTGTTGTTGTTGTAGGAGATTCAAAATGAAGTGGTGTTGAAGTTGTAGAAGGGATGTTTGTTGATATTTGGTCAGTTGAAGTGACAGATGAAGCATTTGTCGATGAAATTGAAGAGTTGTTCGGAACAATGGTTGTTGTAGTTGTAGAAGACACGGGAATTGTTGCTAATGAGATTGCTGGATTTGTTGGAATTGATGTTGTAATTTGAAGCAAGCCACTCTGGATGAGACCATCTATGCCATCTCTCAAGTTATCACAACCATTCACTGAAATGTTGCAGTAAGCACACCCTAGCTCACATCCCGGGAACATTTGACATTCGAGGAGTTGAGCTTTAATCTCTACCAACGGTGTCCGAATCTGACCCACACTGGTTATCAAGTAAGACGACTTGTCTTCTTCAATAGCATTGATTCTGGGACCTCCGTGGTGTGGCACAGGGTTTTTGTTAACATTTGGTGGTGGTGCAAAATTTAGAGCCTTAGAATCTACCAAGTCTTGTACCTTCATGTGCAAGGCTCTGCACTTCTCTGTACTATGGCCAGGTGCATTTGAATGGAAAGCACATCTGGCGTTGGAGTCGTAGTTTCTGGGTAGACTGGTAGGATCTGGGGGTGCCAATGTCCTTAGCTCAACCAGGTTGAGTTTCAGGAGTTGTGGCAGTAATGTGGCATAGGGCATAGGGATCGGATCAATCACCCTATTGGCCTGAGATGGTCTCTGTTGATATGGTCTTTGCTGATTGTTGTTGTTGGTGTTGTTGTAGTTTCTCTGAGGAGGGTACTGAGTTTGTTGCTGATAATTTTGTTGCGGTGGTTGATAAGCTGGTTGTGGATGAACTGGAGCGGGAATGGTGACTGCTGCCACAGACCTATGAACATATTGGGGCCTGCCCCTGCTGGCATGGATAGCATTGGTCTCACCAGTTCTTCTTGGGCCCACAAAAGGCTTTCTTGTGTTGCTGGATGAGCTGGCACCGTTGTCAGAAATTTTGCCCATCTTTAACAGGCTCTCAATTCTCTCTCCAGCTATAACGACATCTGCAAAGCTGGTAGAAGAGAAAGAAGCCAGCCTGTCAATGTATGTCCCTTGAAGGGTGTTCATAAACATATCTGCCATCTCCCTTTCTGACATAGGTGGCTGGACAGCAGCAGCCAGCTGTCTCCATCTCTGGGCGTACTCTCGGAAGCTTTCTCTAGACGATTGTGACATTCCCATTAGGAGGGTCCTGTTGGGCGCCATATCCAAATTATACTGGTATTGTTTAATGAAGGCCTCTGCCAAGTCCTTCCAACACCTGATGGTTGCTCTAGTCAGATGTGAGTACCATTCCCTTGAAGCTCCCGTTAAGCTATCCTCAAAATAAAACATCCATAGCTTCTCATCCATGGTGTATGCCTTCAACCTCCCCTAAAAGGATTGTAAGTGGGTCCGTGGGCAGGAAGTCCTGTTGTACTTTTCAAAACAAGGAGGCTTAAACTTATGGGGAATCCTGACCCCGTCCACCAAGCCCATGTCCATAACATCAAAACCCAAAGAGTTTTGAGACTCCAAGGATCTTAATTTTTCAGCTATCTCATCCAGCCTTCTGTCATAGGCCTCATCCCCAGCTCCCATCACTGTGAACTGATCTTCCTGGGGGTCTTCTTGCAGCACTCTACCTGTAGTAACATTCCCTTGTGCAGTAGCAGGGATGTTGATCTCTGGATGAAGGTGGGGTCCAAATACAGGGGGGTTGACATGAGGTTGGACCCTCTCATTATTGCTTGTTCCAGCAGTCCCTAGATGGGGATCTTCCTGATTCTGCCTTTCTACCATTGCTCTTAATCTCTCTTGGCTTTGAGCCATATTATTCATCACCTCCATAAATTGAGTCATCTGATTCCTCATTTCCAATCTTTCATTGGCCATTTGGTTCTTGACCTCAGTAAGGTCTTGTTGTACCTGGCCCATTTGTATCCCCGGAAGGTTGTTGCGGGTTGGATATCTGTGTGGACGGTTGAGTAGGAACACACGTCGTCGAGCAATAGTTCCTGGTGTCACAACAGAGTTAGCGAAAAACAAAACAAACCTACAAAACAAACAAAGGTTAGTATGCAATGCAGTATGCTTATTTGTTTCCAAGGTATCCGGCTTGGCACTTGGTTTTGACCTTTCCAGACCCTCGAAGATGTGGCTGATGTTGCTTGAAAGAAACTCAGATAGAACAAACTGATACATATGTTACAAAAAATAAAATGATACATAGTTTGTTTCTTACAAATCATGCCCTCTGAGGGGCCAAAATACAACATAAGAAAACAAAAGTACACGAAATGAAAGCAACAATAAGCAAACAAAATCAAACACCAAGACCAAACTCATCCTCCTGAACTTCCTTGAGAAGTGCTTCAGTCACAGGATCAGCTGGGCGCTCTGTAAGGTTCCTGATAAGGAGATTCCTGGTAGTAACAGCTGCAGCTAGCTTCTTGTGTTGACTCTGGTCTTTTGACCTCTTCACCCCAACTCTAATCTTCAACTCTGAGATCTCTCTTTGGGCTGCTGCCAGGGCTTCCTGTTTCTCTTTTGCACTAGCTTTCAGCTGCTCAATTTTGTCCTGAGTCCTCTTATCTTCCAGAGTAGGAGCTTCGGTGATCCTGACCCACCTAGCTTGGCTCTCCTTCAGATACAAATCAGTCCTGGCTTTTTGGAACTGGGCCTCCTTGCAGGCATTCTTCAAAATTTGTTCTCCAGCCCTAGACTTCTTGATGTAATCCTCAGACTTCTCAATCCTAGCCAGATGCTCTATCTTCAATTTTTCCAACCTTTCAATATCCAACCTACCATCACTCCTCTCCTAGAGGGTCTTCTGTAGAGCCTGAGTCAACCTCTCATTTCTCTCTTTCAGTTTCTCAAACTCCTCTAAACTGACAGTGGCAGGAGGTGGTGCTGAAGATGGTCCAGGCATATCTTCCATGGTAAAGGGCATCCTAGAAAATTGAGCCCTGGCATGGGACCACTCATAGTACTGTGCTGAGGCCACATTGTTGCACTTCCCAAGAATGGTTACTCCTTTAGTCTGGACATTGTCCCAAGCCCAGGATGCTTGTCTGACAATAGCCAGATTAGGCTTATTCTCACAGTAAAAAGTCTCAGCCAAGTCTTGTGCCTTAGGAGTGTGTACCAATGCATAGCCCAGTTGTCTTTTGAATAACAGAGGGTTGTAATTGATGCAACCCTTTACTCCTATCAGGGGTACATTGGGAAACTGCCCACAACTGGTAATGATATCTCTGCCCTTGGTGCTCTGAGTGCACCACCTGATATCAGCTGAAGTCAAAGCAGTGAGTCTTCTAGCCCAGTTCTGTTGCTGATGAGGATTCAGAAATGCATCAGTCTTAGGCAAATGTCTGAGCAGCCAAGTATGGAACAAGGGAGCACAGCACCTTACTAATCTTCCCCTCTGCTTTTCATTCCTCTGGTGAACTGAGTAGTAGAAATCTCCCAGTAAGGTAGGCACTGGGTTCCTCAGGATGAAAATATGGATTGCACTTTTGCTAACAAACTTAGGCTCATCTGCAAATAAAATGACCCCATATATGCTAAGGGCCAATAAAGCACAGACTGCCTTCCATTCTCCTGAGGAGGCCTTCAAGGTAGCCTGAGAGATCAAGAAATCCAGATGTAAACCAGAGACTCCAGCCTTGGTAGTCATATTCTGCCCAATCAGAACTGGTTCCAAATATAAGGCCTTTGCCACCTCTTCATTACTTGGGAAAGCCATCTCAGGGTTGAAGGGGACTCCACCCCTGATAGGTACACCAACCAATGATGAATACTCCTCTGCCAAGGGCCCCAACTGGAAATCCTGAAAAGTGAAACACCTCAGAGGGGGATCATAGAACTGCAGGCAAGTATGAATCAAGCTCCTCTGTGAAGGGTCCAAATCCATAACCACATCAAGTATGCCTCCATAGTGTTCTCTGAAATGTGGTATATGGTCTGGAGTAATCAGGGTCTAAATCTTCCTGATGTCAACTAGCTCAGGCTGAAAGAAATGATAGGAGATGTTACTCTTCTTAGGTGCCATAGGTGCTGATGATAGAGAAAGAATACTGATGATGGGCCACTGACAGGCTGAGACTGATGATGTAGGTAGCTGATATCTGGAGTAGATACTGATGAAGGTAGGTCTATGCTGATGATGGGGTCAAAACCAAGCCAAAATATAGTATGGGTACCCTGAAAAACAAATAAGCAAATGTTAAAATGAGGCAATGATGATGTATGCAAATTATATGCAAGGGTTTGTGACTGAGCTGGATCTGATCAAGTGCTCTGATATAAGTCCAGGTATGTTCAAGAAATCCAGATGGAGGTCCATAAGTCCAGTAACCAAGGTGGGGGACTCAAATAAAGAGTCACATGTCCAGGGTTTTAGAATCACAAGAACTGTTCCAAGATGGAGTACTCTCAATCAAACAAAGTAACAGGGTATGCTGAGGTCAAGGGTACCTGCAAACCTGTAAACAGCCCAACCCCCTCACAGTTATGAGAAGTGTAAACACTTCTAACCCGGAGGTACAATGTTTACAACAATCATAAAAGTTACTCCTCTAATTCACCTCAGTTTCTGAAGGTCAATACTAAAGGTCATCCAGACTTAGCAGGCTTCCCAGATAGCCCTAGTACTGCAGGAAATCTGCAACACAGAGTTCTCAAGAAGAAACCCATATCTGAACCGTGTTTCATATTCCCGCACCAGACCGAGATGGAATGGGAAAGAATATGAACCACTCTAGCCTAGGTGTCACTCAGGTCCCAGGTATAGGACCTTAACTCTCAATAGAACACCCACACAACAAAGCAACCAAACAAATCCAGCCAGCACAGTATGACAATATGATATATGCAAAGCTATAAAGAAAGCAATAAAGCAACTGTACATAAAGCAAAAATAAAATATATATAAACACAGATAGCACATAACACCCCAGTAAACACAAATCAATCAAGCGCTAGGAGGAACCCACAAAAAGAACCAAAAGCCCTGGTTACAATATAAGGATCCCCAGCAGAGTCGCCAAGCTGTCGCTCCCGATAAATGGGAATGGCCCAAATAAAGGTACAGACGCGAACGGTCGGCGAGAGGAACAATGAGAACACACAGCAGTGAACTCACTGGGAATGAAAAGAGTCGCCAGCTAGGCATTTTTATCCCGGAGGAAAGGCAATGCTGCATAGACCTAGGAAGATATGGATAAGACGGTTGCGAACCAGAGAGACTGAGAAAGGGGGTTGGTTACAACCTGGGAAGGTATTAGCACCCAGATTGTCCGCCGTACTCGACGGGATCCACGCTTAAAAGATTTGTGTTTTAAAGGGGTAGTGTCAGTGCAATCTGTGTATAAAAGAGCTGGAAGAGGATGTACAGGTGTCAGTGTAAAAGAAGTGAAGTGTATAAATGTACGGTGTCAGTGTAAGAAAAGGAATAAGATGCTCAAGATCATGAGGCTAAAAGAATGATGCTGGAAGGAGGGGGAATATACAGAGACTTTTTTTTTTGTTCGATAACAGTTAAGTTATTCCTACGTATCCTCTCGTGCAATGAGGAAGTCAGAACACCGTAGTTCGACCCAAAGAGACTGAAAGGTGAATTGACTTGTGAACTGCTTGCTTGTCTATTCTCAAGTGTATGACCTGTCTGGCTCAGGTGCAAACTGTCTTGCATTAGACGGAAGAAGCGAGTTCTCGTTTATGAGTGAATGAGATGAGAAAAGAATCCCGAAGGAGACGATTATTGTTTGTTTTTGTGCTTTCAGTCTTTTATTGCTTTTGAAAGTTTGTCATAAGTTAATGAGCTTAAGCCTAAATCAATGGATTTAGTAAACTCATCCCATCTTCCCTCTGATCAGGGGTAATGAGAATACCTTAAGTGTGAAGTCAGCTTCTCACACTTAATCACCTTTGATGTAGGATTAAGATCATTAACCTACTTGTGATTATTTAGATGTTTTTGGTATTTTTGTTTAGTGTTAAGTAATGAGGTTAAGCCATAATCAGGGATTAAACAGACTCATTACACCATCCTAATAGAAGGATAATAGATGAGAATGTTTAAGTTGCGGAAAGCTCCTCAACTTAATCCATGATTAGGGATTAAACTCATGACAAAACAAGCCTTTGGTTAAGTGGATTTTACTTAATGATATGATGATCAAGTGATTTTTATGGTTTGTAAGACAACTTGAGGGGGACTTGTCCATTAACACTAGGGTTAGTCCTTCTTAACCAATTAAGGAAGAATTAGAACCCTAATGCAAGGCCCAAGTTACAAGCTTGATGTCTTGATGGTTATTATGTGGATTGATTAAGAGATTTAAACACATTAAGGGTTTAACACTTAGGATTAAAGTTATACACTCCATCCTAATAGAAGGATGCAGGCATAAGCTTAATCACAAAGCCTTAAAGCCTTTAGGGTTTAGTCCCTGATTATGAGATGAGAAGAGAAGACTCAATGAGACACAAAGGTAAAAGCTAAGTGGGGGACTAATCAAACCCTAATCATTGTCATGCTTGGTTGTTCCTAAGGTTTGTGAGGTTTACAAGAAAGATCTTCAATGGAACCACCAGGAAGCAGATGAAAGGATCAGGAGAAGCAAACTAACTTGCTTCAATTAAGAAGTCAAGTCACTTGAGGAAAGAAAGTGAGAAGAAGAAGAAAGAGCAAGCTCAATCTCAAGCACATAACAAAATGCAGCATGGATGCAAGAGAGAGATGAAAAGAAAATGTGAGAAGTGAAGGCAAATTCACTTCTCAAAGTTGCTTACCTCCTGAAAAGTTAGTGAAAAAGAATGAAATGCAATGCAAATGAGATGCAATGACATGGTGCAAATCAAAACCAGAAGCATATATGAGATGATAATGATGCTATGAGATGCTACAAACATGAAACAACACATGGGGATGATCATACAAGCTTATGGATGCAAATGAAACAAGTTAAGAAACATGAACATACATGAAAAGTTATGAAATGCAAATGGCATACAACATGGCAAATGAAAGATGCAATAATCAAACATGCTTTCAATATGTATTAAGATGTCACATGAACCAAATGGATGCACAACATGCTATGGCAAGTCAAGGTATGAATGCAAATACAAGATGAAAGCAAAAGAGAACCCAAATTAGGGTTTATGATCAATGCATCAAACAAAATCCAAAATCAGAAGCAAACATCAAGATAAAAAATTGAAAATTCATTCAAAGGATCCCTAATCCTATACTAACTCACTGCCCAAAAGAGAGGTTCCAACTCTTAACCTAATTCAAGTTATGATTTTCCTAAGTTTTCTAGGGTTTTAGGGTTCCTTAACAAGAAAAATGCCAAACAAATGGAAAATGAAAGATCAAATCATGCCAATTTAATCTCACATACTACATGCTAAACACAATGCAATGCAAAAAGAATCAAGGTCCAACTCTCAATGGCTAGGCAGAAATGATTTTTGGAAGTTTGGATCAAAATAATGCATTAAAATGATTTTAATTCCATGAAAAATTCTCAAAATGCATCAAGATCAAAAAAGAAATTTGGTTTGAGGGTTGGACAATGTTTCTAAATGGTTTTAAATGTTTCATGAATTTTTTGGTGATTTTTAAATACCTAAAAGCATTTTTAATTAATTAATTTTCATTAATTAATTAAAAATAAACTTTTAAATATTTAAAAATATTTTTTATATGCTAAAAATAAAAATAAAAATATTTTTGTGTTCTGAAAAATAATGAAAACCTTGACAAAAGTTTTCATAATTTTTAAACATTTTTTGCTATTTTAAATTAAATGGACAAATTAAATGAGAAAAATTGAAATAAAAACTAATAAAAATGGGAAGTATTCACATCCAACGCATCAGATTCAAAGTTGGGAGGAGGCTGTTGACTGCGCGCGCAATCCTACGGCTGGCATTCAAACTAGCTAAAAATGAATTAATTAACTTAATAAATTAAGATTAGGGCTAAGTGGATGATCTGAGCCATCGAGCACGCGCGTGAGTGGACTAAGTCAACTCATCCAACGCTCAAAATTAAAACTACATTAATGACAGGGATTAAACCCTAATTATTTTCAGGTGGCCGGAGAAGACCTCCGGTCGTCTTCTCCGGTGGGAACCCCACCTGAAAATCCCTAAAACCTTCAAAACTTCACTAAAATGAAATCTAAAAGAACAGAAATCATCCCCACATCCCCCTGAATCAAAACCCTAACACAAAACTCATTTATCTTTCATCAATCACATGAATCGAAAGCAAACATTTTTAGGTCAGAAAAGTTTCAGAGTAAGATTAAATGCTTATTTCTCAACCATTTTCAAAACCAAGAACATCAGAGTGATCAGTGAATCATGAAGAACAACTTAGGAACTTAAAAATCCATTTCTGGAAAAAAAGTTCGTGAAGCTACCTGAGTTTGAAGCTTTTCAGTCTGGCACTTTCTGACCTCCTCTCTCTGTGCAATCCACTCCTTTTAGGCCCCTGATGATGTCTGGATGCTTAGAAAGAGTTTGTGATGGATGGTTTGGAAGTTTGAACAAGTTCTGTTCAAGGTCAGGTGAGGATCATGTTTGTGATTCTATGGCTTTCAGGCTGTTTTGAGGGTTGCTTTGTGTTCAGTGAAGCATGGTGAGAAGGTTTGTGAAGTTTGTTTATGAGTTTATGGCCTGTGGAGAGTGTTTCGAAGGAAAATGCAAGTTGGAGAGATTTTGTGAATGCTGAGTTGTGGTATGTTTCAGGCTGGCCTCTTGTTATGTTTAGCTTGCAATTGATTTGTATAAACAATTCCCATTGGTCAGAAGATGTGATGTGTGCTTTTGTGATAGGTATGGGTGCTTTTGCAAAAATGTCAACTTTGTGTAAGAAGGGCATGGGCAACTTGCTAGCCTAGTACAAGGAGGGTGTGCTACGCAGCACGCTGAGGGGAAAGGCCTAGGAGGGTTCAGTGTACTAGCCAGCAAGTGGATGAGAAGCTATCATGACTTTTGCAACTTGCCTTGCCTTTGGTTCTCATGAAAGAAACTTGATCCATGGGACATAAAACATGTGATTCCTTGGGTGCATTCTGAACTTTAGAGGTTGTGTGATCATATTGTGTGGATTAGAAGCCCATTTGATGACTTAATTGGCCTTGAGAAGTGAATTTGCAACTTTGCCTCTTTGGTGCATGACTTGAAATTTAGTGATTTTTGCCAACTTTGACAAACCATAACTTTTGATCCAAAATGAATTAGGTCATGTTCTTGTACATTTTGAAAAGGGAAAGATCTATTCTACAACTTTCATGACCAAAGTTTTTCCATTTGAAGCTTTTTTGGATCAAAAAGTAAGGGTTGAAAAAGTTGCCTAAAATGACATTTTCATTAAAAGTCAAACTTGCCCAAAAAGTCAATTTTGCAAAAGACTTGAAATTCTTGAATTTTGTGAACTTACAACATCTTCTATGATCAAATAAAGATTATATACAATCAAAATGATGAAGAACACCCCTTTGTTGGGTCATTGGGAGCCTCAGATGCCCTGATTTTGCACTGATTTGCTTGAAAAGTCAACTCTTGATCAGATGACTTCCCCATGGAATTTCTTCATGAAACTTGATATGCATACTCCCTATACCATATAGAGACCAATAGAAACAAGAATGACCAAAAAATTTGGGGTTATGGCCTCCGAAACCAAAACCCTAATTTTAGGTCAATTGTGCAGTCAAGCCTGGCTCTGCTTCCATACCAATCCCAGTTCTTGTGATTTTTGACATTCTTGACTTTGAGAGGATATAATATGATACTTGAACACATATGGACCCCTTTGAAGTGATTGATGACCTTTGGTATGGCTCAAGTGGCTCTTGGATTGCTCAGATCACAAACCCTAGATGCAGATGACTTAGAACCAAAGCAATGACTCAAAATAGTGGTATGAGATGTTATGATTGTGTTTATGCATATGAAATGATCACAAGCCATGGTGTAAATGGGTGAGGGAAAATTTGGGGTGTTTACAATACGCTATGAGAAAATATATGCAAACTTGGAACATATGCCAAACATCTCAACCTTTCTGTTATCGAAGAAGGATCTGAAGAGCGCTTCGAATAAATATGATCCTTTAACCATTGTATGAAACTTTCATTGTGCTCTCTAACTATCCAATTTTCATTTCTGTTCGGATTTAACCTTTAGAGTACATACTTGTGCATTTCAACATATGGCTCAACCTCATTATCATTGTGCAGAACATACAAATGAACTTGATCCCGTTCATCCCTTGATACTGTCACAATTTTATTTCCAATTAATTTTTTACCTTCCAGTTTTTCGAAAATCTGAACTTTGGGGAGATTAACATATATAACATCATGTACTTACACTTCATAAATAGCCATGGAGGTAGGTTATAAATCATAAGAATCACAGGCCATGTGGTATGTGAGATACTTTGAAGACCATGCAGGTTCATTCCATCAGTTGACAATGCCTAGCGAAGGTTTCTTGCTTCTTCGACCACTGCGGTGAATCAGCCGGATACCGATACTTTCCATCAATAATTCTTTCATCTGCATGCCAAGTCAGATGTCTTACATCGGTTTCACTACGAAACATGCGCCTAAATCTCGGAATTATGGGAAAATACCATAAGAATTTGCGGGAGACAATCTTTTCTTATATCGAGACAAACTGCATTTAGGGCACTCAGTTAATGATGCATATTCGTTACGAAACAAAATGCAATCGTTAGGACAAGCATGTATCTTATCATAGCTCATGCCAATAGAGCACAACATTTGTTTTGCCTCATAGGTTAGATTAGGAAGAACATTATCATCCGGTAGCATTTCTCTCATAAGGGCCAACAACTCTGTGAAACTTTTATCCGACCATCCATTGCCCGCCTTTAAGTTATACAAATTTAATACCGCAGACAGTCTTGAGAATTTAGTGCAACCTTTGTACAACGGTTTCTCTGCATCGCTTACCATCCTCTCAAACATTTCAGGACAATCGTGAATATCTTCTTCAAGTGTTTCTATAATCTCTTCAACTCGATCACAATCGTATGTTTCTGTGTCTTTGTCGTATGAAGCATAGGTCGTATTACTTTTTCCACTCGGTTCAACATTCTCGTTAATTTTCTCACCGTGAAATATCCAACACTGATAACTTTGATCAATTCCATGCCTCAGTAAATGCGATTTCAATCCATCTGCGTCAACCTTACCAATATAATAACAACTCAAGCAAGGATAATGCATTTGTCTGGGGTTTTCAGCGTATTGAACAGCAAACTTTACGAATTCCACAACCCCATTCTCGTACTCTTTGGTCATTCGATCGGCACAGATCCATGTTTTATCCATGGTTTTCCTACTTATTAAGGTACACAATCAATATCAACTTCAATAACGTATACATAACCAATGTTTCTCCAAACGACAATAACCCAGTTAAATCCAGACGAAAATACATAACTAATGTAGTATCTTCAAATATTCTAACAACTTTCAAGTTCACTTCATTTTCTCACATTTAACAAATATTTACATCATTGAAGTTGAAAATAGAGTTTCATATAATAACAACAATATTAGACTTATCGAACATAACACCAATGACTAACGTATCTCCGTATCCTAAATGTTTTAAACAAAAACTCTGTATCCTAAATGTTTAATTTTAACTCAGTCTATAGATTCAACAAAAATACTTCTCAAGTAATGAAGACAACAACTCGGTGTTAATATTTATATAAACTCAGTGTATATACATATTAACAACAAAAGAACAAGAATAAGAACACTATCCATCAATGAATCTTATGGTTCATACTGTATATAAATAGTAACTACAAGCAATAAAATTTCAAGAATATGCAACTTTTCAGCAAAAAAACAAGCAAGAACAAGAAAAAGAACAAGAATAGTACCATTATCAAGAACGTACCTTTTTGAACGGAAGGCGACGGTTGTACGACGGAAGACGACGGTGGACTTCACGGAGGTAGAATCTGGTGGACGACGGTGGAGGTAAGACTGTTGAAGCTCGTTAGGGAGAAAATGGTGATTTCTGTTCGTCGTTCGCAGAAGAGACGGAAAGGAAGAAATAAAAATAGATCTGTATAATTTTAATATAATTAGACCTTAGACAGCGCTTTTGATAAAAGCACTTTCTAAGGTAGGCCTTAGACAACGCTTTTGAAAAGTGCTGTCTAAGCCCCCCCCCCCTAGACAACGCTTTTGTTTTTAATTTGTTTTTAAATTGAAAGACTTTAGACAGCGCTTTTGACAAAGCGCTGTCTAAGGCCTACCTTTAAAAGCGCTTTATAAAAGCGTTGTCTAAGGCCTATCTTAGGAAGCGCTTTTTCAAAAGCGCTGTCTAAGGTAGGACTTTTAACAGTGCTATTTAAATTTTTTTGAATAGTTTCCGTGTTTGCTATTAATTTTAACCTTAGACAGCGCTTCCTTAAGAAAGCGCTGTCTAAGGTGCGCTGTTAAATGTCATTTTTGTTGTAGTGATGGCGTATAAATGAAGCAGCTTGAAGTTTAAATTGGTGAAGACTTGGAAATTACGGCACCAAGTTGAAAATTGATGAAGCCATGGATAATGAATGAAGGCGTGACACCTTGAGGAGACGGTGAAGCCTTTACGAAACATAGTGCGGAGAACAATATTACTAGGAAATGAATCCTTGTAACTAGTAGCCTTGCATTTCCCTGACAACTTGTTAGCTTTCTCTTGCACTACTGAACTTTGTTCTTCATTTTTGTTCTGGTTTGCACACTTGACAAGTTAGTGATATTGTTAGAGAGACATATTGCTTTACTCCCAGTCCATATTGCAGCCCTGTAAAGAGACTACTCAGTTTTTTTCTTGTTACTGCTTGTTAATAATGATCAACCTCTTCATTTTGGCGTTCCGCAGGTGTAAGATATGATCCTGTCTTGAAGAATTCTATGTTGCAGCTGAAATTTTGGTATAGACACATCTTCTCATAGGTGTGATTTTTGTAGCTTTATACCTTATGCAAATGATGTCCCTTGATGTGTATTGACTATTCTTGAGCATTGATCTCTTGGTATCCTAACATGATCTTCTGCATTTACTCTTGATGTGTCCATTGATGCGATTTCGACTTTATGAACTTTGCCTTGTTTTTCTATAGTGGTTGATTTTCAAATGTAAAACATCATCACTGACTTGTTCTTTTTCTTCATTCTTGTCATGTTTCTAGTCATTAGTGAAGTCATAAATGGTGCCACAGATTTATTGCTTGAACTTGAATTTGTTTCCTTGCATTTAATGTTCTGCCGGTCATCAATTTTACTTCTTGATACTCTATTTTGTCTCATAAATACGACTTGTTGCTTGCTTAGAAATTTGATCCATGTTATGTTGTAGATGGCATTTAATACCTTATATGCCCAATCATGCTCATTCAATCCTTTTTTTTGGAATTTCAGCTTACACATTATTGATTGTATGGCCTTCCCTCTTATGGCACATTATATGGCACGAGGCTTTCAGTTCGGGAACAAGAATGATCTAAGCACAATGGACATAGGCTGCTTAGAGAGTTGATTAACCATGGTGTAACTTCGCACATAAGGACTCCATGGCGGCAACACAGACTTGATGAAGTCTCATACATGAATCAGTTTTGTCACACTGTCTTGGGGCATTTGTAAAGCTTTTTGGCTACAAGTCAATTTCTTTGTGTATAAAGTATAACCCTTTATTGTAGCATTGCAGCAGCTTTGTATTTTTTGGATTTTGCAACATGGCTTCCTTTATGGCGACTTGTATTTTGCAAACCGTCGCATATTTTGGGATGAAATTAACTTGAGCCCTGGACTTGCATTGCACTGTAACATGGCCTTTTCATTTGAAAATCAATTTGATTCAAGAACTTAAACTATGGCATGTTTCAGTTGTAAAATTCTTTTTCAAGCAACTCTTGAATTTTACCTTGTGACCTTTTGGTATTTGAATTTTCTTAATTTGAGACCATTAAATTAAATGAACGCTTGCCAGCAATTAAAACTTGCAAACGGATCCATCTTAGCTTAGTAGAATGAATCGTGGTCATGGTAATAACTGAGAAACAAACTTGAAGAAATTTAAATCAAGACTTGAGAAATAAATGGTACAAAATTCACATGAAATATAGTTTTAACATGGATGTGAAGTTAGCTGGAAATCATCTTGAATCCACATGACCATAACCAAACTCCATGTCTTAAGCCTAACTTGTGATAGATCAAATTATGCATTAAAATGAACCAATCACGTAACTTGGTTTAAAGCTACATCTTAATTATTAGTTCATGAGAACACATATTCCCTTTATCTCCTCTTGATTTCTACACACTTACAAGGCCAATGACCAGATGATCACCTAGAGAGAGATCATGAAGCAAATACAAATGCTTGAAATAAGAAACAATAAAAGGTAGGACATATTTTGGGTATGACAGATGCCCCTATCTAATTGTCTTGGACTCAAGAAAGTGAATCGCTGCATGGTGTTCAATTTTAGGGTAAAAGTCAATTAGATATGAACAGAACCCGAAATTTGTCTAACAAGAAATAAAATTCAATGCAATAATGAAATAAGAAGTATAAGAATAGGATAGCAGGATGCGCGAAGCAATGCCTTATCAATTAAGGTTCTTCGGTGACCATTAAAGTGGCTTAACAAAGAATGAGACCTTTCGTATCACATGAAACAAATCCTTACAATCCAAGGCTTTTCAGGGATATTTGGAACATTGTCTCTGCAAGGGGAAGTAAGATTATATAAACCAATGAAGTAGTATCTTATTGATTGATTCATTCCAAAACAGGGAACAATACCTCAACCACACTTAAGATTCTCCAAGGGTACTATAGCAACATTTTCAACTGAAGTGTAAGATTTTCTAGATCAAGCAAAGCAGTCCCTTATAAAGGTTCTTCGGTGATACTAGAACAGTATCTCGATCAAAGGTATAATATTTTCTTGGTCATACGAAGCAGTCCCTTCCACAGGTTCTCCGATGATACTAGAACAATATCTTTATCAAAACATGAGATTCTTTAGGTCTTGCGAAGTAGTTCCTTATCAATTAAGGCTCTTCGGAGAATCCCAAAGCAGTATCTCGAACAAATGAGATTCTCTTATCCAAGAAAAGCAGTTCCTTAACAATAAAGACTCTTTGGGGATACTTAGAGCAGTATCTTAAACAAATGGTACAAGATTTTCTAGGTCAAGCAAAGCAGTCCCCTTCAAGGGTTCTTCGGTGATACTAGAACAATATATTTACCAAACGAGATATTCTTTGGGTCTTGCGAAGTAGTTCCTTATCAATTAAGGCTCTTTGGAGAATGCCAAAGCAGTATCTCGAACAAATGAGATTCTCTAATCCAAGAAAAGCAGTTCCTTAACAATAAAGGCTCTTTGGGGATACTTAGAGGAGTATCTCGAACAAATGGTACAAGATTTTCTAGGTCAAGCGAATCAGTCCCCTTCAAGGGTTCTTCGGTGATACTAGAACAATATCTTTACCAAACATGAGATTCTTTGGGTCTTGCGAAGCAGTTCCTTATCAAATAAGGCTCTTCGGAGAATTCCAAAGCAGTATCTCAAACAAATGAGATTCTCTAATCCAAGAAAAGCAGTACCTTAACAATAAAGGCTCTTTAGAGATACTTAGAGCAGTATCTCGAACAATGGCAGAAGATTTTCTAGGTTAGGCAAAGCAGTCCCCTTCAAGGGTTCTTGGGTGATACTAGAACAGTATCTCTACCAAACATGAGATTCTTTGGGTCTTGCGAAGCAGTTCCTTATCAATTAAGGCTCTTCAGAGAATGCCAAAGCAGTATCTCGAAGAAATGAGATTCTCTAATCCAAGAAAAGCAGTACCTTAACAATAAAGGCTCTTTGGGATACTTAGAGCAGTATCTCGAACAATGGTATAAAATTTTCTAGGTCAAGCGAAGCAATCCCCTTCAAGGGTTCTTCGGTGATACTAGAACAATATCTTTACCAAACTTGAGATTCTTTGGGTCTTGCGAAGCATTTTCTTATCAATTAAGGCTCTCCGGAGAATGCCAAAGCAGTATCTTGAACAAATGAGATTCTCTAATCCAAGCAAAGCAGTACCTTAACAATAAAGGCTCTTTGGGGATACTTAGAGCAGTATCTCGAACAATGGTATAAAATTTTCTAGGTCAAGCAAAGCTGTCCCCTTCAAGGATTCTTCGGTGATACTAGAACAATATCTTTACCAAAATATGAGATTCTTTGGGTCTTGTGAAGCAGTTCCTTAGAACAATTGATTTGTTGGGGAAAAACTAATCCACAAGATTTCCTTCTTGAGAAAATATGCTAGCCAAGTTTTATTGAGGAAAAGCTCACAAATTACTTTTTAGGATAACCTCTGCTTGTGGAGCAATAAAAACGAAGATGTTGGGGGTTGTCACTATCAACCATAAAATTGAAGAGCGGCTTGCTGTGGGAATAACTTTCGCGAGCACATTCAGGATGTTAACTCCTTTCGGAGGAATACCGCCTACTTTGAGAGAGGATCGTCTGGGATGCACGTCCTGGATCCTACTATGGTATATTTGATGTGATGTTATTCATTGCGTGATGCACAATGATTCGTATGAGAATGTGATCATTAGGAACTTTATTGTAAATGATTTTGTTTTATGCTGATGATCTTTGATGACATTCCTATTTTCGGGCAAGAACATTATGCATGATGCATGTCAAGCTTATGACAATGCAAATGATTGGATATGCTGAAGAAAGGTCTCCCTCTCAAGGGTGAGATCATTTCGGGTGTCAATAGTGATTGTATTTGGGAAATGCCAAGTGAAGTTGGACTTTGCTTTTTAGTAGTTGCCAATGAAATTGGACTTTGGGTTTTATGAAGGACGCCACTATGGTGGACTTTGGAAAGGTGTGCCAAACATGGTTGGACTTTGAGATATGGCAAATACCGTTGGACTTTTGGCTTTTTGGTAGTTGCCACCATAGTGGACTTTCGGGATTTGGGAGAACACTAATGAAATTGGACTTTAGGCCTTTTGGTGGTTGCCAATGAATATTGGACTTTCAAAGATGGTGGAGGGTATTCATAATATGAAAAATTCTATTTTGAGCTTTGTTCTTTGATTTTTCTCATGTCCACTTGCTTCATATCTTCACTTTGCACATATTTGACTTGACAAACATTATACATGTAACAAATGCGAAAACTCGGGAAAAGTAGGGAGTTAATTATATCAAAATGCATTAAAAACGGACTAGAAATGAGCTAAATAATTTATATTATTTCTCGTTATCAAACTCCCCCATACTTAAACCTTTGCTTTTCCTCAAGCAAAAACTCAGTAAGTAGATCGGACAAGTTATACCAGACGCATGTGCATAACATATCTTCGAAACAATTGCGGAAAATCAATAGTTATTTCGACCGACACTAAAATGTTACACTAACGATACATTAATTTCACAAGCAACAAGCTATGTCGTGAACTTCCTATTTTAAACAAGCAATCCAATATTTCTGTTACAACGTTACCTAAAGTCTTTGTACCTATTTCGCCCAGTTTCATGCTAATGCAATCACATTAAGCCCTTTGCCTTTTCACGCACATGGTGGAGTAGCCGGTTAGTGACTTTGATCCTTTTTAGCACGAGGTCTGGTACACGAATGTGGCAACCCTCTATATCTAATCGAGTTTGGAGGTTGTGAAGGATCGAGAAATAGCACGCCCTACCGAGTTCAAAACCAGATACCTATGAACCAGCCAACAATGGATTCCTTCATTATTTGTCTATCTCTTATATGCGACCGTATAATTTGGTGCAAATTTTTCATATCTTTTCTTTTTGGCATTGAGATAAGAAGGATATTATGATAAGGTATCAAACACTTATACTCATCGGCTCCCCACTTGGTTTGTGTCAAGACAGTGCTGACCTCTAGTATAAACTACTGGGGGTTACTCTAGAACTAAAACTTAAAATAAAGGTATAACAGTAATTGAAACGAATTTTGCTTAAATTAGGAATTCCAAAGTGTCAGAATTGTATCGATCTTGTTAGATTTACGCGGCGTCCTAACTAAAATTTCATTAAAGTAGATATGTTTTACTATGCATAGATAAAAACAATTTGGTATGGCTAAATAAACAAGGGAGATTTAAATTGAAACAAACCAAATAATAATTGTTTTGTGGAAACAATGCGGAAGGGAAAATAAAGGAAATACAAGAAACGGAAAGGTACCTTTCCCACACTATATCAGACATTGTCCTCAATGTTGTGATATAAAAGCGGGGAAATACAATACAATGATGCGGGAAAGGGAAATGAAAACAATAAGTGCAAGAACAAAAACTACTAGGGATCACATCTTCTACTTCTGGTGCATGCTCTTCTGGTTGGCATTGCTTCTTCATCCGTGTCATGGGGGTACAGGTTATTGACATCCATTCTCAGTGTGCCCATATCAATCAAAACAATTTTGAGCTTATCATCCATTGTCTGCTGATTGCTGATGATTTGAGCATTCTGTGCATACAAGGTATCATACTGCTCTTTTTGTTTCCTTTCGAGTGCGGCGGCCATTTGGTTTTGATGGTGTATGGCGCGAAGGATTTCTTCAAGGGTGATGTCGCTCTGAGGTTTCTGTCTTGATGAAGGTTCGGGAATGTCAGGAGTAGGGGTAGTGGTGTCCATCTCTTCTTCAATCTCATCAAGAGCATTCGGGACTTCTTCATGGATAGGAATTTTGCTCGCAGGAGCTTCAGGGTCGAAAAGCCAGTTGGCCCGGTTGTCGGAATCAATGCGGTCCCTACAAGGCAAGATAATGTTATGGAAAAAAACATTGCGGATTACCGGGTTGAATTTTCCATCTTCTCTCTCAAAGATAAGGTGTGCGGCCTTGCAGTGGTCCAAAGTGAGGTAAGCTAGTGCCATAGAAGGTACGTTAGCAAGATTGGGGCCTAAGTTTATACTCATAGAAATAGAGGTGAAAATGCCTCCGAAGTAGAAAGGTTGACTGCCTCTTGCGCATATGGATTGAATGTGGTATAACAGGAAAGGAGAGACATTAATCTTCTCGTCTTCTAAGGCACAGTGAATAAAGAAGAGCTCTTTTGAATTAAGCTTGTGGTTGTTATCTCGAGCGAAAAATTGTGTTGCCGAGAATGCGGTGCAAGTAGCGGATGGCTTGGTTGTGGATAAGAGTAGCATTGAGGTGAGCAAATGCTACAGCTTGTGTGTTGGTTAGCTTCTGCCAAAAGTTTAAAGCCTCTTCAGTGAAGTTTTCTGGTACTCGGCAATGGACTCCCTCACTGGAGTCAAATCCAAGCAGTTGTGAAATTTTAGTTTGAGTGAATCTGTACTCAATACCAAACATACGGAATAAAGTCACGCCAGTAAGTTGGCCAGTAGCGCCTAGCGGAGTCGTGTAGGAAAAAGAACTCAGAAACTCAAGAGTTGGAGCTTCGTAGGTTCATTGCGGTTGATTGTAAAGTTGCCATAAACCCACATTCTGCAATAATTTCTAGATGCTGTGAAACAATCGCGAGGTTCTCAAGCATTCGGTGTTGATATACCGAGTCGGTTGAAGACCACGGCGTTGGAACTTTTGAAATTTCGAATGTTGAGCTTCGCCTTGCTCAGCATCTCTGAAAATGATGTTTGGGTTTAGCATTTGATTGTTCGCCATAACATGCAAAAGGTGTAGAGTTGTTAGAATTTGAGGTTGAAGGAATGTGAGAAATTGTGAGAAGTGTTCGGGTAAATAATGAGAATGGGTATGTGGAAAGGTTGAATTTATGAGAGAAATAATGAGATTTTAGTGGAGGTGATGGTTGGTTACGGAATTGAAATTGGGAGGTAGTGGAAGGTCGTGGGAGAAGAAGAGATAAGTTTGAATGAAATGAAGAGCTTCTACAGTTACAGAGAACGTGTTCTCTGGAGTGGTGACGATTGTCAGAGGAGCGTTACGATCGTAATGCGGGTAAAAGAGCACGACGCTCGTCAACGTGCCCTTACGATCGTTAGCGTTACAAAAACCAGGGATTTTAACAGAGTTCCAGAATTAGTTGTCTAGATAGAAGTTATGCAGCATGATCAATATAAATCGTATAATAACAGTCATGATAATGCATATAAGACACTGAATAGCTACTAACTTAATTTGCAATCATCCAAGCAACATAATTAGGAATTATTATCATTAGCTACCAAAACGTAAAATGTAAAATGCAGTAACTTGCTTGAAAAATTGAAACTGATAAAAATTGCACTAAAATTGAAATTGTTGTTCCTGAACATAAAGCAGAAGTTGCATAAAATGAAATCGTGCAGAAATAAATAAACTGATAAAAGTAAAATGAAACTTCAAAACAGAAGGAAACTAAAATGGTCCTAGAAACAGAAAATAAATAAAACTTTTACTGAATGCTATTTCATCATGGTATTTTTTACTTTAAGTCTTCCAAAACTGAATTTATGTGGTAAAATTGATCCATTGTTATATCCGTTAAGCTTATGAGATCTTGTCGCATGCTTTTTAGTTCATCTTTGATCCCATTGATCTCAACTTTGTAAACATCCATGGTGTTAAGGATATTATTCATATTTTCATTGTTCACTCCTTCATCCATTTTAGGGACATCAGTATCCTCATCAATTTAGTTTGGTTCATAATAATTAGGAGGGGTCGCAGGATCAAACTCATAATCGGGCATATTTTCATCAAGAACTTGATAAGCTAGGGGTGTATCAGGTTATGATGGTGGATTAGGTGGGTTTAGTTCATAAAGCCAGTTGTCATGGTTGTGGACACTTACTTTTGCATGGTTCAGAAGGGTAAATATGGTGATGACTTCATTCCTAATCAAGTAGTCGTAAGGTGCATTTCCTAAGTTTCCTATGATACATCTGTCAAAGCAAAAATCAAAATTCATAGGTCGAATTGTACCAAATGGTATGCACCTATTGGGTTGGTATCTAAGTCCAAGAGTTTCAGCAATCATAGTTACTAGGCCGCCTATGATGATTGGGGCATCAGGATCCTGAGTAATGCGGTTAAAGGTTTGCATCATGAATGGTACAACATTATAGGTCGAATTGTACCAAATGGTATGCACCTATTGAGTTGGTATCTAAGTCCAAGAGCTTCAGCAATCATAGTTACTAGGCCTCCTATGATGATTAGGGCATCAGGATCCTGAGTAATGCGGTTAAAGGTTTGCATCATGAAGGGTACGACATTAATAGGGCGTCCTTGTGTCATACAGTAAAGCATAAATATCTCATCCTTAGATACTAAGGTTCGATTTTCTTCCTTTCCGAATAGTGTATGGGCTAGGATCTTATGGAAATAGCGGATAACAGGGTTATGTATTTCATTATTGTCCATGGTATCTGGCTCAGGGTGGTAATTTCCGGTTAAAGTACCCCAGAAGTAATCTAGCTCAAAATCCATTAGTTCCATTTGGGTTGTGGTAAATGCAAAAGGTCCGCTAGGGAATCCTAATATGTCAACTAGTTCCTTATGGTTATAAGAGAACTCAATACTAAAAAGTCTGAAACTAATTTATCCTTTTCTGGCTCCGAATCCATGATCAGGTATGTGAACTAGAGAGCTTAAAAACTCAAAGGTAAGCTCGCGGTGGGTGACAAATCTAGACTTAATGTGGGCTCTTCCCCATCCCAGCTGGTTAAACAAATATAAGACATTGTCTAAAATACCTAAGATGTCTAAGGTCGCCTCATCATAATAAAGGGTCATATCAATGTTTCTCTATGATAACTCCTCAAATTTCCTTCTCTGGTTTCTACCTCTAAAAGTAGTTTCCATAAAATTATGTGGCTGTGGTTCCATAGTAAATGTTAAAATGGGAGAAACAAATCAGAGGGAAGGAAGGTATGGTAGAAAAGACTTTTAGAAATCCTGTATCAAGTAAAGTTTTTAAATTCAGCACAATAGTTTTATAAAGATTTTATAAAAATGAGATAATGAAAATACAGAAAATCAGTAGAAACAAAAGGAAATAAATAAAAGAAATATTAAAGTAAAATACTCAAAAAGAATTGTGGTGGGTTGCCTCCCACTAAGCACAGTTTTTAACGTCATAAGCCTGACATAGTGCTTAGTAGTAGATTAATCAGGGGAATTAGTGGGCAGTTCTAATAGTTTTAGATTGTTCGAATAGTCTCTATTTTCTATATGATGGTATTGTTTTAATCGTTGTCCATTTACTGTGAATGGTTCACTATTTCTACCCTTGATTTCTATTGCTCTGCTAGGGAACACTTTTTTAATTTCAAAAGGGCCTGGCCATCTAGATTTTAATTTCCTAGGAAAGAGCCTAAGTCTAGAGTTGAATAAGAGAACAATGTCTCCCACACTGAATCTTTCCTAGATAAACGCTTTGCATGCCATCTTTCGGTTCTTTCTTTATATATCTTAGCATTCTCATAAGCGTCTAATCATAATTCTTCCAGTTCGTTTATATCGAGGACTCGCTTTTCTCCTGCGGCAGTGTAGTTTATATTTAGCGTTTAATTGCCCAATATGATTTGTGTTCTAATTCTACCGGGAGATGACAGGACTTTCCATACACAAGTTTAAAGGGTGTAGTTCCTATAGGCGTCTTGTAAGCTGTCCTATAAGCCCATAAAGCTTCATTAAGCTTGGATGACCAATCTTTCCTAGATATGGCGACAGTCTTTTCTAAGATTTGTTTTATTTCTCTGTTTGAGACTTCGACCTGTCCACTTGTTTGTGGATCATACGGTGTTGCTACACGGTGTCTGACTCCATACTTGGATAGTAATTTTTCGAATATTTTCGAAATGAAATGGGAGCCACCGTCACTAATGAAGAGTCTAGGTACACCAAATCTTGGAAAGATTACATTCTTGAAAAGTTTAATCACTACTCGTGTGTCATTGGTTGGAGAAGCTAGACCCTCAATCCATTTTGAAACATAGTCGATAGCAACGAGTATGTACTTATTTCCGAAAGAAGTTGGGAATGGTCCCATGAAATTGATTCCCTATACAGCAAAGACTTCTACTTCAAGTATTCCTATTTTAGGCATTTCATCACGTCTTGAGATATTACCGGTGCGTTAACACCGATCACAATTTATAACAACAATGTGGACGTCTTTCTATAAGGTAGGCCAGAATAAGCCTGCTTGTAAGATCTTGGCACAGGTTTTCGAAGTACTTGCATGTCCTCCATACGGAGATGGATGACATTGGGAAATGACATCCTCAATTTCTTCTTCGGGTATGCATCGATGAAAAATTATGTCGGGTTATCTCTTGAAAAGTAAAGGTTCGTCACAATAATAGTATTTGAGATCGTGGAAGAATTTCGTTTTCTGTTGATATGTTAAATCTGGTGGAAGTGCGCATGCAGCTAGGTAGTTAACTATGTCAGCATACCAAGGTAGTCTTTCGTTTGTATGGACTGCTTCCACGGTTTCTTTGGTTTCTGGTTTGATTGGGTCTAGTAGAGCTATGTCGTTTTTATTTGCGCTATTAATTGTTCATAAGGAAAATCGTCGTTAATAGGCACTGTTCAGGTTTGATATTTTCTAATCTTGACAGATGACCTGCTACTACCTTTTCAGTGCCTTTCTTATCTTTGATCTCTTGATCGAATTACCGTAATAGTAAAATCCATCTTAGGAGTCTTGGTTTGGCATCCTTCTTAGTTAAAAGGTATCTGATAGCGGCATGGTCTGTGTAAATGATTATTTTTGCTCCAACTAGATAGGATCAAAATTTTTTGAGTGCAAAGAAAACTGCAAACAGTTCTTTCTCAGTTATGGCGTAGTTCATTTGAGCGGAATCTAAATTTCTACTGGCATAGTAGATTGCCTAAAATTTCATGTCTTTTCTTTGTCCTAGAACTGCGCCTACATCATAATCACTTGCATCGCACATGATTTTGAAAGGTAATCTCCAATCCTGTGGTTGCATGATTGGTACGATGATAAGAGCTGATTTCAGAGTTTCAAAAGCTTTTAGACACCTTTCATCGAATATGAACTTTGCGTCTTTCATTAATAAACCGGTTAAAGGCTTAGTGATTTTCGAGAAGTCTTTGATAAATTATCGATAAAAACTGGAGTGGCCTAAGAAGCTTCGTACTTCTCTTACGGTCTTAGGTGGTTGAAGGTCTTTTGTGACTTCTATTTTGGCTTTATCGACTTCAATTCCTTTGTCAAATATAACATGTCCTAATACGATTCCTTGTCTGGCCATAAAATGGAATTTTTCCTAGTTAAGCACGAGATTTACCTTTACACATCTCTCTAGTACCCTTTCTAAGTTCAATAAACATCCCTCAAAACTTTCCCCGCACACAAAGAAATCGTCCATAAACACTTCCATGATGTTATCTATGAAATCTGCAAGGATCGACATCATACATCGTTGAAAGGTTGTAGGGGCATTACACAATCCAAAGGGCATTCGTCTATAAGCGAATGTTCCATAGGGGCATGTGAATGTAGGTTTCTCTTGGCCATCAGGGTGAATAAGGATCTGGAAAAATCCGAGGTAAGCATCTAAATAGCAGAAGTACAAATGTTTGGCTAATCGCTCTAGCATCTGATCTATGAAAGGTAGAGGAAAGTGATCCTTTTGAGTAGCTTTGTTCAATTTACCATAGTCAATGCACACTTTACTTCTGGTCACCACTCTTTGTGTTATTAATTCGTCTTTTGCGTTTTTCACAACAGTGATGCCTCCTTTCTTTGGTACGACATGTATTGGGCTAACCCATTGAATGTCAGAGATCAAATATATGATTCCTGCTTCTAATAGCTTCTTAACTTCATCTCTGACTACAATGCTAAGGATAGGGTTAATTCTTCTTTGAGGTTCTCTAGAGGTTTGGTAATCATCTTCTAGCATAATACGATGCATGCAGATTGATGGACATAATTCTTTTAGATCGGATATGTTATAACCTAATGCAGTCAGATACTTCCTTAGGACGTCTAATAATTTCTTTGTTTCGAGTTGTTCTAGGTCGACATTAACTATTACTGGTTTTTTAAGTTCGGTGTCTAGGAATTCATATCTTAGGTTTTTAGGTAAGGTTTTCAGTTCTAAAGTTGGTTCTTTTGGTCCTAGCATATGACCAGGTGTGAGTGCTAAACTTTCGCTTAGACTGTCATCTTTATATGGTTCACGCCAGTTATCTTTTTCGAAGATTTGTGGGATTTATATCTTTATAATTTCAGAGTATGTGGTTTGTTCTGCCTCCATCTCTCTTACGCACTCGCCTATTACGTCAATCAAATAACAAGTGTCATCCATGGCTGGTGCTTGTAAGAATTGAGTAAGGATGAATTCCACTTTTTCCTCTCCCACTTCGAAGGTTAGTTTTTCGTTCTTTACGTCAATTATGGCTCCAACTGTGGCTAGGAAAGGTCTTCCTAATATGATA
This sequence comes from Lathyrus aphaca, assembly GCA_963966055.1. Classification (NCBI taxonomy): domain Eukaryota; kingdom Viridiplantae; phylum Streptophyta; class Magnoliopsida; order Fabales; family Fabaceae; genus Lathyrus; species Lathyrus aphaca. The sequence continues at coordinate 265,972,524 of OZ014523.1, read as the reverse complement.
GGAGTAACTGAATCCTCAGAAATGTCCATGATTATGAAATCGGTCAGGATATATAATTGACATATTCTTACTGGAACATTTTCCAGTATACCTATGGGGTATCTAACTGATCGATCAGCTAATTGAATGGACATTTTAGTGGGTCTAAGCTCTCCCATTTCCAGCTTCTTGCAAATAGATAGCGGTATGACACTGATACTTGCTCCCAAGTCGCATAGAGCTTTTTCTATGATGAACTTTCCAATTGTACAAGGTATAGAGAAACTACCTGGGTCTTTCAGCTTAGGGGCATATTGTTTTGGATAATAGCATTACACTCAGCAGTAAGTGTAATTGTTCCGTTATCCTTAATATTTTTCTTATTAGATAAAATCTCCTTGAGAAATTTAGCATACGATGGTATTTGAGTGATGGCTTCTGTAAATGGAATTGTGATATTTAATTGTTTCAGAAGTTCAACAAATTTCTTGAATTGATTCATCGTTTTGGAATTTGTTAGCCTTTGAGGATACAGAATGGGTGGTTTATAGATGGTGGAGGCACATAAGGCTTCTCTTTCTCCACAACCTCTTGTTTATCTTCTTCCCTTTCTTCTGATTCATTCTCCTTTTGAGTTGGTTTATCATGTTTTTGGTACATGGCTGGATTTTCAAGCCTTGGATCAGTCGGTTCGTTAAGTTCTCTTCCGCTTCTCAATATCATAGCATTTGCTTGTCCTTTTGGATTAGGTTGTGGTTGTCCAGGAAATACACCAGCAGGGGCAGCAGTAGGTGCTAGTTTTTGAGCTACTTGTGAAATTTGAGTTTCAAGCATCTTGTTGTGTGTAGCTAACGCATCTACTTTGCTCACCAGTTGTTTAATCTGCTCATTAGTGTGTATGTTTTTGTTCAAGAAGTCTTTATTTGTTTGAGTTTGGGCAGCTATAAAGTTTTCCATCATTAATTCAAGATTTGATTTCCTAGGACAACAGGAACGGTCTTTTGATATCTTGGGGGTGTAGCTGGTGCTTGACCAGGTGCATACAAACCATTTTTGTTCTTATAAGAAAAGTTCAGATGATTCTTCCAACCTGGGTTGTATGTATTGGAGTAGGGATTTCCTTGGGCATAATTCACTTGGTCTGTGGCGATTCCAGCTAATAGCTGACAATCGGGGGCATCATGTCCTTGAACTCCACATAACTCGCAGTTAGGTGTTACCGCAACCACGGTGGTTGTTGGTGTTACGGCCAGGTTATCTATGTTTTGAGCAAGAGCATCAAATTTAGCATTAACTTGATCCATACTAATTACTTCGTACATACCTCCTTTGGTTGGTTTCTCTGTCGCGGTTCTTTCGATTCCCCATTGATAATGGTTATGAGCCATACTCTCGATAAGTTCATGAGCTTCGTTATACTCTTTGTTCATCAAAACTCCGCCTACGACAGCGTTTATCGTCATTCTTGTGTTATACTAGAGCCCATTGTAAAAGGTATGGATTACCATCCATTCTACTAAATCGTGATGAGGACGGAGTCTCATCATGTCTTTGTATCGTTCCCAAGCTTCGAAAAGAGATTCGTTTTCCTTTTACTTAAATTCGTTGATTTGAGCTCTTAGCATAGCTGTTTTGCTAGGTGGAAAATATCTTACTAAGAAGACTTTCTTCCGCTCATTCCAGGTGGTGATTGAATTCGATGGCAGAGATCGGAGCCAAGATCTTGCTCTGTCTCGTAATGAAAAAGGAAAAAAGATGTAGTCTGATTGCTTCTTGGGTAACTCTATTCACTTTAATTGTATCTGCATATTGCACGAATATCGACAGGTGCAAGTTTGGATCTTCGGTAAGATTTATGGAAATTTGGTTTTATTGTACAGCTGAAATTTGCGATGGTTTCAACTCGAAATCATTTTGATTGATAACAGGTGCGACAATGCAGTTATGGGGTTCAACTTGTGAGGGAACAGCGTAATACGAGAGTGGATGAGTTCCTTCTTCTTTGGCCATCTCAGCTTCTCTAGATGTTCCTTCTCGGTTTTCAACTGATTCGGGTGGAAAGGCTAAAAGATCAGGAATATTGTACCTTCGTTGGTACTCTACTATACGGCGTCTTAAATGTAAAAAGTGCTCTAATTCAGCGATCAGAGGTTGCAAGTTTTTTCCTTGTGAGCGAGTACTTGGCATACAATCGGTGAATAAGAATTAGGAAAAATAAATTGGTTGCCTAAGACTATACTGCCCACTTTTAAAATGCACTAGTGACTAAATACAATATCCCCGACAACGGCGCCAAAAACTTGGTGTGCGATCGACCTAACGTCTAAAGGTATCTTAACTGCAAGTGCACAGCCTATCGCGTAGTAATAAAAAGATGTCGAACCCATAGGAATTAAGTTATCACTCTAGTGCTATAAATGTTGTTATATTAGCTAAGGCGAAGATTGTCACGAATTTAGTTTCTAAAGGTAAACTAAAGGGAAAATTACTAGAATTAAGATTATATGAATAAGGCGGTCGGTATGTAACTTAGTAGACCTATGCGGATTAAACCAAGACTAAGCATAGAGAAATACTTCACTTTATTGCTTCTGTAGAAATTATCAATTTAAAAACCCTCAACTCACAACCTCGTGGTCTTGTATTAGATTAAATTCCTAAAGCCCTATGCCTGCTCTCGCTAGCCCATAAGTGTTTAGAAAATACTCTTTGGAAACTTAATAAAATATAATTTAGTTTAAAGTGCTCTCGCTGTATTTAAATCAAATGCCTAACTTTAGCTATCCGGTTAAAACCTCACACTCTCGTGGTCTCGATCCTAACCTTTTCTACTTTTTTTACGCTCGTAACAAAAAGCTTGATTTTAATCATAAAAAGTCTCAGCCATAAATTATGTTAATAAGAACTTTTAGCTTAGCATTAATTTAATCCGTTCGGTTACCATTATTACATACCGACACTACTAGATTAGCTAGACATATTAATAAAAACAGAAAAACAATAGTAATTATTTAAATAGAAATCAAACATAATTAATAAATAAAAAGTATAAAAATTATAATTCAATATCGTAAAACCTGATATAAAAGAACTTTTCCTGGTAAATCCCTCTTCCAAAAATGGCGGCAAGATTGGAACTTCTCGGAAATTGAATACGAGTTCTGAGTCTAGAAGACAATAATCCTAATCTAATGTAATAACTTCCTAATGTTGGAAACTATTACTTACAGGTAGTTGAATTGAAAAGAAATTAAAGCAATTGAAAACAAAAGAATTGAAATATTGAAAAGCAAGAATAAATTTGGCAGAGCTTCGGTAAGGATTGGTGTAGCAAAACTATCCCCCTTTTCCTTCTTTTGATGCTTCTATTTATAGGCAAGGAAGAATATGGCAGTTGGAGAATTAATAGGTCCAATAAAAGCCCACTAACTGAGGGAAAATAGGAGCACAAATTTGCTTTGTGTAATTGTTGTTGAGAAGAATCAGGATAGTGGACGAAAATCTCTCTGTTTGTTTTCATAGCAGTTTTGGGTTGTAACCATTAAGTAGACTCAGCGTAACCTTTCTGTGACGATCGTCACACGCCCAAAGATGCATGACGATCGTAAGGGTTGTGTGACAACCGTCACTGCAATAAAATATGCAGAATTCTGTTATGTGCTTTGTTCTTTGATTTGTCTCATGTCCACTTGCTTCATATCTTCACTTTGCACATATTTGACTTGACAAACATTATACCTGTAACAAATGCAAAAAACTCGGAAAAAGTCGGGAGTTAATTATATCAAAATGCATTGAAACGGACTAGAAATGAGCTAAATAATTGATACGATTTCTCGTTATCAATCAACACTAAAAGGGAGGCCACTGAAGGCGTCAGTGTCAAAAAGGTCATTGAAGACCTCTTTGTCAACATTGAGGTTGGTAAGAATGCTAACGAAATAAAGATGGCTGAAGTTTCTGAGAAGCCAACCAAGTATGGAATCTTGCGCAGAATAATGGAGGATCCCAGAGGAAAGTCAATCGAATGTTGCTGCCAAGACGTCTGTGGAAATTTATCCCCAGATGGAAAAGGTGATTCAACAAGTGAGATAGGCAAGAATGAGCAAGCACTCATCGAAAAGATGAATAAATTGAACATTGGTGGTAGAAAGGGAGTTGGTATTAATATGGTAAAAAAATCACACAAAAGTCAAGCACATACCACTGAAGAGCGTCATCAAGAGCAATACCAAAGACTGACTTATCCAAAAGAGGATGAAAGTTTAATATAGTTCATCCAGAAATGCCAAAGAAAGAAGGATGAAGTAATGTTGTGCCCATGTTACAGCACTATCTTTGACAGAAAGGCAGCCAACAATCTGGAGGTGATAGAGAAGTCCAAGAGAAAAGGAAACTGGGGGGCAATCCCAGCTTCCAAAGTAGAGAGGTATGATCCAAGAAGAATTGAACACCACCAACAAAGGATGAGAGGAATAAATTATAGTTCGTTCAAGCCAACAAACAAAGCAGGTGACGAAAGATGGGTATAACCTATCAGGGACGCTCAGGGACGAACGGACTGGAGAAGCTTTGACGTGCAAAGAGGCCCTTCAATGGCGGAAAGTAGCGAAGTCGAAAAACGAAAACCAAAAGCCTACCCTTTAGAAAACTACAAGGGTAAAAATCCCATGACGAAGTCCCAATGGGGATGATTCCAGAGGCAGAAGAGAGCAGAGAAGGAGGCCGCAAAAAAAAAATATGGTCGAAAAGAATACCATCAAGAAAAATGAACCTGCAGCCAGCAGCAACATGCAAGGGGTAGACAGAAAGGAATCTTCCCAGATCGACAATCTGAGAGACATGGTCGAACAAATAAAAGCCAAAGGAAAAGCTCAAGAATATGAGGAAATGATTGATGATTTCCAATCCGACTCAGAGGCGTCTTTCGACGTTGTCTGCAACGTAGTCTCAGTATTACCCAGAGATTACAATAGAGTGATGGAAGTATGGAGGAGGAACAAATGACACATAGACCTGTTTGCTACTATGTGATGAATAATGGTTGCGTAGAAGAGAAAAATGTGTTTTTCGAGAGGCCAAATGAATTAATGAAAGGGCATTTAAAGCTTTTATTCATAAAAGGAAAAGTGGAGAATGTTGGAATAAACAAGATACTGGTGGATGGGGGAGAAGCAGTTAACCTGATGCCCCATTTTATGTTAAAGAAAATTGGCAAGGATGATTCTGACGCCAAACCTCATAACATGGTGCTTCAAATTATGAGGGAAAAATTGGAACCACCATGGGTGTAATCCAGGTGGATTTAACTGTCGGAACAATAACAAGACCGACAATGTTCATGGTGATTGCCTCAAAATCAAACTATAATTTGCTTCTTAGGAGAGAATGGATACATGATATAGGGGATGTACCCTCATCAATGCACCAATGAATAGATATCTGGAGAACAGATGGTATAGTCGAAAACATAAAAGCAGACTAGTGTTACTTCATGTCTGAAGTAAACCATGTGGATCATTTGAGTTTCGACAAGAATCTGGCTCACATACCCCCATGTAGTCCAGCAAATTTCGACCTAAAGGCGACTGATAATGCCTATTGCTCAATGTATCTCCACCTAACATATGGGTTTCAGTGGGATAAAGAAGTGGTTGATTTATATGGGGAATCGCCCATATAAAACCAACTGGGTGGGGGAGTGAATTTGAAGAAGATGACTAAAAAAATAGCACTCAAAAGAATTGAAATTCTGGGATCAGATATGTGATGTCGAAACAGATGTTTAGACACTGATATCCTAAGCAATAAATTAATGAGCTAGTAAATTAATTAACACAGGAATTTTTTAACCCAGTTCAGTGTATCTCCACACTTACATCTGGGGGCTACCAAGCCAGGAAGGAAATTCAATATAAGTAATATTAATTAGGGAGTTAAACCAATCAGTTTAATCCTTCACTTAATATCTACCCAAGGCAATTTCTGTCTAAGACTCTACTTAGATATGAGTACCTACTCACTCCCCCTCAATCACATAGTGATCTTTAACTTAGAATGATTAATAAGTTTGAAGTAACACTTCAGACACACCAGCTTGATCTTACTTATTAGTTTCAATCAAGACACAATTCACTTTTTGCTTAAAAGCTTATAAAGTGAATAACACACAATTAAAACCTGCTTAAGTAACTAGCTGCACTAACACCCTTGACACTCTACTTAAATTCGTTGGATTTTCTTGAGTGTATCAGTTTCTTAAATAGATGCTGAGTTTGTGGGCTTTTTGCAAATTATCCAGACTTTGATAAATCCCACAGTTATCTCCTTGAATCAAGGTGAGTTAGTTTGTTATCTCCTTGAATCAAGGTGAGTTAGTTTTTCTGTTTCCTTTACACTGGAACCAGATAACTTAACTTCCTAAAGAGGCGCCTTGGAGTGCTCACTCTTTACGTTTACTTCCAGATATTTACTCCTGATTTTAAGCACTTCTATTGCATATCATTTAAGGAAGATAACAGGTTCGCGGTGTCACAACATCTGGTGTGACATCCTGATGTCCTGAACTAAGTTCATAACTTTTACTTTGTTTGTCAAAAATTATGCCAATTTATAACATCTACAAACTCCCCCTTTGGCTAATTTTTGGCTAACATATTCTTCTGGTTTTGTCAGAGAGCAGCGGAGTTCCTTTCTGTTGGATCATGTGAGAGCTAAGAATTTGCACCCCCTCAAACATGTAGTTACCTGAGATGTATACTGCCATGACTTGAACCAACAGACTTTGATAATTATTCATTACACCTAGTGACACTTTGATAGGTCCAAAATATACCATTGAAAATTCAACTTAGTTCAGCAGACAAAAATTTTGGGGCCAAACAAAACATTAAAGAAACAGACATACAATTCAGAATTACAATGCAAAATAGACAGACAAATATTTTCCACCAATAAACAGCTTCACTCTTTATCCTCTGTATCCTCAGACACATCATCAGCTCCATCATCATTCCCAGAAGCCTCTTCCAGCTCCAGTCTTTGAATCAAGTCCTCAAGCTTCTTCTTCCTTTCTTCTAGCTCCTTGCAGGTTGTCCTGAGCTCTGCAATTAGGGCTGCCTTTGATATAGGTGTCTTGACAGCAGATGTCCCAGCAGATGTCCCACCTGGTGCTTCAACATCTGCAGCATGATGACCTAGAAACAGCTTGTAATGGAAAGACAGTTGACTTTCCCTTTTACAGACAGAGTCCTTGTCAGTAAGGATTCCTGGATACTGGTTGAGAATCACCCCACAGAGTAGTAATGGGAAGGCTATTGGAAGCTTGATGGCTGAGGTTCCTTCATGCTTGAGAGTCTGGTCAAAGATGTATGCTCCATAATCCAGCTGGGTTTGGGTGCCTACAGCACAGATAAACCTCCCAAGCCTAGTGGCTATGGTTGAGGTGTGGTTGGTTGGGACATAGTTGGCTGTCCCAATTCTGTGTAGCATGGCATATTTCCTGGTTAACAAGCTGACTGAGAGTTTGCCTTTTATTGGCCATGTCTTGACCTGGTTAGCTGTAATTATTTTGCACACTTGATTGTCAGTCTTGCCAAGCTCAGTTGGCCCATCTGCTTCTCTCTCCAGGTACTGATTGATCACCCTAGGAGAAAAGTATACACACATTCCCTTGACATACACTTTTCTGAAATCCTCAGATTTCCCATCAGCACATCCTTCTTGTAAGTTTACTATAAATTCTTTTACCAGCAACTCATAACATGGAGAGAATTTAGAGACAGTCTTGAACAGTCCAACATTGGAAATTAAATCAATTACATCAGTACAATCCAAGGCATTATTACCCAGCTCTCGTTCCAGAGCCACCCTTATCTGATAGACATATTTCCACATGCTTACGCTGGAGACATGGTGGAAGGACACATTATCCAGGGGTGCTTCAGGGACAGTAGTGGCAGTCCTAGAAGGTGCTGGCCTCTTTCTGGGTTGAGAAGTTGGGACATCCTCCTCAACATCAGAATCAGATGGAGTTGTGGCCTTCCTCTTCTGTGTGCTGACCTTACTCCATGGCTTTGTAGGTCCAAAAGCAGTTTTGACCTTGTCCTTCTTGGGGGTTGGCTGTCTTTTCTCAGGGGTTGCTTGAGCAGCTTGCCTCTTATCCTTCCTAGCCCTAAGCCTCTTGGCTATGCTAGGATCAACAGCTGCTATGATCTCTGTATCAGAATCATCATCCAGGTTCTCAACTAGTGGAGGTTGGGAAGCCTCATTCTCATCAGCTTGATCATCAGTAGGACCTTCTACTCCTTCATCATCATTTGGGGCTTTGTCCTGGCCCTCAGTTGTCTCAACATTGCTTGGGACATCTTGTGGAGTAGGCATGTCTTCTTTAGCTTGGTTGTTGGGAGTTGAGGCAGGCATCCTGTTCAGGGGAACTGACACTCCAGGCATAACCCTTTCTTCTTTCAGGATCCTGGTTACAAGATCTCTGATTGTGGAGTCCACGTAAGCAGAAGCTTTAGGAGCACTGGAATTTGAAGAAGCTCCCTTACTTTTGCTGAAGACTGGCTCCTTGGGTCTTCTTGCATGGGGAGTCCTGGGCTTTTGGGCGATGGGAATGCTTCCTCTGACAACATTTATGGGTGTCGCATCCATGGGTACTACAGACAATGGAGTGACGTTCACTACGTCTTCCTGAAGGAGACCCTCATCAATGGAGTTAGGGTTCTGATGTTGTGACATGTTTTCGATTGTAGTGGGGATGTATAAAGGTTTGATGATAGACTTAGATGAGTTCAGAGTTTCAGCTGTAGCATGCAAAAGGTTCAGTGGTGCTAATGAGAATGTGAGAAGCTGAAAGCACGTTTGTACATAAATAGAGCCCGTTTCTATTGGAATTTTTAAAACTGGAATACAAACGGTTATTGGCCAGACTAGTGCCGCCACCTGGTGGTCATGCCACACGATGTCATAAGACATGCTGGCACTTCTCCATAATTGCTATATGTCACACATGCAGATTCCCAATTTACCCCTTAGGTTCTCAAATTGGGTAGCATCTAAAGCCTTGGTGAATATGTCAGCTAATTGCAGCTCTGTGGCTACATGCTCTAATGTGATCACCTTCTCCTCCACAAGGTCTCTGATGAAGTGATGTCTGATATCTATGTGCTTAGTCCTGCTGTGTTGGATAGGATTTTTGGAGATATTAACAGCACTTAAATTGTCACAGTACAATGTCATGACATCTTGTGTGACATTGTATTCTGTGAGCATTTGTTTCATCCATACCAACTGTGAACAACTGCTACCAGCTGCAATGTATTCAGCTTCAGCAGTGGATAAGGACACACAATTCTGTTTCTTACTGAACCAAGAAATTAAATTGTTCCCTAGAAAGAAGCATCCTCCTGATGTACTCTTTCTATCATCAGCACTTTCAGCCCAGTCAGCATCACAAAACCCAGTGAGGATGGGTTCACAACCATGAGAGTACATTATGCCATAGTCACAAGTGCCATTTACATATTTCAAGATCCTCTTAACCTGGTTGAGATGGCTCACCTTTGGTTCAGCTTGATACCTTGCACACACACCTACTGCAAAAGCTATATCTGGTCTGCTAGCTGTAAGATATAGTAGACTTCCAATCATGCTCCTGTACAAGCTTTGGTCCACACTCTCACCTTTGTCATCCTTTGTCAGTTTTAGATGAGTGGGGGCAGGTGTTCTCTTGTGACTTGCATTGTCCATCCCAAACTTCTTGACAGTGTTCTTTGCATACTTGCTTTGGGATATGAACATGGAATCCTCCATCTGTTTGATTTCCAGTCCAAGGAAGTAAGTCAATTCTCCCACTAGGCTCATTTCAAACTCAGACTCCATTTGAGTCACAAAATGTTTAACCATCCTGTCTGACATCCCACCAAACACTATGTCATCCACATATATCTGAGCAATCATAACCTTTCCCTCTTCATCCTTTACAAACAGGGTTTTGTCTATTCCTCCCTTCCTGTATCCATGCTTAATGAGAAAGGTGGTAAGTCTTGCATACCATGCTCTGGGAGCTTGCTTTAGCCCATACAGAGCCTTCCTCAGCTTATATACATGGTCTGGACAGCTTGGATCAACAAATCCCTTTGGTTGTTCCACATATACTTCCTTATTAAGGTACCCATTTAGGAAGGCACTTTTAACATCCATCTGAAATAATTTGAACTTTAGGATGCAAGCAATTCCTAGGAGTAGTCTGATGGATTCAAGTCTTGCTACTGGTGCAAAAGTTTCATCAAAATCCACCCCCTCAATTTGAGTATATCCTTGAGCCACAAGCCTAGCCTTGTTTCTTGTAACTACTCCCTGCTCATTAGACTTGTTTTTGTACACCCACTTGGTGCCAATCACATTAATTCCATCAGGCCTAGGAACAAGATCCCATACTTTATTCCTTGTAAACTGGCCTAATTCTTCCTGCATAGCAGAGATCCAGTACTCATCATTCAGAGCTTCTTTGATGTTCTTAGGTTCTACCTTTGAAACAAAGCAGGAGCCTGAGATCATCTCTCTTGATCTAGTGGTGACACCACTGTTGAGATCACCAATTATCAGTTCTTTAGGATGATCTTTCTAGATTCTGATGGAGGGAGATTTGTTGGATTGCTCTGACTTTGCCTCAGTTAAAGTGAAGTCAAGATTATCACTTTCTATTTCAACTTCAGTTGGATTGTCAGCAGATGTTCCAACATCATCAGCAACATCTGTCTTTGCATAGGTATCATCAATAGTCACATTTATTGACTTCATCATAACCTTGGTTCTGGAGTTAAATACTCTGTAAGCTCTGCTATTTATAGAGTATCCAAGAAATATCCCTTCATCACTCTTAGGGTCCATCTTCCTTCTTTGATCCCTATCAGCCAGGATGTAGCACTTACTTCCAAATACATGAAAGTACTTGACTGTAGGTTTTCTACCCTTCCAGACTTCATAGATGGTGGATAGAGTTCCCTTTCTTAGTGTGACTCTATTGTGGATGTAGCATGTTGTGTTCATAGCTTCAGCCCAAAAGTACAGGGGTAACTTCTTGGCATGAATCATGGCTCTAGCTGACTCCTGAATAGTTCTGTTTTTCCTTTCTACAATCCCATTCTGTTGAGGGGTGATGGGAGAAGAGTACTCATGGTTGATCCCTTTTGATGAACAGAAGTCTGAGAATTTTTTATTCTCAAACTCCTTTCCATGATCACTTCTTATTCTGACCACACAACTTTCCTTTTCTCTTTGGATCCTATGGCACAGATCTCTAAATACCTCAAACACATCTGACTTTTCTTTGATGAAGCTTATCCAGGTATATCTTGAGAAGTCATCAACAACCACATAGGCATATCTTTTTCCACCAAGACTCTCTACCTGCATTGGTCCCATAAGGTCCATGTGCAGTAATTCCAAGACTTTGGAGGTTGTCAGATGTTGAAGCTTTGGGTATGACATCTTGGTTTGCTTACCCATTTGACACTCACCACACACTTTTCTTTCATCAATCTTAAGTCTTGGGACCCCTCTTACAGCCTCCATAGAGATGATCTTCTTTATTCCTATGAGATGGAGATGACCCAATCTTTGATGCCATAGCTTCACTTCTTCTTCTTTGGCTATGGAACAAGTAGATGTGAGGCTAGAATCTTGGGGTTCCCACATATAGCAGTTATCTTTTGATCTAGCTCCTCTCATGACCACTTTCTTCTCTTTATCAGAAACTATGCACTCAGCTTTGGTGAAGTTGACACTGTAACCTTGGTCACATAACTGACTTATGCTGATCAAGTTAGCAGTTAATCCTTTCACCAACAGCACACCATCTAGACTTGGTACACCTGAGCAGTCCAGGGTCCCAACTCCCTTGATTTCCCCCTTTGCTCCATCTCCAAAGGTTACATAGCTGGATGAGTGTGACTTTAAGTCTACCAACAGATTCTTCAGTCCAGTCATGTGCCTTGAGCAGCCACTGTCAAAATACCAGTCTTCCTTAGCAGATACCCTGAGAGATGTGTGTGCTATAGAAGCAACAACCTGCTTGGACCACTTGTGCCTGTTGTGAGGTTTCCTTTGCCTAGAATGTGAGTTCAGATCAGGCTATTTTCCTCTCTTAGGCTCCCACTACTGGATATATGTGTGTCTCCTCTGATGCATCTGCCCTGGGTAGTGTCCATCTCTAGAGTTCCAAGGTTGCCTGGTGAACTTGTTCTTCTGCTTAGGCTTGTACTGGTAGCTTTGATCAGTATAATGTCTAGCTTTAGGTATCCAAGTTTTCCTGGTGACCTCTGTCTTCTGCTTAGGAAGGTGCTGAGAACTCTGATTGGGGTATCCATGCAGTTTGTAGCAAAAAGGTTTGATGTGACCAAACCTTCCACAGTGATGGCATCTCCACCTTTGATATTTCTTTTTCATCATGTTTTTCTCATGATGTTGAGACATCTGCTTGAACATCTTGTTTGACTTCATAGGATTTGGAGTTGTTTGGCTGGTGCTAGCCTCAGAGTTTTAAGCTTTATTAAATCCCAGCCCAGTCCTATCCCCTGAGTACTTGTTGTTGTTGAGAATGGCATCCAGTGTGTTTGAGCCACTGTTCAGAATTCTGACAGATTTGGACATATGCTCCATTTTGGAGTTGAGTAGGCTGACTTCATTTTTCAAAGTGGCAATGATCTCCAGATGACTTGCCTTTTCAGCTTTTAATTCCTCAATCTGCTTCTTCTGCTGTTTACTTTCCTTACATACCTCAGTGCTCCTTTCACACAGCATCCTGTAAGATGTTTCAAGCTCTTCAAATGTCAGATCCTCATCACTGGATTCCCTTTCAGTTTCACATACTCCAGCTAGAGTAGTGATGTGTTTTGTAGACTCTTCTTCTGACTCACTGCCTGAGTCTTCATCTGACCAGGACACAAAAAGGCCTTTCTTTTGCTTCTTTAGATAGGTTGGGTATTCACTTCTAATGTGTCCATAACCTTCACATCCATGACATTGGATCCATTTTCCTTGGTTAGTCTTCTCATCATAGTTTGACCTTCTGTTAGAGTCATAAGATCTTTTATTCTTAGAGGTTGAGTTTCTTCCACTTGGTCTGGGCCTGTTGTCCATTATTTTGATAATTTTGTTAAATTTCCTCCCAAGCATAGCAATTGCATCTGATAAGTTGTCCTCAGAGCCTGCTTCATGACTTTCTTCTTCCTTATCAATGTTTGAGACCAGGGCTATGCTCTTGTTTTTCTTCACAGTAGTATCACTCATTCCCATCTCAAAGGTTTGAAGGGAACCAATGAGCTCCTCAACTTTCATTGTGTAGATGTCCTGAGCTTCTTCTATGGCAGTGACCTTCATGTCAAACCTCTTGGGCAGTGATCTGAGAATCTTCCTAACCAACTTTTCATCACTCATCTTCTCTCCCAAGGCACCAGAAGTATTAGCAATCTCCAGGATGTTCATGTAGAAATCATGAATGGTCTCATCTTCCTTCATCCTCAAGTTCTCAAACTTGGTGGTGAGAAGTTGAAGTCTTGACATCTTCACCTTTGATGTTCCTTCATGAGTAGTTTTGAGGGTGTCCCAAACATCCTTGGCTAGCTCACAGTGGTGCACAAGCCTAAATATGTTCCTGTCAATGCCATTGAACAAGGCATTTAAGGCTTTGGAATTTCCAAGTGCTGACTCCTCTTCCTCCTTGCTCCACTCTTCTTCAGGCTTCATCACTTTTGCCCCATCCTTATTATCTTTGAGAGGGTGCTCCCATCCTTTGTTAGCTGCTTTCCAAGCCCTGCTATCAAGAGATTTCAAGAATGCTACCATTCTTGGCTTCCAGTAATCATAGTTGGATCCATCCAAAATAGGTGGTCGATTCACAGATCCTACATCTTTGTCCATGTTCCCAAAATTTGCAGTCCCTAGATCTCACCCAGTTATACAGGCAGGGTGCCTGCTCTGATGCCAATTGAAATTCTGGGATCAGATATGTGATGTCGAAACAGATGTTTAGACATTGATATCCTAAGCAATAAATTAATGAGCTAGTAAATTAATTAACACAGGAAATTGTTAACCCAGTTCAGTGTATCTCCACACTTACATCTGGGGGCTACCAAGCCAGGAAGGAAATTCAATATAAGTAATATTAATTAGGGAGTTAAACCAATCAGTTTAATCCTTCACTTAATATTTACCCAAGGCAATTTCTGTCTAAGACTCTACTTAGATATGAGTACCTACTCACTCCCCTTCAATCACACAATGATCTTTAACTTAGAATGATTAATAAGTTTGAAGTCACACTTCAGACACACCAGCTTGATCTTACTTATTAGTTTCAATCAAGACACAATTCACTTTTTGCTTAAAAGCTTATAAAGTGAATAACACACAATTAAAACCTGCTTAAGTAACTAGCTCCACTAACACCCTTGACACTCTACTTAAATTCGTTGGATTTTCTTGAGTGTATCAGTTTCTTAAATAGATGCTGAGTTTGTGGGCTTTTTGCAAATTATCCAGACTTTGATAAATCCCACAGTTATCTCCTTGAATCAAGGTGAGTTAGTTTGTTATCTCCTTGAATCAAGGTGAGTTAGTTTTTCTGTTTCCTTTACACTGGAACCAGATAACTTAACTTCCTAAAGAGGCGCCTTGGAGTGCTCACTCTTTACGTTTACTTCCAGATATTTACTCCTGATTTTAAGCACTTCTGTTGCATATCATTTAAGGCAGATAGCAGGTTCGCGATGTCACAACATCTGGTGTGACATCCTGATGTCCTAAACTAAGTTCATAACTTTTACTTTGTTTGTCAAAAATTCTGCCAATTTCTAACATCTACAAGAATTACGGCTTACATAGCTGAGAATAAACTAAAAGCGGCCCTAGAGACCGAATTAAAGATATGGCTGTAAAAGCCAACCAAGAAGACTCAAAAAATCAAAGTTCTCAGAAAAACGTTGAAGAAAATGGTGAAAGTCGTTAGATGGATGAATGGCAACATCAAAAGCTTGACGCCATTTATGACGACAAACCTTTGGGGTTCGAAAAGGATCCAGTGTCGACCAACATGAAGATGGTAGCACAAGATCCATTAGAAGAAATAGATCTAGGACTGGGGGCAGCAAAAAGACCAACTTACATAAGTGCCAAGATGGACCCACAATTCAAAGTCGAAATAGTTCAATTGTTGCATGAATACAAAGATTGTTTTGCATGGGACTATGAAGAAATTCCAAGTTTAGATAGAAGCTTGGTCGAATTAAAGTTGCCGATATTGGAAGGAAAAAACCAGTGAAGCAGCTGCCAAGACGCTTCGCACTAGAAATTCTGTCGAAAATAAAAGAAGAGGTCGAAAGACTTCTGAAATGCAAATTCATCCGCACGGCCAGGTATGTTGATTGGATTGCAAATATAGTTCCTGTATTTAAGAAAAATGGCAATTTAAGGGTATGCATTGATTTTCGAGACTTAAATTTAGCTACCCTAAAAGACGAATACCATATGCCAGTAGCAGAAATGCTTATAGATTCGGAAGCAGACCATGAGTACCTAAGCATGTTAGATGGATACTTTGCTTAAAATAAAATTTTTATTGCCAAAGAAGATGTTCCTAAGATATCATTTCGTTTTCCTGGGTAAACAGGAACTTATGAATGAGTAGTAATGCCCTTTGGTCTTAAAAATGCTGGAGAAACTTATCAACGTGCTATGAATTCAATTTTCCATGATTTTATTGAAACTTTCATGCAGATTTACATTGATGATATTGTGATTAAGTCTGTTTCAGGAAAAAGTCATATAGACCATCTTCAACAGTCCTTTGAAAGGATGAGGAAGTTTGGCTTAAAAATGAACCCCCTAAAGTGTGCTTTTGGTGTGCAGGAGGTGATTTCCTACGCTTTGTGGTCCACAAGAAAGGGATCGAAATAAATGAAAGCAAAGCCAAGGCTATAATGGAGGCGAAAGCGCCATCAACAAAAAAGGAACTGTAGTTTCTACTGGGAAAAATCAACTTTCTCAGAAGGTTCATCTCCAACCTTAGTGGAAAGACGCAGGCCTTCTCACCTCTACTTCGATTGAAAAAGGGAGACTTCACATGGGGGCAAGAACAGCAAGTTGTGTTCGACAATATTAAAGAGTATTTATCAAGTCCTCCAATTCTAATGTCCCCTTGTAGAAAGAGAAGCATGAGGCTATATATTTCGGCAGAGTCCTGAAGCATGTTGTGCCATGAGGACGAAAATGATGTCGAAAGGGCCATCTACTACCTCAGCAGAGTCCTGAATGATGTTGAAACTAGATATAGTGTTATAGAAAAATTGTGTTTATGTGTATATTTTTCTTGTATAAAGTTAAAGCCCTATATAAAACTTGTTGATGTATATATATCTTCTCATTTCGACGTAATAAATATATGTTATCGAAGTTTATTTTACATATTAGAATTAGGAAATGGGCTTTAGCATTGACATAATATTCCCTGAAATATTTGCCTTTAAAAGATGTTAAGGGACAAGTGGTTGCTGATTTCATAGCAGACCACTCAATAAGCGAAAATGGCATGGAATATGTCAAAGTAGAACCATGGAATTATATTTCAACGGTTCCAGTCATAATAATGGAACTAGTGTTAGAATGTTAATAATTTCTCCTAACAAAATTCAAGTACAGAGTCAAAGGTCTGTGTTCGAATAATGAAGCAGAATATGAAGCGTTGATTGCTAGACTTAAGATCTTGTTGGAATTGGGGGAAACGAGAGTCAAAATAATGGGTGACTCTGAATTGGTAGTAAACCAATTGAGCAAAGAGTATAAATGTGTAAAAGAGAATTTAATTATGTACTTCGTAATAGTCAATAGACTTCTTAAAAGATTCGACAGTGTGGCCATCACGCATATATCCAGGATGGAGAATCAAGAGGCAAAATACCTTACTCAGATTGCATCTAGATATAAGGTGTCAAAGGAGAGTCTAGAAAAAACTATTGAAGTTAGAGGAAGAGTCATATCCACCAAGTTGTCTCCATCAGATTTTGGAAACAATAAAGTTAGGATATGGTGACAAAGAAAATTTTGAAATTTTCAATGTGGATGATTCAAGAGTTAAGGATTGGAGAACACCCATCAAGGATTATCTACAACAAGGAATGTATTGGCCATAGTGGGGCTTGTGGTGCACATCAAACAGGTCACAAAATGAAGTGGTTACTATTACGAAAAGGAATGTATTGGCCAACAATGTTGAAAGAATGTGTCGACTTCTCCAAGGTATGTCAAGAATGCCAATTGCATACAGGCATACCACACATCCCTGCAAGTGAGTTACATTTGATTGTGAAGCCTTGGCCATTCAGAGGTTGGGCTTCAGACCTAATTGGCGAAATTCGACCAGCTTCTTCAAAAGGGAAGAAGTACATCCTAGTTAGAATCGATTATTTTACCAAGTGGATCGAAGTTATACCATTAGTAAATGTGGATCAAGAAGCATTAATCGAATTTATTCAAAGGTATATAATTTACAGATTCGGATTTCTAGAAACAATAACTACAAATCAAGGATTTGTATTCATTGGAAAAAATATGCAATTATTTGCAAAAGAAGTAGGATTTAAACTCCTTACTTCGACACCTTACTATGCTCAGGAAAATGGTCAAGTTGAAGCAGCTAATAAAGTTGTGATTAATTTAATTAAAAAAGAACGTGGGCAAGAAACCCAGAAATTGGCATAAAACTTTGGATCAAGCTTTATGGACTTGTCGAACGTCTCCTAAAGAAGCTACAAACTCTACCCCATTTAGATTAACTTATGGTCGTGATGCAGTTTTACCAGTCGAAATTTATTTACAATCAATTCAAATTTAGAGGAATCATGAAATCCCATCAAACATATATTGGAGTATGATGATGGATGAATTAGTTGATTTAGATGAAGAGAGGTTGCGTGCACTGGATTTGGTGAAGAGGAAAAAGCAAAGAGTCGAAAAGTTTTATAACAAGAAAGTAAAACGTAAAACTATTTTGGTTGGTGACTTGGTGTGGAAGGCGATCCTCCCTATAGATCGAAAAGATAAATTAATGGGAAAATGGTCTCCTAAGTGGGAAGGACCTTTCCAAGTTTTGAAAAAAAATCGAATGGCGCATTTGAAATTGAAGAAATAGGAAAGGATATGAGAATCCTGAAGATAAATGGAAAGTATTTGAAAAAAATACAAACCAACATTGCAAGAAATCAAAATAAGCACAAAATAACTTCACATTATCGCTCCCAGGATTTTCATCCTAGTACAAATGCGAAAGTGGCGCGGAAAAGGTAGTCGCCAGCCAGACATTTTTATCTCGAAGGAACGGGAAAGGTAATGATGTGCAAACCTTAAAAATAAGGAAAGGACAAGGTCCTACGAACCAAAGATCTGGGTTCGGGAGTCGGTTACGACCTGGGAAGGTATTTGCACCCCAGATCGTCTGCCGTACTCAATAGGATCCAGGCTTGTTTGTTTGTTTCCAAGGGTGAGAAATAAAGTGTTGCTGAATAAAAAGACTGCTAACTGGATCTGGAATGAGAAAGGGAATTGGAAAGGAAAATGGAAAGAAAGGGGGAAATGTAGGAAAATAAAGAATGTGCTCGAACGGGCCCTACCCCGCTGCCTACGTACCTCATCAGGATAATGAGGATCAGAGTCGACGTAGTTCGCCTAACTAAGGCTGGGAACTATTTATGTGTTTTTTATGAGTTGGAACTACTTATGTCTATGCTCAGGTGTTGCAGCCTCGTCTTGTACGAGTGTGTTTATCGTCTTGCATGCGATACAAGTCGTCGCAAGTTCGCGTTTAGAGTGGGAGAGATGAGAATAAAATTCCCGCAGGAAAGTCACTTATTGTTTGTGGTTTGCTTTTTAAGAGTTTCCTATGAATTTGGCACAAGGAAATGAATTCAAACTCTTTTCCATGGAACGTCTACTTGCTACTACATTCCAAGATAGAATAGTAGAACAAGCACACCAAGTAAGGAGAATTTATCCAAGACTTGTTTCCAAGGATTAGGGTCTAAGTTTACTAGCTTGTTGAACTTATTACATGTTTTTGTAGCTTTTGAAGAAATGACTTTTATGTTTTCTTTGTGAAGATAATCTCATGATTAGACTTGTACATCATGCTATACAATCCCACACTATTCCAAAATGGAATGAATATGAGTTCCCCATGGAATAAGGCTATACACAAGAGACTACTTTCATTTTTTATTAAGTGTCTTTTGGATTTTTGCTTAAAAGATGAGAGAGAAAGAGACTCAAATTGCAAAAGGCAAAACTATGGGGGACTAAGACACAACCCTAAGTCATTTATTGTATGCCAAAAAGTGATCTTAATGGTTTGTGAGGCTTTCTAATCTTAAAGATAAAGGAGAAGAAGAAAAGAGAATTAGAACTTACTTACTTCCTAAGGAAGATAAGTGGTTCTAAAGAAAGGGAAACCTAATAGAAAAGCAAAAGGTGCTAAGATAAACACATTTAAAATGCATAAGATATAGGAATGAAGTAATTTTTACCTCAATCTCCCCCCTACAAAACAAACATTAGTATTATGAAGCAATTTGAACATATAAACATGACAAACTCAAGGAAAGTTCAAGCTAGCTTAAGAAAAGTGTTAGTGTACTTCTAAGATTAAGACTTAAGTCTAGGGCATCCTACAAGGTAGAAAGCTTCTAAAGTCAGTATCTAACTCACACTAAGGTATTATAAAGCCCTAAGAATGAACAACCTCAAACTATACCCTAAAAGGAAGCTAAACCCTAATAGGAGTTAAGGTGAAGTTACAAGAGAAACTTGAATGATTAAGCAAGCCAAACTTGTATGAAAACAAAAGTGAATAGAAAATCCAAGAGCTAAAACTTAATGAAAGTAACCTAAGATGTAAACCAAAATAGGAACAAAGAGACTCAAGTGAAAGAGGTCGAAATACTATGTGGAATGGTGTGATAATAAGAAGAAATGCATATTAAACTTCAAAGGAAGAAAAAGACTTAGAATAAAATCAAACATGCATAATGGGATTTTAATTTTCCAAACAAAAACCAAGTGCTTGATGAATTATTAAGATGTGATTTGAACACAAAAAATTGTCCACAAGATTGGTTTTGAAGGGTTAAGATGGAAGAATGAGAGGAATTAGGGCAAAAGAAAAGCCTATGTGACTTATGGTTCAAGTAATCAACACAAATCAAAATACAATGACCTAAAATGGACTCTCAATATTCAAGGACCTTTAATGGACCCTAGAAGACTAAAATTTAAGACCTTACATGAATGACATAAATGCCTTACCAATTTTTGAACAAAAGGAGAAGGAAGAAGGACCAAAATGTGACCTAGGGTACCAAATGCTTGGAAAAGTAGTAAATGAACTTGAAAAATTATGAAAATGGACAATCAAATGAAAAATCCATAAGATGATATACCTCTAAAAAATCTCTTGAAAATTCCTATTTTTACCTATTCAAATTAAGGCTTGAAGAGAATTAGGATTTTTTGTGATCAAGGAAAAAGAATACACTCAAAATGGCACAAACAATGACCTAAAAATTGTAGCAAAAATATTTTTGAGGTATTCAAGATGTCCTCTGAATAGGTCAAGAATAATAGTATCAAAATCAATTATAGTTTGGGAGAACTAAAATGGACAAAATGGTTGGTCAGAAAAGGAACAAAATGAGAAGAAATTAATTGGAGAATTAATTCTGGTTTAAAAATAAATGGAAAATTAAAATAAAAAAAATGTAGAAAATTTCTAAAAATGAAGAAAATCAAGTGTGAATTTATTTGGGATTTTTGGAGACTATTTGGTATTTTTACAAAACCAAAATGAAAATGGAAATAAAATGAAGAATAAAAATGAGAAGAAAAGGCCAAGGGTGCATTTAGGAAAGACATTTAGTTCAAACATGCATGGGCCTTTATGAGGTGAGGTGTGAATAGAAATAGAGGCCTAAGTCCAAGGCGCTGAACACAAGGCTTGTGGTGGACTTTAGGTCAACAAATTTGACTCTTCCAGGACACTCAGATTGATCGCGGGCTTCCTATTATTCCTCACAAAATGGACCAACCAATAAGACAATGGACAAATGGCAAGAACTTTGGGACTGCACACATAAGATCACTCAGGCTCTCTCTCCATGGCACGTGAGAGGGAGAGTCTCCATTAATGCGTTGGCTTGATTATGGCCCTAGGATGAGATTGATCTAACGACCAGGACTTAAAATGAACTTAAATCTAGGGTTCCGATTCAGGTCACCGGAGGACATTTCCGGTTGTCTTCTCCGGTGACTCCTGGCTAAGGCATGACTAAATTGCCACCAAAATGACAACTAAGACCATGGATGGATTCGTCTTTCCAAGTACATTAACAATCCAGGCTTGGTTTTTTCCTAAGGTTCATGAATAATGCAAATCGAAGCACACAAAAATCAACCTACAAACTGAATCTAAGCACCTAAGGTGCCTATCAACTAGTCAGCATAAGCATTGCTCCTATTGAGCTCATATCACCACAAATCAACTAAAATTAAATGAATTCGTGCAAGGTGAATTGAATGTAAAACCTGAAATGCAGTGATGCTTAGAGTTGTAGAAATCCAGAGAGGAGGTTCCACTTGCTTCTATGCTTGATCTTGATCCTTTGTAGAGTGAAATAAACACTTTATTGATGTACAATCTTGAGGAAATGGATTTGATGCAGAGAACTTGCAGAGATGTGACCTTGGTCTTTCAATCCTTTAAATCCATGGAAATGTTGCAACTCATGCTGTTGATGATGAGTAGATGATTGTTGATGCTAACTTGATGAAGATTTAGGTTGCTCGAGCCAAAATGCAGTGATCTTGCACTGGTGCAACTTCAGAATTTCAGCTAGATTCTTCCATGGAATTGCAGCTTGAATTTATGCTGATGAAGCTCAATAGAAGAAGATGATGAATCCTGGTGATTGATGAGGCTTGATCCTCATAATATGCACTGAATTTGTAGTGATAGAGCATAGCAAAACTTGAGAATTTGGTGAAGTGGTTCGAGCAAAAAGATCCAACCCTTAACTCAATCACCTCTCATGCTTTTATAGTGTTTTTTGACCCTTATTTAACAGTTAGAACTAGGGTTAAGACCCTAGTTAACTGAGTTGAGTGAGTCAAGTTGGTTATGCAACTGAAAGTTTGTAGAAGCTTCCATGCTCGAGCTCAATCCAATGGTGAAGTATCCATGACACTTATGATGAGGATTAGTGGAATATAATGCATCTTCCCTGATCCAATGATTGCAACTTGAAGTGCAATGTTATAGAATCATCATATGGCTTAAATATTCATGGGATGCATGGAAATGAGTGTGATCCTGCATGTAGATGATCATTTGAAGTTCATATTGCAATGTT
The DNA here is from genome assembly GCA_963966055.1 of Lathyrus aphaca. Lineage (NCBI taxonomy): Eukaryota > Viridiplantae > Streptophyta > Magnoliopsida > Fabales > Fabaceae > Lathyrus > Lathyrus aphaca. Next base: position 265,950,088 of record OZ014523.1, on the reverse strand, counting down.
GAATGAACAAAGCATGTTGCCTAATACAAACAAGCTGGATTAAGTTGAGATTGCACACTTAGACATTACCTTGGAAAGTAAGAAACCTGATTGCAAGTTATGATCTTCAATGGGGAATACCTTCATGATCAAGATACCAAATGGGGAAGTTCTTGGGCTCAAATTGAAGGACAAACATCATACAACAAGATTGATGTTCACACAAAATGAAAATGAAGCTTATTAGTCACTCAACATGATCATTAAAGTTTGAGTCACAGAACTGCATAATTATCCTGCTGGGACTTGGCTTGCCTTGGGTCAATGGCTTGTGAATTTTCAGTTTGAACATCCACACTTTGACCTTTCATATGTCCTTGATAACTTGATCAAATGAAAAAATGGTAAACATGAAACTTGTAGAAAACATGGCAATGAAAAACTTTGATGTTGTAGGGTTTTTCATTTGAGGTCATCTTGATGGATAAAAATGGAAAAACGTGTGGCACACCACCTGTTTGACAAACTTCCTTGCAAATCATGCGCGCCGGCCTTGCCTTGCCTAGCCCATGGCTTGGTTTTTGCCTTGATTTGTCCAATCTTTGAATGATCATAACTCTCTCAATTTTAATGATATGAGTGTGTTCCACCTATGGATTTGAAGATAAATATACCCTCTTTCAAACAGCCCAAGTGGATTTTTCATTTTCTTTTTAATTTGGGAGAAGGCCTCTCTTGAAGTGGCTGCAAAAATGGGCCAAAACATGCCATTTTTGGAAACCCTAATTTTCCAAAAATTGTAAGTTTTGGTTTTCCTGTTTTTTGCATGATTCCTCCATTATTTCTTGATCAAATTTGGTCTATAGGATCCTTGTAACCTTAATTTCATGATTTTGATCTCAAAAAGTCAGGAGTTGACTTTTTACTCTGCCTGGTTGACTTTCCCCCAATTTCCTGATTTTCAATCAACTGAACAATTGAGAACCTTCCAAAAATGATTCCTTGGATTAAATTTGAACCCTAGGTACCCAACATCACGTGGAAAACAATGAAAATAAGTTTGGATCAAAATCTCCTTAGAAAGCCCAATTAATCAGAAACCCTAATTTGGCCTTGTTTTATCAAGAGATGTTGCACTGCTTGACTCCTTTAATCAATCCACTTCTTTCCATGACTTGTGGCTTTAAATGAGGACTTGTGGGATGTTATGAACCCTTTTCACAATATGGAGAAATAATGTTGCCCCTTTGATTGTTACTGGATAATCATCAACTTCTTCAATCATTGATCACAAGCCAATGCTTTTGTTATGATAACTATGATGCAATGTTTTGAGTGATGCTATGAATTTAAGTATGCAAAGTGATATGTTAAATGCCATAAAAAATGAGAGGGCAAATTTTGAGGTATTATAGCTGCCCCTATTCAATCATCTGTAGGCCTGAGTGAATAATAGTAACAGCTTTTAGACATTCAAGGTATGGAGTGATTGAATACTCGAATAAAACCTGAAAATTTGTACTCTAATAAAAGTGAGATAATGAGAATGCCATTTTGTGCTTGTTATTGTTTTTTCTTCTCTTTTTTTCTCAGAAAGAATGGGATCATTGTACTTAAATGATTACCCATGACGCGGTCGTTGTACTGAAACGAGACGCAAAAGTAAAAGGGCTTGTTGTACTTAAACAGGGCTTGAACGAAACCATTGTACTGAAATGGAGTCGTAGAAAGAAAAAGGGGGCTTGTTTTACTTAAACAGGGCTTGAACGAAACCATTGTACTAAAACGGAGTCGTGGAAAGAAAAAGGGGGCTTGTTGTACTTAAATAGGGCTTAAAAACAAGACCATTGTACTAAAATGGGACTCGGAAGGAAAAGGGGGTTTGTTGTACTTAAACAGGACTTGAATGAAACCATTGTACTTAAACGGAGTCGTAGAAAGAAAAAAGGGGCATGTTGTACTTAAACAGGGCTTGAACGAAACCATTGAATTAAACAAAGTCGTAGAAAGAAAAAGGGGGCATGTTGTACTTAAACAGGGCTTGAACGAAACCATTGTACTTAAACGGAGTCGTAGAAAGAAAAAGGGGGCATGTTGTACTTAAAAATGGCATGAAAACTTGATGAGACCGTTGTACTGAAACGTGACTCACTGGGGATGACAAACATTGACTTGGAAGGAAAATGATGCTTGGAAAATAAAATTGGTATCCTCTGTGGGGAGTACTTCAGGTTGAAAATGATGTTCCGGGTCTTTATGTAATATACTCCAAAACTGGCCCATACTGGCATACACATGTTTCAATTTATGGTGTATTGCTCCATGATGATGGAAATGCTACGCGCTTGAGGATGCAAATGCAATGGTGATTATGCACATGCGAATGCAAGGAGATCTCCTGATAAGGAGGTCACAAGTATCTCGGGTGGCTTGACTGGGGAGAACTGATGATCACTTCATTGATCTGGTTAATCCTTGTGAGGAGAAAATAACTCTACGGGGGATATTGTCACTGATATGCCGGCTTTGAACTGTCGTCATTGCCAAAAATAAATTGGACTTTAAGATTGGAGAGCCAGGATCTTGTCGGGGATGAACTCGTCTTGCAAAGTACGTTACCTGTTGAACTCTGCTGGGGAAATGATAACCTTATGACTTGGCTAGGGAACCAGATGTATGAGTTATGTTGAGGTAGAAACCTGCTGGGGAGGAAAGAACTCCTTGTACTGCTGGGGATTGCTCCTGTATTGACAGAAAATATCTGCTTGGGGAGACCATCAATCTTCTATCACCACTATTGGTGAAGATCTCTACTTCCACTCTACTGGGGATAATAGAAAACATTTGGGAAGACGCTTGTTGAAAGACTCTGTTCAAGCATCTGTTGATAGACTCCTCCTGAGAATCTGTTCTAGTTATCTTAACAACACCTGTACCTGCACCTGCACAAACACAACTGATAGTTCCTGCAGCGTAGAGAGTTAGTTTGCCCTGCGTGCCCCAGGCTTATGGTATGAATCACCATCCCGGTCAGTTAACACTTTTTAGAGTTGTATTAAATGTTTCTATCCTCCTGCATGAGTTAGAAAACATTCAAATCTCCATAATACAACTTTAAATCATAATTTGCTGGACATTTTTGCAATCAATCAATGTTAGATGAAAAACAAAAGCAAACGGTCACAAGTTGACTGAAATTGAGCTTTATTGATTTGTGAATGGCCCTGAATTAGCATTACATCAGGAAGCAATCCCTAGAAAGAGGAAATCGCTCAAAGGGAAAACAAATTATCCTATTGGAAATATGAAGAATGGATCTCATCAAGCTCCGACCTGGCTATGACTCGTATATCTTCATGACTCTCCGCTTGCTTTGCTTTTGAGTAAAGTGATTGAATTGGTCTTCAACCCTTAGAATGCCTTTAGTTGCAAATGGATCACAAATTTCGCAGACCACAATCGTTCGTGTTAGTCCCTCTTTTGCGTGGATCGCCCTCTCGGGTTTTCAATCCACTGGGATACCCTTTTTTTGCCTGAGCTGTCCAATGTGGCTTTTCAGTTCAGCAGGTGTACATTTTTTTCAATATTTCCCTAATTTTTACCCGAGCCTTTTATTTTGTTTTCGGCTCTCCGGAATGCCCATTTTTTCCTGTATCTTTATTCTGTTTTTATCCAGCGGGTCTCTTTACACGGAGTATTTTCTTAATGTGTTTGTCTTGACGGGAGAATGGAAGTCTTCGCCATCCATGGTTGTTAGCATCAAGGCTCCACCCGAGAAGACCATTTTTAACCACAAATGGACCTTCATAATGGGTGTCCACTTACCCCTATGATCATTGTTATGAGGAAGAATCCTTTTTAGCACCAGGTCACATGGTATGTACCGTTGAGGAAGTACTTTCTTGTCGAAAGCTTGCTTCATTCGCCATTGATACAACTGTTCATGGCATACAGTTGTTAGGCGTTTCTCTTCAATGAGACTCAGTTGGTTATACCTGGCTCGGAGCCATTCAGCCTCATCTAGCTTGACATCCATCATTATCCTCAACGAGGGGATCTCAACATCGACCAGTAGGACTGCCTCCATACCATACACCAGTGAGAATGGGGTTGCCCCTGTCAAAGTACGCACAGACGTTCGGTACCCATGTAGGGCAAACGGTAGCATTTTGTGACAATCCTTATATGTCACAACCATCTTCTGAACAATTTTCTTGATATTCTTATTGGTCGCCTCAACGACGCCATTCATCTTCGGGTGGTACGGCGAAGAGTTGTGATGCACGATTTTGAAATCCCGGCACAAGTCAGCCATCATCTTGTTATTGAAGTTAGAACCATTATTAGTAATGATCCTCTCTGTCGCTCCCACCAAATGAGGCTAAGTCAAATGGGGTACAGACGCGAACGGTCGACGAAAGGAGAGAGAACACAAGGGTGAACTCAGAAAGAAAAGAGTCGCCAGCTAGGCATTTTTATCCCGAAGGAAAGGTAATGCTGCATAAACCTAGAAAAGAATGGATAAGACGGTTGCGAACCAGAGAGACTGAGAAAGGGGGTTGGTTACAACCTGGGAAGGTATTAGCACCCAGATTGTCCGCCGTATTCGACGAGATCCACGCTTAAAAGATTTATGCTTTAAAGGGGTAGTGTTAGTGCAATTTGTGTATCAAAGCTGGAAAGAATGCAAGTGTCTGTGCTGGAAGAAAGTGTAGTGAAATGTATGGAGTGTCAGTGTAAGAACAGGAGTGCAAAGCTCAAGATTATGAGGCTAAAAGAATAATGCTGGAGGGAGGGGAATATACAGAGACTTTTGTTCGATAACCGTTAAGTTATGCCTATGTATCCTCTCGTGCAATGAGGAAGTCAGAACACCGTAGTTCGACTCAAAGAGACTAAAAGATAAATTGACTTGTGAACTGCTTGCTTGTCTATGCTCAAGTGTATGACCTGTCTGGCTCAGGTGCTAACTGTCTTGCATTAGACGGAAGAAGCGAGTTCTCGTTTGTGAGTGAATGAGGTGAGAAAAGAATCCCGGAGGAGACGGTTATTGTTTGTTTTTGATGTTTTCAATCTTTTATTGCCTTTTGAAGTTTGTTATAAGTTAATGAGCTTAAGCCTAAACCAAGGGTTAGTAAAGTCATCACATCTTCCCTCTGATTAGGGGTAATGAGAATGCCTTAAGTATGAAGTAAGCACCTCACCCTTAATCACCATGATGTAGGATTAAGATCATTAACCTACTTGTATTTATTTAGATGTTTTTTGGAGTTTTTGTTTAGTGTTAAGTAATGAGTTTAAGCCATAATCAAAGATTTAATGGACTCATTACACCATCTTAATAGAAGGATAATAGATGATAACATTTAAGCTGAGAGAGGCTCCTCAACTTAATCCATGATTAGGGATTAACCTCATGACAAAACAAGCCTTTATTAAAGTGGATATTAGTTAATGGTGAGATTAAGAAGTGAATTTTAGGATTTGTAAGACAACTTGAGGGGGACTTGTCCATTAACACTAGGGTTAGTCCTTCTTAACCAATTAAGGAAGAATTAGAACCCTAATGCAAGGCCCAAGTTACAAGCTTATTGTCTCAGTGATTATTAGGTGAATTGATTAAAGGGTTTAAACACATTAAGGGTTTAACACTTAGGATTAAAGCTATACACTCCATCCTAATAGAAGGATGCAGGCATAAGCTTAATCACAAATTCTTAAAACCTTTAAGGTTTAGTCCCTGATTATGAGATGAGAAGAGATGACACAAAAGATGACACAAAGGTAAAACTAATGAGGGGGGGACTAATCAAACCCTAATTGTGATCATGCTTGGGTATTCCTAGGGTTTATGAGGCTTGCAAAAGATCTTCAAGAGGAAAGCCACCAGGAAAGAAGCAGATGAAAGGAGGAAGAAGCAGAGAGAAGCTAGACAACTTGCTTCACTTAAGAAGACAAGTTGCTTGAAGAAAGAAAGTGAGAAAGAGGCATGAATGAGCAAGCTCATTCTAAAACACATACAAAATGCAGCAAAGAAGGCATAAAAGAGATGAAAAGAGGTTGTGAGAAGTGAAGGCAAATTCACTTCTCAAAACAACTTACCACCTGAAAAGTTAGCAAAAGAAATGAAATGAAATGAAAATGAAATGAATGCAAAGATGAAAGTCAAAACCAGAAGCATAAACATGATGTCAATGATGCTAAGAGATGATGCAAACACATGTCAAGAGTTGTGGATGATCATACAAAGATGAGGATGCAAATGAAGCATGTCTTGAACCATGAAAGTTCATGAAAGTTTATGAAATGGAATGAATATATAACATGGCAAATGAAAGATGAAATGATCCAACATGATTCTAATATTCCCTAAGATGTCTTATATGTCATGTTGATGCACAAAATGTCATGGCAAGTTCATGTATGCAAGCATATGAGAGATGAATGCAAATGAAGACAAGAATTAGGGTTTATGCACAAGTCACAAAGCAAAATCCAAAATCAGAAGCAAATGACAAGATAAAAAAATTGAAAATGGGATCAAAGGAACCCTAACCCTACACAAGTTCACTGCCCAAAGGAGGGGATCTAACTCTTAACCTAATGGGAGTTATGATTTTCTCAAGTTAACTAGGGTTTCAAGGCACTCTAAAAGGAAAAATGCACATCAAATTGAAAATGAAAGATAAATTCAAACCAATTTTACCCTAGAAACTACATGATATGAGGAATGCAATGCAAGAAGAACCATCATCAAACTCTTCATGGTTAGGCAGAATGACTTTTTCTAAGTTAGAACAAAAATATTGCCTTTTAAGAACTTTAATTCCAAAGAAAAATGCAAAAATAGGTCAAGAACCAAAAATAAATTTCTTTGAAGAGTTTGATAATGTTTCTAAATGTTTTGAAATGCAATGTGAATTTTTTTGTGATTTTTAAATACCTAAATGCATTTTTACTTAATTAATTTCCATTAACTAATTAAAAATAAACATTTAAATGATTTAAAAATAATTTTTGATGCAAAAAATAAAATTAAAAATATTTTTGGGTTCTGAAAATTAATAAAAGATTTGATGAAAATTTTCAGAATTTTTTAATGTATTTTACTATTTTTAAAAATTCGTAGAAATTAAATACAAAACAAATGAAATAAAAATGAAATTAAAGAGAAAATGAGAAAGTCAGCTGATCTAAAGGCCCAGATTCAAACCTAGGGGGGCGGGAGTTGACTACGCGCGCGATTATGATTAAACCCTAATCCTGAACCCTAATTACTTTCAGATGACCGGAACAGTGTTCCGGTCGTCTTCTCCGGCCAACCAATCCTTCAATCTCACTCAAAACGCAATCTTAAGCTCTCTAACTCTCCAGAATCAAACATCTAACAACCCTAAACATGAATCCAGCCCTAAAACTCATTTATTTTCACTCAAGAACAAAGATCAAAGCAAAACGGAAAAAAACGCAGAAAATTTCAGAGGTTCAATACATGTTTAATACTTGGCCATTTTCAAAACTAAACACATCAGAATCATCAGTAAATCATGGAGAACCAATTAGTAACTTAGAAACACGTTTCTGGAAAAATTGTTCTTGATGATACCTGAACTGAAGCTTTCGAAAATGGTGCTTTCTGGCCAGTTCTTTGCTTCAAACAAGCTCCAATGATCCTCCCCAAATGTTTGTGATGGTTAGCTGGAGTTTAAATGGCCTCAAAATGAAAATGGAAGAGGTTCAGTTTGTGAAATGTGGAAATCGTGTTTTTGATTCTGGGCTTTTTAGGGCAAGGTGATGGTTGGGAAATGATCAGTGGATCATGGTGAGTGGTTCTGTGAAGTTTGTTTTGAGGTTTTAGACTTGTGTGATGAGATTCGAATGAAAATGCAAAGAGGGAGGTTTTTGTGAACTATGGTGATGCTCTGGTTTCAGGCTCCAAGATTGTGTGAAAAATGATCCTTGAGGCATGTATGTGAAGCTGTGATTGGTCAGAGTAGTAGGTATGGCTCAGTTTGATTGGTATGGCTCAAGTTGCATAAAGTCAAAATTTGTGTAAGTGAAGGTATGGGTTGGTTCAGTCATGGTACAAGGGTATGGTTCGAATCAGCTTGCTTCAAGGAGGTCCATGGAAGTCATTTTTGGCAGCTGGCACAAGTGGATGGGAAGCTTTGGGTCATTTTGCAAATTCATGGAGTTTTGGCCCCTTTTGGATTTCTTAATGATCAAGGCATGAAAATGAGTGATTCTTTGGGCCATTCTGATTTTTAGGTCATGTGTTGTGTTTATGTAATGCTTAGAAGTCATTTTGAAGTCATAGAAATGCTTGGCATGTGAATTTGCAAGGTTCCCTCTTTGGTTCAAAAGTGAAAATTTAGTGATTTTGCCCAACTTTGACAAGCCATAACTTTTGATCTAAAATGAATTAGAATGAGTTCTTATACTTTTTGAAAATGGGAGGATGCAATCTACAACTTTCATGACCAAAGATTTTTCATTTGAAGCATTTTTGAATCAAAAAGAGGAGGTTGAAAAACTTTCCCAAAATGACAATTTTGCATTACAAGTCACTTTCCCAAAAAGGCAACTTTGCAAATGGCTTGAAATTCTTCAATTTTGTGAACTTATGACATCTTCTAAGATCAAATAAAGACCATACACATTCAAAATGATGGAGAAACCCCTTTGGTTGGGTGATTGGGGGCCTCAGATGCCCTGATTTTGTACTGACTTGCTCAAGAAGTCATCTTGTGATCAGATGCCTTCCCCATTGAATTTATTCATGAAAATTGATATGCATGATCCTCATATCATATAGAGACCAATAGAATCAAGAATGACCAAAAAATTTTGAGTTATGGCCTTTGAAACCAAAACCCTAATTTTAGGTCATCTATGCAGTTAAGCTTGGCTCTGCTTCCATGCCTTTCTCTGTTCTTGTGATTCTTTGACTTCCTTGATCTTTGGAGGATATAATATGATGTTTGAACATACATGGACCCTCTTGAGATAATTGAAGACCTTTGGAGTGGCTCAAATAGCTCAGGGATTGCTCAGATCACAAACCCTAGATGTAGATGACTTAGAACCAATGCAGTGAAGCAAAAATGTACTATGAGATGATATGATTGAACTTATGCAAATGAAAAGAATCAAAAGCCATGGTGAAATGAGTGAGGGAAAACTTGGGGTGTTTACACTCTCGGGAATTCCATACCGGCAAATGATATCTCTTTTGATCAACCGGGCTACCACTTGCTTTGTAACATTGGCATAAGATGTCGCTTCAACCCACTTTGTGAAGTAGTCTATAGCAACCAGGATGAAGCGGCGACCATTGGAAGCTGTTGACTCGATCTTGCCAATCATATCAATGCCCCACATGGCGAACGACCAAGGTGAAGACATGACACTTAATGGATTTGGAGGTACATGGACCTTATCAACATAGATCTGGCATTTGTGGCCTTTGCGGGAATATTTACATCAACCGGCTTCCATGATGATCCAATAATACCCCGACCTTAACAACTTCTTTGCCATAGCATGCCCTCCGGCATGGGTACCGAAGGAGCCTTCATGAACCTCTTGCATCAACAGGTCCGCTTTGTGTCTATCCAAGCATCTTAGCAGGACCATATGTCGATGTTTTGTTTGTATAGCACATCATCTTGATTCAAGAAGAATCCAACTGCTAGCCTTCTGAGAGTCTTCTTGTCTTTATTGGATGCCTCAATCGGGTATTCTTGAGACTTCAGGAATTGTTTGATATCATGATACCAAGGTTTATCATCTTCACCACCGTCAACTGCGAAGATGTAGGTAGGTCTTTTGAGACGAGAGACCATGATCCGAGGCACGTAGTTCTCTTGACAAACTTTAATCATGGATGATAAAGTTTCTAGAGCATCAGCAAACTGATTCTCATCTTGTGGAATATAATTCAGCTTGAACTTGGCATAGAAAGTTAACAACCTCCTAGTATAATCCCTGTAAGGACACAGGTGGGGTTGATGAACTAGCCACTTGCCATTGACTTGGTTCACAACCAGAGCAGAATCTCTGAAGATCTCCAGGTTCTTGATTCGCAAGTTAATTGCCTCCTCAACCCCCACAATGCAAGCTTCATACTCTGCTTCATTATTGGTACATTCGAACGTCAGCCGAGCAGCGAAAGGCATATGGACCCCCTTTGGTGAGATAATGACTGCACCTACTCCGCTTCCGTTTACGTTCACAGCTCCGTCAAACATCAACTTCCATTTGGATTCGGGGTATGACCCCTCCTCCGAAAGTGGTTCTTCACAGTATTTCATCTTGAGGAACATGATGTCCTCATCTGGAAACTCGAATCTCATGGGTTGATAATCGTCAATTGTCTGCTGGGCCAGATACTCTAACAATACACTCCCCTTTATGGCTTTTTGTGACGTGTATTAAATATCGTATTCCGTTAGAATCATCTGCCATCGGGATACCCTTCCTGTTAGAGCTGGCTTCTCGAAAATGTACTTTACAGGATCCATCTTAGAAATTAGGAAGGTAGTGTGAGTCAACATATACTATCTTAGTCGGCGAGTAGCCCATGCCAAAACGCAACAAGTTTTCTCGAGTAGTGAGTAGCGTGTCTCACAATCGGTAAACTTTTTGCTAAGGTAATAAATGGCGTGCACTTTTCGACCAGAATCGTCCTAGTGACCCATCACACATCCTATTGATCCTTCGAGTACGGTGAGGTACATGATTAAGGGTCTCCCCGGAACTAGAGGCATGAGAATCGGAGGTTCATGCAAGTACTCATTGATTCGGTCGAAGGCCTATTGGCAGTCGTCATTCCACTTGATAGCCTGATTCTTCCTCAGAAGCTTGAAAATAGGCTCACACATGGTTGTTAGGTGCGAGATGAACCGTGCAATGTAGTTCAACCTCCCTAAGAAACCACATACTTATTTCTCACTTCTTGGTTCAGGCATCTCTTGGATGGCCTTTACCTTTGCAGGGTCGACTTCGATTCCCCATTCACTAACAATGAAGCCCAGTAGCTTACCGGAACATACCCCGAAGGTGCATTTGTTCGGATTCAACCTTAGTCTGAACTTCCGGAGTCTGACAAACAACTTGGCTAGGTTGACTAGATGCTCTTCTTCTGTTTGTGACTTTGCTATCATATCATCAATGTAGACCTCAATCTTGTGATGAAGCATGTCATGAAATAATGTCACCATTGCATGTTGATAGGTTGCACTAGCATTTTTCAAACCAAGCGGCATAACTTTATAATAGAAGGTACCCCATGGCATAATGAACTTAGTCTTTTCCATGTCCTCTGGCGCCATTTTAATCTGATTATAGCCCGAGAAGCCATCCATGAAAGAGAATACAGAAAACGGAGCAGTGTTATCAACTAGCACGTCAATGTGAGGTAGAGGGAAATCATCTTTAGGGCTGGCCCGATTCAAATCCCTATAGTCCACACACATCCTAACCTTACCATCCTTTTAAGGGACTGGTACAATATTTGCGACCCATGGGGATAACTTGTTACGGCCAAGAATCTGGAATCAAACTATTTTTGCACCTCCTCCTTAATTTTAATGGCCATGTCGGGGTGTGTACGTCTCAGATTTTTCTTTACAGGTGGGAACTCTTCCCTGAGAGGTAATTTGTGCACCACAATATCAGTGTCCAAACCAGGCATGTCTTGATAAGACCAGGCGAAGACATCAACATATTCCCAAAGCAAGGAAATTAGACGACTCTTGATAGATTATTCTAACGAAGCCCCGATCTTTACCTCTCTCTTGTCCTCTTCAATCCCCAAATTTATCACTTAAATAGCCTCTTCATGTGGCTGAATCATCTTCTCCTCTTGTTTAAGCAACCTAGCTAGCTCTTCGGGCAATTCGCAATCTTCTTCACGTTCCTTGTCGGCTAGGTAAATTGGATTATCGAAGTCATACTGAGCCATAGTAAGGTCGTCGTTGATGAGACCCGAGAATAAGCATCTACATGAATGATGATTCATGCTAGATTTAGAAGTCATTTTAAATGTTAAAACATTGCCATTTATTTTGAAAACAAAAAAACAAAAATGAAAGACATGGAACAACATGTCATGAATGCAAAAACGTCTGCTTTATTGATGATTATGAAATCACATTATGAACAAAAGAACCCTTACAATGAGTCTTTACGCCCCGGGTAAGGCATAGGACTTGAATACAAGAAAACAAAACACAAAAACTATTACTCTTCAAGGCAAGTGACAGAGATGAGATTTTCCGAAGACTAGTTGTTTAGTTGTGTCCCTGGAGCACAAGGCTTGACCCACTCGTCTATATTGCAGTCACTGTCAGTCGTATCCTCTTGTGCAGCACAGACGTTGCCATAATCAATCCAACCAGCACTAGTGAAGATGATTGGGCTTCTCCGACCACTAGCATTTTGTCTAGGCATTGACAGACCTGGCTGATAACCAACTCCATACATATCTTTCTTTTCTGGGATCTCAACTATCCTGCCCCAGCCTTCTTTCACATCTGACTCTACCACTTCCAAGGCCTGCTTGTAAGAAGCTATAAAAGCTACTTTCTTTGGGTCTTCAAAAAAAGAAGTTGATGCAATCTCAGATTTGACGGCCTCAAAAGCTTGGCAAGGAGTCTCAATGATCTCTCCATCCATTTCCACATATTTGAATGAGGCTAGGTGGCTGATAAAGATGTCTTCTTCTCCTGATACTGTCACAATTTTCCCTTCCCATACGAACTTTAGCTTCTGTTGAAGAGTGGAGGATATTGCCCCTGCTGAATGAATCCATGGTCTCCCCCACAAACAACTATAAGCAGGCTGAATGTCCATTACGTAGAAAATAGCATTGAAGAATTATGGTCCCACCTTGATAGGCAACTCCACTTCTCCGAACACCGACCTCCTTTAGCCATTAAATGCTCGTACAACCAAGTTTCTTGGCCTCAGCACGACCCCATCATAGTTCAACTTCAAGAGGGCTTTCTTTGGTAATACATTCAATGATGATCATGTGTCTACCAGCACGTGGGAGAGTACAACACCCTTGCATTCCATGGAAATATGCAAGGCGCAGTTATGACTACATCATTCCGATGTTAAATCCATATCTATAAAGCCCAAACCATGGCTAGAATTTACACTCGACACCACTGTTTCCAACTGTTTCACCGATATATCCTATGGCACATATGTATTGTTCAGGATTTTTAACAGGGCCTTCCTATGGACATCCGAGCACATTAACAAGGATAAGATAGAGATCTTCGAGGGAGTCTGCTGTAAGTGATCTACGATCTTGTAGTCACTTTTCTTAATAATTATTAAGAACTCCTTCGCCTCCTTATCAAAAGTGATGTCAGGATCTTATGAAGGTGCAGGTGTATCATTGGTCAGGGGCTGTTTTCCCCTGGCTTTTGCCTGAGCTTCGGCAGTATCCTTTGGTGGCACCATATTACCTCTCAGAGTTTCTGGAGCGAATAACCTACCGCTTCTGGTAAACCCTCCAACTCCGACATTTTCAATTTGGAATGGAGAAGAAGTGGATACAGTCAAGTCTTGCTTATGGCCATTATAGTACACTTCACCCCCATAATTCCAAGGAATAACTCTGTCACTCTAGTACGAGACAGGACCAGCAGTGGTAATGGTTATGGGTGCTACTCTTGCTGCAGCAGGAACCTGTGTTGGGTTGTAATAGATGGTAACAGTTGATATGTCCTTGCTTTCCACAACTTTTTTAAACTGTATGTTGTCTTTGTTGATCAACGTATGTATCCCTGATCTTAGCCGATCGCAACCATCAGGGGAACTAGCACAATCTAGGCAAGCTTCTCCACAACCCGGGAATAAGTCCTTCTTGGCCAAGCAAGCATTTACCGCCATTAGTGGAGTTTGCAAGTCATTGACATCAGATATCAAATTTAAACCTTCACCACTATCGATGACCCCCACAGTCCTACCATGGGGAAGCATAGGATTCTGGATTACGTTCAGAGTAAGGGAAAAATTAATTGCCTTAGAATCAATCAAGTCCTGGACAACATGCTTCAAAGCTTTACAATTCTATGTGCTATGACCAGGAGCCCCAGAATGGAACTCATAGTGAGCATTAACATCATACCCTTCAGGGATTTGCCCCGGTCTTGGAGGTTGTAGGGTCCTTAGCTGGATCATTTGCAGTTGTAGAAGATTCTGAAGGAGCTGAGAATATGACATGGGTGGTGCTTCAAGATGCCTGTCTTTGCGTCAGGGAGGATATTATGGCCTAGGAGCCCTTTGTTGCTGGTAATTTGGTTGACTTTGTTGTTGTTGAACCGGTGATTGGTTCGCTAGAGCTGCAATGGTAACTGGAGCTGCATGATTATATATATTATTATTACCTCTCATGTCCTGAATGTACATAGCCCTTGTTTCTCCCTCTCGGCGTTTCACAAATGGTTTCTTCACATTGGAGGTTGACGTTCCACTATTCTGGATTTTGCCTTGCTTCATCCACTTTTCTATTCTCTTATCTTTCAGGATAATGTCTGAAAACCCGTTAGATGAACATCCTGTTAATCTCTCCATGAAGTGCCCTGGAAGGGTATCCATGAAAAAATCCACCATTTCTCTCTCCAGCAAAGGTGGTTGTACTCTGGCGGCAACCTCACGCCATCTTTGAGCATAATCTTTAAAGCTTTCTGAATTCTTCTGAGATAAACTATGGAGTTGAGTATGGCTAGGCGCCTTATCAATGTTGTACTGATATTGCTTAAAGAAAGCTTCCCCAAGCTCTTTCTAGTTTTGGACAGAGCTCCTTTCTAGCTTCATATACCATTCTAGTGAGCCCCCAGAGAGGTTGTCCTGGAAATAGTACATCCAGAGTTTTTCGTCTCTAGTGTGAGCAGCTATCTTTTGGTAAAAAGCATGTAGATGCGTCTTGGGGCAGGAATTTCCATTGTACTTATCAAAGCTCGGTGGTCTGAACTTAGGGGGGATGATCACCCCTGGGACCAAACCCATATCAGATACATAATTTCCGAGAGTGTCCCTACATTCAAGGGCCTTAACCTTCTCAGCTAGCAATAGAAAATCTTGAAAGTTTCCTCCCATGCCAAATCCCATATCATCATTAGTAGGAGGGAATTGATCCTCCTAACGGTCTTCCACAGGGATAAGAGTAAGTGTGTTAGTTTCCGGGCCTGGAGGTCCATTTCCTCTGTTGTTGTTGGGTGGATTCCCATGAGCATCTGGAGTAACCACTAGAGGGTCAGTTTGGGGAGGAGTAAGCCTTTGCATGGCATTCCTCAAATCTTGCTACCCTTGGGCCATGCCCTGCGTCATAACCATAGACTCTCCCATTCGGGTGCGGAGTTCGTTGAGTTCTGTCTGCACAGTGTCCATGGTGTTTCTTTGATTGTTGTGGGTACTGTACTTGTGAGGAATGTTTTGTTTGGGATGACGGGTCCTGGATGCTCTTGCAATCTTTACCTGAAGAAAGGATAAGTTAAGTAACCTGGAGAAACCTGCAAAAGAAAGAAAAATGCAAATGATATGTATGCAATGATGTGTTCCTTTTATCCTCAAGGGTTTTGTTTTACTTTCCCATTCAGGTATTAAGAGAATAGCCTTTGAAAGAAGACCTTGTGTGAAATTCAGACATGAAGAGGTAGCATTTAATATCTCGTGTCCGTGCAAAAGATAACAACCAAGATTTAAGGCAAACCAAAAGAAATCTGGAATAACAAAGTCCCCGTAGGGTGCCAGTTCATACATCAAAAGGCAAAGTACATCAACAAGAGAGGAATCCCACAACAGGCCTATGGGTAATCAAGATATGTGAATACAAGATTAAAGCCTAGGAAATTCTACGTCCTTCAACCTCCAGCTAAGATGTAACACTCCCTTTCTATACCCCCAAATAATCAATTAAATCATTTAGGCAGATATTAAAATTTTCATCAGAGTATAATTAAAACATGGTATAAAAGAAGCATGCCACATTATACGTGAAATTAAAACATCCAACACTTGTTCATTCAAAGATATGCAACAAACAGGGTAACTTGCAACAAAAGGATTTCATCCTTACACCCGTATTCAAAACATTACAATAATAGCGGAAACTAAACATTAATCAACATCAAACATGTATACATCAATATATCATCAAGTTTGATTCACCAATAATTCATGTTTACATAAACATTCATCACCAAAATATATATACAAAATGTATCACAAAAGGCATCAAGCTGACCCTAGCTACCCGGTGCTACATATCAGAGTTGACAAACCAAAAGAATGAAGGC
Organism: Lathyrus aphaca; assembly: GCA_963966055.1. Taxonomy (NCBI): domain Eukaryota; kingdom Viridiplantae; phylum Streptophyta; class Magnoliopsida; order Fabales; family Fabaceae; genus Lathyrus; species Lathyrus aphaca. The sequence goes on along the minus strand of OZ014523.1, from coordinate 265,933,793 downwards.
AAGCTTCACAAAAGACCTCCAGCAAACCTACTCTGCAATGCCTCATAGAGCATCATAAAACAACATAAGGGTGAGAAATATTATCATAATAACAATGCATATAATTATATATCTCAACATAAAAAATACACATATACATTTCTCACCACAATTCATCACCCATCACACATATACATCACAATGTATATATACAAACTAGCATATTCATCATGCACAATTTCATATTATCTCAAATAAACGTATATATTCATGTTTATTCACCAATATTAATCACTTCGCATAAACATATATTATTCATGTTTATTCACAAATTCTCAATTATAGATGATAAATGCAAATCATAGAGACCGACTCACGACTCTATAAAAATGCAATGCGGTACCGAGTCAATCATCTCAAGTTCACTTAGGAACTATTGGAACCATCGCTCGTTACCTAAAGTAACTCCCCGTCGGGCATACGATGTTCACCCATTGCTCACACCCCACATGGACACACAATGTTTATGGATTACTCATACCCCACACAGGCACACAATCTGATTGCTCACACCCCACACGGGCACACAATCATTTGTAAATAAATAACCCATTGCTCACACCCCACACAGGCACACAATGTTTATGGATTGCTCACACCCCACCCGAGCACACAAACCAATCGTTCACACCCCACACAGGCACACAATCATGTTGTAATCATCGCTCACACCCCACATAGGCACACAATGTTACAACGGATTCACATAGAATCCCACAACACAAGAATGCATACATTATGCTTCACATGCAAAATGACACACAACATTCTTGAAAATGCATACATATTCACAATATAATTGTGCATTCATCTCATTCAATCACAAAAAACCATACACATTCGCATCAATTACGCCAAACGGCAACAAATTAATTCACTAACAACATGCATTCATATTCACTTCAAGAAATGCATTCATACCACAATCAAACCCATCTGAGCTTTTGGATTAGGAGATCCCTGATTCAAAAGAAGCATGTAACTCCTCAATTTGTTGTAGGAACACATTTTCACTTTCTTTGCTTGCACTTAACTTAGTCTTGGTCTTCTTAACATCAGCCTAATGCTTTAACTCCTCTATCTCTTTCTGAGCATCTTCCACTGTCTGTTGACTTTTTTCCATATCCTGAAGATGACTCCTTTCTTGGTGGTGGACCTTTTGAAGCAACTCTCCTTGCTCAACTAAGGAATCTTGAAGACCTTTGATTTCTAGCTTGTATTTGGCTTCCAACTCTTTATGCTTCTTCAGGTTGTCTTCCCATTTCTCCTGCCACAAAGTTATAGCTTCATTAGCTTCATTCAAAGCTTTCTTATCTTTTCGGCGCTGGCTCGCCTTGTGAGTTTCAGCTAATCCTCTTTTCTTGAAGTAAAGTTCTCTCTCCTGGAAGTCCTGCTGCTTGAGCCTGGTGAGCTCTCTCTTTAGCCTGGTGAGCTCTCTCTTCCAACTTCTGATTCTGAATCATCAACTTTTGGCACGAATTATTGGCCTCTTGATTCTCCATCCTAAGTTGCTTAACCAAGGCCTCCAATTTATGGTAGCCTTTGAGAGGTACTGAATCCAAGGGTACTTCCTCCTTAGGGTACAAAGGGGATTCCATAGAGAACGGGAGAAGTAAGACTTCTACACGATCTTTCAACCATGTAGCAAAAGGATCATATGTTTTTGGGTCCACCTTCCCAAAATCTTTCTTTCCTTTCTTTGTCCTAACATCCCAAGCTTGGGCGACCTGTACACACAACTCCATATTTCCCTCTATTGAGAAATGCAAAGACTCAGCTACCTCCTCAGCTGATTGTGGAACTTTTAGAGGGTAACCAAATTGTTTTCTTGAGAATGAAGGATTGTATTTTATTCCCCCTTTTCTTCCCAGCAAGGGTACATTGGGGAAAGTGCCACAACTAGTAATAATCTATTTTCCTATCAAGTCTCTATTACATCCCCAAGATATGTTGTTTGAGGTTAAGCCCATCAATATTTTGGACCACTTCCAAGTTTGTTTCAAGTCTTGGAAAGGTCATGATTTTGGGAGTTGCCTTACAAACCAGTCAGCAAACAAGGGAGCACAACAGTTCACATGTCCTTTTCTTTTTTCATTCATGTAATGGACCCCATAGTAGAAATCACCAAGAAATGTAGGCATTGGGTTTCTCTTGACAAAGATGGTAATCTCCTCCATGCTGATTAATCCTTTCTCTCCTGGGAATAAGCTTATCCCATATACCATCATAGCCAGCAATGCTCTGAAATATGCCCATTTGTTTCCCAATGCCCTAACATGAGCTTCTGTGATGAGAAACTCCAAAGAAACCCCCTTACCCTGGCTGGCTTCTAGCCCCATCTTGAATCTGAGCATACTCAAGTGACAGACATTAGTAATGTCTTCATAGGGAGGGATCCTCTTTGAAGCATAATAAGGTATACCTTCTCTGATGGGAACATTCAGGATGCTGGAGACCTCTTCCAAGGTAGGCGCCAAAATGTAATCTGGAAAAACAAAGCCTCGTAACTGTGGATCATAAAATTGCAACAAGGTATGTAGGTTATCCCTTTGATCAATTGTTGGCTAATTCACATATTCCAAGATCTTTCCATACTCTCTTTTGAAGTCATCCAGAACCTTATCATTCATTAGGATGATCTACTTCTGAATACCCTATGTCTCTGGTTGCAGGAAAGTATAATGAACATTCTTCTTTCTTAGAGTTTCCATCTTGAAGCAGCAATGCGCCCGGGAATTGGGAGTAATATGAACCCTGAGAATAAAAAGAACACATATGATTAATGATGTCATGATGCTTATGCAAGGCAAAGCATGTGATCAGTGATGTGTCTGTGTAGTGTCAATCATATAAGCAAGTGTTTGTGCAGGGTTACAACATCACTACATCAAAACAAACATCTTTCTGATCAGAGGTTCAAATCTCAAAATCAATGTGTAAGAGAACAAATCACAATACTGAAGCATACTGACACAGTGGGTGTGTTGAAGGTTAAGGTTCCTGCAAACCTATAAACCCCTCCCAATCTCACGGGTGTGGTACTCGGGTCAACATCATGGGCTCTCAAAGCCAAGCAGCAATAATACGTTCACCATTTCCGAGAAATGGCACATGAACAAATCAGGGAATCGGTTTGGCATTATATACTACTCATAGAGGTCTCAGCTGAGTCCAAGGAAACAAGCATCCCTCATAAGTCGCCACATTCAAGCACTGAATCAAGAAACAATAGTACATTCATCCCGAAGGGTACAATACTATTGTCATACGAACAGTTTGCCTTAACCGGATTCCCATGAGAAAATCGGGCCATCCTATACGAGTTCCAGTGGGCCCTCGGAAGCGGGTGGGTTTGCCAACAAATGTGGTTTGCCACTGTCATCACTGGAGAGGGATGTTTCCATAAAGGTTCTCAATGATCGGTCCCCTGACTGCACATAACTATCAAGGTTGTGTATTTCCCCAGAAAGATTTTGGTATCAATACATTTCCAAGAAGGTCGCAAGTCTGGGTGTGGAACTCATTACTACCAACATAATAAGATGCCATGAAGCCAAAGTGGAACCACTCTAAGTCCTAAGGTGCACTCGAGCCCCGGTTACGAGCTCATCTCACAGTAACAAAACCCATCCCACAGAAAAAAGAAACCAGCACAATCCAGTATATATGATGCATGCGAAAATAACTACTGAAAGTAGTAAATAAATGATGTAAAGTAAACTGTAAATGAAAATAGTAAATAAACATATAGCAACACACACATAAAAACCCAAAGAAACAAAAGCAAACAAGCGCTAGGATTGACTCTACGAGAAAAACCAAAGATTCTGGGTTCGATCCCCAGCAGAGTCGCAAGCTGTCGCTCCCGGGATTTTCATCCTAGTACAAACGCGAAAGTGGCGCGGAAAAGGTAAAGTCTCCAGCTAGGCATTTTTATCCCGAAGGAACGAGAAAGGTAATGATGCACAAACCTAAGGAAGAAGGAAAGGACAAGGTCCTGTGAACCAAAGATCTGGGTTCGGGAGTCGGTTACGACTTGGGAAGGTATTAGCACCCCAGATCATTCGCCATACCCGACGCGATCCATGCTTGTTTGTTTGTTTCAAAGGGTGAGAAATAAAGTGCTGAGTAAGAGGACTGCTAACTGGAGATGGAATGAGAAAGAGAATTGGAAAGGAAAATGGAAAGAAAGGGGGAAATATAAGGAAATTAAAGAATGTGTTCGAACGGACCCTACCCCGCTGCCTACGTATCTCACCGGGATAATGAGGATCAGAGTAGACGTAGTTCTCCTAACTAAGGCTGGGAACTATTTATGTGTTTTTTATGATTTGGAACTGCTTATGTCTATGCTCAGGTGTTGCAGGCTCGTCTAGTACGAGTGCATTTACCATCTTTCATGCGAGATAAGTCGTTGCATTTTCACGTTTAGAGTGAGAGAGATGAGAAGAGAATTCCCACAAGAAAGTCGCTTATTGTTTGTGGTTTGCTTTTTAAGAGTTTTCTATGAATTTGGCACAAGGAAGTGAATTCAAACTCTTTTCCATGGAGTGTATACTTTCTACTACATTCCAAGATGGAATAGTAGAACAAGCACACCAAGTAAGGAGAATTTATCCAAGACTTGTTTCCAAGGATTAGGGTCTAAGTTCACTAGCTTGTTGAACTTATTACATGTTTTTGTAGCTTTTCAAGAAATGCCTTTTATGTTTTCTTTGTGAAGATAATCTCATGATCAAACTTGTACATTATGCTAGACAAGCCCACACTATTCTAAGATGGAATGAATGTGAGTTCCCCATGGAATAAGGCTATACACAAGAGACTACTTCCATCCTTTATTAAGTGTCTTCTGGATTTTGCTTTAAAGATGAGAGAGAAAGAGACTCAAATTGCAAAAGGTAAAACTATGGGGGACTAAGACACAACCCTAAATCGTTTATTGTATGCAAAAGGTAATTCTAATGGTTTGTGAGGATTTATAATCTTAAATAGAAAGGAGAAGAAGAGAAGAGAATTATAACTTACTTACTTCCTAAGGAAGATAAGCGGTTCTAAAGAAAGGGAAACCTAATAGCAAAGCACAAGGTGCTAATATAAACACATTTAAATTGCATAAGAGATAGGAATGAAGTAATGTTTACCTAAATCTTCCGCCTACAAAACAAACATTAGCATGATGAAGCAATTTGAACATATAAACATGACAAACTCAAGGAAAGTTCAAGCTAGCTTAAGAAAAGTGTTAGTGAAATTCTAAGATTAAGACTTAAGTCTAGGGAATCCTACAAGGTAGCAAGCTTCTAAAGTCAGTAGCTAACTCACACTAAGGTATTCTAAAGCCCTAAGAATGAACAACCTCAAACTATACCCTAAAAGGAAGCTAAACCCTAATAGGAGTTAGGGTGAAGTTACAAGAGAAACTTGAATTATTAAGCAAGCTAAAATTGTATGAAAACAAAAGTGAATAGAAAATCCAGGAGCTAAAACTTTATGAAAGTATCCTAAGATGTAAACCAAAATAGGAACAAAGAGACTCAAGTGAAAGAGGTTGAAATACTATGTGGAATGGTGTGAGAATAAGAAGAAATGCATATTAAACTTCAAAGGCAGAAAAAGACTTAGAATAAAATCAAACATGCATAATGGGATTTGAATTTTCCATACAAAAACCAGGGGCTTGATGAATTATTAAGATGTTATTTGAACACAAAAAATTGGCCACAAGATTGGTTTTGAAGGGTTAAGATGGAAGAAGGAGGGGAATTAGGGCAAAAGAAAAGCCTATGTGACTTATGGTTCAAGTAATCAACACAAATCAAAATACAATGACCTTAAATGGACTCTCAACATTCAAGGACCTTTATGGACCTTAGAAGATTCAAATTTAAGACCTTACATGAATGGCATAAATGTCTTACCAATTTTTGAACAAAAGGAGAAGGAAGAAGGACCAAAATGTGACCTATGGTACCAAATGCTTGGAAAAATAGTAAATGAACTTGAAAAATTATGAAAATGGACAATCAAATGCAAATTCCAGAAGGTGATATACCTCTAAAAAAATCTCTTCAAAACTCCTATTTTTACATATTCAAATAAAGGCTTGAAGTGAATTAGGGTTTTTTGTGATCAAGGCAAAAGAATTGACTCAAAATGGTACAAACAATGACCTAAAAGTTGTAGAAAAAATCTTTTTGGGGTATTCAAGATGTCCTGTAAATAGGGCAAGAAGAATGGTATCAAAATAAATTATAGTTTGGGAGAACTAAAATGGACAAAATGGTTGGTCAGAAAAGGAAGAAAATGAGAAGAAATTAATTGGAGAATTAATTCTGGTTTAAAAATAAATGGAAAATGAAAATAAAAAATGTAGAAAATTTATAAGAATGAAGAAAATCAAGTAAATTTATTTGGAATTTTTGGAGACTATTTGGTATGTTTACAAAACCAAAATGAAAATGGAAATAAACTGAAAAATAAAAATGAGAAGAAAGGGCCAGGGGTGCATTTAGGAAAGACATTTAGTTCAAACACGTTTGGGACTTTATGAGGTGAGGTGTGAATAGAAATAGAGGCCCAACTCCAAGACATTGAACACAAGGCTTGTGGTGTACTTTAGGTCAACAAATTTGACTCTTCCTTGACACTCATATTGATCATGCGCTTCCTATTATTCCTCACAAAATGGACCAACCAATAAGACAATGGACACATGGCAAGAACTTTGGGAGTGCACACACAAGATCACTCAGGCTCTCTCCATGGCACGTGAAATGAACTTAAATCTAGGGTTCCTGTTCAGGTCACCGGAGGACATTTCCGGTTGTCTTCTCCGGTGACCCTTGGCTATGGCATGACCAAAAACGCCACCAAAATGACAACTAAGACCATGGAATGATTCGTCTCTCCAATTACATTAACAATCCAGGCTTGGTTTTCTCCTAAGGTTCATGAATAATGCAAATTGAAGCACAGAAAAATCAACCTACAAACTGAATCTAAGCACCTAAGGTGCCTATCAACTAGCCAGCATAAGCATTGCTCCTATTGAGCTCATATCACCACAAATCAACTAAAATTAAATGAATGCGTGCAAGGTGAATTTAATGTAAAACCTGAAATGTAGTGATGCTTAGGGTTATAGAAATCCAGAGAGGAAGTTCCACTTGCTTCTATGTTTGATCTTGATCCTCTGTAGAGTGAAATAAACACTCTGTTGATGTAGAATCTTGAGGAAATGGATCTGATGCAGAGAACTTGCAGAGATGTGACCTTGGTCTTTCAATCCTTTAAATCCATGTAAATGGTGCAAATCATGTTGTTGATGATGAATAGATGATAGTTGATGCTAACTTGATGAAGATTGAGGTTGCTCGAGCGAAAATGCGGTGATCTTGCACTGGTGCAACTTTAGAATTTCAGTTGGATTCTTCCATGGAATTGCAACTTGAATTGATGTTGATGAAGCTCAATAGAAGAATATGATGAATCCTAGTGATTGATGAAGCTTGATCCTTACAATATACACTGAATTTGCAGTGATAGACAGAGCAAAACTTGAGAATTTGGTGAAGTGGTTCGAGCAAAAAGATCCAACCCTTAACTCAATCACCTCTCATGCTTTTATAGTTCTTTTTGACCCTTAGTTAACAGTTATAACCAGGGTTAAAACCCTGGTTAACTGAGTTGAGTGAGTCAAGTTGGTTATGCAACTGAAATTCTGTAGAAGCTTCCATGCTTGAGCTCAATCCAATGGTGAAGTATCCATGACACTTATGATGAGGATTAGTGGAATATAATGCACCTGCCCTGATCAATTGGTTGCAGCTTGAAGTGAAATGTTATAGAATCATCATTTGGCTTAAATCTTCATGGGATGCATGGCAATAAGTGTGATCCTGCATGTAGATGATCAAAGCATGTTTCCTAATACAAACAAGCTGAATTAAGTTGAGATTACACACTTAGACATTTCCTTGGCAAGTAAGAAAGCTGATTGCAAGTTATGATCTTCAATGGGGAATACCTTCATGATCAAGGTAACAAATGGAGAATTTCTTGGGCTCAAATTGAAGGACAAACATCATACAACAAGATTGATGTTCACACAAAATGAAAATGAAGCTTATAAGTCACTCAACATGATCATTAAACTTTGAGTCACAGAACTGCATAATTGGCCTATTGGGACTTGGCTTGCCTTGGGCCAATGGCTTGTGATTTTTCATTTTGAACATCCACACTTTGACCTTTCATATGTCCTTGATAACTTGATCAAATGAAAAAATGGTAAATATGAAACTTGTAGAAAACATGGCAAGGAACAACTTTGATGTTAGAGGTTTTTTCATTTAAGGTCATCTTGATGGATAAAAATGGCAAAACTTGTGGCACACCACCTGTTTGACAAATTTCCTGGCAAGTCATGCGCGCAGGCCTTGCCTTGCCTAGCCCATGGCTTGGTTTTTGCCTTAATTTGTCCAATCTTTGAATGATCATAACTCTCTCAATTTTAATGCTATGAGTGTGTTCCACCTATGGATTTTAAGATTAATATACCCTATTTCAAACATCCCAGGTGGATTTTTCATTTTCTTTTTAATTTGGGAGAAGGCCTCTCGTGAAGTGGCTGCAAAAATGGCCAAAACTTGCCATTTTTGGAAACCCTAATTTTCCAAAAATGTTAAGTTTTGGTTTTCCTGATTTTTGCATGATTCCTCCATCATTTCTTGATCAAATTTGGTATATAGGATCCTTGTAACCTTAATTTCATGATTTTGATCTTAAAAAGTCAGGAGTTGACGTTTTACTCGGCCTGGTTGACTTTTCCCCAATGTCCTGATTTTCAATCAACTTAACAATTGAGAACCTTCCAAAATGATTCCATGGATGAAATTTGAACCCTAGGTACCCAACATCATGTGGAAAAGAATGAAATCAAGTTTTGATCAAAATTTCCTTGGGAAGCCCAATTAATCAGAAACCCTAATTTGGCCTTGTTTTATCAAGAGATGTTGCACTGCTTGACTCCTCTGATCAATCCACTTCTTTCCATGACTTGTGGCTTCAAATGAGAACTTGTGGGATGTTATGAACCCTTTGCACAATGTGGATAAGTCATGTTTCCCCTTTGATTTTTTCTGGATAGTCATCAATTGCTTCAATCAATTATCACAAGCCTATGTTTTTACTATGATAACTATGATGCAATGTTTTGAGTCATGCTATGAATTTGAGTATGCAAAGTGATATGCTAAATGCCATGAAAAATGAGAGGGAAAATTTTGAGGTATTACACACATAACATAAAATAATGGTATTTCTTCGCCAGGAAAAATAGCATTAATGTCATTACAAAATTAAGATTCTCATAAAGTTACTAAAAGATAAATAAAGCAAAACTATTCCTATTACAATTGAATCTTGTAAAAATATTTCTTCAAATCATCAAACTTTTTCCTTTAAATCTAGAATCGACGATTATAGAAGCTCCTGCTGGTCGAAAGGTTTTCAATTTCTAGGGTAAGTAGCTAAGCCCTTTCAACATGATAAACCACCACCTTTAGCTCTTCGCCGATCTCCTTCTGATTAGGTTTCTGAAGAGTTTCTTTGTGCTTCTTTTCCTGGGAGATTTTCTTTTGAAGTTCAGCTATTTCTTTCTCCCACTTCTGAATGTTGTTGTTGCATTCGACAATTTCTTTGGCATATGCCTCAGAAACCTGCTGCAGCTCCATGATTTTGTTGGTTGAAGCAGCTACAGCATCCCATTCAGCAAGTTGGGTTTCAGATTTGTTGGACATTTATTTGGCAAAGTCCTTGAGACGGTTCAGGTCAACATTCACGATGTCGATCAGAGTAGTCAATTCCATCACAAAGCTACTCACTTCAGTAGGAGACTCCAAGATGTTGATTTGTTTCAAGATCTTCTTCAAGTCAAAGCAAGCATTCTAATTTTCCTCTAAAACCTTGAACAAGTCCACATCAAGAATTTTCGTCTTGATCTCAGCCATGGTAGTTTCAAGAGAATGTACACTAGAAGTGGCTCCTAAAGTAGTTGAAGTACTTTGAGAGGAGTCTTGGAAGTTGAAACGGGCACTGAGTACAAACCTGAGATACTCCAAGGTCTTTTGCACTTTAAGATTTTCAATCTCTTCACGGGAAAGACTTGTCGAACCAGTTGACCCTCTTTTTTGTGAGTTAGGATTTGGTTGACTTTGTTGTCCTTGTTGTAACGCCCCGATTCGATTTTCCCAATTTTTGTGGAGTATTTTATTTTATTTGTATGATAATTGTTTTATTTGTGAAATTATCATGATGATATGATATGTTGAGGAATTAATGTGATATGTTGGTGTGATATGTGATTTTACCGTTTTGTGAATTTTCAGGTAAAATTGGATAAGAGGGTATTTTAGGCATTTGCAAATTAATGATAAGTTAGAAATTAGTAGAATTGGTAATTTTGAGAGAAAATGATATTTGGGTGGAAAGAATAGAAATAGAAATAGAAAGTTATAAGTTGTGAGAAAGAGAAAGAAAAGAAAAGATAGAAAGAAAATAGAAGAGAAAGAAAAGGAAGAGAAGAGAAAAGAAGAGAAAAGAGGAAAACTTGGGAAAGATTCAAGATTGCTTCTAGGAATCGATTTAATCAGGTAAGGGTGATAAGCATTGTTATCTTAATATTGTGTATGATTATGTGTGTGTTTGATTGGTTGAGTTTTGGTTTTGATGGAAGTTTAGAGAAGATGAATAGTTAGGGTTTGAGACAAAATGTGAGAAATTGGTAGATTAATCGGTTAGAAATCGTTATAATTGAAGTATGATGTTAGATATATGTTTTAGATCATGTTTATGGAAGTATTGTGGAGATTAGGAAGGTTTTGGTAGGTCTGTTTGCAGCTCAGAAATTCTAGAAATCGCAGTGGTCGCTCAGCGAGCTATCCCTCACTTAGCGAAAGTTCCAGGGTGATTCTCGCTCAGCGAGCGAGAGGGCGCTCAACGAGCCTGTAGGTTTTGAGGGGTTATGTGTTTTAATCCGTAGCTTTAGTTTTGGGTATCCGTTTTTAGTAATACTTATATCGATTCAAAGCTAGAAACGCGTAGAAACTAATGATGCTAAAATATGTAATTTTTAGCCTACTTTTACCTGACTTTTCCGATAAAACGTAATTATGTTAATTATGGAATTGTGGGTTTGAGTTTTGTGTTGTGGCCGTTTGGCAAGTAGATACATTGCTTGAATTAAATGTGAATGTATGCTAATTGTATGAGATGAATGCATAACTATATTGTGAATATGTATGCATTTTCAAGAATGTTGTGTGTCATTTTTCATGTAAAGCATAATGTATGCATTCTTGTGCTGTGGGATTCCTTGTGAATCCGTTGTAGCATCGTGTGCTCATGTGAAGTGTGAGCGATGACTACAACAAGATCGTGTGCCCATGTGGGGTGTGAACGATCGGATTGTGTGCTCGGGTGGGGTGTGAGCAATCCGGAAACATCATGTGCCCGTGTGGGGTGTTAGCGATGGGTGATTTATTCACATTGATTGTGTGCCTGTGTGGGGTGTGAGCAATCGTATTGTGTGCCCGTGTAGGGTGTGAGCAATCCATAAACATTGTGTGCCCATGTGGGGTGTGAGCAATGGGGAACATCGTGTGACCGACGGGGAGTTACTTTTAGTAACAAGCGATGATTCCATTTGGTTCCTAAGTGAACCTGCTGAAATGTTGAGTCGGTACCGCATTGCATCTGCATAGAGTCGTGTGTCGGTCTCTATGAGTTGCATTTTATCATTTTAATTATGATATGCAGATATAAACATGAATATGCATATGTTTATTTGGAGTATTATGGAGATGATAGTGTGTGTGATGAAACATACTTGTTGGTATATATGCATGTTTGATATATGTATATGTATATGATTTATACATTTGTAATGTATATGTGTGATTAAACATAACTAGACGTGTGTTTATGCGGAATGAATAGAATTGAGGAATAAACATAAATAATGTAAGTTCATGTGAATTAGTGAATTGGTGCATGATGAACATGCTTGATTTGTGTATGTACACGTTGCGATGTGTATAGGTGATGAGGTATGAATCGTGGTGAGAATATGTTTTATGTGTATGTTATATATTGAGATATATAATTATATGCAATATTATTATGATAATGTTTCTCACCCTTCTGTTGTTTTATGATGCTCTATGAGGCATTATAGAGTAGGTTGTTGGATGGCATATTTTTGTGAAGCTCGTCTTCATCTTTTGGTCGGTCGGCTCTGATATGTAGCACCGGTAGTTAGGTTGGCTTAGTGCCATTTTTGTGATGCATTGTGTACATGTATCTTTTGGATGGATGTTTTGTATAGACATGAATATTTGTTGTTGGCATCAAACTTGTTGATATATATATATATATATATATATATATATATATATATATATATATGAATGGAAATATATATATATATATATTGAAATTCTGTAATGAGATGTCCTAAGAGATGTTCCAACACTTAATAGGACATTTGACAAATTTAACCAAAACTTTAAACAGCAGGAAAAATAAACAACACAGAAGTTTGTTAACCCAGTTCAGTGTATAACCACACCTACATCTGGAGGCTACCAAGCCAGGAGGAAATCCACTATTAGTAATATTAATTCTAGACTTAAACCACCCTGTTTAATCTATCACTTAATACTTACCCAATGCAATTTCTACCTAAGACTCACTTAGATAAGAGTACCCTACTCACTCCCCCTCAATCACACAGTGATTTTGTTTACAAGTTTAATTAAATTGAAGTCACACTTCAAACAAAACAGCTTGATCTTACTTCACAGTTTCAATCAAGTCACAAATGCACTTTTGCTTAAAAGCTCATAAAGTGGTACATAAAAACAACCTGCTATTAAAACACTAGACACCCTATTTAGTCTTCTGAAATTCGTGCTAAATTCTATGATTTTCTGTTGTTTAAATAGGTCTCTGAATTTTGGGCTTTCTGTAGAATGATCCAGCCCTAATGTGCAGCAGCTGTCACCTTGAATTTAGGGTTTGTTACCTCCTATATTCTAGGTGCATTAGGTCTTCTGTTTTAATCTGAATCTTCAATTTAAAACTCCCTACAGATGCGCCTTGTTCTGTTTTATATCCATCATTAATTAATTCCAGATAATTCTCCTTAAATATCTCTGATCTGTTAATCAATAATTAATTCTGGTAGCAGGTCTGAGATGTCTCAACATCTGTTGGGACATCCTGACAAAACTGAACTTAGTCATTTATACAATGTCCCAACATCTGGTAGGACATCCTGAACCAAGTTCACATACTCTGTTTGCTAATGTCCCAACATCTGATAGGACATTCTGAACTGAATTTAACATTTCTTGTTTGGTCAAAAATTCTGCCAATTCTTAAACATCTACAAACTCCCCCTTTGGCTAATTTTTGGCTAACATCTTTTCTGGTTTTCAGAGTGCAGCAGAAGTTCTTTTTATCAGAGTATATCATTACTTTTCTGTTGAATTTTATTTGAGATTACTCCCCCTCAAACATATATGTGTCCTGTCTTTATCCAGTCTTGTTCCAACAGAAAAACTTATTCAGTTCAGAAGCAAACAAACAGATTTCATTCATTTAAACAGCAATTACATTTGATGTTGTTCTCCCCCTTGGTAGGCACAAAATTAGGGGCCAAAGGACTATTATCCAGAATTACAAATCATTGCTGTCATTACAAATGCCTCACATACAAAGATCACTCAGATTCATCACTCTCAGTAGCTTCCTCCACCTCAGTGTCTTCATCTTTATCAGCTTCACTTGCAGCTTCACTGTCTTCATCAGATGCAGCTGTCTGATCTTCTTCACTTTCCAACCTCTTAATTATTTCTTCCAGCTTCTTCTTTCTAGCTTCAAGCTCTTTGCAGGTGCACTTTAGCTCAGCAATTAATTCTTTCTTGGAGATTGGATTCTTAGCAGAGGAGGAACCAGCAAATGTCCCAGCAGGTGTTTCAACATCTGCAGCATGGTGACTGAGAAATAATTTGTAGTGAAAAGCAAGGGGGCTCCCTCTCTTGCAGGAAGTATCCTTCTCAGTTAAAATTCCAGGGTATTGACTTAGAACAATACCACACAGCAATGATGGAAAAGCTATTGGTAGCTTTGTTGCAGTAGAGATGGCATGCTTCATAGTCTGATCAAAAATATATTCTCCATAATCCATCTTGGTTTGAGTCCCCACAGCAAAGATGAATCTGGCCAGACCAGTTGAGATTGATGAAGTGTGGTTGGTAGGCACCCAGTTTGCAGTTCCAATCCTGTTAAGCATGGCATACTTTCTAGTAAGCATGCTCACAGAGAGCTTTCCCTTCACAGGCCAAGCTTTGACCTGATTTGCAGTGATCACCTTACAGATTTGATTATCTGTTTTTCCTAGCTCATTGGGTCCATCTGTGTCCCTTCCTAGATACTGATTAATGATTTGGGGAGAGAACTCAACACACTTACCTCTTACAAATACCTTTCTGAACTCTGAGGACTTACCATTTGAGCAATCCTCCTGAAGATTCACAATGAACTCTTTGACAAGAAGTTCATAGCAGGGAGAGAGGTCTGAGAATGTTCTGAATAGTCCTGCAGCAGAGATGAGATCAATCAGTTCTGTGCACTCAAGTGCATTGCTGCTCAGTTCTCTTTCCAAAGCAACCCTTCTTTGGTACACATACTTCCACCTGTTCACACTAGAGACATGGTGAAATGATATGTTGTCCAAGGGAGCTTCTGGTACAGCAGTTGAAGCTCTGGATGTTGCTGGTCTCTTCTTGGGAGGAGATGTTGGGACATCTGATCCAACATCTGAATCTGATGGTGTTGCAGCTTTTCTCTTCTGAGTTTGAACCTTGCTCCATGGTTTTGCTGGACCAAAAGTGGCTTTAGCCTTGCCTTTCTTTGGACTAGCCTTCTTCTTCTCAGGAATGACAGGTTCATCTTGCATCTTTCCTTTCCTGGACCTTAGCCTTTTGGCAATGCTGGGATTCACAGATGATATGATCTCTGCATCAGAATCTTGTTCCAGATTGACTATTGGAAGGGATTGAGCAGTCTCCTCATCAGCTTGTTGATCAGTAGAAGATTGATCTTCATTTGAGTCTTTAGCCTGTTCCATAGAAACTTCTTTATCACTTTCACTTGAGACCTCTTTCTTGTCCTCAGTCTGTTCAGTATCAGCATTAGATGAGTTTGCTTTCTCATCTGCATATGTTCCAACATCCGTTGGGACATCTTGTTCTGCAGCAGTGTTCTTTGTATCTTGAGCAGGTTCTTCTTGAGGCGCAGGAATGGTGTTCAAGGGAACAGAGATTCCTTTCACTACTCTTTGTTCAGAGAAAACTTGGTTGACAATCTCCTTGATGGAATCATCAACATATTTGGAGTATTTAACATGTGAAGGAATTTCTTTAGCTTTGCTTCTGATTTGATCTTTACCTCTTTTTGGTGTTCTTGCCTTCTTAGTGTGAGAGGCATTTCCCCTGAGCTCGTCTAATGGTGTTGATTGCATTGGCACCATAGAAATAGGAGTGGCATGAACCACGTCTTCCTGGTTGAGAACTTCTTCAGCTGTTTTAGGGTTTTGAGACATTGTTGAGGAAGATGAATGTGCAGCTTTAGGGTTTAAGATTTCTGAAGGATTACTAGTTAATGTGATTCGCTTGTGATGATGTGATGAGACTCTTGATAGCTGCTTATAAGGAATTACCAAATAAGTAGCCGTTACAGTCCAAATGATTAGGAATGAAATTCCCATGGATCTAGTCCAGACTAGCTTTGCCATCTGGAACTTATGCCATGCAATGTCATATGACATGTTGGCACATCTCATTAACTGCTAGATATCACATAAACAGATTCCAAGTTTGCCCCTTAAGTTCTCAAATTGTGTAGCATCCAATGCCTTGGTAAAGATATCAGCTAACTGCAGATCTGTAGCTACATGCTCCAATGAAATCACCTTTTCTTCTACAAGATCTCTGATGAAATGATGTCTGATATCAATATGCTTTGTCCTGCTGTGTTGGATAGGATTTTTAGATATGTTGATTGCACTTAAGTTGTCACAGTACAATGTCATGACATCCTGTGGGACATTGTACTCAGTGAGCATCTGCTTCATCCAAACCAACTGAGAACAACTGCTACCTGCTGCTATGTACTCAGCTTCAGCTGTAGATAAGGATACACAATTCTGTTTCTTACTGAACCAAGAAATCAGATTGTTTCCTAGAAAGAAGCATCCTCCTGAAGTGCTTTTTCTGTCATCAGCACTTCCTGCCCAATCAGCATCACAGAAGCCAGTGAGAATAGGTTTGCAACCATGAAAGTACATTATGCCATAGTCACAAGTACCATTAACATATTTAAGGATTCTCTTGACTTGATTGAGATGACTGACTTTTGGATCAGCTTGATATCTTGCACAAACTCCTACTGCAAATGCAATGTCTGGTCTGCTAGCAGTCAAGTATAACAAGCTTCCAATCATGCTTCTATATAAACTATGATCTACATTCTCACCCTTCTCATCTTTAGTCAGCTTTAAATGTGTAGGAGCAGGAGTTCTTTTATGAGAAGCATTTTCCATTCCAAATTTCTTCACTATGTTCTTGGAGTACTTGCTTTGTGAGATGAACATTGAGTCTTCCATTTGCTTAACTTGCAGACCAAGAAAATAGGTTAATTCACCTACTAGACTCATTTCAAATTCAGATTCCATCTGCTTGACAAAATGTTTGACCATCTTATCAGACATCCCACCAAACACAATGTCATCAACATATATTTGAGCAATCATGACATTTCCTTCTTCATCTTTAACAAACAGGGTTTTATCAATCCCACCTTTTCTGTATCCTTGCTTGATAAGAAATGTGGTAAGTCTTTCATACCATGCCCTTGGAGCTTGCTTCAACCCATAAAGTGCCTTCTTGAGTTTGTACACATGATTTGGACAGCTTGGATCAACAAATCCTTTAGGCTGTTCTACATATACCTCTTCATTAAGATAGCCATTTAAAAAGGCACTTTTCACATCCATTTGAAATAGCTTGAACTTTAAGATACAAGCAATTCCCAACAGTAGTCTTATTGATTCAAGCCTTGCTACTGGTGCAAAGGTTTCATCAAAGTCTACTCCTTCAATTTGAGTGTATCCTTGAGCCACAAGTCTAGCTTTGTTCTTTGTAACAATTCCTTGTTCATTTGACTTGTTCTTATACACCCATTTTGTACCAATCACATTTATGTCATCAGGTCTAGGTACAAGATTCCACACTTCATTCCTTGTGAATTGACCTAATTCCTCTTGCATAGCACAAATCCAGTATTCATCAGTGAGAGCTTCCTTGACATTTTTAGGTTCTATTTTGGAAACAAAACAAGAACCTGAAATCACTTCTCTTGATCTAGTGCTCACACCTCTGTTGGGATCACCTATTATTAAATCTTTGGGATGATCCTTCTGTATTCTGATGGAGGGAGGTTTGCTTGAATCTTCTGACCTTGTATCATTTTGAGTGAAGTTATATTGATCATTCTTTTCTTCAGCTTCAACCTTGATATCAGCAGATGTTCCAACATCTTCTGGGACATCTGTAGGAGCATCATCAATTATCACATTTATGGACTCCATGATAACATTTGTTCTGTAGTTAAATACTCTATATGCTCTGCTGTTTATAGAGTATCCAAGGAAAATTCCTTCATCACTTTTAGGATCCATTTTTCTCCTTTGCTCCCTATCTGCCAGAATATAGCATTTACTTCCAAACACATGAAAGTACTTCACAGTGGGCTTTCTGCCCTTCCAGACTTCATATATTGTGGACAGGGTTCCTTTTCTCAAGGTAACTCTGTTATGGATGTAGCAGGCAGTGTTCATAGCTTCAGCCCAGAAATACAGAGGTAACTTTTTAGCATGGATCATAGCTCTTGCTGATTCTTGAATAGTTCTATTCTTCCTTTCAACAATCCCATTCTGTTGAGGAGTGATAGGAGAAGAGTACTCATGATTGATTCCTTCTGAAGAGCAGAAATCTAAGAACTTTTGATTCTCAAATTCCTTTCCATGATCACTTCTTATTCTGATCACACAGCTGGATTTTTCCCTTTGCAATCTTTGACATAATTCTTTGAATACATCAAATACATCTGACTTTTCTTTGATGAAGTTTATCCATGTATATCTTGAAAAATCATCAACCACAACATAGGCATACCTCTTACCACCAAGACTTTCAACCTGCATAGGTCCCATAAGATCCATATGTAAAAGTTCCAAAACTTTGGAAGTTGTCAGATGTTGGAGCTTTGGATGGGACATCTGGGTTTGTTTGCCTATTTGACATTCACCACATATTTTGCCATCATCAATCTTCAGTTTGGGAATACCTCTTACAGCATCCATAGATATGATCTTCTTTATGCCTCTGAAATGAAGATGACCTAGCCTTTGGTGCCATAGTTTTACTTCTTCTTCTCTAGCTAGAAAACAAGTTGAAGTGGGACTGAAGTCTAATGGCTCCCACATGTAACAGTTGTCTTTTGACCTTGCACCTTTCATGACAACTTCTTGCTCTTGGTTAGTCACTATGCATTCAGTTTTTGTAAAGTTTACACTGTATCCTTGATCACATAGTTGACTTATACTGATCAGGTTAGCAGTTAACCCTTTAACTAGCAATACATCATCTAGTCTTGGAACATCTTGACAGTCCAAGGTTCCAACTCCTTTGATCTCTCCTTTAGCTCCATCTCCAAAAGTTACATACCTGGATGAATGTGATTTTAAGTTCACTAGCAGATTCTTCAACCCAGTCATGTGCCTTGAACATCCACTGTCAAAATACCAGTCTTCTTTAGCTGATACTTTCAGTGATGTATGTGCTATGTATGCAGTACTTTTCTTTGACCAGATGAGTTGAGATTTCTTTTGATGCCTCTGCCCTGTGTGTTGTTCAGCTGATCTCAAAGCTTGATTGTTGATCTGGTTCTTGGGACTGTGGCTTTGATCAGTCTGAATGTCAGCTTTTGGTCTCCAAACTTTCTTGATGACCTCTGTCTTCTGCTTAGGAGGTTGCTGATTTCTTTGATGTCTAAGCACTTTCTTGGTACCTTCTTCTTTCTGTTTGGAGGGTTGCTGATACATCTGATTTGGATATCCATGTAGCTTATAACAGTGAGGTTTGATATGCCCAAATCTTCCACAGTGATGACATCTCCATCTTTGATATTTTTTCTTCATTTTGTTCTTTCCAGAATGTTGAGACATCTGTTGGAACATTATGTTTGTCTTTGTGTTCTGATGTTGGAGCATCTGTTGAGACATCTTGTTTGACTGTATAGTTTTTGAAGTAGTTTTTCTAGAGCTTGCTTCATCTCTGTTATATCCCAGTCCACTTTTGTCCCCTGAATGTTTATTATTGCAGAGAATAGCATCCAGTGTATTTGAGCTGCTGTTCATCATTCTAACAGATTTGGACATATGTTCCAGCTTAGAATTGAGAAGAGTTACTTCACTTTTTAAGGTATCAATGATTACTTGATCACTTGCTTTTTCTTCTTCTAGTACTTCATTCTGCTTCTTTAGCTTTATGACCTCACTGCATACTTCAGTACTTCTCTTGTACAGATCCTTGAAGGCTTGCTCAAGATCTGCATAAGTAAGCTCTTCACAGCTGGAATCACTGTCATATTCACACAGTCCAGCTAAAGCAGCAATGTGCTTAGCTGATTCTTCTTCTGAATCTCCTGAGTCTTCATCAGACCAGGTCACAGAGAGTCCTTTCTTTTGCCTCTTTAAGTAGGTAGGACATTCAAACTTGATATGTCCATATCCTTCACATTCATGGCATTTGACTCCTTTATCTTGACTGGTCTTTTCAGCATACTTTACTCTTTTGTTAGCATCATAAGGTCTTCTGTTCTCAGAGTTTGTGTTTCTTCCACTAGGTTTGGATTTTCCTTCCATTCCTCTGAGAATCTGTTTGAATTGTCTTCCAATCAATGCAAGGTTTTCTGATAAGCTTTTATCATTTGCTGGTTCATCATCTTCTTCTTCATCTGTATTTGAAACCAAGGCAATGCTTTTGTTCTTTTTAGCATGTGTGTCATTCATTCCCATCTCAAAAGTTTGAAGGGAACCAATGAGTTCTTCAGCTTTCATGGAGCATATGTCTTGTGCCTCTTCTATTGCTGTGACTTTCATGTCAAATCTTTTTGGCAAAGATCTGAGAATCTTCCTTACAAGCTTTTCATCAGTCATCTTTTCTCCCAAGGCTCCAGAAGTATTGGCTATATCCAAGATGTTCATGTAGAACTCATGAATTGATTCATCTTCCTTCATTCTCAAGTTTTCAAACTTGGTGGTGAGAAGTTGAAGTCTTGACATTTTTACTTTTGATGTTCCTTCATGAGTTGTCTTGAGGGTATCCCACACATCTTTGGCCAGCTCACAATGATGCACCAGTCTGAAAATATTTCTATCAATGCCATTGAATAAAGCATTTAGGGCTTTTGAGTTGCCTAGTTCTGAATCTTCTTCCTCTTTACTCCATTCTTCTTCAGGTTTCAGAACTATCGATCCATCTTTGGTGTTTTGAACAGGATGTTTCCATCCAACTTTTACTGCTCTCCATGCCCTGTTGTCAAGTGACTTTAAGAATGCAATCATTCTTGGCTTCCAGTAGTCATAATTAGAACCATCCAGTATAGGTGGTCTATTTACTGACCCTATGTCTCTGTCCATGTTACAGAATTTGTTTTCCCTAGATCTCACCCAGTATAAACAGGCAGGGTGCCTGCTCTGATGCCAATTGAAATTCTGTAATGAGATGTCCTAAGAGATGTTCCAACACTTAATAGGACATTTGACAAATTTAACCAAAACTTTAAACAGCAGGAAAAATAAACAACACAGAAGTTTGTTAACCCAGTTCAGTGTATAACCACACCTACATCTGGAGGCTACCAAGCCAGGAGGAAATCCACTATTAGTAATATTAATTCTAGACTTAAACCACCCTGTTTAATCTATCACTTAATACTTACCCAATGCAATTTCTACCTAAGACTCACTTAGATAAGAGTACCCTACTCACTCCCCCTCAATCACACAGTGATTTTGTTTACAAGTTTAATTAAATTGAAGTCACACTTCAAACAAAACAGCTTGATCTTACTTCACAGTTTCAATCAAGTCACAAATGCACTTTTGCTTAAAAGCTCATAAAGTGGTACATAAAAACAACCTGCTATTAAAACACTAGACACCCTATTTAGTCTTCTGAAATTCGTGCTAAATTCTATGATTTTCTGTTGTTTAAATAGGTCTCTGAATTTTGGGCTTTCTGTAGAATGATCCAGCCCTAATGTGCAGCAGCTGTCACCTTGAATTTAGGGTTTGTTACCTCCTATATTCTAGGTGCATTAGGTCTTCTGTTTTAATCTGAATCTTCAATTTAAAACTCCCTACAGATGCGCCTTGTTCTGTTTTATATCCATCATTAATTAATTCCAGATAATTCTCCTTAAATATCTCTGATCTGTTAATCAATAATTAATTCTGGTAGCAGGTCTGAGATGTCTCAACATCTGTTGGGACATCCTGACAAAACTGAACTTAGTCATTTATACAATGTCCCAACATCTGGTAGGACATCCTGAACCAAGTTCACATACTCTGTTTGCTAATGTCCCAACATCTGATAGGACATTCTGAACTGAATTTAACATTTCTTGTTTGGTCAAAAATTCTGCCAATTCTTAAACATCTACATATATATATATATATGTATATATATATATATGTTTGATGTTGTTGAAATGTTTCCACTGTATAATTAGTTATCGTGTCGAAAATTATCCTATTGTTGCATATCTATAATGAGCAGGTGTTGTATGTTTTTCATTTCAAGCATAATGTGATATGACTCTTTTATACCTTGTTTAATTATACTCTGATGAAATTTTTAACATGTACCTAAATGATTTAATTGATTATTTGGGGGTATAGAAAGGGGGTTGTTACATTAAGTGGTATCAGAGCCAGTGTTCGAGTCAGTTGTATCTGTCTTGATGTTGTTATGATTGAACTTTTGTTTAATCTTGTTGTTGTCTTTGGGAACAATCAGAATATGGCTGGTAGAAACGACAATGCTATGGCTGCTGCTTTCGAAGCAATGGCTAGGGCGGTGCATGGAGCGCCGAATGTGAATGCTAATGATGAGTTCAGAAAGAATCAATCGTCGGCCTTCAAAGGAAGATTTGATCCTAATGGTGCTCAGAATTGGTTGAAGGAGATTGAAAGAATCTTCAGAGTCATGGATTATGCTGAAGAGAGTAAGGTGAGGCTTGGTTCTCACATGCTGAAGGAAGAAGCCGATGATTGGTGGGTCGGTAGAAGTCAAGCCCTTGAGGAGGAGGATGAAGAGATAACTTGGGATGTTTTTCGTACTGAGTTCTTAGGGAAGTACTACCCTGAGAGTGTGAAGGGAAAAAAAGAGATGGAATTCCTTGAGCTGAAGCAAGGTAGTATGTCAGTGGTTGACTATACTGCTAAGTTTGTGGAATTGGTTCAATTTCATCCTCATTATGCTGCTGCTACTACTGAGTTTTCTAAGTGCATTAAGTATGAGAATGGCTTGCGTCCCGGGATTAAGCAAGCTATGGGATATCAGAGAATTAGAAGGTTTTCACATTTGAATGAATGTTGTAGAATCTTTGAAGAAGATAGCAAAGCTTGTTCTACACATTACAAGAGTGTGAATGAGAGGAAAGGGAAACAACAAGCTAGAAGTGTACCTTATGTGACACCCGCTGATAAGGGGAAACTTTGATATGAGATCTGGTGGAGGGAGTTCTGGTCCCGTTAAGTGTTACAAGTGTGGCGATCTAGGCCACAAGTCTTTTGAGTGTGGGAAGAATATTGTGAAATGTTCAAACTGTGGAGGTCTTGGACATGCTACTACCGAGTGTAGGAGAAATGTTGTGAAGTGCTTCAATTGTGGGGAAGTTGGTCACATTAGTACTAAGTGTACTAAGCCGAAGCTTTTTAGGCTTGGCGGGTTATTATCAAAGGTTTATTGAAGGATTTTCGAAGTTGGCACTTCCGTTAACGCAGTTGACTTGTAAGGGAAAGGCTTTCATTTGGGATATTCATTGTGAAGAGAGTTTCATGGAACTTAAGAGAAGGTTAACAACGGCTCCGATCTTGATTTTGCTGAATCCGACGAAACCATTTGTGGTGTTTTGTGATGCTTCATTGTTTGGGTTAGGTGGTGGTTTGATGCAAGATGGAAAAGTTGTAGCTTATGCTTCAAGACAACTAAGGGTGCATGAAAAGAATTATCCTACGCATGATTTAGAATTAGCGGCTGTGGTTTTTTGCTCTAAAGAATTTGGAGGCATTATCTTTATGGTGCAAGGTTCGAAGTTTTTAGTGATCACAAAAGTTTGAAGTATTTATTCGATCAAAAGGAATTGAACATGAGACAAAGGAGATGGTTAGAACTTTTGAAGGATTATGATTTTGGTTTGAATTACCATCCGGGTAAGGCGAATGTGGTGGCCGATGCCTTGAGTCGTACGTTGTTACATATGTCCGCATTGATGATAAGGGAATGGGGACTTTTGGAGAAATTTAGAGACTTGAGTTTTGTGTGCGAGATGAAGCCGAGAAGCATGAGACTTTGTATGCTACGTGTTACGAATGATTTTCTTGCAACCGTTTGTGAAAAGAAAAAGTTGGATTTGAAATTTGTTGATTTGATGATGAATGAGAATGAGGATTTCAAGGTTGATAATTTTGGAGTTTTGAGATTCCGTGGTCGTATTTGTATTCCCGATAATGAGGAGTTGAAAAAGATGATATTGGAAGAGGGACACCGGAGTAATTTAAGTGTACATCCGGGAGCGAATAAAATGTATCAAGATTTGAAAAAGATCTGGATTGAAGAGAGATGTAGCTCATTTTCTGTATGCGTGTTTGACTTGTCAGAAGTCTAAGGTGGAACATCAGAAGCCTAGTGGTTTAATGCAACTATTGGATATTCCGGAATGGAAATGGGATAGTATATCGATGGATTTTGTTACGGGATTGCCGAATACGCAAAGAGTTCATAATGTTATTTGGCTGATTGTTGATAGACTTACTAAATCTGCTCACTTTATTCCGATTGATATTAATTATTCTTTGGAGAAGCTAGCCGAGATTTATGTTTTTGTGATTGTGAAGTTACATGGAGATCCTAAGTGTATTGTATCGGGATAGAGATCCTAGATTTACATTGAGGTTTTGGGAAAGTTCGCAAAAGGCTTTGGGTTCTAAGCTAAGATTGAGTTCGGCTTACCATCCGCAAACGGACGGTCAAACCAAGAGGACAATTCAATCGTTAGAGGATTTGTTGCGTGCTTGTGTGCTAGAAAAAGGTGGTGGTTGGGATAGTTATTTAGCGTTTATTGAGTTCACCTATAATAACAATTTTCATTCGAGTATTGGTATGGTACCATTTGAGATTTTGTATGGTCGGAGATGTCGAACACCTTTGTGTTGGCATGAAACTGGGGAAAAAATTGTAGTTGGACCGGAGATGGTACAACAAACGACGGAAAAAGTAAAGTTAATTCGGGAGAAGATGAGAACTTCTCAAAGTAGACAAAAGAGTTATCATCACAAGAGAATGAAGGATCTTGAGTTTCAGGAAGGCGACCATGTGTTCTTAAGAGTTACACCAGTTACGGGTGTGGGTCGTGCTTTGAAGTCGAAGAAGTTGACTTCTCGTTTTATTGGGCCGTATCAAATTACCACACGAGTGGGTGTTATGGCTTACCGTGTGGCGTTGCCTCTGAATCTTTCGAATTTGCATGATGTGTTCCATGTTTCGCAACTTTGGAAGTATGTTTCGGATCCATCGCATGTTATTCCTATGGACGAAGTTGAAGTAAGAGATAACTTTACGGTGAAAGCTTTGCCGGTTAGGATTTTGGATCATGAAATTAAGAAGCTAAGAGGCAAGGATATTGCGCTTGTGAAAGTGGCGTGGGGAGGCGTTGTGGAATGCAATATGACTTGGGAATTGGAGAGTATGATGCACGAGTTGTATATGGAGTTGTTTGGATCAGGTAATATTTTCGAGGACAAAAATTTCTAAACTGAGGGAGAGTTATTACGCCCCGATTCGATTTTCCCAATTTATTTGTATGATAATTGTTTTATTTGTGAAATTATCATGATGATATGATATGTTGAGGAATTAATGTGATATGTTGGTGTGATATGTGATTTTACCGTTTTGGGAATTTTCGGGTAAAATTGGATAAAAGGGTATTTTAGGCATTTCTAATTAATGATAAGTTAGAAATTAGTAGAATTGGTAATTTTGAGAGAAAATGATATTTGGGTGGAAAGAATAGAAATAAAAATAGAAAGTTATAAGTTGTGAGAAAGAGAAAGAAAAGAAAAGATAGAAAGAAAATAGAAGAGAAAGAAAAGGAAGAGAAGAGAAAAGAAGAGAAAAGAGGAAAACTTGGGAAAGCTTCAAGATTACTTCTAGGAATCGATTTAATCGGGTAAGGGTGATAAGCATTGTTATCTTAATATTGTGTATGATTATGTATGTGTTTGATTGGTTGAGTTTGGTTTTGATGGAAGTTTAGAGAAGATGAATAGTTAGGGTTTGAGAGAAAATGTGAGAAATTGGTAGATTAATCGGTTAGAAATCGTTATAATTGAAGTATGATGTTAGATATATGCTTTAGATCATGTTTATGGAAGTATTATGGAGATTGGGAAGGTTTTGGTAGGTCTGTTCGCAACTCAGAAATTCTAGAAATCGCAGTGGTCGCTCAGCGAGCTATCCCTCGCTCAGCGAAAGTTCCATGGTGATTCTCGCTCAGCGAGCGAGAGGGCGCTCAGCGAGCCTGTAGGTTTTGAGGGTTTATGTGTTTTAATCCGTAGCTTTAGTTATGGGTATCCGTTTTAAGTGATCCTTATATCGATTCGAAGCTAGAAACGCGTAGAAACTAATGATGCTAAAATATGTAATTTTTAGCCGACTTTTACCCGACTTTTTTCGATAAAACGTAATTATGTTAATTATGGAATTGTGGGTTTGATTGTTGTGTTGTGGCCGTTTGGCAAGTAGATACATTGCTTGAATTAAATGCGAATGAATGCTAATTGTATGAGATGAATGCATAACTATATTATGAATATGTATGCATTTTCAAGAATATTGTGTGTCATTTTGCATGTAAAGCATAATGTATGCATTCTTGTGTTGTGGGATTCCTTGTGAATCCGTTGTAGCATCGTGTGCTCATGTGGAGTGTGAGCGATGACTGCAACAAGATTGTGTGCCCATGTGGGGTCTGAGCGATCGGATTGTGTGCCCGTGTGGGGTGTGAGCAATCCAGAAACATTGTGTGCCCGTGTGGGGTATGAGCGATGGGTGATTTATTCACATTGATTGTGTGTCTGTGTGGGGTGTGAGCAATCGGATTGTGTGCCCGTGTGGAGTGTGAGAAATCCATAAACATTGTATGCCCATGTGGGGTGTGAGCAATGGGGAACATCGTGTGCCTGACAGGGAGTTACTTTTAGTAACAAGCGATGATTCCATTTGGTTCGTGAGTGAACCTGCTGAAATGTTGAGTCGGTACCGCATTGCATCTACATAGAGTCGTGTGTCGTTCTCTATGAGTTGCATTTTATCATTTTAATTATGATATGCAGATATAAACATGATTGTGCATATGTTTATTTGGAGTATTATGGAGATGATAGTATGTGTGATGAAACAGACTTGTTGGTATATATGCATGTTTGATATATGTATATGTATGTGATTTATACATTTGTAATGTATATGTGTGATTAAACATAGCTAGACGTATGTTTATTCGGAATGAATAGAATTGAGGAATAAACATAAATAATGTAAGTTCATGTGAATTAGTGAATTGGTGCATGATGAACATGCTTGATTTGTGTATGTACACGTTGCGATGTGTATAGGTGATGAGGTATGAATCGTGGTGAGAATATGTTTTATGTGTATGTTATATGTTGAGATATATAATTATATGCAATATTATTATGATAATGTTTCTCACCCTTCTGCTGTTTTATGATACTCTATGAGGCATTGCAGGGTAGGTTGTTGGATGGCATATTTTTGTGAAGCTCGTCTTCATCTTTTGGTCGGTCGGCTCTGATATGTAGCACTGGTAGTTAGGTTGGCTTAGTGCCATTTTTGTAATGCATTGTGTACATGTATCTTTTGGATGGATGTTTTTTATAGACATGAATATTTGTTGTTGGCATCAAACTTGTTGATATATATATATATATATATATATATATATATATATATATGAATGGAAATATATATATGTTTGATGTTGTTGAAATGTTTTCGTTGTATAATTAGTTATCGTGTCAAAAATTACCCTATTGTTGCATATCTATTATGAGCAGGTGTTGTATGTTTTTCATTTCAAGCATAATGTGACATGCCTCTTTTATACCATGTTTAATTATACTCTGATGAAATTTTTAACATGTTCCTAAATGATTTAATTGATTATTTGGGGGTATATAAAGGGGGTGTTACACTTGGTGTGAGCCAACGTGTTTGTTCTTCGACTTGTCATCACCACTACTAGTTACTCCTTTTTTGACATTATCATCTTCGACCTCAGCGTCAGCTTTTAGGTCTTCACTCTTCTGGTGAGCATCTGCTTTTGGAGGAGAGAAGGAGAGTAATTGTCAGAGTATTGAGGAGAATCAGGTGATGGTGGTTCTTCTGCCTCTGGTCCCTTTGTCATATTTTGAGGAGAAAAGGGTGGTGGGCTAGTAGTTTGATGAGTTGAAGCATCTTGTTTTGTTTTCTTCTTTTCAGGAGTGTCGTCGAAATTGATCTGCGAATAGCCCAAAATTAAGAAAGTAAAATACAATAAGAATATAAAGGTTAACATTCGAAATAAGAAATTACATGAGGAATCTCAGTGTGAAAACTAGAGTTCCCACTCTTTGCGTCCCTTATTTGCACTTTCGCAACTGGACTTGGTGGAGGAGTTTCTTTCTCTACTTTGACTTTGGATTTTTTAGCAGGAGCTTTTCTAGGTTTCTTCTTTTTTTGGGGCTGGCTTGGTTCTGGTGATTCATCACCAGATTCTTCGTAAGAAATATTTTCTTCTGGTTGTTTTCTTTTGGGCGTAGGTGGCGGTTTTCGACTCACCTGGACATAAAAGTAAAGATGATTCAGTTTCAAAAATGAGAAATAGACTAATCAAAGAGGAGGGGATTTGTACCTTTGTCGAAGTCTTTTTGGTAGCCACTGGTGGGTCTTCTTCCATTATATCAACAGTGCTTTTGACAACAGCCTTCTTGGGTTGGACTTTGGTGGCTAAGAAAACAAAATAGAGTTAGAAATAAATATAAAAAGAGACAAGATTAGAATATCAAAATAAAGAAAATGTTTTCGTTTAAACACCTTCAAGAATGAGAGTTTCCACGTGAACATGTTCTATTCCAATATGAAGGTGTCCTTTGTATTTATCCAAAGTGAACTTAGTTGGAACCACCTGCTCAACAGGTTTTTTCGATTGTTGTCGGGGGATTTTCAAACAGTCCTCACAAATGAATCAATCTGGAAATTAAGGGATCAACGCCACGCCAGTTCATATCGTTGTACTAGTCGAACATACGAAGGCAATTTCAACTTATCCAATCTTTCCATCAACTTATGTTTTAAAGTCACTGCTGCTTCGCCTAATGTTCGACTAATTTCCTCCGGTCTATAGATGGTTTCAAAATATTTTTGAAATTTTTGTATTTCTTTAATATGTTGTTCTTTACCTTTTTTCGTCTGATCCTGCACAAGAGTAAATGCATTTATCAGGTGTGTTGTGAATGCTTTTACATCATAGAATTTGGTGCGGTAGTAGTCCCTCCACCAAACATCAAATTCATGGGTACAAAGAAAAGAAGTTCAGAAAACCACTGGGCGGATATCAAGAGAATCATCGAAAAATTTCTTCGCCAATTTGAGGCTTTGTTCTTCAGAATGGTAGGAGTTATAGAAGAGGATGGAGCCTTTCTTCGGAAAGATGGATTTTGGTTTTGGCTGGACCAATCCAAATTGTCTAGCAACTAAGTTGGGTTGATAAATGATTAGGGCAATTTTTGTCTTTGTCACATTATGGTGAGAGGGAAAGAGCCTAGGAACCAGGAATGATTCCCAAATTTCAAAAAATTTACTTTCCTCTTTCTCCATTTCAAAAGGAGGTTGTGTGGTAAACCATTCAGGACCAACTGCTCTGTTGGCGAAATGTGCCATGGAAGGATTAAAGTTATACCTCTTGGCGAACATCATGACGTAACTTGTGAAAGCCTGTCGAAGACTGAGCCCTTCATCAGATGGTGTTAGTTATGCTAGCCTGGGCCTTTCGACAGTCCTATTTTTTACTTCTTCTTCATCCACCACATTCTTGACAGGAATAGAGGTCTCAAAAGTGGCATTAAGCCACAATTGTAATAGCCAAAGGGGTCCTAATATGCTAAGTTTCCCTTTATCGGTGGCAGTTTTCAGAAAGTCTACACTTTCGCTCAAGGACTCATACAGGTTTTCCAGGATCATTTCGCCCAGGCATAATCTGGTTCCATCTTCAAGTTGATTAGCTATGGGGACGGATTTTTTCGCCACTTGTAGAGAGAGGGAGCAAAAGGCATACTTCGACAGCCACAGAGTTAAGAAGGCTATATGCTCTTCTTTAGACACTGTATCAGTTGTCTTATCATGGTAGTAGTTGATGAAGACAAAATAGGAGGCTTTGCTGGTGTCGAAACCAATAGAGTCATGGTTTTGAACAGTAGGGTCAAAAATGCAACCCAGGGGACTAAGCCCACAAATGGCTGCTATGTCAAAAAGGGTTGGTGTGACCATTCCACAAGGGAGGTGGAAATTGTTATAAGTGATATCCCAGAAAAAAAGGGAAGCTAAAATCATGTTAGGGTCGTAGCTAGGTCCTATTTTCGAAATTTGGATTAAGTCGAAGATCCCTATCTCTTTCCAAAAGGGTGTCATGACTTTTTCAATCTTTGCTAACCAAGCAAGATAGTCAAAGGGGTCTTTCGCCATGGGACTAGTTCTAAAAATCCTAGCATTGTTTAGGTGGAGCAAATTCAGACCTTCATCAATGGTCGAATATGAAACTTCAGGTTGTTATTCAGTTTGCTTGGGTTTAACCTCAGCTCCTATGGGTTTTAGGCGTTGGTATGAAGGGAAGTATTCTTTTAGCCTATCTAGGTTAGTTTCTGGGTTTAGAAGAGGTTCTAAGATAGAATGACAAGTACCAGAAACAAGAATTGGAATTAATACCTGGGACTTATAGATGCTTGCCTTCTCTTTCTCATTAGGAGGCTCTGGGATATATTGTTGATTCCCAAAAATGTTAGGCCCGTTCAACCTATGTGCGTATGGGATTGAAGTAGAGCTTTTGGTCTTCTTGCAGCTGGAAGATTTCATTGAGGCCATTGTTGTCTTGAAAGAAGTTTCTTTGTAGTTAGAAGAATGTATTTTGGTTGAAGAAGAAGAAGATGGCGTAAAAAGTTTGAAGGAAGAAAATGGGTTGGTATTTATAGGAAAAAAGAAAAATTGAAACGGTTGAGTTTAATTGAATCATGGGCCACGTGGCGAGATTTTTTCATAAAGAAGGTGGAGGTGTTGGTAGTTGGAAAGTCTATGATTTCCTAGCTTTTATGGGATGATGGAGTAGTGTCAACAACGTGGGTTTAATTGACATTTTTGAGAAAAGATATGATGATGAAGATTTCTAGGGATTTGGAGTATCTGGTCTTGGAAAAGATGAAAATCATAAAGATGATATGGCATCGAAATAATTTTCGACAGCAAATGATTTTTTCTCCAAAATGGTCGAAAACTCTTTGCTGGGGGGAAATTTGTAGACAAGGATTTTTCGATGCCATGAAATTGAAGTCCAAAACAACATTTCGATTAGAGAAGAAAATGTTCTCAGAAGTTAATTTCGACCAAAGAAATTTGAAGAACGTTTATGACATTTTCAACAGAGTTAGGAAATGATGACGTTTCGACAATTTCGACAACTTTGAAGAGATACGTCGCTTCGACGCAGAAGGAGAAATTCAAAATTCAAAGATTAAAGACGTTTGGCAGAAGGACGCGTGGAAGCGTTTGGTGGAAAGATAACATGCCGAAGGACAAGTGGTGTATTTGTAGGATTTGTCCGTTAGTTGACAGTTATTTTATTCATGTATAAATAGAATAGTTTCTTGTCAAAATAGTGTGTGAAAATATTGTACAAATTCCTATAATATACTCAAAGTAATCGTGTGAGAGAAAAGAGTTTAATTTCTTGAAAAATGTACGTGTGAACACCAATTTTACATTTATCAAGTTTAATGAAAGTTCAAGTTCATTTACATTTCCGCATTTTGCAAGTTTATCTCGTTTAGAAGTCTTTTACTTTTTTCCAGTCAATTTACTTTATACTTTCCAGAATTTCATTTCTTTTATATTTTCACCAAACACAATTTACTTTTACTTTTAAACATACAAACATATACAAAACCCTATAAAAGATTGAAATTATGAGATTGTTAAGATCACTATATTGTCGACCAAAAATTCGCACCTATGTCCTAGGACTTGTATGGTTGGTCCTGCAAGTAAACTAATTTAAACGTAAATTAGAAACCAGCGATTGTTCGTAAAATTCGAAAGCGAACACCTGCAGACAGAAAAATCGTACATGAATACTTCCATAATGTCATCTATGAAATCAGCAAAGATTGACATCAAGCATCTTTGAAATGTTGGAGAGCGTTGCATAGCCCGAATGGCATTCATTGATAGGCAAATGTACCATAATGACAAGTGAAAGTAGTCTTTTCTTGGTCATCAGGGTGAATAGGGATTTAAAGAATCCTGAATAACCATCTAAATAGAAGAAGTAAGAGTGTTTAGCCAATCATTCTAACATTTGGTCAATGAATGGTAATGGGAAATGGTATTTTTGAGTGACTTTATTTAGTTTTCTATAGTCAATACACATTCTGCTTCCTGTAACAACTCTTTGTGTTATAGATTCACCTTTTGTGTTCTTAATTACTGTAACACCTCCTTTCTTAGGTACTACATGTACTGGGCTGACCCATTGGATATCTGAGATAGGATATATGATTTCGGCTTCAAGTAACTTTCACACTTCGTCCTTTACTACAATACTTAAATTTGGGTTGATCCTCCTCTGGTGTTCTCTAGAAGACTTACAATCTTCCTCTAACATAATTATATGCATATAGATGGAATGACTTATTCCTTTCAGATCAGAAATGTTGTAGCCTAAAGTAGCAGGATATTTCTTTAAAACAGCAAGTAATTTTTTAGTTTCAATTTTTCCCAAGTCTGCGTTGACTATTACTGGTCGTGCGAATTCTTTGTTTAGAAATTCATATCTAAGATTTTTAGGTAATGTTTATAGTTCTAAAACTGGTTTCTTTGGTAAAGACATATGATTTGGTGTAAGTGCTAAGCATTCGCTCAGGTTATCATCTTGGTAGGGATCACGCCAATTGTCATCTTCAAAAATGGGTGGAATTGGAATTTTTATTATATCTGAATATGTGGTTTGTTCCATTTCCATTTCCATTTCTCTTACACACTTGTCAATGACATCTAATAAATAGCATGTGTCCTCTATAGTTGGTGATTGTAATAATTGCGTCAAAAATAAATTCAACCTTTTCTTCACCTACTTCAAAGGTTATCTTGCCTCTCTTCACATCTATAATGGCTCTAGCAGTAGATAAGAATGGTATTCCTAATATAATTGGGGTAATGGAGTCTTCTTGAATATCCATGATTATAAAATCAGTGGGAATTTTGAATTGTCCTATCCGTACTGGAACATTCTCTAGTATACCAAGAGGATATTTAATAGAGCGGTCAGCTAATTGAACATACATTTTTGTAGGTCTTAATTCTCCCATATCAAGTCTTTTGCAAATGTTTAAGGGCATAACACTGATATTGGATCCTAAGTCGCATAGAGCTTTGTCTATGACAAATTTTCCAATTACACAGGGTATGGAGAAACTACCTGGATCTTTTAGCTTAGGAGGCATTTTGTTTTGAATTATTGCGCTACACTCATTAGTAAGTGTAATTGTTTCATTATCCTCGATCTTTTTCTTTGTTGGATAAGATTTCTTTAAGGAATTTGGCATATGATGGAATTTGAGTGATAGCTTTTGTAAATGGTATCGTGATGTTTAATTGTTTCAGAAGTTCAACAAATTTCTTAAATTGTCATGCAGTTTTAGAATTGACAAGTCTTTGAGGATAAGGGATAGGAGGTTTATAAGGTGGTTGAGGTACATATGGTTTTTCTTTCTCCACAACTCTTGGTTATTATCCTCCTTTTCTTCTGGTTCACTTTCCTTTTCAGTTGGTTTATCCGGTTTTTGATACAGAGCTGGATTTTGAAGACTTGGATCATCAGGTCCGTCTAATTCTTTTCCACTTCTCAATATTACCGCATTTGCATGTCCTTTCGGATTAGGTTGTGGTGGACCAGGAAATACGCCAGTTGGGGCATCAGTAGGTGCTTGTTGTTGAGCTACTTGTAAAATTTGAGTTTCAAGCATTTTGTTGTGGGTAGCTGATGGGAAAATAGTAAGTGTACTATTTTTGTCCACTGTGGTAATAATAGGGAAATTCCCCAAATATTGATCTCGAGGACTGCGTAGTGGATTGAGTTTTCTAATTGTTTCAATTGAACAAAAGTTCTTCGGGGTTGGTGTTAAAAACTCTTTTTATTGTAAAATAAACTACGAACTTGAAATTATAGGAAAAATAACACGTATGACAAATATGAGAATCACACTATGGGAGGTGTATGAAAATCCTTATAATGACAAATAATCTTACTTGTTAAAACAACCCTGCAACTAAATCATTACCGCCTTTCAAGTTTAGTTTTTAAAGATTCCTCTGAGAAAAACCCTTTGGTACTCCTTCTACACCCCAATTCCTTGGTTGTATAGAAAGAATACCAAGCTTTGGAATATCAAACGTTTTACTGTTAAAATATGGTATCCCAATTCCTTGGTGATATCCGATAAAAAAGTTTTGACTGAAAAGCGTTAACAATGGTATTCCTACCTACGATTAATCTAAGATTAAAAACCTTATTTTCCAATTTAGGTTTTACATAAAGAACGAATCAATCAACACAATGAAAATTAGAATGCAGTGAAATTCATATAATAAGGATCAATGTCATTACAAGAAAATCAGGGACATCCCCATAATATTGGGGGTTTAAGCCACTCATGTTCAAAACAATGAAAATTACATAAACAAGGAAAAGAGACATTACAATATTCTAAGGATTAATTGGATCGTTAATTGCTTCCGCCTTTGATCGATCCTTCTTCTCCCCACAATCTATCATTCTTTCCCAAGAGCCAAATTACAAAGTAAAAACGTCACCTTTTTCAAACCACATTGTGCCTAATGTATCAGATTTCCAATTACAACGCGAAATGTCTGAACTGCCCTCCGGAATAAAACAAGTCCAGGAAATAAAATAAATAAAATTTTCACTTCCAGGAGCCCTGACACGGGCCGTGTCATGAGACACGGGCCGTGGCATGAGACACGGGTGACCGTGTCAGGTTGCTGATCCATCATGCATGCGCATCTTCTTCAGGGACCATGACACGGGTTGTGTTCTGTGACACGGGCACCCGTGTCATGCTTCTGACTAGCCTCAACCTTGATCCAAAGTCTTCTCTCCAAAGGGCCTCCTGACACGGGTCGTGTCAGGTGACACGGGCACCCGTGTCAGGCTTCTGATATCTCTTTTTTCCACATCCCTCTTCACTCGGAGCGTGTTCGTAATGGCGTCTGATCACTAGCTTGTTGCAAGCCTGAAAACACACAAACAAAACAACCAAATCATACGCACCAACGATAAAAAATGATAAAAACATAGAAACATGACTTGCTTGACAAAATACGAAAACAACGATGCAAACATGATTAAAAGACTCAAAAACACACGAAAGCATAAGAAACGAACGACTCAAACAACTTGAAATATACGACTAAAGATCACTGATCAAACTCCCCCGAACTAGAACTTTTGCTTGACCTCAATCAAAAAGCTTGCATAAACATATTAATCAACCAATCACTGGCTCAAAACACGCGAGATGAAATGATGATACTCGTACGTGAGTTTTCGTTTCAAGTCACCGGACGGGTTTTTCCAGGTACTTGTCTCTCAATAAAGATATCATACAAACACTGAACCGCGGTAACACCATGGACCTCAATCTTCTTTTGGGTAACCTCTCCGACTATGCTTTGGGCTTAGGTCTTATCTTTTGATTTTCCACCCTTTTCATTCGGACAATCACTTTAAGGATTTTATGAATTTTCATTGCAAGCACAAGATTGATCAACAATTTTTTTCTCTCTTTTGTTTTCGGCCACCGTTATTTCTTTTTCTTTTAGGGACACTTTTAGGTTCAACCGTCGTTAGGCTGAATAACCGGGTGAGGGTTACCCAACTTAGAAGGATCGATTATTTAATTATTTCTCCCTTCTTTTTTTCGGTGCCTTATATCACAAAAACTTTTTTTTCCGATCAACCTTGCACAAACAATTAGTATGGATTAAGCCAGACTGTCAGTATAAACTACTTTAGGGAGTACTTCTCAGATGAAAGTACCATGACATAAATATACATGTCAGACTCGTTCCTTAATCAGAAGACTCAGTGTGTTTGGGTTATACCTCAACATCAAGATTTTTCTAGTTTCCTCAACCAGTTCCTTTTCACTCGACTCTATATACTTTCACCTCACCTCACTCGCAAAAACAAAACAAACCGTACTACCAGCATTACTTTCCTCAGTTCAGCTCAGGGGTGTTTTCACAAACGACTTCAATTGCAATTTTGAACAATTAACCACAAACACTTAACATAAATGACCAAAAATAGACAAACAAAAATGAAAACAAACAAAACAGAACATCTAAATAAATACCCCCACACCTGAACTCAACAGTGTCCTCACTGTTGAAGAACTAGTGCAGAAGGTAACTCACAATGCCTTCATTGAGGAGGAGGAGGAGGAGGAGGATGGGGATCTTGCAACCTCATTTGCTACAACCATTCATGCATCTTACCATTTAACCTTCCTTGTCAAATTTGTTCCTTCCCTTGTTGGGTATGTTCGTCTATTTTCTTTTTATGCTCATTCTTGAGGTAGCACATCTCATTCTGCATCCATTCCCATTCTTCTTTACTCATACTCCACGAACCAGACTCCTGATTCGTCGAGTTACTAGCATGTGGCATAGGAACCTCGCCAGCTTGATACCTTTCTTCCCCATTCGAACCTACAAAATCATCAAACTGCTCTTCGTCGTCCTGCATAGGACTCTCATACAACCAGTTATCCTCCTTTTCAATGCTAATAAAATCCGGAGCAGGTAGAGCTAACAAATGATTATTTCTACTTACCAAAGAGTAATAATCGTTATAAACAATAATCATACCTTAAGTTGTAAGGCTTTCCAGGTCAATCTTGGTTTTACCTGATACAATAGTGTCTCCCATTAACAGCGGACCATACCCGAAGTGATCAGCAATCTGCGTAATCATTCCCCCTACAGAAATTTCACCAGAAGATGTGTTTGCAACGCGCTTCAGATGATCAGCCGCGAAAGAAGCTACATTAATGAGCTCTTTGTGTGCCATACCATAGAGGAAAAACAACTCCTTCTGTGTGGCTACCCTAGTACTGTCTCCTCTGTCGAAAAGGGTGTAAGCTAAACCCTTTTGGGCGTACCTAAAGCACGGGTTATGAGTCCCCGACGCTTTTGCTTCCTTTGCAACATAGTCAGATTTCCCCGTGATAGCTCTCCAAAAGTCTCCTGCATTAAAATATCTTGGGGGGATCCAAGTCCAAAACTAGTAACTTTCAGAACCGTTCCCAACTCAACAACTAACAGTGTATGGTCCGTGTTAAACATGCGGAATTTCATCGTACAAAAGTACTCTTCATCAGAATTTGTCCACCTATGTTTCAGCTGAAATTCTAAAGTACTTAAAAACTCAAGAGTTAGACGCTCATATGTCGGCGCTTCAAACTGCATGAATTCCAACATACCCAGTACATGAAACATTCTATGGACTTCAATTTTTAACCCTAAGTTATCCAATGTTTCATTGCAAATGTACCTGGTGGGGCTCATCTTACGCTTTACTAACATCGAATATTTTCTTTGGTGGGTATCGTCCTCGAACAGAATATCATGAGTGTTAGCCATTCGATGAGCTCGTTTTCAAGGACGAGAGGGCTCTGCAACCGTTTTGCCTGTGTCTCTCCTTAGCGGCATAATGTTCCTACAAACAACAACAAAGAGCAAAACTGAATTTTTGGGTTAGAGGAAACTGTTATCGTAGAAGTGACCGGAATGGGAAGGTGATTAGTTTTCGTGAAGTGGGTGATGTGTTTTGGTGAATGGATGATGAAATAGATGAAGCTTTTTGAGAAGAAAGACAATGGAGGTTAGGGATTGTTGAGAGATGTAGAGTTGGAGAAGAAAGAATTGTGGTAAGGAAAAGGATAAAAAGTGGTAATTCTGGTTTAAAGAATAGTTAAGAGGATTAAATGTGGGGGGCCCACTCAGTAAAAACATGAAAATTTTGAAAATAAATTCAAAACTCAAAGATCAGAACACGTGCTCCCTGACACGGGTCGTGTCGTGTGACACGGGCACCCGTGTCAGGCCCCTGAAACTTCTTCCAAAAATAACAAAAACCCAAAACCATCAGCATTCACGACACGGGTTGTGTCCTATGACACGGGCACCCGTGTCAAGCCCCTGGGTGCGCTTTCATATTTCACAAAACATCAGCATTCACAACACGGGTCGTGTCCTATGACACGGGCGCCCGTGTTGCACCTCTGGATCCTGTGGAATTTTCAACCTCTCTTTCCAACTTTTTTGCTTGAATTTTAACCTGTCTTTCCAACCTTTCCTTCTTCCAACTCGATATGTGAGAAACACAAACAATAAACCTACAACATGAACAAATAATTGTTAGCAAAAACATCGTGGGTTGCCTCCCACGCAGTGCTGCGTTTAACGTCGCATGGCTCGACGGTCCTTCGTCCTATTGAGTGAGACGAATGATATCAACATGTCCAGTTGGTTGACCTTGGAAATATGGTTTTAATCTCTGCCCATTGACTTTGAATATGTCTCAATTCTTCTCATTCTTAATCTCTACCGCTCCATGCGGAAACACCTTATGAACCACGAATGGTCCCGACCATTTGGACCGCAATTTACCCGAAAATAGCTTCAAACGGGAGTTGTATAGCAGGACCAATTGCCCTTTTCAAAACTCTTTTCTCTGGATCTCCCTATCATGACACTTCTTGGTTTGTTCCTTGTATACCTTGGCATTTTCATACGCATTATTCCGAAACTCTTCCAGTTCATGTAGTTGGAGGATTCTTGAATTTCCTGCAAGGGACAAATCCATATTCAAGAATTTCGTTGCCCAAAATGCCTTATGTTCCAACTCTAAAGGTAAATGACATGCTTTTCCATAGACCAACTGATATGGTGACATCCCTATGGGTGTTTTGAATGCAGTTTGATAAGCCCTTAATGCATCATCTAACTTTGTTGACCAATCCTTCCAGAATGAATTTACCGTCTTCTCCAAAATCTGCTTGAGTTGTCTATTTGATACCTCTACTTGGCCACTCGTTTGAGGATGATACGAAGTGGCTATCTGATGTTTCTCATTGTATTTTTGGAGAAGTTTCTCCATGAGGTGATTCAATAAGTGAGTTCATTCATCACTTATCAATGCTCTCGGTACCCCAAACCTTGCGAATATATTTTCCTTCAAGAACTTGACTACCACCTTCGCATCGTTGGTTGGGAAAGCCACCGCTTAGACCCATTTCAAGACATAGTCCATAGCGACTAAGATGTAATTCTTCCCAAAAGACGGTGGAAACGGACCCATGAAATCAATTCCTCACACATCAAACAATTCGACCTCTAGCGTGAAGTTCTGGGGCATCTGATTTTTGTTAGATATGTTCCCTGTTCTTTGAAACTTATCACGTTCTTTCACCATCTCCTGGGCATCCTTGAATAGTGATGGCCAGTATAGTCCTGACTAAAAGACTTTAGAAGTAGTATGATCGCCACTGAAATGTCCCCCATAGTCAGAATCGTGACATGCTCTCAACACATCTTTTTGTTCTTCCTCATGTACACAACATCATAACCAACCATCTACTCCTCTCTTGTATAGGTATGGGTCGTCTCATAGATAGAACCTGCAATCATGAACAAACTTTTTCTTATGATTAGAATCAAAATCCTCCGGTATTATACCACCAACAAGGTAGTTTGCATAATCTGCAAACCACGGCATTCCAATAACAGCTAGGATGTGTTCATCACCAAACTCATCCTTTATTGGACGCTGATCTTTGGTTTCCTTAATTGGTGAAATCAGAGAAAGATGATCAGCCACGGTGTTCTCGCATCCCTTCTTGTTCGACATAAAACTCCTGGAGAAGCAGGATCCACCTCAGGAGTCTGGGTTTAGAATCCTACTTAGCAAAAAGATATTTCAAGGCAGCATGGTCAGTATAAATAATCACTTTTGAACCCAAAAGATACTTGTAAACACCCCAAATTTTCCCTCTCACGTTCTTATGACTTGGCTTATGATTACACATGTTGCATAGCATATCATTACATCTTACATTGCATATTCACCTTTAATATCTCATTGCATCTCTGCACAACTAGGGTTTGTGATCAGATGAATCTTGAAGAGAGTATGAGGTATCTCAGAGGCCATGAGGCATGACAAGAAGTTCCTTGAGTGTTCTAAGGTCATATTGTACCCCGAAGGGTTCTTGAAAGTCAAAAAATCACAAGAGATTGCAGAGTCACCCAGGCAGGATCAAGGATCCTACACAGATGACTTGAAAATTAGGGTTTTGGTTTTGAGGCCCTTACACCCAAAATATTTGATCATTCTTGATTCCATTGGTCTTTATATGATATAGGGAGCTTGTGTATGAAGTTTGATGCAAAAATACACTGAGGAAGTCATCTGATCAAGCTATGACTTGTTGTGCAAGAAAAGTCAGGATTAGGGCATCTGAGGCCTCCAACAAGGGTCCCAAAGGGTCATCATCATCAATTCGAGGTTCTATGACCTTTATTTGGTCTTAGAAATGTTTGAAATATCACAAGATTGAAGAATTTTGAGCCATTGCAAAAGTTGCCATTTTTGGACATGACTTGTAATGAAAACTTTCCATTTTGGGAAAGATTTTCAACCTCCTCTTTCTTGATCAAAAAGGCTTCAAATGAATTTTCTTCAAACATGAAAGTTGTAGATTGGATCTTCCCATTTTCAAAAAGTACAAGAACTCCTCTTGATTCATCTTAGAACTCAAGATATGGCAAGTCAAAGTTGGGAAAAATCTTGTAATTTTCAAGTCTAGGCCAAAGAGGGAAATGTGCAAAAGTGAATTTCAGGCCTCTACATGACCTCTAATCTACTCAAATACATCCTGGCATGATCAAACAACATCTCAAAGTCAGAATTAAGCCTTTAACCAAAGAATTCCATGACTTGTTTCTCAAGAAATCACAAAGTTGCAAAATTGCAAAACCTATGTAAACTCTTGATCCAAGCCATACAACTCATAACATTTGATCCTAGGGTGCTCCTTGAAGCCAGCTGAGGCAGCTCAAGCCCTCAAATCAGCTCTGCCATGGCCCATACTTCAAGTACACAACTTTTGACTTTTTTACTTTTCGATTCTCCCAATCCAGCCATCAAACTTCAAAATTTTCTTCACCAATCAACCACACATCACCCATAGAAAAATCCCACCACTCACAATGGCCTTAAACACAACACACAAGAACCTCATTTTCTGCCATATCAGAACTGAACCTCTCAAACTAGCCTCTTTCAACTCCATTCAAGCATTCCATTAGCCTCAGGAGGATCAAAGGAGGCTATTTGCACAAGAGGGAGGCTCTGAAAGCTCACTTTCGAAGGTCTCCAGCTCAGGTATAACTCAAGAACTTTTTTCTCAGAACTTCATTTTCTTGTTACAAAATGAATCTTCATGTTGCACTGATCATCTAGATGTTTTTAGAATTGAAAATTAGCAAGAAATGACCATTT
This sequence comes from Lathyrus aphaca, assembly GCA_963966055.1. Classification (NCBI taxonomy): domain Eukaryota; kingdom Viridiplantae; phylum Streptophyta; class Magnoliopsida; order Fabales; family Fabaceae; genus Lathyrus; species Lathyrus aphaca. Next base: position 265,892,360 of record OZ014523.1, on the reverse strand, counting down.
CATGTTGTTCTGAAAGTTTGTTCGTGTTTTGATTTTTGTTTCGATTTGCTTGATTCATGTATGATAAATGTTGTTTGATGATTGATTTGTGTTCCATGAAATATGGGGAGTGTTTATGGGCAGGTTAGAGGGCTTGGGGTGGCCCGGGGAAGAAGATAGGGTTTTGAGTTGGTCGGAGAAGATGATCGGAGCACTGTTCCGGTCATCTGAAAGTGATTAGGGTTAGAGTGCTCAGATTGAACGTGAGCCCTTAGATCTTGATTAGGTTAAGTGTTGGACGGTTCAGATTAGTCATTAACCCTAATTATAACTAATTAAAATAAAACCTAATTAATTAACTCATATTAATTGTGGACCCTTGGATAGCGCGCGTATTGGAAGTTTAAACCTGAGCCATTAGATCTTCATACCTTCAGTCAAACTGACTTGCATCCTCAGCCTTTGATCCAGCTTCCGCGTAATCTGAGCCATCCCTTTCAATTACTTTTCATTTTTATTTTATTTATTTCATTTTTGTTTCCTTTATTTATTTAAAATAGAAAAACATTTTCAAATATTCTGATTTTTTGCACTTTCATTCTAATTAATATTAAAAACCCAAAAACATTTTTATTTTTATTTTTTGCATTAAAATATTATTTTTAAATCATTTAATTGTATTATTTAATTATTTCATTCATTTTAATTAATTAAAAATACTTTTAGGTATTTAAAAATCACCAAAAAAATCAGAGAGCCTCTTTGAACATTAAGATCAATTTACAAACTCATTTCACAAATTTATTTTTGGGGTTTGATCATGTTTTGACAATTAAACTTGAATTAGGGTTTTGAAAATCCCTTTTTTCATAACCCTAATTCAAAAATCCATTTATGCCTAACCAAAATGAGTTTGTACTTGGTTCTTTTTGCATTCTTTTACATGTTGCATCTAGTATCTAGGACATTTAAATCATATTTTTGCATTGCATTTTCATTTTTTTTTACTTTTCCTTTGCAAAGTGTTCAAAACCCTAGCCAAACTTAGGAAAACCATAACTTGACTTTGGTTTAGCTTTAGAACTTCATCTTTGGAGGGTGTTCTTATGTAGGTTTAGGGATTGTTTGGGTGTAATTTCAATTTTTTTATCATGTGATTTGCTTCTAATTTTGATTATGGACTTTGTGTATGTACATACTAACTTTTCAGGTGCAAATGGTAAGTTAATCAGGATGTGGATGTGCATCCACATCCAATCTCTTCTCTCCCTCTTATTTATTTGTGTTTTAAGTGAATTTGATTCACTTGTGTTGCTTTCTCTCCCACTCCTAGGTTACTTAACTTCTTCAGGAAGTAAGTAACCTATCTTTCTATTTCTTTCTCTTTCATCTACTTCTTCCTTGGTAGTCATCTGAAGACTCCTTTTTAAGCCTCATAAACCCATTGGAACATCCAAGCATGATAACTTTAGGGTTGTGATTAGTCCCCCTTAGTATTTTACCTTTTGAGTCTCTTTGAGTCTCTGCTTCTCATCTCAATAACAAAGGCTAAACAGTTGAAGTTTTAGGGCTCTGTATTAGGGTTATGCTTGTATCCTTATCTTAGGATGGAGTGTATAACTTTAATACTTAGTGTTAAACCTTTAAGTTGTTTTCACCTCTTAATCAAAACACATAATAAATTATCAAGACTTAAGCTTGTAACTTGGGCCTTATATTAGGGTTCCATCTCTTCCTTTGGGTCAGAGGGACTAACCCTAGTGTTTAATGGATAAGTCCCCCTCAGGTTTAGTCTTACAAACATAAAATTCACTTCTTAATCTCACCTCTAATTAAAATCCACTTTAATAAAGGTTTTTTATATAATGATTTTAATCCCTGACCATGGATTAAGTTGAGGTATCTTCCTCATCTTAAGTGTCCTCATCTATCATCCTTCTCTTAGGATGGTGTAATGAGTTCACTAATCCCTGATTAGAGATTAAACTCATTACTTAACACACACAAAAAATCCAAAAATACTTAATAATTACAAGTAGGTTAATGATCTTAATCATGTATCATTAGGGTAATTAAGTTGGGATATCCATCTCATACTTAAGTATACTTATTATCCCTAATCAGGGATGATATAATGAGTTTGTAAACCCTCGATTAAGGCTTAAGCTCATTATCCTATGCAAAACACCAAAAACAATGAAAAAACTGAAAACACAAAAACAAACAATAAACGTCTCCTCCGGGATTCTTTTCTCATCACACTCACTCTGAAAACGAGAACTCGCTTCTTCCATCTAATGCAAGACAGTTAGCACTCGAGCCAGACGAATCATACGGTGTTCTGAGTTCCTCATTGCACGAGAGAATACGTAGGCATAACTTAACGGTTATCGAACAAAAGTCCCCAGGTCTCCCCCCTCTCCTCCTTCTAGATTTCTTTTCTTAGCCTCAATTTTAAGCTCTCATTCTTTGTATACCATCACTCTGTACATCCATCTCTTTTATACACTATTAGCACATACACTTTCCCCCATTTTTAAAACACAATCAGGTAAGCGTGGATCCCGTCGAGTACGACGGACGATCTGGGTGCTAATACCTTCCCAGGTCGTAACCAACCCCCTTACCCAGTCTCTTTGGTTCGCAACTGTCTTATCCATATCTTTCTAGGTTTATGCATCATTACCTTTCCTTTGGGTCAAAAATGCCTAGATGGAGACTCTATTCAACCTCAACCTTCAACATTGCCGACACCAGTTCGCGTTTGCACCGGGACGAAAGTCCGGGGAGCTACAGCTTGGCGACTCTACTGGGGACTTTGTAACTAGAGCTTCTGAGTTCTTGAGGGTTTCTCCTAGCGCTTGTCTGATTTGTGTTTATGGGGGTGTTATGTGCTATATGTGTTTATGTGTTTTTACTTTATTTATCGCTTTCTATATAGCTTTATTTATCGTTTTCATTTACTGCTTTTCGTATTTCATTATTTTTATCATATCATTGTGCTGGATTGTTGTTACCTTGGTGGGTGGGTTATTTCGGTGAGAAAGGCTCAATACAAAGGCCTGAGTGACACATAGGATTAGAGTGGTTTCGTATTCTTTCCCATTCCATTTCGGTCTGGTGCGGGAATATGAAAACACGGTTCATACATGGGTTTCCTTTTGAGAACTCTGTGCTACGGATTTCCTGTAGTGCTAGAGCTATCTAGGAAGTCTGCTAAGTCTGGATGACCTTTTTAGACAACCTTCAGCATCTGAGGTGAATTAGGGGAGGATTCTTTATGATTAATGTAAGCACTATATCCCCCCAAGATGAATGTGTTTACACTTCTCATAATAGATCCAAACCTGAGGATCTTTGTTCTAGTACATACATGTGAGTGGGATGGGATGTTTACAGGTTTGCAGGAACCCTTGACCTCATCATACCTTGCTACTAGGAATGCTATAAGGTTGTACTATTTTGGACTTGTTCTTTGAAACCCTGGACTATTGACACTTTATTTGAGTCCCCCACCCGGTTACTGGTTCTCAAACCTTCATCTGAAACTTTGAACACTCAAGGATCCCACCAAAGGCAACTGATAATCCATCACTTGATCACAAACCCTTGCATATCATCATCATGCATCATATTGCATCATTTCTAACATTTGTCTATTTGTTTTACAGGGTATCCACTTTTCATGGTTTGGTTTTGACCGTTCTTCTGCTCAGCCTATCTTCTACAACACTTCTTCAGTTATCTCCTTCAGCACACATCTTCAGAATGGATTCAACAAGGAAAAGCAACATCACCTATTATTTCTTCGAGTATCCCTTGGCAGGTATTAAACAGATATAGGCCCTCATTACTCCCGATCATGTACCTCTGTTCAGAAAAAGTTACGGTAGAATCTTGGACATAATTATGGACTTGGATGCATCACAAAGGAGCATGATTCACACCTGTTTGCAGTTTTATGACCCTCCCCTCCGTTGTTTCACTTTCACAGACTTCCAGATAGGCCCGTTGCTGGAAGAGTACTCCATGTTGTTGGATATCCCCATCCGAAGAGGAATTCCTTTCAATCCTGAAATGAATCCTCCGTAGAATGAAGACATAGCCAAAGCACTACATCTGGAAGTAACCACCATTGATGAACACATGACTTCCAAAGCTGGAATCCCATGCCTTCATATGGATTTCTTGATTACTCAGGCAACAAAGCATGCTACCAAAGGGAATTGGGAAACTGTTGGTGCTCTCCTAGCTCTCAGCATCTATGGTATCATTTTCTTTGCAGAAGAGCCTTAGTTTGTAAGCAAAATTTCCATCCACATCTTCATGCTAAAGAACCCAGTTCCCACCTTGTTAGGAGACTTTTATTACTCAGTTCATCAGAGGAATGAGAAATAGAAAGGAAGACTGGTAAGATTTTGTGCACCTCTTTTCTATAGTTGGTTGATGAAGCACATGCCAAAGATGGAAGCTTTCTTGAACCCACATCGGGCAAGGAATTGGGCTAAGAGAATGATTTCCCTTACTTCAGAAGATATCAGGTGGTGTACTCAGAACACCAAGGGTCGAGATATAGTAACCAGTTGTGGTCAATACCCAAATGTGCCTCTCATTGGAGTAAAGGGTTGCATCAACTACAATCCTTTACTTTTCAAAAGACAGTTGAGGTATGCCTTGATACATCCACCTAGGGAGCAAGACCTAGCAGAATCTCTTTATTGTGCTGTTCAAAACAACCATGCCATCGTCCGACAAGAAGCCTGGGCTTGGGACAATATACAGACTAAAGGAACCACCATTCTGGGAAAGTGCAATAACATAGCCTCTGCTCGGTACACCGAATGGTCGCGCATCAGAGGACATATTACTCGTATTCCATTCACCCTGGAAGATGTACCAGGGCCATCAGCAGTTGAGGCCATAGCCACAGTAAGCCTGGAAGAGTTTGAGAAGTTGAGGGAAAGAAATACCCATCTCACTGAAGCTTTAAAGAAGACCCTTTGGGAAAGGAATGATGCTCATTTAGACATTGAGAGGTTAGAGAAGTTACGCATCGAGCATGTAACCAATATTGAGAAGACTGAAGACATCATCAGGAAAGCCCGATCAGGAGAACTTGTGTTGAAGAATGCATGTAAAGAGGCCAAAATTTAGAAGGCAATAGCTGAGCATTATCTGGAAGAGAGTCAGGGAAGATGGGTCAGAATAACCGAGGCTCGTTTGCAAGAAGATCAGAAGATGCAAGCCAAGATGGAACAATTGGAGTCCAGTGAGAGAGGAAGCCGAGAAGCACTTCTAGCCACTCAAAAGAAAATCTCAGAGTTAAAACTCCGGGCAGGGTTAAAAAGATCCAAAGAGCAAGATAGGTATCAGAAGTTGACGAGCGCCATCACAACCAGAAACCTTCTCATCATGACCATCATAGAGCACCCAGTTGGACCCGTGACTGATGCTCTCCTGGAAGAATTCAGAGAGGATGCATATGGATTGGATGTTTGATTTTCTTTGTGCTTGTTTTTGTATTTCGACTCACCATGGGAGTTTGTTTTGTTGTATGCGTGAACTGATTGTATTATAGTTTATGTATTATTTTTGTATTTCAACTCACCATGGGAGTGTTTGTTTTTGTTGTATTCGTGAACTGGTTGTGTTTTGGCAATGCCGCTTGTATTATATGTATTATTGGTTTTTGTGGATTCTGTTCAACATCTTTATCTCCTCCAAGGGGTTTGGAAGGTCAAAACCAAGAACCAAACCGGATACCCTCGAAAGCCAAATAGGCATATTGCATTACATTCTAACCACATACCTCTTGTTTTTGCAGGTGATTTGTTGTTGTCTTCTCACTTTGTTGATTGTTTCAGGAAATATTTCTCGCAGAAGGGTCTTTTCCGTCAACCGAGTCCACAGATATCCAACCCGACACAATCTTCCGAGTCTACAAATGGATCAGCTACAACAAGAACTGATAGATGTGAGGACTCAAATGACAGATGTAAGGACATAAGTGAGGACCCAAATGAATCAGTTTATGGCTGTGATGATTGGACTGGCCCAGACCTAGGAAAGATTGAGGGAGTTGGTCGAGCGGCAAACCCCGGAAGATAATAACGCAAACATTAGAGGTACCAGTAACAATGAGCGCGAGCAACCGCGAACGACTGCAGTAATGTTTGGAACCGACAACAATCCTGAAGCTAATATCCTTAGGAATGGCCAAAGGAACATTGGAGATTCTATTCTACAGGAAGATTCTCAAGATGTGCAGTTTACAGTGTTAGGTGTTGGGGCAGATGAAGCTTATGACCGTTGGCTGGACGAGATATCAGAAAAGTTAAGATCCTTGGAATCCCAGAACTCTTTGGGATTTGATGTAATGGACATGGGCCTGGTTGAGGGGGTAAGAATTCCCCACAAATTCAAGCCCCCGTGTTTTGAAAAGTACAATGGAACTTCCTGTCCTCGCACTCATTTGCAGTCCTTTCTGGGAAGGTTGAAGGCATACACTATGGATGAGAAGCTATGGATGTTTTATTTTGAAGATAGCTTGACCGGGGCATCCAGGGAATGGTACTCACACTTATCCAGGGCCACCGTCAGAAATTGAAAAGATCTGGCTGAAGCTTTTGTGCGCCAGTATCAATACAACTTGGACATGGCACCTAACAGGACTTTCTTAATGGGAATGTCTCAATATTCGAGGGAAAGTTTCTATGAGTACGCTCAGAGATGGAGACAACTGGTTACTTCTGTCCAACCTCCAATGTCAGAAAGGGAGATGGCTGACATGTTCATGAATACCCTGCAAGGAACTTATATTGATAGACTTGTTGCTTTCTCTTCCACTAGCTTTGCTGATGTGGTCATAGCAAGAGAGAGAATTGAAAGTTTGTTGAAGATGGGCAAGATTTCTAATAATGGCGCCAGTTCCAGCAACGCAAAGAAGCCATTCTCTGGACCCCGAAGGATAGGAGAGACTAATTCAGTGTATATTGGCAGAGGTAGGCCTCAGTATTTGCAAAGATCAGTGGTTGCTGTCACCATCCCTACTCTAGCACCTCAACAATAGCAGTTCCCACAACAGCAGCAAAGACCTTACAACAACAATAATCAACAACAACGTCCATTTCAACAAAGGACTTATCAGATCAACAGGGTAATCGATCCCATTCCGATGCCCTATGCAGTGTTACTCCCACAACTGTTGAAACTCAACTTGATTGAACTGAGGACTTTGGCTCCACCAGATCCTCTCAACCTTCCAAGAAATTATGATGTCAACGCAAGATGCGCCTTCCACTCAAATGCTCCCGGCCATGCCATAGAAAAGTGTAGGGCCCTGCATATGAAGGTCTAAGACCTGATTGATTCCAAAGCTATAAACTTCGCACTTCCTCTGAGTGTTATAAAAAATCCAATAACTAATCACGGTGGGCCAAGGATTAATGCTATCGAGGGAGACCAACCAGAAATCCTGATTGATGATGTCGCAAGTGCTCGAACACCTCTGGCCGAAGTGAAAGCTCAGCTTTTAAAATGCCAAGTGCTTTCAGGTTGCGAAGCCTACTGCGAAGATTGTAAGGTTACTACTAATGGTTGCGCAAGTTTGAAGAATGGTATCAACAGTTTGATTAAGGAAGGTTTCCTACAGATAACATCAACAATTCAAGCTTCTACAACTGCAACAAAAATCACTTCTACAAATACAGCAAAAATTATTTCAAAGGAATCGGCTACAACAACAACAAACACCAGCAGCGATATTTCAACAGTTACTATTTACCACGACCCAACAACGGTCCCTATTCCAGAATCTCACAACAACAACTTCCAGCAACATTCTCACCAACATCATCCCAACAACACTCTCTCATTAGCTTATCAGCTTCCTACATTTGTGCCACCTTTAGTCAGATCCCCTGTTACCATATACTACGATCCGCAGACAATCATGACTCCTTCTTCAGCTGCAATTAGTCCGGTGACCATCGCGGTGCCTGGACCAATTCCTTATGATAACAACAGTGTCGTGCCTTGGCATTATGGTTCGGATCTTTACTGCCACGGAAGAAAAGTCACTCTTGACTCCTCAACATCTGCACCACAAGTAGACAATGTGGGGGGGGGGGGCGGAGGCTTCACTAGAAGCAGACGTCTCTTCGCTTCACAAATTACCATAACTAATACCGAGGCGGAGGCGGCTGCCAAAGCTAAAGGTAAAAGTGTGGTTCCAAAAGATCCTGCTGCAAAAGAAACTCATAAGACACCCTTTGATCAGGATGTAGAAGAGTTTATGAGGATTATCAAGAGAAGTGACTACAAAATCGTGGACCAGCTCTACCAAACACCCTCCAAGATCTCCATATTATCACTGCTTATGTGTTCCGAGGTTCACCGAAATGTACTACTCAAAGTCCTGCACGCAACTTATGTGCCTGAAGAGATCATTGTCAATCAGTTGGAATCAGTAGTTGCAAATGTCAATACCAGTCATGGACTAGTCTTTACCGATGCTGATTTGACTATGGAGGGGCGTAACCACAACAAGGCATTACACATCACTCTGGAGTGTAAAGGGGCTTTGCTCTCGCACGTCCTTGTCGACACTGGATCATCACTCAACGTCCTGCCAAAGAAAACTTTAATCAAATTGGAGTATGATGGTCTAGCCCACCGTCTGAGCAATCTGGTTGTAAGAGCTTTTGATGGTTCTAAGAGATCGGTGCTCGGAGAGGTGGAGCTACCCTTGTGTAAACACCCCAAATTTGCCCTCACTCATTTCACCATGGCTTGTGTTTCTTTTCATTTGCATAAGTTCAATCATATCATCTCATATTGCATTTTTGCTTCACTGCATTGGTGCAAAGTCATCTGCATCTAGGGTTTGTGATCTGAGCAATCCAAGTGCCATCTGAGCCACTCCAAAGGTCTTCAATCATCTCAAGAGGGTCCATGTATGTTCAAGCATCATATTACATCCTCCCAAGATCAAGGAAGTCAAAGAATCACAAGAACTGAGAAAGGCATGGAAGTAGAGCTAGGCTTAACAACACAGATGACCTGAAATTAGGGTTTTGGTTTCAAAGGCCATAACTCCAAATTTTTTGGTCATTCTTGTTTCTATTGGTCTCTATATGTTATAAGGATCATACATACCAATTTTCATGAAGAAATTCAATGGGGAAGGCATCTGATCAATAGTTGACTTCTTGAGCAAGTCAGTGCAAAATCAGGGCATCTGAGGCCCCCAATCACCCAACCAAAGGGTCTTCTCCATCATTTTGAATGTGTATGATCTTTATTTGATCTTAGAAGATGTTAGAAGTTCACAAAATTGAAGAATTTCAAGCCATTTGCAAAGTTGCCATTTTGGGAAAGTGACTTGTAATGTAAACTTGCCATTTTGGGAAAGTTTTTCAACCCCCTCTTTTTGATCCAAAAATGCTTCAAATGAAAAATCTTTGGTCATGAAATTTGTAGATTGGATCCTCCCATTTTCAAAAAGTATAAGAACTCATTCTAATTCATTTTAGAACAAAAGTTATGGCTTGTCAAAGTTGGAAAAAATCACATAAATTTCACTTTTACACCAAAGAGGGAAACTTGCAAATTCTCATGCCAAGCATTTCTATGACTTCAAATGGACTTATACACATCATAACATCATAACACATTGCCTAAAACTCAGAATTGGCCCAAGAATTTCCAAGTTTCATGACTTGTGCATGAAGAAATCAAGAAAGGGCCAAACTTAATGAAAATTGCAAAACCCCCCATAAGTTTCAATCCACTTGCTGATTTGCCTCAATCTCACTTCCATGGTTCTCCTTGATCACAGCTGCACAAGACATGCCTTTGTCCTTGGACTGAACCAGCCCATACCTCAAAGTACAACTTTGTTGACTTTTTTGCAAGAAGGCCATACCAATCAGCATAGCCCACACCAACCCCACAGACCTATCACAGCTTGATATGTGGACAAAATAGAACTCAAAGCACACAAGAAGCAGGCCTGAAAACACAGCATCACCATAGTTCACAAAAATCCCTCTTTTGCATTTTCTATTGAATCTCATAGCTCAGTCACCCATTCTCAAAACTTCTTCCACCATTCATCCCCAAATGCATCACTGATCACAAACCACCCTTTATTTTGCTTTAAAAGTCACCACACCCTAAATACGATTTTTCTCCCCTTTGAACTGAACTGAGTCAATCTCACAAATCAGCCATAAAAAACCCCAAACAAGCTTTGCAAACTCTTGAGGGAAGTCAGTAGAGGTGATTGGAAGCAAGGAACTGGCCAGAAGGCTCCAGAAGTGAAAGCTCCAGTTCAGGTATCACCAAGAACAATTTTTCCAGAACTTGTATTTTTTTGTTATAGAGTTGTTCTCCATGCTTCACTAATCATGTTGCTCTTTTTATTTTTGAAAATAGTTGAGAAATGAACATGTTATGACTCTCTGAAACTTTGTCCAGTTTTCTTTTTTTCCTTCGATTCTCCATGTATGCCTGTTATAAATCATGTTTGGATGATGGTTTGAGTTTGTTTTGAGTGAGGGATCATTTCTGGATAGTTAATTTAGGGTGGGGTGGCTTCTAGAGAGAGTTAGGGATTTGGCCTCGCCGGAGAAGACGACCGGAACCACTGTTCTGGTCGTCTGAAAGTAATTAGGGCACAGGATTAGGGTTTAATCATAATTAGTGAGATTTGAATTTCAGCCGTCCATTAGCACGCGTAGTCAACTCCCTCCCCCCTAAGTTTGAATCTTGGCCTCAGATCAGCATACCTCCCATTTAATTCAATTTTATTTTCCTTTTAATCCATTTTTCTTTCTCATTTTATTTAAAATAGCAAATCATTTCTAAAAAATCTCATTTTTTGCATCATACTTTAAAATATTTTGCATCATATTTAAATGCTTATTTTAATTAGTTAATGAGAATTAATTAATTAAAATAGCATTTAAGTTTCTAAAAATCACAAAAAAATTCACATTGCATTTAATACATTTAGAAACATTATCAAACTCTTCAAACAAATTTATTTTTGGTTCTTGATGTATTTTGACATTTTTCATTGGAATTAAAGTTCTTAAAAGGCAATATTTTTGTTCTAACTTAGAAAATTTCATTCTGCCTAAGCATGAAGATTTTGATGTTGGTTCTTTTTGCATTGCATTCCTCATATCATGTAGTTTCTAGGGTAAAATTGGTAAGAATTTATATTTCATTTTCAGTTTGATGTGCATTTTTCCTTTTGAGGTATCCCAAAACCCTAGCCAACTTGAGAAAATCATAACCCCCATTAGGTTAGGAGTTAGGTCTCCTCCTTTGGGCAGTGAACTTGTGTAGGGTTAGGGTTCCTTTGATCCCATTTTCAATTTTTTTATCATGTCATTTGCTTCTGATTTTGAATTTTGTGTTGCATGTTGTGCATAAACCCTAATTTTTGCCTTCATTTGCATTCTTCTCTCATATGCTTGCATACATGAACTTGCCGTGACATTTTGTGCATTCACATGACATATAAGACATCTTAGGACATATTAGAATCATGTTTGATCATTGCATCTTTCATTTTCCATGTTGTGCATTCATTCCATTTCATGAACTTTCATGAACCTTCATGGTTCAAAGCATGCTCCATTTGCATCCTTATCCTTGTATGATTGTCCACAACTCTTGATATGTGTTTGCTTTATGTCTTAGCATCATTAACATCATGTTTATGCTTCTGACTTTGCTTTGCATCATTGCATTCATCTCATTTTCATCTCATCTCATTTCTTGTTGCTAACTTTTCAGGTGGTAAGTCATTGAGAAGTGGATTTGCCTTCACTTCTCATAATCTTTTCTCATCTCTCTTCATGCATTCCTTGCTGCATTTTACTTTTGTCCTAGAGTGAGCTTGCTCATTCATGCTCTTTCTCACTTTCTTTCTTCAAGAAACTTGTCTTCTTAAGTGAAGCAAGTTGTCTTGCTTCTCTCTGCTTCTTCCTCCTTTCATCTGCTTCTTTCCTGGTGGCTTCTCTCCTGAAGATCTTTTGCAAGCCTCCCAAACCCTAGGAATACCCAAGCATGATCACAATTAGGGTTTGATTAGTCCCCCATTAGTTTTACCTTTGTGTCATCTTTGAGTCTTCTCTTCTCATCTCTTAATCAAGGACTAAACCTTAAAGGTTTTAAGGCTTTGTGATTAGGGTTATGCCTGTATCCTTCTATTAGGATGGAGTGTATAACTTTGATCCTAAGTGTTAAACCCTTAATGTGTTTAAATCCTTTAATCAATCCATATTAATAATCACTAAGACACCAAGCTTGTAACTTGGGCCTTGCATTAGGGTTCTAATTCTTCCTTAATTGGTTAAGAAGGACTAACCCTAGTGTTAATGGAAAAGTCCCCCTCAAGTTGTCTTACAAACCATGAAATTCACTTCTTAACCTTACCATTAACTAAAATCCATTTAATAAGGGCTTTGTTTTGTCATGAGGTTAATCCCTAATCATGGATTAAGTTGAGGAGCCTTCCTCAGCTTAAATGTTCTCATCTATTATCCTTCAATTAGGATGGTGTAATGAGTCCATTAAATCCTTGATTATGGCTTAAACTCATTACTTAACACTAAACAAAAACTCCAAAAACATCTAAATAATTGCAAGTAGGTTAATGATCTTAATCCTACATCATGGTGGTTAAGTGTGAGGTGTTTACTTCATACTTAAGGTATTCTCATTACCCCTAATCAGAGGGAAGATGTGATGAGTTTATTAACCCTTGGTTTAGGCTTAAGCTCATTTTCTTATGACAAATATCAAAAAGCAATAAAAGATTGAAAACACAAAAACAAACAACAATCGTCTCCTCCGGGATTCTTTTCTCATCATATTCACTCACAAACGAGAACTTGCTTCTTCCGTCTAATGCAAGACAGTTTGCACCTGAGCAAGACAGGTCATACACTTGAGCATAGACAAGCAAGCAGTTCATCAGTCAATTTATCTTTCAATCTCTTTGAGTCGAACTACGGTGTTCTGACTTCCTCATTGCACGAGAGGATACGTAGGCATAACTTAACAGTTATCGAACAAAAGTCTCTGTACATCCCCCTCCCTCCAGCATTATCCTTTAAGCCTCATAGTCTTGATCTTTGCACTCCTATTCTTACACTGACACTCCATATATTTCACTTCACTTTCTTCTAACACTGACACTTGCATTCTTTCCAGCTTTGATACACAAATTGCACTGACACTACCCCTTTAAAACACAAATCTTTCAAGCGTGGATCCCGTCGAGTACGGCGGACAATCTGGGTGCTAATACCTTCCCAGGTTGTAACCAACCCCCTTTCTCAGTTTCTCTGGTTCGCGATAGTCTTATCCATATATTTCTAGGTCTATGCAGCATTACCTTTCCTTCGGGATAAAAATGCCTAGCTGGCGACTCTTTTCTTCTGATTTCACTCTTGTGTGTTCTCTCTCCTTTCACCGACCGTTCGCGTCTGTACCCCTCTGACCTGGTGTCATTTGGTGGGAGCGACACCTTGGCGACTCTGCTGGGGAACCTTATATTGCAACCAGGGCTTCAGGTTCTTTTTGTGGGTTCCTCCTAGCGCTTGTTTGATTTGTGTTTACTGGGGTGTTATGTGCTAATTGTGTTTATTTACTTGCTTTATTTACTGCTTTATGTACAGCTTTATTTATTGCTTTCCTTTACAGTTTTTCATATTTCATACTGTCATTGTCATTGCTGGATCTGGCTTCTGTTTTGGTGGGTGGGGTTCCATTGAGAGTTTGAGGTCCTGTACCTGGGACCTGAGTGAAACCTAGGCCAGAGTGGTTCATGTTCTTTCCCATTCCATTTCGGTCTGGTGCGGGAATATAAAACACGGTTCAGATGTGGGTTTCTTCTTGAGAACTCTGTGCTACAGATTTCCTGTAGTGCTAGGGCTATCTGGGAAGCCTGCTAAGTCTGGATGACCTTTATTATGACCTTCAGAAGCTGAGGTGAATTGGAGGAGGAACTTTTATGGTTATTATAAACATTGTACCTTCGGGTTAGAAGTGTTTACACTTCTCATAACTGATCCAAGTCTGAGGATCCTTGTTCTAGAACACTACCTGTGAGGGGGTTGGGTTGTTTACAGGTTTGCAGGTACCCTTGGCCACATCATACCCTGTTTTATTTTGTTTAAGAATACTCCACTTTGGACAGTTCTTGTGATTAACCCTGGACATGTGACTCTTTATTTGAGTCCCCCACCTTGGTTATTGGATTTCTAAACCTCCATCTGGACTTTTGAATATACATGTACTTATATCAAGACAGATAATCAGATCCAGCTTGATCCCAAACCCTTGCATATCATTTGCATATATCATCATTGCATCATTTAACATTTGTTTATTTGCTTTTCAGGGTATCCACATTATATCTGGTTTGGTTTTGACCCCTTCTTCTGCATAGACCTTTGCTTCATCAGTTATCTGCTTCAGCTATCTTCATCATCACCAGCATCAGCCTGTCAGTGGCTCACTTCCAGTATCAGTCTGTGATCTTCATCAGCATCTATCTTCATCTTCTTCAGCAGTATTCATGACTACTCCCAGGAAGAGCAACATATCCTACCAATTCTTTGAGCCTGTGTTGACTGGCATCAGGCAGGTCCAGTCACTCATCACACCTGACCATATTCCACTATTTAGAGAGCATTATGGAGGTATCCTGGATATGGTTGTGGACCTTGACCCTTCTCAGAGGAGCATGATCCACACATGCTTACAATTTTATGACCCTCCTTTGAGATGCTTCACCTTCCCAGACTTTCAGCTAGGGCCTCTGCTGGAAGAGTTTTCTTCATTGATTGGAGTACCTATCAGAGGTGGAATCCCTTTCAACCCAGAAATGACTTTTCCCAGGAATGAGGAGATAGTCAAGGCACTGTACCTAGAGCCTGCCTTGATTGAGCAAAGTATGACAACAAAAGCTGGTATCCCTGGTTTGCACTTGGACTTTTTGATTTCTCAGGCCATCCTGAAGGCCTCATTGGGAGAATGGAGGGCAGTCTGTGCACTGTTAGCCCTCAGCATATATGGGGCTATAGTGTTTGCAGATGAGCCCAAATTTGTCAGTAAGAATGCCATCCATTTGTTTCTTCTAAAGAACCCAGTACCCACACTGCTGGGAGACTTTTACTATTCCATCCATCAGAGGAATGAGAAACAAAGGGGGAAGTTGGTAAGATGTTGTGCTCCTTTGTTTTACACCTGGCTGCTCAGACACCTGCTTAAGTCAGATGCCTTCCTGAATCCTCACCAACAGAAGAATTGGGCCAAGAGGCTCATTGCTTTGACTTCAGATGATATTAGGTGGTGCACCCAGAGCACCAAGGGCAAAGACATTATCACCAGCTGTGGACAATACCAAATGTACCTCTGATAGGAGTAAAGGGTTGCATCAACTACAATCCCTTACTATTTAAGAGACAACTGGGCTATGCTTTGGTTCACCCTCCCAGAGTGAAAGGTTTGGCTGAGACCCTGTATTCTGAAGTAAAACCTAATTTAGCTGCTGTCAGACAAGCATCCTGGGCTTGGGACAACATTCAGACAAAAGGGATGGCTATTCTTGGAAGGTGTAATAATATTGCTTCAGCCCAATACTATGACTGGTCCCGTACTAGAGCTCAGATTACTGGAATGCCTTTCACCTTGGAAGACATACTTGGACCATCTACAGTACAGCCAGCAGCAACTGTCAGCCTGGAAGAATTTGAGAAGCTAAAGGAAAGAAATGAGAATCTATCTCAAGCTTTGAAGAAGACTCTTTGGGAAAGGAGTGATGGTCGTCTGGACATTGAGAGATTAGAGAAGCTCAGGGTGGAGCATCTTGCCAAAATTGAGAAGACAGAGGACTACATCAAGAAAGCAAGAGCCGGGGAACAAATATTGAAGAATGCCTGTAAAGAAGCCAAGTTTCAGAAAGCTAGGACTGAGCTCTACCTGCAAGAGAGTCAAGATAGGTGGGTCAGGATCACTGAAGCCCGTACACAGGAAGACCAGAAAACTCAAGCCAAGATTGAACAATTAGAGGCCAATGAGAAGAAGCAGCAGGAAGCTTTGTTGGCAGCCCAGAAGGAGATTTCAGAGTTGAAGCTCAGAGTAGGATTGAAGAGATCAAAGGACTAGGACAGGCATAAGAAGCTGACCATTGCCATTTCCATCAGGAACCTCCTCATTAGGACCATTATAAAGCACCCAGCTGGTCCAGTGACTGAGGCACTCCTGAAGGAGGTCAAAGAGGATGAGTTTGGACTGGATGTCTGACTCTTTGTTTGTTGTTGTTTCCATTTGATGTACTTTTTCTTTTTTGATGTATTTTGACCCTCCATGGGCATATGTTGTAAAACAGACTATATATTGTTCACCATTTGTAATATATTTCAGTTTGTTCTCATTTGGGTTTTCTCTCAACAACATCAAACAGCTTCTTCGAGGTCTGGAAAGGTCAAAACGAAGAACCAAACCGGATACCTTGGAAAACAAATAAGCATATTGCATTGCATACTAACTTTTGTTTTGTTTTGTAGGTTTTATTATTTTTTGTTTCTAACTTTGTTGTGATCTCAGGAAACATTGCTCGTCGCCGAGTGTTCCTTGTCAACCACGCGCACCGGTACCCGACTCGCAACAACCTTCCCGGTATTCAAATGGAACAAGTACAGTAGGATCTGACTGAGGTCAGAAATCAGATGGCTAATGAGAGAGTGGAGATGAGAAATCAGATGTCTCAATTCATGGCTGTGATGACTGGCTTAGCCCAGAGTCAAGAAAGGTTAAGAGAGCTGGTGGAGCGACAAACTCCTGAAGAGCCTCACCTTGGAACAGGAGGAACTAGTAACAATGAACGGGGCCAGCCTCATATTGATCCACCAGTGTTTGGACCTCATTTGGATCCAGAAGCTAATATTCCGAGGAATGTGCAAGGTAATACTGCTGGAGGGAGAATCTTGCAAGAGGATCCCCAGGAAGAGCAGTTTACTGTTATGGGAGCTGGAGATGAAGTTTATGACAGGAGATTGGACGAAATTGCTGAGAAGTTGATATCTTTGGAGTCACAGAATTCTTTGGGCTTCGATGTGATGGACATGGGGCTAGTGGATGGGGTGAGAATTCCCCACAAATTCAAACCCCCATGCTTTGAAAAGTACAATGGTACCTCCTGTCCTCGCACTCATTTGTAGTCTTTCCTGGGGAGACTTAAAGCTTATACTATGGATGAGAAGCTGTGGATGTTCTACTTTGAAGACAGTCTGACTGGGGCTTCAAGGGAGTGGTATTCACACCTGTCCAGAGCCACCATAAGATGCTGGAAGGATTTGGCTGAAGCCTTCATCCGTCAATATCAATACAACCTGGATATGGCTCCCAACAGGACCCTTCTAATGGGAATGTCTCAATCTTCTAGAGAGATCTTCAGGGAATATGCCCAAAGGTGGAGACAGCTTGCTGCTGCTGTACAACCACCCATGTCAGAAAGGGAAATGACTGACATGTTCATGAACACATTGCAAGGGACATATATTGATAAGTTGGCTGCTTTTTCCTCTACCAGTTTTGCTGATGTGGTCATAGCTGGTGAAAGGATTGAAAGTCTACTGAAGATGGGCAAGATCTCCGACAGTGGTGCAAGTTCATCGAGTAATCCCAGAAAGCCTTTTGTGGGACCCCGAAGGGCTGGTGAGACAAATTCCATCCATGCAAGCAGGGGCAGACCTCAGTATGTTCACCGGTCAGTAGCAGCTGTTACCATTCCAGCTCCGCTTCCTCAACAATCAACATATCCTCAACAACAACAACCACAATATCAATAATAACCACAATATCAACAACAAGTTCAGTATCCGCAACAGAGAACCTACAATAACAGCAACAACCAACCGCGTGCTTTCCAACAAAAACCATCACAAGCAAACAGGGTAATTGACCCAATTCCCATGCCATATGCTGCACTCTTGCCACAACTCCTGAAGCTCAACCTAGTTGAGTTAAGGACATTGGCACCTCCAGATCCTCTTAATTTACCAAAGAATTATGATGCCAATGCCAGGTGTGCATTCCACTCAAATGCACCGGGGCATAATACTGAAAAATGCAGGGCCTTACAGATGAAAGTCCAGGATCTGGTGGACTCAAAAGCTCTCAACTTTGCACCTCCCCCAAATATCACAAGGAATCCAATGCCTAGTCACAACGGACCTAGGATTAATGCTATTGAAGAAGGCAAACCTCTCACCTTGATCACCAGTGTTGCACAGATCCGAACACCTTTGGTTGAAATCAAAGCCCAGCTTTTAGAATACCAAATGTTCCCTGGGTGTGAGCTCGGCTGTGGGTATTGCAATATTGCCGTCAATGGATGTGAGAGACTGAGAAACGGCATAGATGGTATTATTAAGGATGGTATCCTTCAGATTACGACAACGACACCTACAAATCCAGCAACTCCATCACCAGCAATCACAGATACTCCTACAACATCAGCAACCATTGTTCCAACGGACTCTACTACAACTCCAACAACCGCTCAATCGATCACTTCAATGGATACAAGTTCAGTCACCATTCCTACTACAACTTCAACACCCATCCAGTCAACGGTACCTTCTACAACATCAGTAGCAATTGATGAAAGCGTCTCAATGGTTACCATATACTATGACCCTGCAAACATCCCTACCAACAACTCACAAAATGTCACTCCTGCCAGAGCACCAGTCACCATATACTTTGATCCACACACCATTGTGGTCCCCTCTGCAGCTGCTGTCAGTCCAGTCACTATCACGGTGCCTGGGCCAGTTCCTTACGAAAGCAATAATGCCATCCCTTGGCATTATGGCTCAGATCTATACTGCGAGGGACAAAAAATCATTTTGGAATCATCAACTTCTTCACCTCAGATTGACAATGTGGGGGGAGGCGGAGGCTTCACTAGAAGCGGACGTCTCTTTGCCTCGCAAATTCCAAGACCCGTTGCCGAAGCAGAAGCTGCTGCTAAGGCAAAAGGTAAGAGTGTGGCGCAAGAAGAACAAGTTGTCAAAGAAGCTTTGAAGACTCCTTTTGATCAAGAGGTTGATGAATTCATGAGAATCATAAAGAAAAGTGATTACAAGGTGGTAGACCAGCTTCACCAAACACCTTCCAAAATCTCCATACTATCATTACTAATGTGCTCCGAAGCCCATCAGAACGCACTATTGAAGGTCCTGCACGCAACTTATGTTCTGGAGGAGATTAAAGTCAATCAGTTAGAGGCTGTGGTTGGAAATGTCAACGCTAGTAATGGACTAGGATTTACCAACACTGATTTGACAACGGAAGGTCGCAATCGCAACAAGGCTTTGCACATTACCTTGGAATGTAAGGGTGCAGTTCTTTCTCACGTACTGGTGGACACAGGGTCATCCCTCAATGTCCTGCCCAAGAAAGCCCTTGTGAAGCTGGAGTATGACGGATTGGCACTACACCCGAGTAACTTGGTAGTGAGAGCCTTTGACGGTTCTAAAAGATCAGTTTTGGGAGAGATAGTTACCAATAATGATTGGCCCACAGGTTTTCAAAACGACCTTATTTGTGATGGATATACAGCCTGCCTACAGCTGTCTATTGGGTAGACCATGGATACACGCCGCTGGCGCCGTAACGTCAACCCTTCACCAGAACTTAAAATTTGATTGGGAAAGCCAAGTCATTACCATTTGTGGGGAGGAGGATATTTTTTTTAGCCAGCTGGCTACTTTCAAGTACATTGAGATGGATGGGGAGATCCATGAAACCATGAGCCAAGGGTTTGAGGCCCTTAATATTAATGAAACGTCTGCTGTGCTTGGGACCTCCATCACATCATATCAGCAAGCCAAGAAGGTTGTTGTGGAAGGTACCGCCCAAGGCTGGGGCAAGCTGCTGCCCGTGGAAAAGAAAGAAGACCGATTCGGGTTGGGTTACAAACCAATTCGACAAGATCAATCTGAGGCTGCAAAGGAGCCCAAGTTTGTCAGCGGGGGGATGCTCACCCCGGATGCCGTGAATAGCTTGGAAGACGAGTCGGAAGACGAGCGCAACCTGGAAAGCTGGATACGTCCAAGGATCCCGGGGAGCCATGTCTCAAACTGGTCTTCCCAGGAAATTATAAGGGTTACTCCTGCAGAGTAATTATTATTTCCTGTATTTTTAAGCATGCATCAAGTCCTGCATCTTGCCCAAGATGTCAGGACTCATTTTGTAATCGGGCCATCTTGTATTTTGTGCTAAGATCTATTAATGAATATCAGGACATCTTTTGCAAATGAGTCTTTTCTTTTCCGCTCACTATTTTTCATTTTTCATTTTTTTGTACAAAAATAAAATGGCAATGCTTTTCAAAATAAATAACTTCATTTTCACTTTTTCTAAATAAGATAAAACTGATCACTAAAATGAACAAATCTAAACCCTTGCAGAAAGTTCCCTCCAGACTGCACCGACAACAACACTGCTATGACTTCGTATAACTGTGACAATCCAATCAATCAAGCGGATGAAGGGGTTGAAGAAGATTATGAGCTACCTGAAGAGCTAGCCAGGTTGTTGAGACAAGAGGAGAAGGTTATCACTCCTCATAAGGAGGAGGTTGAGACGGTTAATCTTGGTACAGAAGAAGATTTGAAAGAAGTTAAGATCGGGGCCTGCCTGCAAGATTCAGTAAAAGAACAACTGATTGACATGCTTCGGGAATATGTGGATGTTTTTGCTTGGTCTTATCAGGATATGCCAGGGTTGGACACCGACATTGTCATGCACAAGCTACCTCTGAAAGAAGACTGTCCACCAGTAAAACAGAAGTTGCGCCGTACTCGCCCAGATATGGCAATGAAGATAAAAGAAGAGGTACAAAAGCAGTGGGACGCCGGTTTCCTTGTTGTGACTAGCTATCCGCCGTGGGTTGCTAATATTGTACCTGTGCCTAAGAAGGATGGCAAGGTGAGAATGTGTGTGGATTACCGGGATCTGAACAGAGCCAGCCCGAAGGATGACTTCCCTTTACCTGACATTGATGTATTGGTCGACAATACGGCTCAGTTCTCGGTATTCTCCTTCATGGATGGATTTTCAGGATATAATCAGATCAAGATGTCACCTGAAGACATGGAGAAGACAACTTTCATCACACTCTAGGGCACATTCTGTTATAAGGTGATGTTATTCGGACTGAAGAATGCGGGTGCCACTTATCAACGGGCTATGGTAACATTATTCCATGACATGATCCACAAATAAATTGAATGTTATGTGGATTACATTATTGCCAAGTCCCTCATAGAAGAAGACCACCTGGTGAATCTGTTGAAGTTATTCAAGCGTCTGAGGAAGTACCAGTTAAAGTTAAACCCCAACAAATGCACATTCGGGGTGCGATCCGGTAAGCTGCTAGGATTTATTGTAAGTAAGAAAGGGATTGAAGTTGACCCTGACAAAGTCAAAGCCATTCAAGAAATGCATGCACCGAAGACTGAAAAAGAAGTTTGGGGGTTCCTAGGTAGATCGAACTACATTTCAAGGTTCATATCTCACCTTACTGCAACCTATGAGCCTTTGTTCAAGCTGTTAAGAAAAGAACAAACGGTCAGGTGGAATGAAGACTGTCAGAGGGCTTTTGACAAAATCAAGGAATACATACAAGAGCCTCCAATCCTTATGCCTCCAGTGGAAGGAAGACCTCTGATCATGTACTTAACAGTATTAGAAGAGTCAATGGGGTGTGTGCTGGGCCAGCATGACGAGTCTGGTCGAAAAGAGTATGCACTGCTCGAGAAAACTTGATGTGCTTTAGCGTGGGCTGCTCGTCAACTGAGACAGTATATGTTGACCCACACTACCATATTGATATCCAAGATGGACCCAGTTAAGTACATTTTTGAGAAGCCGACACTTACCGGACAGGTTGCAAGATGGCAAATGATCCTCACAGAATATGACATTCAGTACACATCTCAGAAAGCCATCAAGGGCAGTGTATTGTCTGACTATCTAGCTGAGCAACCCATTGATGATTACCAGCCTATGAGATTTGACTTCCCCGATGAAGACATCATGTTCATAAAGGCTAAAGATCATGAAGAGCCTATTCACACTGAAGGGCCTGACCCAGTAGAAGAATGGACTATGATGTTCGATGGGGCTGTTAATATGAATGGTCGTGGTATTGTTGCAGTACTCATTACGCCTAAAGGAGTTCACATGCCTTTCTCGGCGAAACTCACCTTCAACTGCACTAACAACGAAGCTGAATACGAAGCTTGTATTATGGGTCTTGAGGAAGTCATTGACCTCAGGATCAAGACTTTGACTGTGTTCGGAGATTCAGCTCTGGTAATTAATCAGACCAACGGCAAATGGTACACCCACCAGGATCATCTGATACCTTATCGGGATTATACAAGGAGGTTATTGACTTTCTTCACAATAGTCAAGCTTGAGTATATCCCTCGAGATGAAAATCAGTTTGCAGATGCTCTGGCTACCATTTCATCCATGATCAAAGTTCAAGCTGCCAACTTTGTGCCTCGGATTTCAGTATCTAGACTTGACAGACCAGCATATGTATTCTCGGTAGACAGTGCTAAGGATGATAAGCCTTAGTTCCATGACATCAAATGCTTCTTGGAGGATCAAACATACCCACCTGGAGCATCTTCCAATGATAAGAAGACATTGAGAAGGCTAGCTGCTAGTTTCTTCCTGAATACCGATGGTTCCTTGTACAAGAGAAACTTTGATATGGTACTACTCAGATGTGTTGATAAGACAGAATAAGACTTGTTGATGCACGAGGTGCATGAAGGATCTTTCGGTACCCATGCGGGAGGGCATGCTATTGCTAAAACGTTGCTAAGGTCAGGCTATTACTGGATCACAATGGATGCAGACTGTTGTGCTTATGCCAGGAAATGCCATAAATGCCAGATTTATGCGGATAAAGTGCATGTGCCTCCCAATCCTTTGAATGTGATGTCTTCACCCTGGCCCTTTGCCATGTGGGGCATTGATATGATTGGCAAGATTGAACCGACTGCTTCAAACGGCCATAGATTCATCCTGGTAGCCATTGACTATTTTACCAAGTGGGTCGAAGCAGCTTCTTATGCAAATGTTACAAGGCAAGTGGTAGCCCGATTCATGAAAAGAGACATCATCTGTCGGTATGGAGTGCCCAAGAGAATCATTACTGATAATGGTTCCAACTTGAACAACAAAATGATGGCAGAACTGTGTCGAGACTTCAAGATCCAACACCACAATTCTTCTCCTTACAGGCCAAAGATGAATGGCGCTATTGAGGCAGCTAACAAGAATATCAAGAAGATTGTGCAGAAGATGGTGGTTACCTACAAAGACTGGCATGAAATGCTATCATTTGCTTTACATGGGTACCGTACGTCAATCAGAACGTCCACTGGGGCAACACCGTATCAGCTTGTGTATGGTATGGAGGCAGTCCTACCTGTTGAAGTCGAATTACCCTCCTTGCGAGTACTGATGAATGTCAAATTGAATGATGCAGAATGGGTCCGATTCCGATACGAACAACTGAATCTGATCGAAGAAAAGAGATTAGTTGCAATCTGTCATGGGCAGTTGTATCAGAAAAGAATGAAGAAAGCCTTTGATTAGAAAGTCAGGCTCCGAGAATACCAAGTAGGGGATCTTGTGCTGAAGAGACCCCTC
This sequence comes from Lathyrus aphaca, assembly GCA_963966055.1. Classification (NCBI taxonomy): domain Eukaryota; kingdom Viridiplantae; phylum Streptophyta; class Magnoliopsida; order Fabales; family Fabaceae; genus Lathyrus; species Lathyrus aphaca. The sequence goes on along the minus strand of OZ014523.1, from coordinate 265,868,612 downwards.
CCTCCTCATACAGACCACAGGGGCAAGTGGACTCCGAATTATGATGGTCCATTCATAGTAAAGAAAGTTTTCTCTGGAGGGGCACTGATGCTCAGTACTATGGATGGTGAAGACTTCCTGTCCCCTATGAATTCAGATGCAGTTAAAAAATACTTCGCATAAAATGACCCGCTGGACATAAAAACAGAATGTAAGTCCAGGAAAAAATAGGGCATCCCGGCGAGTCAAAAACAGAATAAAAGACTCGGGAAAAAATAAGGGAAAATAAATAAGAAAAATGTACACCCGCTGAGTTGAAAAGCCGCATTGGACAGCTCAGGCAAAAATGGGTATCCCGGTGGATTGAAAACCCGAAAGGGCGATCCACGCAAAATAAGGGAATAAGCGAACAAGTGCATTCTAGATTCGTCTGTATCACTTACAACGTGGTAAGCTTCGAAAGGTTAAAGCATCGGTCAGAATCAGCCTTCTTCAAAAAGCAAGATGAGAAGAACGTCAACGTCATACGAGTCATAGCAAAGGGAAGCACACTGAAGCGTCATCAACATTGCCAGCACCTTTTTGTTTCTCAATTTGTAGCAATCTCCTCATTTCAGGGGATCTGTTTCCTTGACTGTACTTGCCAATTCAGGGCACACAAATTAATAAAATTAGATTTTCAGACACGTTTCGTCTCGTACATTCTGTTTTCACTTGCAAAAAATGTCTGATGTCCTTAATATAATGATTGCATAAATACAGATGCGTCTTTCCTAAAAATACATGCTTACGGGAAATATATTTTCTCTCGGGAGTGTCTAAACTCCTATGACGGAATCCAATAAGGGATACCTCAGGGTACTTATGCGTTTCTTTTGTCTTAACAGGATTGCAGGTATTCAAAGTGCAACATGGGACATGAAAGCCTCTCCCAACAAGCTGCCAAATCATTACTTCCTCAACTTGTCTTCCAAACGGCATCATAAGGGGCTCAGTTCCCCAGCTGAATTCATCATCCTCAACAGGATCCCCCACAAAAATCTCTAGGAAGATCGTCTAGTGATCATTCCTCCCTAGCCAAGTGTCAGACAGGGAACCATCTCCCCACAGAGTTCCAGCCTCTATCCAGAAGAGCAATACCTGAGGATCTTACAACAAAGTGACGAAAGCTCCCGCAGACCCCAGCTGGGCTCCTCTTTACCAAGATGGGTTTATCAGGAATCTATTCCCCAAGCAGAGTCATATATATCAGATCTACCAATGATCTCATCCCCAGTTGGGATATCATTTCAAGCATATCAGCCAGAGACCTTCACGGCAACAGGATCCTAATCCCGGATCAGTGTCTTTTGCATAATCATAGCATTCACATCGTATTTCCCCCCAGAGCGTAGCATTCCGTCTAATACGGAGCATTACGGCAAAAATCAAACATATTGCATAAATCATAAGCCATGTTCTGAATCAAACAGCTGTATATACTGACATTCCATCAGCAATATACAAAGTACTTCCCAAACTCCCCGACAGAAAGCCAAGGCATCCTCTTTGCACTCACAAATACAGATACATGCTCCTTTTTGCACTCGTCCGTGTCATCATTCCCCAATAAAGTCGCCCGAACGTTCTCTACAGACAAATACATATATATACAATTCCCTGACACCCGTCCGTGTCACCTTCCCCGTCATAGTTGCCTAAACACTTTGTAAACCAAATACTTGTTTATAATACACTTCATCCGACACCCATCCGTGTCGTACTCTCCACAGCAAGCTGAACACTCGTATGTGTCTCACTCCTTTTATTCATGCAGGTACTCGTCCGCATCTTGTATACACCACTTAAAACCCCTCAGAATCGACACTCGTCCGTGTTCTTTGTTAACTAGTTGGTACTCGTCCGTATCATCATCTATGAGCATGCGTCCAGCGTTTGTTTCTACTGATACTTGTCCGTATCATAGTCTTAAGGATGCTCGCCCGCATCTTTAATCTATACACCGTGTCAGACACTTATGCCTTTGCTTTCTTGAAATTAGACACCCGCCTGTGTCTATCATTCCCCAGAAGAATTCCCAGCAAATCTCTATAAACTATCTCCTTTCTATCTGACATTCATCCTATGTCATGATATCTTCCGGCAGCCGTACCCTTCCAGGTGATCGTCCTTCACCTTTTTGATGATCGTCCTTCATCATTTTTATCCGATGGCCATACCCATCGTTGATCTTGTTATCTGACATTCGTCCTATGTCATGATAAACCCCGAGCAGCCACGCCCGACTAGGTGATCGTCCTTCACCTCTTGATGGTCGTCCTTCATCATGCTTATCCGATGGCCGTCCCCATCGTCGACCTTTTCTATCCGACATTCGTCCTATGTCGTGATATTTTCGGCAGCCGTACCCTGCCAGGTGATCGTCCTTCACCTTGGGTGACCGTCCCTCATCCTTATCCCCCCAACAAAGCAGTCGTCCCCTGCTAGGTGATCGTCATTCACCTTTGATGACCATCCCTCATCATTTATTTCTTCAAACTGATGGTCGTCCCCATCATTGCCTTTACCTTTAATCCCCAGAGAGTCTTATTTCTTTGCCCGATGGCCGTCCCCATCATCATCCTGTTATTTCCCTAGCATGTCGGTCGTCCCCGTTATTGCCTCATCCCCAGCGGTCGTCCTCCGACACTCGCACTTTTTGTATCATACTTTATTTTCTTTTTTACAATCTATATCCCTTTTCTTCTTCATAACCAGTGAGTGCAAATCTTGGACTGTCTTTGGTATTCAACCACAAGTTATCTTGTTTGTCTGTTAAGCCGTCGCTTACATCCTACACAGCTAACTCATGCTTGAATAGGGGCAGCTGTAAACACCCCAAATTTTTCCTCACTCAGTTCACCATGGCTTGTGTTTCTTTTCATTTGCATAAGTTCAATCATATCATATCATATTGCATTTTTGCATCACTGCATTGGTGCAAAGTCATCTGCATCTAAGGTTTGTGATCTGAGCAATCCAAGTGCCATCTGAGCCACTCCAAAGGTATTCAATCATCTCAAGAGGGTCCATGTATGTTCAAGCATCATATTACATCCTCCCAAGATCAAGGAAGTCAAAGCATCACAAGAACTGAGAAAGGCATGGAAGCAGAGCCATGCTTAACTGCACAGATGACCTGAAATTAGGGTTTTGGTTTCAGAGGCCATAAATCCAAATTTTTTGGTCATTCTTGTTTTTATTGGTCTATATGTTATAAGGATCATACATACCAATTTTCATGAAGAAATTCAATGGGGAATGCATCTGATCAATAGTTGACTTCTTGAGCAAGTCAGTGCAAAATCAGGGCATCTGAGGCCCCCAATCACCCAACCAAAGGGTCTTCTCCATCATTTTGAATGTGTATGATCTTTATTTGATCTTAGAAGATGTTAGCAGTTCACAAAATTGAATAATTTCAAGCCATTTGCAAAGTTGCCATTTTGGGAAAGTGACTTGTAATGTAAACTTGCCATTTTGGGAAAGTTTTTCAACCCCCTCTTTTTGATCCAAAAATGCTTCAAATGAAAAATCTTTAGTCATGAAAGTTGTAGATTGGATCCTCCCATTTTCAAAAAGTACAAGAATTCATTCTAATTCATTTTAGAACAAAAGTTATGGCTTGTCAAAGTTGGGAAAAATCACATAAATTTCACTTTTACACCAAAGAGGGAAACTTGCAAATTCTCATGCCAAGCATTTCTATGACTTCAAATGGACTTCTACACATCATAACATCATAACACATTGCCTAAAACTCAGAATTGGCCCAAGAATTTCCAAGTTTCATGACTTGTGCATGAAGAAATCAAGAAAGGGCCAAACTTAATGAAAATTGCAAAACCCCCCATAAGTTTCAATCCACTTGCTGATTTGCCTCAATCTCACTTCCATGGTTCTCCTTGATCACAGCTGCACAAGACATGCCTTTGTCCTTAGACTGAACCAGCCCATACCTCAAAGTACAACTTTGTTGACTTTTTTGCAAGAAGGCCATACCAATCAGCATAGCCCACACCAACCCCACAGACCTATCACAGCTTGATATGTGGACAAAATGGAACTCAAAGCACACAAGAAGCAGGCCTGAAAACACAACATCACCATAGTTCACAAAAATCCCTCTTTTGCATTTTCTATCGAATCTCATAGCTCAGTCACCCATTCTCAAAACTTCTTCCACCATTCATCCCCAAATGCATCACTGATCACAAACCACCCTTTATTTTGCTTTAAAAGTCACCACACCCTAAATACGATTTTTTCCCCTTTGAACTGAACTGAATCAATCTCACAAATCAGCCATAAAAACCCCAAACAAGCTTTGCAAACTCTTGAGGGGAGTCAGTAGAGGTGATTGGAAGCAAGGAACTGGCCAGAAGGCTCCAGAAGTGAAAGCTCCAGTTCAGGTATCACCAAGAACAATTTTTCCAGAACTTGTATTTTTTGTTATAGAGTTGTTCTCCATGCTTCACTGATCATGCTGCTCTTTTTATTTTTGAAAATAGTTGAGAAATGAACATGTTATGACTCTCTGAAACTTTGTCCAGTTTTCTTTTTTTCCTTCGATTCTCCATATATGCCTGTTATAAATCATGTTTGGATGATGGTTTGAGTTCGTTTTGAGTGAGGGATCATTTCTGGATAGTTAATTTAGGGTGGGGTGGCTTCTAGAGAGAGTTAGGGATTTGGCCTCGCCGGAAAAGACGACCGGAACCACTGTTCCGGTCGTCTGAAAGTAATTAGGGCACAGGATTAGAGTTTAATCATAATTAGTGAGATTTGAATTTCAGCCGTCCATTAGCGCGCGTATTCAACTCCCGCCCCCCTAAGTTTGAATCTTGGCCCTCAGATCAGCATACCTCCCATTTAATTCAATTTTATTTTCCTTTTAATCCATTTTTCTTTCTCATTTTATTTAAAATAGCAAATCATTTCTAAAAAATCTCATTTTTTGCATCATACTTTAAAATATTTTTCTCTTTCTGAAAATAATTTTTATTTTATTTTTTGCATAATTTTCGTATTTTAAAAATATTTAAATGCTTATTTTAATTAGTTAATGAGAATTAATTAATTAAAATAGCATTTAAGTTTCTAAAAATCACAAAAAAATTCACATTGCATTTTAATACATTTAGAATTATTATCAAACTCTTCAAACAAATTTCTTTTTGGTTCTTGATGTATTTTGACATTTTTCATTGGAATTAAAGTTCTTAAAAGGCAATATTTTTGTTCTAACTTAGAAAATTTCATTCTGCCTAACCATGAAGATTTTGATGTTGGTTCTTTTTGCATTGCATTCCTCATATCATTTAGTTTCTAGGGTAAAACTGGTAAAAATTCATATTTCATTTTCAATTTGATGTGCATTTTTCCTTTTGAGGTATCCCAAAACCCTAGCCAACTTGAGAAAATCATAACCCCCATTAGGTTAGGAGTTAGGTCCCCTCCTTTGGGCAGTGAACTTGTGTAGGGTTAGGGTTCCTTGATCTGATCACACTAAATTTCACAGTGTTTTTGACTCCGATTTCGCATGCATTCTTAGCTTTTATTGTTGTTTTGTTATGTTATTACTTTGTTTTCTTATGTTTTCAGGTTTTTATAGTAATCGGGGCTTGAATCGAGAAAAGGAGCGAAAAAGGAGGGGAAACGGACGAAAACCTAGAAATTCAGCGTTTTGCACTTACGGCACCCACCTTGGCGGGCGCCATGGGGTAAGCCATGACGTGGCCACGTCTCAAGACCACTCCACAACTGCCAAGACCCAGGATCCCCACTCTCTCATCCCCTATCAGCACCATGGCGGGCGCCATGACCTTGTGGCGGGCGCCACAAGGCAAAATTCAGTTCCCTCCACTTTTTAGTGGAGGGGCGTCCTGGTCTTTTCATGCTTTTAGTTTTCCTATAAATAGGACCTTAGATTTTCGTTTTTCTTCATCCAAACTTAGATTTCTCTAGGCATATATCAGTTTCAAAGCAGTTACCATTCCACATCGGGGTGTTTCTGCAATCGAGTGATCGAGTCTGTAATCTGTCTGTGTGATCGAGTTTTGGAGCACTCTGGAGGAAGTTAATCCTGCCGCCATTTTAATTCCAGTTCGTATTTTACTTTTATGCATTGCTTTACTTTTATTTATTTCTCGCACCGCTTTACTTTCATTTATTATCCGCACTCGCACTTTACTTTATTTATTTCCCGCACTCGCTTTACTTTCGTTTATTACCCGCACTTGCACTAAATTCCTTTATTTCCCGCACTCGCTTTAAATTACTTTATTTCTCGCACTCGCACTAAATTCATTTACTTGCCGCACTCGCACTAAATTACTTTTATGAAAAATTATAAAAAGAACCTTTAGTTTATCATGTCTAACTAATTCCAAAAAGGTTAGGATGTAAGGATCGTAATTAAACCAGTAATCCGTATAATTGTTCGTGGAAACACTTAAGGGCTATTTTATCTTTCAATCTAATTGTTTTTAACTATTTCAAAAACAGCCAAAAGCGCTTTGTCTAGTTTATTAGGAGTTTTTAGATTAAAAAGAAAAGAGATTTTAAAACGATTTTCGGACGCGTTATGAAGTTTAGAGTCTGGTTCATAAGAACCTCTTTTTGCTAAGAAATCCAGGTTAAAGTACTTTTCAACTTAGTTAAGATACTATATTTCTTAAAAATAGGTTTACTACTCTAATGCAGTGCGCACCTTTTTATCCGTGACAATAGGAGGGGTTGATTAGAGAGTACAACTCGGTTCTGAATACGCGAAAGCGACAGTTCCTGTTAAATTAGTTCTTTTCAAAGAAGAAAACACTGCCCATAAGTAGTTCCATTAACAAGTACTGGATTATCCTTGATTACGTGAATTACATTCGAGCCTGTCTTTTATTTATTATTTAAAATTATCATTTTATTCACCATTGCACCCTTATTAAAACCCTTATATTTAGTTGCCTTAGATACACACCATAACAATAGGTACGATAGATTGACACTTGGTCTCTGTGGATTCAACAATCTTTTATATTACTCTGACGTGTTCGTGCACTTGCGAAAAACACGCATCATGATCCCATTTTCAATTTTTTTATCATGTCATTTGCTTCTGATTTTGAATTTTGTGTTGCATGTTATGCATAAACCCTAATTTTTGCCTTCATTTGCATTCTTCTCTGAATGTTACGCTCGCACACGTTTGTTTTTCCATAGGAATAGGAGAGCTATGGCCGAAGATCAAAATCGAAGACCTCTTAAGGACTTCGCCCAACCATCAAACGAGGAACCTAGTTCCAGTATAGTAAACCCCGCTATCCCAGCCAATAATTTTGAACTTAAACCATCCCTGCTGCAATTAGTGCAACAGAGACAATTCGCAGGTCTCGCTACTGATAACCCGAACCAACATTTAAAAAACTTTCTTCAGTTAGCAGACACCTTTAAAACCAATGGAGCTTCTCCTGAGGCGATACGCTTAAGATTATTTCCCTTTTCCCTCAGAGATAAAGCTCTATCGTGGTTAGATTCCCTTCCACCCAATTCAATAACAACTTGGGATGACCTTAGGAAAGTTTTCCTTGCTAGATATTTTCCCCCAAGTAAGACCGCTCTTCTTCGAAACCTAATAACTAGATTTACCCAACACCAAGGAGAGTCGTTGTTCGAAGCCTGGGAGAGATATAAAGAACTATTGAGAGCATGCCCTCATCATGGCTTAGAGAATTGGCTAATCATCCAAACCTTCTATAATGGACTTCATTATAACACTAAGATGACCATCGATGCTGCCGTTGGTGGCGCACTGATGAACAAACCTTACCCTGAAGCTAGTGCCCTTATCGAGGATATGGCCCAAAACCATCAATCATGGGGAGTATAACGAGCAACATTGGAAAAGAAGGAAGCCCAAGGAGGAGTACATGAGCTAAGCTCTATAGACATGATGCAGGCTAAAATGGACGCGTTGGCCCTTAAAGTCGAACATATGTATACAACTCCGAATACTGTTGCCGCAGTTTCGCCGAATTGTGAGATATGTGGAACGCAAGGACACCAATCCGCCGAATGCAATCTGTTGAATGAAACCAACACTGAGCAAGTGAACTATACCCAAGGGAACCCATTTTCAAACACATATAACCCTGGATGGAGGAATCACCCAAACTTCTCCTACAAAAATAATAACCCTATTCAAAATACCGCACCTCCGAGACAACAAGGTTACCAAGCCCCAAGAACAAATCAACCTATGCAACCTGTACCACCAAGTCCGAGCTTTGATGAAGTTGTAAAAAACTTTATCACTGCTCAAACACAACAAAACAAAGAGTTCATGAACCAAAACGTCCATGTTAACGAACTAATTACCCAGTTAGGAACCAAGGTTGATCAAATCATTACTCATAATAAGATGCTTGAAACCCAGATCTCTCAGGTAGCGTTAAACCAAGCCCCACAGACTACACCTGGAGGACAGTTCCCTGGACAACCTCAACAAAACCCGAAAGGGAAAGCTAATGCCATTACTCTACGAAGTGGAACCGCTTATAAGGAACCTTTAAACCCTAGATTAAGTAAGCCCGAAACTTCTGAGAGGAACGAAGAGAAGGAACCTGAGGAGTCTAAAACCCCGGAAAGTCAAGAAAAAGGAGAAGAACCTAAAAATAAAACCTATGTACCACCACCGCCATACAAACCACCAATACCTTACCCTCAAAGATTAAAGAAAACCCAAATCGATAATCAATATCAAAAATTCATTAAGGTTATAGAAAAACTTCACGTAGAAATCCCCTTTACAGAAGCCATCACCCAAATACCTTCTTACGCTAAGTTTCTCAAAGACATACTTACAAATAAACGTTGACTTGAAGATCCGAAACCCGTGGAATGTAATTCCATTTCCGAAAATAGGTTAGCAAAGAAAGATAAAGATCTCGGAAATTTTTCCATTCCTTGTATTTTGGGGAATCATGTCATCGAAAAAGCTTTTCTAGACTTAGGAGCTAGTGTGAGTTTAATGCCTTTAGCAGTTTGTGAGAGATTAAACTTAGGAGAATTACAACCTACTAAGATGTCACTTCAATTAGCCGATAGATCCGTTAAATACCCTATAGGCATACTTGAAGACGTCCCTGTTAGGATAGGTCAGCTGTTTATACCTACTGATTTTGTTGTCATGGACATCAAAGAAGATGACGACATACCAATCCTCCTAGGTAGACCATTCTTATCGACTGCTGGAGCCGTAATAGATGTTAAAAAAGGGAAACTAACTTTTGAGGTAGGTGAAGAGAAGATAGAATTTATACTTTCAAAATTTCTTATGGCACCTGTGATAGGAGATGCTTGTTATGCCTTAGATATCATCGAAGAATGCATTAGGGAATTAGAACAAGAAGAAGAAACTGAATCTATAAAATTTCCGTCAACCCTTATTTTGGAAGATGACAATTATAAAAGACCCTACATTGATGATAACCTTCACGAATGTTTATCTCTTACCCCAGATCCTATGCCTTTCCCTATGAAACCGACCGTAAAACTTAAGGAACTGCCTAAAAACCTGAGATATGAATTTCTCGATGAAGATATGAACCGTCCAGTTATAGTCAGTGCTACCTTAAACCAAGAAGAAACCGATAAATTGTTATATGTTTTACGTAGGTACCCCTCAGCCTTAGGATATAAGATCTCTGATCTAAAAGGAATAAGCCCATCCGTATGCATGCATCGGATTTTGCTTGAAGAAGATTCAAAACCTTCCAGAGAACACCAACGAAGAATAAATCCTATAATGAGTACTGTAGTTAAGACTGAAGTTCTCAAGTTACTAGAGGCAGGTATAATATATCAGATCTCGGACAGTAAATGGGTGAGTCCTGTGCATGTAGTACCTAAAAAGGGAGGCATCACGGTCGTGCAAAACGAGAAGGGCGAACCTGTAGCAAAAAGAACCGATGGAGGTTGGCGTATGTGCATAGATTATAGAAAATTAAATAAAGCAACTAGGAAGGACCATTTCCCATTACCATTCATAGACCAAATGTTGGAGCGCCTAGCCAGACACTCTTACTTTTGTTACCTAGATGGATATTCAGGATTCTTCCAAATACCTATTCACCCCGAAGATCAAGAAAAAACTACCTTTACATGCCCAGTTGGAACTTTTGCCTATAGAAGAATGCCTTTTGGACTTTGTAATGCTCCTGCAACTTTCCAACGCTGCATGATGTCTATCTTTGCTGATTATTTAGATGGAATCATGGAAGTATTTATGGATGATTTCTCAGTTTGTGGATCAGATTTCAAAAATTGTCTGGTCAACCTTGAGAAAATCCTGGAGAGATGTGTGGAGGTAAACCTTGTGCTAAATTGGGAAAAATGTCATTTCATGGTCACCGAAGGGATTGTTTTAGGACATATAGTTTCCGAAAAAGGTATAGAGGTAGATAAAGCAAAAATAGAAGTCATAGAGAATCTAAAACCGCCGAAGACTATCAGGGAGATAAGAAGTTTTCTTGGACATGCCGGATTTTACCGACGTTTTATCAAGGATTTCTCCAAAATAACAAAGCCCTTAACTGGTCTTTTAATGAAAGATGCTGACTTCATCTTCGATGAAAAATGTACTGAAGCATTTAATCTTCTGAAGCAAGCTCTGATTTCAGCACCTATAATGAAACCCCCTGATTGGTCAGAACCGTTTGAGATAATGTGTGACGCCAGTGATTATGCTGTTGGAGCCGTTCTAGGTCAAAGAAAAGATAAGAAATTACACGTAATTTATTATGCAAGTAGAACCCTAGACGCTGCACAGCTCAACTACGCAACAACCGAAAAAGAGCTCCTAGCTGTAGTTTTTTCCATAGACAAATTTAGATCTTATCTAGTAGGAGCCAAGATTATAGTTTACACCGACCATGCTGCCATTCGTTACTTACTAAGCAAAAAGGATGCCAAGCCTAGGTTACTTCGATGGATTCTATTATTGCAAGAGTTTGATTTGGATATTCGTGATAAGAAAGGCACTGATAATGTGGTAGCTGATCACCTATCTAGGCTAGAATACCTGAAACATGACTCAGTACCCATTAATGATGATTTTGCCTATGATAGACTGATAGCCCAACTAGAAACCATTGAAGATGATAACCCAGACCTACATGAGCATTCTCATAAATCCTTAGCTATAAGTATTGTACCTTGGTATGCAGACTTTGTTAATTATCTAGCCGCTGACATCATACCCCCTGATCTAAACTACCACCGGAAGAAGAAGTTCTATAGTGATGCGAGAAACTTCTATTGGGACGAACTGTTTCTTTTCAAGAGAGGTAAAGATGGAATTTTCCACCGTTGTGTTCCAGAAGAAGAGGTAAATAATATAATTGAGCATTGTCACTCTGCACCCTATGGTGGACATGCGAGCACATCTAAGACCTACGCCAAGATTCTTCAAGCTGGCCTATTCTGGCCTACTATGTGGCGTGATGTCCATGCTTTCATTGTCATGTGTGACAGATGCCAACGCACAGGAAATATTTCAAGACGTAATGAAATGCCGTTAAGAAATATCCAAGAAGTAGAACTCTTCGACGTATGGGGTATAGACTTTATGGGACCGTTCCCACCATCTTTTGGAAATCAGTACATCTTAGTAGCCATTGACTACGTGTCTAAATGGATTGAAGCTATCGCCGCACCCACAAACGACACCAGAGTAGTCATCAAATTATTCAAAAATTATATATTTCCCAGGTTTGGAACCCCCCGTTTAGTCATAAGTGATGGAGGATCACACTTCATATCGAGAATATTTGATAAACTTTTAAGCAAGTATGGAGTTAAGCATAGAGTAGCAACACCATACCACCCACAGACCAATGGACAAGTGGAAGTATCTAATAGGGAGATCAAACAAATTCTTGAGAAGACTGTCTCTATATCTAGAAAGGATTGGTCGCAGAAACTTCAAGAATCATTATGGGCCTATAGAACTGCTTTCAAAACTCCTATAGGAACAACCCCTTATCAACTGGTCTATGGAAAATCATGTCACTTACCTTTTGAATTAGAGCATAAGGCCTATTGGGCCATCAAAACTTTGAATTTGGATTACTTGACAGCTGGTGAGAAACGTATCCTTGACATCCACAAATTAGAAGAGCTCAGACAATCTGCCTACGAAAATGCCATCATATACAAAGAAAGAACAAAAGCTTGGCATGACAAAAGAATCATAAGAAGAGACTTCAAAATAGGCGATCCTGTTCTCCTGTTCGATTCTAGGTTACGACTTTTTCCAGGAAAACTTCGTTCGAGATGGACTGGCCCTTTCGAAGTATCTAAGATCCTAAGATCCGGTGCTATTGAAATCAAGAACCAAACATGTAAACCGTTCATCGTCAATGGACAGAGGTTGAAGCCCTACGAAGGAGGTGACATTCCAACAACATACACCTGCCATACTCTGAGTGATCCACCATATCCTTCCAATGATGTTTAAAATTCGGTCGTCGAGCTAATGACGTTAAACAAGCGCTGCATGGGAGGCAACCCATGGTTTTCTTATTTATGTACTTTTTATTTATTTTTACTTTATTTTAATTTGTTTATTTTATTATTATGCCAGGACTAACGATTGAATGTTTTATGTGCTTTCAGGACTTGTTTGCTAACCTTGTACAGAATGCAGAACCCTGATGACATGCAGGTGGCCTTTAGAGACGACGCACAGAGAGAGCGTTACTATGTCCACATGAGACGCCCTATGGCTCCTACCAGGTACCCTGACCATGACTGCATGGATGCCTTGGGGATAGAGCCAAGCGTCAGATTCTTATGCCATCAACTCCAGTGGGACCAGTTTGACGACAGAAACAACACTTATAGGAACTTGACTCTTGAGTTCCTCAGCTCGTTTCATCATGACCCTTGGGCTAGACCCGATGGACTCTCTATTTTCAGGTTGTTCGGGATTGACTACTCATTCTCTCACAAAGAGTTTGGTGATTTACTAGGTTTCCAGACTACTCCTGATGCTATTCCAGAGACACCGATGGGGTATTTTATGAGCAGAGAAGTGGAAAAGTTTTGGTCTAAAATATCAGGTGGAGGAAGCCAAGATCCTTCCACCCAGTTTTCTCAGGTAATCCACAACCCTGCATTAAGGTACTTCCAGATGATTCTAGCACATTCTTTCCTAGGTTTGCCAGATACAGAGACCCTGCTAAGTGAAGAGGAGATTTTCCTACTGTTTTGTGCGACTCAGTCTCGTCCTGTTGCTTGTGGAATCTTTCTGTTGAAGGGCCTTGCTAGTGTTGCCAGATCATTCGTAGGCATCATACATGTCGGTGGGATTGTTACGCAGATAGCTACTGCATTGGGTTTGTCTCGCAAGTTATTGCACCTTAGGACCTTCTGCTGCTACACCACCCTGGATATTGATTTTTGTCTTGATAGAGGACTGATGAGGAGGGCTTCTTTCGAGCCCAACATGTTTAGATTACTGATCGACGGCGAAGCGATACACTACTTTACATTACCAGATCCGCTGATGACCAGTGTCCATGATCCTGCAAATTGGAGTTATGCTCTAGAGGGTTATGGAGAGACTGTCGAAGAGCCAAAATCGCCTCCTGCCGCTGAGTACACTCCTACACCTCTTACTCCCCGAATCACTGTTATGTCTAACAATATGTCTCTGCAACCACCTGACCTACAAGCACAGATTTATGAGCTCCGTCAGGAGACTGCCCTGCACAAGCAGGAAGTGGCAGACTTAGAGTTACAGATGCAGGTTTCTGATCTCACTCATGCCTCAGAGGCCGATGCTCTATATCAGGAGATTGAAGAGCTTCGGAGGGAGATAGCTGAGATTCGTGGATCAAGCCAGGAGAAGAAGCCTACCACATGATTCATTCTACACTGACAACACTACCCTAGTATTTAATTTCCTTTTATACGCTTTATTTTATTTCTCGCATCTCCAGACATATATCATATTATTGCATCTTTTATATTTTCATGTACTTTGAATTCCTCCTATATATACATATTATGCACTAATGTCGATTTTTTTTCTTTTTCTTTTTTGATTTTTAATTATTTTATTTTTTGTCGTGCAAAGAAAAAAAATATAAGACAAAAATATTTTCATTTTTTGTCTTCACAAAAAAAAAATATGCAAGCCTCATGCCTTGAAAAGAAGAAGAAAACGCTATCCAGACCCCCCCGAAGACCAAAGGTGCAAGGAAGGCCCAAAAGGAGGATTCAAAAACCCAAGGCCCAGGAAATGGCCTTGTGGCGGGCGCCACACCGTCCCACAACAAATACGGGGCTGATTCCCCATTTCCACCATTTTCATCCCTTTCTTCTCCAAAAACCCATTTTTGCAACCTTCCAAAACCTCCTTGAACCCCATTAAAGCTCCCCCATTTCCAAAATACCCTCCATCCATAAAACATATCCAACATCCATTTCCATTTTCATCCACCAAAAACCATAAAAATCAAAACTTTATCATTCCCCTCATAAACCACTTTTCTACCATTTTCACTACCTAAGGAGCTATCAACAATGGAGTTCAATGGATTTCTTCTTCGTGATGGGAGACCGGGCGATAGGCAACGGAAAATTATTCAGAGGCTTCAGAGTCGAGAAATTCTCTCGACTAGGTACGTCGATGATAATTGTCTGTATGCTTTGGGTATTTATCATGGTGTTTTTAATTTATTAGAATTTCTAGGCTTGCATAATATTTTCATTAATAATTTCTAGGCTTGCATGGTATTAGAATTTCTACAATTGAGTTTTTGAGTTCTTTGATATACACTGTCAGTCCTAACACTGCTAACACTGTCGGTACTGTTATTTTTAGACTGTTTGGAATTGAATATGAATTCAGTACCAACAAGCTAGCAGGTTTGTTAGGAATCCCTCATAGGGAAGGTGCGATCTGTGAGGCACCTTTGGATGCGGAATGGTCGGCCGAGGTATTTACCTTCTGGCAAAGGCTTTCAAGTACTTCAATTAATTCTTTTGAAGGGATACTTGCGTCGACCATTCACAACCCGGCCATAAGAGTTTTTAGACTTCTTTTGGCATGTACTATTTTTGGCCGGGAAAGTCCAAACAAGGTAAATGCTAGAGAACTCCTATTCTTGCAAGGATGCCTCACTAGAACCCACATCAATCCGGTCCCGTTTATGCTTGCCCACATGACTTTATTTACTAATAAAACAGGACCGATTGTTTTTGGAGGGCTTGTTACGTCTATTGCTCGGGCTCTTGGCCTGAACAATGAGATAGCTACACTTGAACCACTACCTCCTCGCACAATTAATTTGAAATTTCTGAAAGACATGAAATTGTTCCGAACAAGGAGAGAAGGTGGTTATGAATTGATGGTTCATGGGGTAGCTATCCCATCTGTTGCTTTACCATGCAGTAGACGTACTGATGTACGTGATGAAAGGAACTGGACCTATGATCTTAATGCTCCACGTGTTTTGGGTCCACTTCCTCCTAATATTCCCGATGGGGAGGCACATGACACTGATGAAGAGTATGATCGGAGAGAGCAGTCTCCCATCCCTCACATGTCCCCCCATCGTCCTTCACAATCACACACCGCACCATCTTCCTCTAACCCTGTTGCAGGTACTGCTCCTGGATTCTTTGTCACCGAGGAGATGTGGCGTGATATGACAGCTAGAGAAGAAAGGCGTGATGGCCTTCTCTCTACTATTTCACAACAGCTGACGGACAACATGAGCTTCATGCAACAATCGCGATTGGTTTCGGATCGTGCTTATAGCAATGTTTGCCGTACCTTGAACGATATCTCATTAGAGCAGGACCGTCAGAGAGAGTTCAACAACCGACACTACCAGCTTGTAGAGGCCACTCAAGGTTCCATCTTAGGTAACCTTCGAGAGGTCTGGAGTGCTCAGGCTGCTTTATCAGCACGACTCAACCGGAGGGACCAGCATCGTAGTAGATCTCGTTGTTCCAGACCATCACAGCAGGACGGCGAGGGCACCAGTGCTCCTCCTCAGTAGTCTTTTTCAGGTTACCCCCCTTATCTTATTTCGAAACATTGGGGACAATGTTCGATTTAAGTGTGGGAGGGAATTTTATTGCTTTCTGTCATTTCCCTTCTTTTTGTTAATTTCCTTTCAGTTATTTCCCTTTTCAGTAATTTATTTTTCTTAGATAATGCATGAGTCTGACGAGTCACCAGTATAGTGTATTTTTAGTTCATCTTCATTTTTTCCCATTTCCTTAGCCTTACCAGAAAAATTTTAAAGAAAATAATGTTGTTTCACATGTTTTTTGGGCTTTGAGACAAGTTTAGATTAGGATGTGGTGACTTAGGTCAACTTTTTGAAACATCAGAACCATTTTTAGCACCATAGACCTCTTGAATATAGGAATCACTCCTAAACCCCACCACCATGGCCTTTATTATCATTTAAAAATTGTCCTAAGTAGTTTATTTTAGCAGTCTGCTCCGGCCTAAGCATGCTCTACGTAGGGGGCCGATGAACATAAGTGAATGATCCAGTGCTAATAAAAAAAAAGGCAAAATTCTGGTATAGGTGACCCTCACAAAGTCATTTAAACCGAAAAAAAGAGAAGAAAAAATTTTTGCCACAAAAAGAAAAAAACTGCAAGTCACCTATTGTTAGTTGGTTCAGAGGTATCTGGCACAGAACTTGGTAGGGAAGATTACGATCCGATCCCCGCAGCTAGATTTAGGTCAAATAAAACAGGTTTACACATGCTTATGTGCCAGAAACCTTATGTTATGGATCAGAATCACTAACCGGTCACTCTACTATGAAGCATGTACGGATAATGGGCTTAATGTGATTGCGCCTGAATGAAAAGGACACAAAAAGATGAGAAGATAGGCCTAGGAATTTTGGGATGATATGGAGTGGTTAATATAGGATCGAAGTTTGTGTTTGTGTTACTATGGTACCCTTGGTTCACTTAGTTAGTACCTGTCACTGCATCCTGACTTGAACTTAGAAGCCCTTTAGCCCAAAGACACGTGTTGACACCATATTTTCTTGAGCTTTAATGTTTGCTTGAGGACAAGCAAAGGTTTAAGTGTGGGAGAATTTGATCACACTAAATTTCACAGTGTTTCTGACTCCGATTTCGCATGCATTCTTAGCTTTTATTGTTGTTTTGTTATGTTATTACTTTGTTTTCTTATGTTTTCAGGTTTTTATAGTAATCGGGGCTTGAATCGAGAAAAGGAGTGAAAAAGGAGTGGAAACGGACGAAAACCTAGAAATTCAGCGTTTTGCACTTACGGCACCCACCGTGGCGGGCGCCATGGGGTTAGCCATGACGTGGCCACGTCTCAAGACCACTCCACAACTGCCAAGACCCACAATCCCCACTCTCTCATCCCCTTTCAGCACCATGGCGGGCGCCATGACCTTGTGGCGGGCGCCACAAGGCAAAATTCAGTTCCCTCCACTTTTTAGTGGAGGGGCGTCCTGGTCTTTTCATGCTTTTAGTTTTCCTATAAATAGGACCTTAGATTTTCGTTTTTCTTCATCCAAACTTAGATTTCTCTAGGCATATATCAGTTTCAAAGCAGTTACCATTCCACATCGGGGTGTTTCTGCAATCGAGTGATCGAGTCTGTAATCTGTCTGTGTGATCGAGTTTTGGAGCACTCTGGAGGAAGTTAATCCTGCCGCCATTTTAATTCCAGTTCGTATTTTACTTTTATGCATTGCTTTACTTTTATTTATTTCTCGCACCGCTTTACTTTCATTTATTATCCGCACTCGCACTTTACTTTATTTATTTCCCGCACTCGCTTTACTTTCGTTTATTACCCGCACTTGCACTAAATTCCTTTATTTCCCGCACTCGCTTTAAATTACTTTATTTCTCGCACTCGCACTAAATTCATTTACTTTCCGCACTCGCACTAAATTACTTTTATGAAAAATTATAAAAAGAACCTTTACTTTATCATGTCTAACTAATTCCAAAAAGGTTAGGATGTAAGGATCGTAATTAAACCAGTAATCCGTATAATTGTTCGTGGAAACACTTAAGGGCTATTTTATCTTTCAATCTAATTGTTTTTAACTATTTCAAAAACAGCCAAAAGCACTTTGTCTAGTTTATTAGGAGTTTTTAGATTAAAAAGAAAAGAGATTTTAAAACGATTTTCGGACGCGTTATGAAGTTTAGAGTCTGGTTCATAAGAACCTCTTTTTGCTAAGAAATCCAGGTTAAAGTACTTTTCAACTTAGTTAAGATACTATATTTCTTAAAAATAGGTTTACTACTCTAACGCAGTGCACACCTTTTTATCCGTGACAATAGGAGGGGTTGATTAGAGAGTACAACTCGGTTCTGAATACGCGAAAGCGACAGTTCCTGTTAAATTAGTTCTTTTCAAAGAAGAAAACACTGCCCATAAGTAGTTCCATTAACAAGTACTGGATTATCCTTGATTACGTGAATTACATTCGAGCCTGTCTTTTATTTATTATTTAAAATTATCATTTTATTCACCATTGCACCCTTATTAATACCCTTATATTTAGTTGCCTTATATACACACCATAACAATAGGTACGATAGATTGACACTTGGTCTCTGTGGATTCAACAATCTTTTATATTACTCTGACGTGTTCGTGCACTTGCGAAAAACACGCATCATGATCCCATTTTCAATTTTTTTATCATGTCATTTGCTTCTGATTTTGAATTTTGTGTTGCATGTTGTGCATAAACCCTAATTTTTGCCTTCATTTGCATTCTTCTCCCATATGCTTGCTTACATGAACTTTCCGTGACATTTTGTGCATTCACATGAAATATAAGACATCTTAGGACATATTAGAATCATGTTTGATCATTGCATCTTTCATTTTCCATGTTGTGCATTCATTCCATTTCATGAACTTTCATGAACCTTCATGGTTCAAAGCATGCTCCATTTGCATCCTTATCCTTGTATGATTGTCCACAACTCTTGATATGTGTTTGCTTTATTTCTTAGCATCATTAACATCATGTTTATGCTTCTGACTTTGGTTTGCATCATTGCATTCATCTCATTTTCATCTCATCTCATTTCTTGTTGCTAACTTTTCAGGTGGTAAGTCATTGAGAAGTGGATTTGCCTTCACTTCTCATAATCTTTTCTCATCTCTCTTCATGCATTCATTGCTGCATTTTACTTTTGTCCTAGAGTGAGCTTCCTCATTCATGCTCTTTCTCACTTTCTTTCTTCAAGCAACTTGTCTTCTTAAGTGAAGCAAGCTGTCTTGCTTCCCTCTGCTTTTTCCTCCTTTCATCTGCTCCTTTCCTGGTGGCTTCTCTCCTGAAGATCTTTTGCAAGCCTCACAAACCCTAGGAATACCCAAGCATGATCACAATTAGGGTTTGATTAGTCCCCCATTAGTTTTACCTTTGTGTCATCTTTGAGTCTTCTCTTCTCATCTCTTAATCAAGGACTAAACCTTAAAGGTTTTAAGGCTTTGTGATTAGGGTTATGCATGTATCCTTCTATTAGGATGGAGTGTATAACTTTGATCCTAAGTGTTAAACCCTTAATGTGTTTAAATCCTTTAATCAATCCATATTAATAATCACTAAGACACCAAGCTTGTAACTTGGGCCTTGCATTAGGGTTCTAATTCTTCCTTAATTGGTTAAGAAGGACTAACCCTAGTGTTAATGGACAAGTCCCCCTCAAGTTGTCTTACAAACCATGAAATTCACTTCTTAACCTTACCATTAACTAAAATCCATTTAATAAGGGCTTTGTTTTGTCATGAGGTTAATCCCTAATCATGGATTAAGTTGAGGAGCCTTCCTCAGCTTAAATGTTCTCATCTATTATCCTTCAATTAGGATGGTGTAATGAGTCCATTAAATCCTTGATTATGGCTTAAACTCATTACTTAACACTAAACAAAAACTCCAAAAACATCTAAATAATTGCAAGTAGGTTAATATTCTTAATCCTACATCATGGTGGTTAAGTGTGAGGTGTTTACTTCATACTTAAGGTATTCTCATTACCCCTAATCAGAGGGAAGATGTGATGAGTTTATTAACCCTTGGTTTAGGCTTAAGCTCATTTTCTTATGACAAATATCAAAAAGCAATAAAAGATTGAAAACACAAAAACAAACAACAATCGTCTCCTCCGGGATTCTTTTCTCATCATCTTCACTCACAAACGAGAACTTGCTTCTTCCGTCTAATGCAAGACAGTTTACACCTGAGCCAGACAGGTCATACACTTGAGCATAGACAAGCAAGCAGTTCATCAGTCAATTTATCTTTCAGTCTCTTTGAGTCGAACTACGGTGTTCTGACTTCCTCATTGCACGAGAGGATACGTAGGCATAACTTAACAGTTATCGAACAAAAGTCTCTGTAAATCCCCCCTCCCTCCAGCATTATCCTTTAAGCCTCATAGTCTTTAGCTTTGCACTTCTATTCTTACACTGACACTCCATATATTTCACTTCACTTTCTTCTAACACTGACACTTGCATTCTTTCCAGCTTTGATACACAAATTGCACTGACACTACCCCTTTAAAACACAAATCTTTCAAGCGTGGATCCCGTCGAGTACGGCGGACAATCTGGGTGCTAATACCTTCCCAGGTTGTAACCAACCCCCTTTCTCAGTTTCTCTGGTTCGCGACCGCCTTATCCATATCTTTCTAGGTCTATGCTGCATTACCTTTCCTTCGGGATAAAAATGCCTAGCTGGCGACTCTTTTCTTCTGAGTTCACTCTTGTGTGTTCTCTCTCCTTTCACCGACCGTTCACGTCTGTACCCCTCTGACCTGGTGTCAATTGGTAGGAGCGACACCTTGGTAATTGGCTCACAAGTTTTCAAAACTACCTTTTACATGATGGACATACAGCCTGCCTACAACTGTTTGTTGGGTCGACCGTTGATTCATGCCGCTGGCGTGGTAATGTCAACCCTTCACCAGAAGTTAAAATATGAGTGGGAAGGTCAAATTATCACTATCTATGGAGAAGAAGACATCTTTGTCAGTCACCCTGGCTACGTACAAGTACATAGAAATGGATGGAGAAATCCATGAAACCATGATCCAAGGTTTTGAGGCTTTGAATGTCAACGAAGCTACAACTGAGGTGTCTGCTGCATCCCAAGGGGAGAGGATGGGTACCTCAATTGCTTCCTACAAATAGGCTCGGAAGGTTGTGGAAGAAGGGAATGCCCAAGGCTGGGGCAAGCTACTGAAGGTGGAAATGAAAGAAGACAAATTCGGTTTGGGTTACAGGGCATCCCGACAAGTTCAAGAGGAGGCTGCTTGAGGGCCGAAGTTCATAAGTGGGGGAATGCTGACCCCTGATGCTGTTAACACTCTGGAAGACGAGGATGAGAGTGACTATAACTTGGAGAACTGGATCCGTCCAAGAATCCCGGGCCGACAAGTCCTCAACTAGTCTTCCCAGGAAATTATAAGGGTTACTGCTGCAGAGTAATTATTATTTCCTGTTTTAAGCATGCATCAAAGTCCTGCATCTTGACTAAGATGTCAGGACTCATTTTGTAATAGGGCCATATGTATTTGTGCAAATTGAATATTAATGAACAATCGACATCTTTTTGCAAACAATCTTTTTTCGCTCACTGTCTTTTCATTTTTGTTATTTTCGCACAAAGCAATAAATGGCAATGTTTGTCTGAATAAAAACTTCATTCACTTACTCTTTTATTTTAAAAATAAAAAATAAAATCAATCACTAAAATGAACCAAATCTCTACCCTTGCAGAAATAGTCCTCCAGATTGCACTGACAACAACACTGCTATGACCTTGTGTGACTTCGACAATCCGATTAATCAAGAAGATGAAGGGGTTGAAGAAGACTACGATTTACCTGAAGAGTTAGCCAGGTTATTGAGACAAGAGGAAAAGGTGATTGCTCCTCATCAGGAGGAGGTTGAGACTATTAATCTTGGTACCGAGGAAGTTGTGAAAGAAGTGAAGATTGGAGCCAGTCTGCAAGCTCTGGTAAAAGAACAACTTATCAGTATGTTGCAAGAATATGTCGATGTCTTCGCTTGGTCTTACTAAGATATACCAGGTTTGGATACAGATATTGTCATGCACAGACTGCCATTAAAGGGTGATTGTCCACCGGTCAAACAGAAGTTGCGTCGTACTCTCCCAAACATGGCCATGAAGATCAAAGAGGAAGTACGAAAGCAGTGGGACGTCGGTTTTCTTGTTGTAACTAGTTATTCGCCGTGGGTTGCTAACATTGTATCCGTACCTAAGAAGGATGGAAAGGTGCATATGTGTGTCGATTATCGGGATCTGAACAGAGCAAGCCCGAAAGATGACTTCCCATTACCTCACATTGATGTATTGGTAGACAACACAACTCAGTTCTCAGTATTTTCTTTCATGGACGGATTTTATGGATACAATCAGATCAAGATGTCACCTGAAGACATGGAGAAGACAACCTTCATCACACCATGGGGCATGTTCTGCTACAAAGTAATGTCGTTTGGTTTGAAGAACTCCAGTGCAACATATCAATAGGCTATGGTAACATTATTCCACGACATGATCCATAAAGAAATTGAGTGCTACGTGGATGACATGATTGCCAAGTCCCAAACAGAGGATGAGCATTTGGTGAACCTGTTGAAACTATTCAAGCATCTGAGAAAGTATTAGATGAGGTTAAACCCCAACAAGTGCACATTCGGGGTACGTTCTGGTAAGTTGCTGGGGTTTATTATGAGCGGAAGAGGAATTGAGGTTGACACCGACAAAGTTAAAGCAATTCAGGAAATGCCTGCACCTAAGACTGAGAAAGAAGTTTGAGGGTTCTTGGGTAGATTGAACTACATTTCAAGGTTCATATCTCACCTCACTGCAACCTGTGAGCCTTTGTTCAAACTGCTAAGAAAGGAACAAACAGTCAGGTGGAACGATGATTGTCAGAAAGCTTTTGACAAGATCAAGGAGTATCTACAAGAACCTTCAATTCACATGCCTCTAGTTGAAGGAAGACCTCTAATAATGTACTTGATAGTATTAGATGAATCGATGGGGTGTGTGTTGGTCTAGCATGACGAGTCTGGTCGAAAAGAGTATGCAATATACTACTTAAGCAAAAAGTTTACCGACTGTGAACAACGTTATTCACTGCTCGAGAAAACTTGTTGTGCTTTAGCGTGGGCTGCTCGCCGACTAAGACATTATATGTTTACTCATACTATCTTGTTGATCTTAAAGATGGACCCAGTCAAGTACATATTTGAGAAGCCAGCACTTATTGGAAGGGTTGCAAGGTGGCAAATGATTCTGACATAATATGATATTCAGTACACCTCTCAAAAAGCCATCAAAGGCAGTGTATTGTCTGACTATCTGGCTGGGCAACCCATTGATGATTACCAGCCTATGAGATTTGATTTCCCCGATGAAGACATCATGTTCTTAAAATCAAAAGATTGTGAAGAGCCTGTTCACACTAAAGGGTCGGATCCAGAAGAAGCATGGACTATGATGTTCGACGGGGCAGTTAATTGTAACGGTCGTGGGGTTGGTGAAATGCTTATTACACCCGAGGGAGTCCATTTGCCTTTCTCAGTAAAGCTCACCTTTGCCTGCACTAACAATGAAGCGGAGTACGAAGCTTGTATCATGGGTCTTGAGGAAGCCATTGACCTCAGGATCAAAACCTTGAATGTATTCGGAGATTCGGCTTTGGTAATCAACCAAACTAATGGCAAGTGGTATACTCATCAAGAGCATCTGGTTCCTTACCGTGACTATACGAGGGGATTGTTGACCTTATTTACAACAGTCAAGCTTGAATACATCCCTCGAGATGAGAATCAGTTTGCAGACGCTTTGGCCACTATTTCATCTATGATCAAAGTACAGACTGCCAGCTATGTGCCTCGGATTTTAGTATCCAGACTGGACCGATCGACATATGTCTTCTTTGTGGACACTGTTACTGACAACAAACCTTGGTTCCACGACATCAAATGCTTCTTAGAGACTGAGACATACCCACCTGGGGAATCGTCCAATGATAAGAAGACATTAAGAAGGCTAGCCGGCAGTTTCTTCCTCAATACTGATGGCTCCTTATACAAACGAAACTTCGACATGGTCTTGCTCAGATGTGTTGACAAGAAGGAAGCAGACCTTCTAATGCACGAAGTACATGAGGGTTCTTTCGGTACTCATGCCGGAGGACATGCAATGGCGAAGGAATTGTTGAGATTAGGTTACTATTGGATCACAATGGATGCAGACTGTTGTGCCTATGCCAGAAAATGCCATAAATGCCAGATCTACGCAGACAAAGTGCATGTGCCTTCAAATCCTTTGAAAGTATTGTCTTCACCCTGTCCCTTCGCCATGTGGGGCATTGATATGATTGGAAAGATCGAACCAACTGCTTCAAATGGTCACAGATTCATCCTGGTAGCCATTGATTACTTCACCAAATGGGTCGAAGCAGCTTCGTATGCAAACATCTCCAAACAACTGGTAGCCTGATTTCTGAAAAGGGATATCATTTATCGATATGGAGTTCCCGAGTGAATCATTACTGATAATGGTTCAAACCTTAACAACAAAATGATGGCAGAGCTATGCCGAGATTTAAAGATCCAACATCACAACTCTTCTCCTTCCATGCCAAAGATGAATGGTTTTGTTGAGGCAGCTAACAAGAACATTAAGAAGATTGTGCAGAAGATGGTAGTCACATACAATGACTGGCACGAAACGTTACCATTCGCCTTACATGGGTACCGAACTTCCATCAGGATATCAACCGGGGCAACACCTTATCAACTTGTGTATGGTATGGAAGTCGTTCTACCTATTGAAGTTGAATTGCCTTCCTTGCAGGTAATAATGGATGTGAAACTGGACGAAGCAGAATGGGTCCGATCTCGTTATAATCAACTGAGCCTGATTGAAGAAAAGAGATTAGCAGCTATTTGTCATGGTCAGTTATATCAAAAACGGATGAAAAGCTCCTTCAACCAAAAGGTGAGACCTCGGAATATCAAGTGGGAGAGCTTGTACTGAAAAGAATCCTTCCTCCTCATACAGACCACAGGGGCAAGTGGTCTCCAAACTATGAAGGTCCCTACGTGATAACTAAAGTCTTCTCAGGCGGAGCACTGATGCTCACGACCATGGATGGCAAAAAATTTCCATATCCTGTGAATTCAAATACAGTTAAAAAATACTTCGCATAAAATGACCCACTGGACATAAAAACAGAATGTAAGTCCAGGCAAACATAGGGCATCGCGGCGAGTCAAAAAAAGAATAAAAGACTCGGGAAAAAATAAGGGAAAATTAAAATAAATAAAAAAATGTGTACACCCGCTGAGTTGAAAAGCCACATCGGACAGCTCAGGCAAAAATGGGTATCACAATGGATTGAAAACCCGAAAGGGCGATCCACGCAAAATTAGGGAATAAGCGAACAACTGCACTCTGAATTCGTCTGTATCACATAACCTGGCAAGATCTGAAAGGACAAAGCGTCGATCAGAATCAACTTTCTTCAAAAAGCAAGATAAGAAGAGTGTTCAAAGTCATACAGGTCATAGAAAAAGGAAGATTGGAGCATCAACTTCAGCATTTCCAAATGGAATACTTTTATTTTCTCAATTTTATAGAAATCTCCTCATTTCAAGGATTAGCTTCTCCAAATTTACTTGCCTGTTCAGGGCAGACAAATCAATAAAATCAATATTCATTCATACTATGTTTTGTACCTTTTTGTTTTGTTCGCAAAAATGTCCAAAGTTTGTAATACAACATTTGCATGAAAACATATAAGCCATTTTCAATAAATGCTTGTAGGAAATATGTACTCTTAAGCAAATCTAACTCCTTTGACGGAATCCGGTTGAGGATGCCTTAAGGCACTTGTGCGTTTCCTTTGTTTAACAGGTTGCACGTACTCATGGCAGTTAATCTTTTGCAGCATGGGGCATATCAGGCCCTATATCCCCAGCCAAGTCAGCAGTCACATCATCGACATGATCACTTGACAAAAGCATCCCCCACGAAGCTCATCATTCCCCCAGGATACAGCCTGAGTTAAAGAATTACAACAGATTACCTCTCAGAAGTTCTATCCTCCCCGAGCGGGACCTCCCGAGCAAAAAATTGAATTTGCTTTCTTCCTCAACAGATACAATTGTCAATACATTGGGGTTTCTCTTATCCGTGTTCCTTGCTTGACCAGTTGATACTCGTCCATATCATCATTCCTAAACATGCGTCGGTGTTTGTTTCTTTTGATACTCGTCTGTATCGTGGTCCTAAAGATGCTCGTCCGTATCTTTAGTCTATACACACTGTCAAAACACTCATACCATTTTATTTTTGTGCTTAAACACTCGTCCGTGTTTATCTCTTCTCACAATGTTTATCCATCCGACATTCTTCCTATGTCGTGATATTTTCAGCAGCCGTCCCCTGCTAGGTGATCGTCCTTCACCTTTTGATGTTCGTCCCTCATCAATTATCTGATGGCCGTCCCCATCATTGATCTTTCTATCCGACATTCGTCCTATGTCGTGACTTTTTTAGCAGCCATCCCCTGTCAGGTGATTGTCCTTCACCTTTTGATGATCGTCCCTTATCATTTTATCTGATGGTCGTCCCCATCATTGATCTTTCTATCCGGCATTCTTCCTATGTCGTGATATTTTCAGTAGTCGTCCCCTGCTATGTGATCGTCTTTCACCTTTTGATGACCGTCCCTCATCATTATTTCATCAGTTTATCCGATGGCCGTCCCCATCGTGGATGCCTATTCTTTAGCCCGATGGCTGTCCCCGTCATGGATTCTTTATTCATTCGCCTGATGACCATCCCCGTCAGTGTATTTCCCAACTTTTAATCCCTAACAGTCATCCTCTTCTCGATGGTCGTCCTCCATCGTTATCATTCGATGTTCATTATATATTGTCTGGTTTTGTAAATAACAATTTATATCCCTTTTCTTCTTATACCAGAGAGCGCAAATTTTGGACTGTCTTGGTATTCAACCACAAGTTATCTTGTTCGTATACTAAGCCTAGCGCTTACATCCTGCACAGCTAACTCATGCTTGAATAGGGGCAGCTGTAAACACCCCAAATTTGCCCTCTCACTTTCATATGACTTGGCTTATGATTACACATGTTGCACAGCATATCATTACATCTTACATTGCATATTCACCTTTAATATCTCATTGCATGTCTGCACAGCTAGGGTTTGTGATCAGATGAATCTTGAAGAGAGTATGAGGTATCTCAGAGGCCATGAGGCATGACAAGAAGTTCCTTGAGTGTTCTAAGGTCATATTGTACCCCCAAGGGTTCTTGGAAGTCAAAAAATCACAAGAGATTGCAGAGTCACCCAGGCAGGATCAAGGATCCTACATAGATGACTTGAAAATTAGTGTTTTGGGTTTGAGGCCCTTACACCCAAAATTTTTTGTCATTCTTAATTCCATTGGTCTTTATATGATATAGGGAGCTTGTGTATGAAGTTTGATGCAAAAATTCACTGAGGAAGTCATCTGAACAAGCTGTGACTTGTTGTGCAAGAAACGTCAGGATTAGGGCATCTGAGGCCTCCAACAAGGGTCCCAAAGGGTCATCATCATCAATTTGAGGTCCTATGATCTTTAGTTGGTCTTAGGAATGTGTGAAAGATCACAATATTGATGAATTTTGAGCCATTTCAAAAGTTGCCAATTTTGGACATGACTTGTAATGAAAACTTTCCATTTTGGGAAAGATTTTCAACCTCCTCTTTCTTGATCAAAGGGGCTTCAAATGAATTTTCTTCAAACATGAAAGTTGTAGATTAGATCTTCCCATTTTCAAAAAGTACAAGAACTCCTCTTGATTCATCCTAGAACTCAAGATATGGCATGTCAAAGTTGGAAAAAATCTTGTAATTTTCATGTCTAGGCCAAAGAGGGAAATGTGCAAAAGTGAATTTCAGGCCTCTACATGACCTCTAATCCACTCAAATACATCATGGCCTGATCAAACAACATCTCAAAGTCAGAATTGAGCCTTGAACCAAAGAATTCCATGACTTGTTTCTCAAGAAATCACAAAGTTGCAAAATTGCAAAACCTATGCAAACTCTTGATCCAAGCCATACAGTTCATAATATTTGATCCTAGGGTGCTCCTTGAAGCCAACTGAGGTAGCTCAAGCCCTCAAATCAGCTCTGCCATGGCCCATACCTCAAGTACACAACTTTTGACTTTTTGGTCAATGGAGCCATGCCATTCCCACAGTGGATATCTACTCTTCTGACTCATTCCAATTGTTTATGCATTACCTAAAGATCATAAAACACAACACATAAGGGCTCAGAAGACACACATACTCAGATTGCACAAAAATTCCTAAAAAACTTCCTCTCTTTGATTCTCCCAATCCAGCCATCAAACTTCAAAAATTTCTTCACCAATCAACCACACATCACCCATAGAACAAATCCCACCCCTCACAATGGCCTGAAACACAACACACAAGAACCTCATTTTCTGCCATATTAGAACTGGACCTCTCAAACTAGCCACTTTCAACTCCATTCAATCATTCGATTAGCCTCAGGAGGTTCAAAGGAGGCCATTTGCATAAGAGGGAGGCTCTGAAAGCTCACTTTCGAAGGTCTCCAGCTCAGGTATAACTCAAGAACTTTTTTCTCAGAACTTCATTTTCTTGTTACAAAATGAACCTTCATGTTGCACTGATCATCTAGATGTGTTTAGAATTGAAAACGAGCAAGAAATGACCATTTCAAGTTGTTCTGAAAGTTTGCCTGTGTTTTGATTTTTGTTTCGATTTGCTTGATTCATGTATGATAAATGTTGTTTGATGATTGATTTGTGTTCCATGAAGTGTGGGGAGTGTTTCAGGGCAGGTTAGAGGGCTTGGGGTTGCTTGGGGAAGAAGATAGGGTTTTGAGTTGGCCGGAGAAGATGACCGGAGCACTGTTCCGGTCATCTGAAAGTGATTAGGGTTAGTGTAAACACCCCAAATTTGCCCTCACTCATTCACACCATGGCTTGTGATCATCTCATATGCATAAACACAATCATACCATCTCATATCACAATTTTGATTCACTGCATGGATTCTAAGTCATCTGCACCTAGGGTTTGTGACCTGAGCTATCCAAGAGCTTCTTGAGCCACCCCAAAGGCAACCAATCACTTAAAAGGGATCCATAAGTGTTCAAGTATCATGTTACATCCTCTCAAGGTCAAGACTCCAAAAGAATCACAAGAACTAGGGTTTGGATGGATGCAGAGCCAAGTTTGACTGCACAGTTGACCTAAAATTAGGGTTTTGGTTTCAGAGGCCATAACTCCAAATTTTTTGGTCATTCTTGTTTCCATTGGTCTCTATATGGTATAGGGAGTATGCATATCAATTTTCATGAAGAAATTCCATGGGGAGGTCATCTGATCAAGGGTTGACTTTTCAGACAAGTCAGTGCAAAATCAGGGCATCTGAGGCCCCCCAATGACCCAACCAATGGGTGATCTTCATCATTTTGAGTGTATATGATCTTTATTTGATCATGGAAGAAGTTTGAAGTTCACAAAAATCAAGAATTTAGGGTTTTTGTAAGTGTTGACTTTTTGGGCATAGTTTGACTTTTCAAGAATGCTTCATTTTAGGTCATTTTTCAAGCCTTGATTCTTGATCCAAAAATGCTTCAAATGGAAAAACTTTGGTCATGAAAGTTGTAGATCTCATCTTTCCCTTTTCAAAAAGTACAAGAACATGATCAAATTCTTCTTGGATCAAAAGTTATGGTGTGACAAAGTTGGCAAAAATCATTGATTTTTAAGGCATGCTTCAAATGTGAATTTTGCAAAATCATGAAACAAAGCCAATTGCAACTTCTAATTCATTTCAAACCAGTATGCAAACATTCAATATGTCCTAAAAGTCAGAATTAGACCAAAAGTTACATGTTTATGGTTCATGTAACAAGACTTTCTTTCATGAAGTTCAAAAAGGTGACAACTTGCAAAACCATCATGATGCCTCTCTCTACTTGATGCCTTGGCTGCTGGACCTTCCCAACATCACACACACATCATGCTGCACCAGAACCATGCCTTGTACTAGCCTAGATCATGAGCCATACTTCTCTTACACAAAAGGAGGACTTTGAGCAAAAGCAAACTTACCAATCACTATAGGCCAGGTCACATCATCTGACCTATAGGATTAAAATACAATATCCTTTGGCAAGCAAAATCTATCAAGAGGCCAAGCTGAAACACTTCATAACAACACATTCACAAAACATACCCCAGCTGCAAATTGCTTCGAATCTCTCTGCCCAGCCACAAAACACCCAAACCATTTTCACCATTCAACTCACCATGCCTCACTGAGTAGAAACCAGCAAGAACACAAGCCTGAAACAAGCTGTGACCTTACTTCACCATTTTCACCTCAGCCTGCATTTCTCTTCGAATCACCTTCCACAGCTTGCAAACATCCAAACAAACTTTACAAAGCTTCTCCATTCACCATCTGGATCACAAAGAACCAATCACAATGGCCTGAAACTACCAGAATCACCATTGCCATTTCTAACTGAGCTTGAGCAGAAGCCTGTCAAACTCCTCATCCAGCCAACATAAATTCCTTTTGAGCATTCAAGCATCATCAGAGGGTCAAGTGGAGTGGATTGCACTGAAGGAAGTGGCCAGAAAGTCATCAGAGTGAAAGTTTCGAATCTCAGGTAGCTTGAAAAAATATTTTTCCAGAAATCATTTCTTTTGTTCTAAACTTGTTCTTCGTGTCTTCCTGATCATGAATATGCTTTTAGTTTTTGAAATGGTGATGAAATGAACATTTAATTGATCTCTGAAACTTGCGTGCCCTAATTCTTTCTTGCTTCGATTCAGCTTTGTTAGGAAATATAAATTTGTTTTGAGTGAGGGTTTTGGTTCGTGAGTGGTTAAGGATCATTTCCCAATTCTTAGATTTCATTTTAGTTAGGTTTTTGGGGTTTTGGGGATTTTCAGGGGAGATGCTGGCCGGAGAAGACGACCGGAAGTCTTCTCCGGCCGCCTGAAAGTCATTTGTGCCCTAATCATGCAATTAAGACCATTTGAATCTAGAGCGTTGGATGCGTTGAAATGTTTGACTTGCCGCGCGTATGGACGGTCCAGATTTTGTCATTAAGCCCTAATCTTCATTATTTATTTAATTAATTGGGTTTAAGTCAGTTCAAACGTGGGCCACAGGATCTGGCGCGTAGTCAATGCCCCCAAGCCCAGACTCAATCTCCACCCTCCATTCTGATTACTTTCCCTTTTATTTAATTTTAATTTCATTTCTTTTCATTTAAATTGCACATTTAATTTAAAATAGTAAAAAAGGTTTAAAAATTATAAAACTTTTTCTCCTGAGTTTTATTAACTTTGTAAACACAAAAATATTTTTATTTCTATTTTTATCATCAAAAAAGTATTTTTAAATATTTAAAAGATTATTTTTAATTGATTAATGAAAATTAATTTATTAAAAATACTTTTAGGTATTTAAAAATCACCAAAAAATTCATGAAATGTTCTAAGACATTTAGAAACATTGTCCAACCTTCAAACCAAATTTCTTTTTTGATCTTGATGCATTTTGAGAATTTGTCATTGAATTAAATCATTTTTTGTGCATTATTTTGATCATAAGTTCAAAAATTCATTTCTGCCTATCTAAGAAGAGTTGGACATTGGTTCTTCTTGCATTGTTTTGTGTTTAGCATGTAGTCTCTAGGATAAAATGGCCATGATTTGATCTTGCATTTTCAATTTGTTTGGCATTTCTTTTGTTTAGGAACCCTAAAAACCCTAATAACTTAGAAAAATCATAACTTGAGTTTGGTTAAGAGTTGAGACCTCCCCTTTGGACTTTGGTTTAGTATAGGTTTAGGGTTTCTTTGGGTGGAATTTTCCATTTTGCATCTTAGGGTTTGCTTCTGTTTTTGGTTTTTGTTTGATGATTGATTCATAAACCCTAATTTGGGCTTCCATTTGCATCCTTCTTGCATTCTCTTGCATAACATGACTTGCCATGACATTCCATGCTTCCATTTGGTTCATTTGACATCATAAGACATATTGCAAACATGTTTGATCATTGCATCACATATTTGCCATCTTGTATGCCATGTATGCTTCATAACTTTTCATGTGTATCCATGCTTCTAAGCTTGCACCATTTGCATCCATGAACTTGTATGAACATCTCCATGCCTTGTCTCATGCTTGTAGCATCTCATAACATCATTATAACCATCAACATGCTTCTGGTTTTGTTTTTCATCATATCATTTCAACTCATCTAGCATTGCATTGCTTTTCTTTCTAACATTTCAGGTGGTAAGTAAACTTGAGAAGTGGATTTGCCTTCACTTCTCATAACTTTTCTTTTCATCTCCCTTGCATCCATTGCTGCATTTTTGTTTGTGTTTGAGTTTGAGCTTGCTCATTCTTGTTCTTCTTACTTTCTTTCTTCAAGTGACTTGACTTCTTGAATGAAGCAAGTCACTTTGCTTCTCTTGATCCTGTTCATCTGCTTCCTGGTGGTTCCATTGAAGGCTTCTTCTTGTTAAACCTCACAAACCTTAGGAACAACCAAGCATGACAATGATTAGGGTTTTGATTAGTCTCCCCTCTTAGTCTTACCTTTGTGTCTCTTTGAGTCTTCTCTTCTCACCTCATAATCAGGGACTAAACCCTAAAGGCTTTAAGGCTTTGTGATTAAGCTTATGCCTGCATCCTTCTATTAGGATGGAGTGTATAACTTTAATCCTAAGTGTTAAACCCTTAATGTGTTTAAATCTCTTAATCAATTCACTTAATAAGTATCAAGACATTACACTTGTAACTTGGGCCTTGCATTAGGGTTCTAATTCTTCCTTAAATGGTTAAGAAGGACTAACCCTAGTGTTAATGGACAAGTCCCCCTCAAGTTGTCTTACAAACCCTAAAACTCATTTCATCATCATATCATTGAATAAAATCCATTTAATCAAAGGCTTGTTTTGTCATGAGTTTAATCCCTAATCATGGATTAAGTTGAGGAGTTTTCCTCAGCTTAAACATTCTCATCTATTATCCTTCTTTTAGGATGGTGTAATGAGTCTGTTTAATCCCTGATTATGGCTTAACCTCATTACTCAACACTAAACAAAAACAACAAAAACATCTAAATAATCAACAAGTAGGTTAATGATCTTAATCCTACTCCATGGTGATTAAGTGTGAGAAGCTGACTTCACACTTAAGGTATTCTCATTACCCCTAATCAGAGGGAGGATGTGATGAGTTTACCAAATCCATTGGTGTAGACTTAAGCTCATTAACTTATGACAAAACCTTCAAAAGCAATAAAAGACTGAAAACACAAAAACAAACAATAATCGTCTCCTTCGGGATTCTTTTCTCATCACCTTCACTCACAACCGAGAACTTGCTTCTTCCGTCTAATGCAAGACAGTTTGCACCTGAGCCAGACAGGTCATACACTTGAGCATAGGCAAGTAAGCAGTTCACCAGTCAATTCACCTTTCAGTCTCTTTGGGTCGAACTACGGTGTTCTGACTTCCTCATTGCACGAGAGGATACGTAGGCATAACTTAACAGTTATCGAACAAAAGTCTCTGTATATTCCCCCTCTTTCCAACATCATTCTCTTAGCCTCATGATCATGAGCATACTCTTTCCTTACACTGACACTTCTCTTATACATTTCACATCACTTATACACTACACACTGACACCTGTACATCCTTTCTAGCTATTATATACACAGATTGCACTGACACTACCCCTTTAAAGCACAAATCTTTTAAGCGTGGATCCCGTCGAGTACGGCGGACAATCTGGGTGCTAACACCTTCCCAGGTTGTAACCAACCCCCTTTCTCAGTCTCTCTGGTTCGCAACCGTCTTATCCATCTTTTTTCTAGGTCTATGCAGCATTACCTTTCCTCCGGGATAAAAATGCCTAGCTGGCGACTCTATTCATCTCCAGTGAGTTCACGGCTGTGTGTTCTCATTGTCCCTTTCGCCGACCGTTCGCGTCTGTACCTTCATCTGACCCGTTTCATTTGTCGGGAGCGACAGCTTGGCGACTCTGCTGGGGATACTTATATTGCAACCAGGGCTTCTGGTTCTTTTTGTGGGTTCCTCCTAGCGCTTGTTTGATTTGTGTTTATCGGGGGTGTTATGTGCTATTTGTGTTTGTATATTTGCTGTATTTACTGCTTTCTGTACAGTTTTATTTATCGCTTTCTTTACAGTTTTTCATATATCATACTGTCATGCTAGCTGGATCTGGTTTTGTTTTGGTGGGTGGGGTTCTATTGAGAGTTAAGGTCCTATACCTGGGACCTGAGTGACACCTAGGCTAGAGTGAATCATATTCTTTCCCATTCCATTTCGGTCTGGTGCGGGAATATGAAACACGGTTCAGATATGGGTTTCTTCTTGAGAACTCTGTGTTGCAGATTTCCTGCAATGCTAGGGCTATCTGGGAAGCCTGCTAAGTCTGGATGACCTTTTAGTATTGACCTTCAGAAACTGAGGTGAATTAGAGGAGGAACTGTTATGGTTATTGTAAACACTGTACCTCCGGGTTAGAAGTGTTTACACTTCTCATAACTGATCCGAGTCTGAGGATCCTTGTTCTAGAACACCACCTGTGAGGGGGTTGGGCTGTTTACAGGTTTGCAGGTACCTTGACCTCAGAATACCCTTGTTACTTTGATTGTTTAAGAATACTTCAATTTGGGACAGTTCTTGTGATTCTAAAACCCTGGACATGTGGCTCTTTATTTGAGTCCCCTACCTTGGTTACTGGATTTATAGACCTCCAACTGGAATTCTTGAACACACATGGACTTATATCAGAGCATTTGATCAGATCCAGCTCAGTCACAAACCCTTTGCATATCATTTGCATACATAATCATTGCATCATATTGACATTTGCTTATTTGTTTCAGGGTATCCATCTTCATTTGGTTTTGGTTTTGACCCCATCTTCAGTACTGACCTATCTTCACCAGCATCTGTTTCAGCTATCTCCTGCACCAGCCAATCAGTGGCCCTCTTTTCAGTATCTTCATTAGCACCTGTCTTTACTCAGTCTTCAGCATCATGGCTCCCAAAAAGAGCAACATCACTTACCACTTCTTCCAACCAGAGTTATCAGACATCAGGAGGATTCAAACCCTGATCACTCCAGATCACATACCATTGTTCAGGGAACATTATGGAGATATACTTGATATGGTTATGGATCTGGACCCTTCACAGAGAAGCCTGATCCACACCTGCATTCAGTTTTATGATCCCCCACTGAGATGTTTCACCTTTCAAGACTTTCAGTTGGGCCCCTTATTGGAAGAGTACTCCTCATTAGTTGGTATGCCTATCAGGAGAGAAATTCCTTTCAACCCTGAGATGGTCTTTCCTGCTAATGGGGAAGTAGCAAAAGCTTTGCATCTGGAACCTGTTTTGATTGAGCAGCATATGACCTCTAAAGCTGGAATCCCTGGTTTTCATCTGGATTTCTTGATCTCTCAAGCTACCCTGAAAGCTTCTTTAGGAGAGTGGAAAGCTGTTTGTGCATTATTGGCCTTGAATATATATGGAATTGTATTGTTTGCAGATGAGCCTCGATTCATTAGCAGGAATGCAATCCATCTTTTCATCTTGCAAAACCCAGTGCCAACTTTATTGGGGGACCTTTACTACTCAGTGCATCAGAGGAATGAAAAACAGAGGGGGAGGTTAGTGAGGTGTTGTGCTCCATTGTTTCACACTTGGCTTCTCAGGCATCTGCCCAGGACAGATGCATTTCTGAACCCTCATCAGCAGAGCAACTGGGCTAAGAGACTTACTGTTCTAACTTCAGCTGACATCAAATGGTGCACTCAGAGCACCAAGGGCAGGGATATCATCACCAGCTGTGGGCATTTTCCTAATGTGCCCCTAATAGGAGTTAAGGGAAGTATCAATTACAATCCTCTGCTGTTCAGAAGGCAACTGGGCTATGCACTGGTCCATACTCCTAGGGCACAGGACTTGGTTGAGACTCTTTATTGTGAGAACAAGATTAATTTGGCTATTGTTAGGCAGGCTGCCTGGGCCTGGGATAATGTTCAAACCAAGGGAGTGACCATCCTGGGGAAGTGCAATAATGTGGCATCAGCACAATATTATGAGTGGTCCCGTGCCAGGGCCCAATTCTCTGGAATTCCATTTACCATAGAAGACATGCCTGAGTCATCTTCAGCATCACCCCCTGCCACTATCAGTTTGGAGGAGTTTGAGAGCTTGAAAGAAAGAAATGAGAAGCTAACCCAGGCTTTGCAAAAGACCCTCCGGGAGAGGAGTGAAGGTATGAGGGAGATTGAGAGGTTGGAGAAGTTGAGAGTGGAGCATCTGACTAAGATTGAGAAGTCTGGGGATTATATCAAGAAGTCTAAGGCCGGAGAACAAATTCTGAAGAATGCTTGCAAAGAAGCCCAGTTCCAGAGAGCAAGGACAGATTTGTATTTGAAGGAGAGTCAAGCCCGGTGGGTCAGGATCACCGAGGCCCGTACTCTGGAGGACAAGAGAGTTCAAGACAAGATGGAGAAACTGGAAGCTAGTGCAAAAGAACAGCAAGAAGCCCTGGCAGCAGCCCAGAGGGAGATATCAGAGCTGAAAATCAAAGCAGGGGTGAAGAGGTCCAAAGAGCAAACTCAGCACAAAAAGCTAACAGCAGCTGTTACAACCCGGAATCTCCTCATCAGGAATCTCACGGAGCGTCCGGCTGATCCTGTGACCAAAGCACTTCTCAAGGAAGTTCGTGAGGATGAGTTTGGTCTTGGTGTTTGACCATTTGTTTGTTGTTGCTTTCTTTCCATGTACTTTTATTTTCTTGTAATGTATTTTGACCCCTTAGAGGGCTTGTGTTGTAAAATGAACAAGTTGTATTATTTCACCTTCTGTAATATATTTGTGTTAGTTTTGTTCCATCCAGGTTTCACTTCGAAAGCAACATCAACTGCATCTTCAGGGGTCTGGAAGGGTCAAAACCGAAGGCCAGGCCGGATACCTTGAAAACAAATAAGCATAACTGCATTGCATGCTAACCCTTTGTTTGTTTTGTAGGTTTTTTGTTGTCGCTAACTCTGTTGTGATGTTCAGGAACTATTGCTAGGCGCCGGGTATTTCCCCTCAATCGTCCGCACCGTTATCCAACCCGAAACAATCTTCCGGGCATTCAAATGGATCAGGTACAGCAGGACCTTGCAGAGGTCAGAAATCAGATGGCAAACGAAAGATTGGAAATGAGAACACAGATGACGCAGTTTATGGAAGTTATGAACAACATGGCTCAGAGCCAGGAAAGATTGAGGGCCATGGTGGAAAGGCAGAATCAAGAGGATCCACATATAGGGACTGCCGGTACCAGTAACAATGAAAGGGTACAACCTCACGTCAACCCTCCGGTATTTGGACCACACCTCCATCCTGAGGTCAACATCCCTGCAAATGTTCAAGGGACTGCCACCGCAGCTAGGGTACTTCAAGAGGACCCCCAAGAGGACCAATTTACAGTAATGGGTGCTGGGGAAGAAGCTTATGATAGAAGGTTGGATGAGATAGCTGAGAAGTTGAGATCCTTAGAGTCTCAAAACTCTTTGGGCTTTGACGTCATGGACATGGGCTTGGTAGACGGGGTCAGGATCCCCCATAAGTTCAAGCCTCCTTGCTTTGAAAAATACAACGGGACTTCATGCCCCCGGACTCATTTACAGTCATTTCTGGGAAGGCTGAAGGCCTATACTATGGATGAGAAGCTCTGGATGTTCTATTTCGAAGACAGCTTAACTGGAGCGTCAAGAGAATGGTACTCTCACTTGACAAGGGCAACTATTAGATGCTGGAAGGACCTGGCAGAGGCCTTCATCAGACAGTATCAGTATAACTTAGACATGGCACCCAACAGGACCCTCTTAATGGGAATGTCACAGTCTTCAAGAGAGAGTTTCCGAGAATATGCCCAGAGATGGAGGCAATTGGCTGCTGCTGTTCAGCCACCTATGTCTGAACGGGAAATGGCAGATATGTTCATGAACACCCTTCAGGGAACCTATATTGATAGGCTAGCTGCCTTCTCATCCACCAGCTTTGCAGATGTTGTCATAGCCGGGGAGAGAATTGAAAGCCTATTGAAGATGGGTAAGATCTCAGACAACGGTGCAAGCTCGTCCAGTAGTACAAGAAAGCCTTTTGCAGGCCCAAGAAGAACTGGCGAGACCAATGCCATCCATTCAAACAGGGGCAGGCCCCAATATGTTCACAGATCAGTGGCAGCAGTCACCATTCCTGCTCCAGCTCATCCTCAGCCAGTCTATCAGCCTCCTCAGCAAAGCTATCAGCAACAACCTCAGTACCATCAGCAAAATCAGTATCCTCCTAGAAGTTACAACAACAGTAGCACCAACAACAACAGTCAACAGAGGCCATTTCAGCAGAGGCCATCTCAAGCTAATAGGGTGATCGATCCGATCCCTATGCCATATGCTACCCTGCTGCCACAACTCCTGAAACTCAACCTAGTTGAGCTAAGGACGCTGGCACCTCCAGATCCCAACAGTCTACCCAGGAACTATGACTCCAACGCTAGGTGTGCCTTCCATTCAAACGCACCTGGCCATAGTACGGAAAAGTGCAGAGCCCTGCATATGAAGGTACAAGACCTGGTAGACTCAAAAGCTCTGAATTTCGCACCACCACCCAATGTCAGTAAGAATCCTATGCCAAATCACGGTGGTCCTAGAATTAACGCTATTGAAGAAGACAAGCCGTCTTATTTAATAACCAGTGTGGGACAGATTAGGACACCGTTGGTAGAAATCAAAGCTCAGCTCTTGGAATGTCAAATATTCCCGGGGTGTGAGTTAGGTTGTGCTTACTGCAATATCTCTATAAATGGGTGCGATAATTTGAGGAATGGCATAGATAGCCTTATTCAGAGTGGCCAGCTTCAGATCACCACATCATTTCCAACAAATCCAGCAATCTCATCAGCAACGGTTTCAGAACCTCCTACAACTGCAGCAACTATTGTTCCTGACAATTCTTCGGCTTCATCAACAAGTACTTCATCCGTTATCTCAACTGATCAGTTCTCAACAAATTTTTCTTCTACAACTCCAGCACCACTCCATTTCGAAACTCCTACAACGACAACATCCATTCTTCCGCCAATATCTCCTACAACTCCAGCAACAAATCATGAAGATGTCTCTACCGTCACCATATTTTATGATCCTGAAAATAACTCTGCCTACCATTCAGAAGGTGCTGCTCCTATCAGAGCACCAGTTACAATTTATTATGATCCGCAAACTATCACAATCCCTTCAGCAGTAGCAATCAGTCCAGTCACTGTCACGATGCCTGGACCAGTACCATATGAAAGCAATAGGGCCATCCCTTGGCACTATGGCTCTGACGTGTACTGCGAAGGAAAAAGAATCACTCTTGATACATCAACACCTGCACCACAGATAGACAATGTGGGCGGAGGTGGAGGCTTCACCCGAAGCGGACGTCTCTTCGCTCCACCAATGCAAAGACCTACTGCCGAAGCAGAAGCTGCTGCCAAGGCCAAAGGAAAGGGCCCGGTGCAGGAAGATCAAGCTGTTAAAGAAGCCTTGAAGACACCGTTCGATCAAGAAGTTGATGAGTTTATGAGAATCATCAAAAAGAGTGATTACAAAATTGTGGATCAGCTTCACCAGACGCCATCCAAAATCTCTATCCTCTCACTGCTTATGTGCTCCGAAGCCTATCGGAATGCACTACTTAAAGTCTTGCACGCAGCTTACGTGCCTGAAGAGATCACTGTCAACCAGTTGGAAACCGTGGTTGGAAATGTTACTGCTAGCAATGGGCTAGGGTTCACCAATACTGACTTGACAGCGGATGGCCGCAACCACAACAAAGCCTTGCACATCACCATGGAATGCAAAGGAGCAGTCCTTTCTCATGTGCTGG
The DNA here is from genome assembly GCA_963966055.1 of Lathyrus aphaca. Classification (NCBI taxonomy): domain Eukaryota; kingdom Viridiplantae; phylum Streptophyta; class Magnoliopsida; order Fabales; family Fabaceae; genus Lathyrus; species Lathyrus aphaca. Next base: position 265,828,425 of record OZ014523.1, on the reverse strand, counting down.
TAGACACGGGTTCATCCCTTAATGTCTTACCAAAGAAGGCTCTGGTGAAGTTAGAATATGACGGATTGGCATTGAGACCCAGCAACCTGGTAGTAAGGGCCTTCGATGGTTCTAAGAGATCGGTTCTGGGAGAGATCGAGCTACCTGTGACAATTGGCCCACAGACCTTTAAAACTATCTTTTATGTGATGGACATTCAGCCCGCCTACAGCTGTTTGTTGGGTAGACCCTGGATTCACGCCGCCGGCGCAATAACGTCTACCCTTCACCAAAAGTTAAAATTTGAGTGGGAAGGCCAAGTTGTTACAATCTGTGGGGAGGAGGATATATTTGTGAGCCATCTGGCTACTTATAAGTATATTGAAATGGATGGGGAGATCCATGAAACAATGAGCCAAGGATTCGAAGCCTTGAATGTGAATGAAGCATCTGCTGTATCTGGTACTCCATTGTCATCATACCAACAAGCCCGGAAGGTTGTTGAGGAAGGAACTGCCCAAGGCTGGGGCAAACTACTACCGGTGGAGAAGAAAGAAGACAGATTTGGGTTGGGTTACAGACCAACTCAACAAGATCAAACATCGGCTGGGAAGGAGCCCAACTTTGTGAGTGGGGGGATGCTTACCCCCGATGCTATCAACAATTTGGAAGACGAGCTGGAAGAAGAACGCAACCTGGAAAGTTGGATTCGTCCAAAGATCCCGGGGAGCAGTATCTCGAACTGGTCTTCCCAGGAAATTATAAGAGTTACTCATGCAGAGTAATTATTATTTCCTGTATTTTTATAAGCATGCATCAAGGTCTTGCATCTTGCCCAAGATGACAAGACTCATTTTGTAATCGGGCCATCTGTACCTTTTTGTGCAAACAAGATCAATTAATGAAATATCAGACATCTTTTTGCAAACGAGTCTTTTTCTTTTCTGCTCACTGTTTTTCCATTTTTTCTTTTTTGTACAAAAAATAAATGGCGGTGTTTTCAAAATGATAACTTCATTTCACTTTTCTAAAGCAAGATTAAAATCAATCACTAAAATGAACAAATTAAACCCTTGCAGAGAGTGCCTTCCGGACAGCACCGACAACAACACGGCTATGACATCGTATGACTTTGACAATCCGATCAATCAAGCTGATGAAGGGGTTGAAGAAGAATATGAGCTTCCTGAAGAGCTAGCCAGGTTGTTGAGACAGGAGGAAAAGGTTATTACTCCTCACCAGGAGGAGGTTGAAGTAATTAATCTTGGTACAGATGAAGACGTGAAAGAGGTTAAAATCGGGGCCTGCCTGCAAGACTCAGTGAAGAGACAACTGATTGATCTGCTTCAAGAATATGTGGATGTGTTTGCTTGGTCATATCAAGACATGCCAGGGTTGGATACCGACATTGTTGTACACAAGCTGCCTTTGAGAGAAGAGTGCCCACCGGTCAAACAGAAGCTGCGCCATACCCGCCCAAACATGGCTATGAAAATCAAGGAGGAGGTACAAAAGCAATGGGACGTCGGGTTCCTTGCTGTAACTAGCTATCCGCCGTGGGTTGCTAACATAGTACCTGTGCCTAAGAAGGACGGCAAAGTAAGAATGTGTGTTGACTACCGGGATCTGAACAGAGCTAGCCCGAAAGATGATTTCCCATTACCTCACATTGATGTATTGGTGGATAATACGGCTCAGTTCTCGGTATTCTCCTTCATGGATGGATTTTCAGGATACAATCAGATCAAGATGTCACCTGAAGACATGGAGAAGACAACATTCATTACACCTTGGGGCACGTTCTGTTACAAAGTGATGCCATTCGGACTGAAGAATGCTGGTGCAACGTATCAACGGGCTATGGTAACATTATTCCACGACATGATCCATAAAGAAATCGAGTGTTATGTGGATGACATGATTGCCAAGTCCCTTACAGAGGAAGATCACCTGGTGAATCTGCTGAAGTTGTTCAAGCGACTGAGGAAGTACCAACTGAAGCTGAACCCCAACAAATGCACGTTCGGGGTGCGATCCGGTAAGCTGCTAGGATTTATCGTAAGTGAAAAAGGGATTGAGGTTGACCCTGATAAAGTCAAAGCCATCCAAGAGATGCATGCACCGAAAACAGAGAAAGAAGTTTGAGGGTTCTTAGGTCGATTGAACTACATCTCACGGTTCATATCTCACCTTACAGCAACCTGTGAACCCTTGTTCAAGCTGTTAAGGAAAGAACAGACAGTCAGGTGGAATGAAGACTGCCAGAAGGCTTTTGACAAGATCAAAGAATATCTACAAGAACCTCCAATCCTAATGCCACCAGTTGAAGGAAGACCTCTGATAATGTACTTGACAGTATTAGAAGAGTCAATGGGGTGTGTGCTGGGCCAGCATGACGAGTCCGGTCGAAAAGAGTATGCAATATACTACCTAAGCAAAAAGTTTATCGACTGTGAACAACGTTATTCACTGCTCGAGAAAACTTGCTGTGCTTTAGTGTGGGCTGCTCGCCGACTGAGGCAGTATATGTTGACCCACACCACCTTGCTGATCTCCAAAATGGACCCGGTTAAGTACATTTTCGAGAAGCCAGCTCTTACCGGACGGGTTGCAAGATGGCAAATGATTCTCACGGAATACGACATACAGTACACATCTCAGAAAGCCATCAAGGGCAGCGTACTGTCTGAATATCTTGCTGAGCAACCTATTGATGAATACCAGCCTATGAGGTTTGACTTCCCAGATGAAGACATCATGTTCGTAAAAGCAAAAGACCATGAAGAGCCTATTCACACTGAAGGGCCTGACCCGGGAGAAGAATGGACTATGATGTTTGATGGGGCTGTTAACATGAATGGTCGTGGCATTGGTGCAGTACTCATTACACCTAAAGGAGTTCACATGCCTTTCTCGGCAAAACTCACTTTCAACTGCACTAACAACGAAGCTGAATACGAAGCTTGCATTATGGGTCTTGAGGAAGCCATTGACCTCAGGATCAAGACTTTGACCGTATTCGGAGATTCAGCTCTGGTAATCAATCAAACCAACGGCAAATGGTACACTCACCAGGATCATCTAATACCTTACAGGGATTATACAAGGAGGTTACTGACTTTCTTCACAACAGTCAAGCTTGAGTATATCCCTCGGGACGAGAATCAGTTTGCAGATGCTCTTGCTACCATTTCATCCATGATCAAAGTTCAAGCTGCTAACTTTGTACCTCAGATTTCAGTATCCAAGCTTGATAGACCAGCATATATGTTCGCAGCAGAAGTTGTCAAAGATGATAAGCCTTGGTTCCATGACATTAAGTGCTTCTTGGAGGATCAAACATACCCGCCTGGGGCATCTTCCAATGATAAGAAGACTTTGAGAAGGCTTGCTGGTAGTTTCTTTCTGAACACTGATGGGTCGTTATACAAAAGGAACTTTGATATGGTACTCCTCAGATGCGTTGATAAGACGGAAGCAGATTTGTTGATGCATGAAGTGCACGAAGGATCTTTTGGTACCCATGCTGGAGGGCATGCCATGGCTAAGAAATTGTTAAGATCAGGTTATTACTGGATCACAATGGATGCCGACTGTTGTGCCTATGCCAGAAAATGCCACAAATGCCAGATCTATGCAGACAAAGTGCATGTGCCTCCGAATCCTCTGAACATCATGTCTTCACCCTGGCCCTTTGCTATGTGGGGCATTGATATGATTGGCAAGATTGAGCCAACTGCTTCGAATGGCCACAGATTCATCTTGGTTGCCATTGATTATTTCACCAAGTGGGTCGAAGCAGCTTCATATGCAAACGTCACAAGACAAGTGGTAGCCAGATTTCTGAAGAGAGATATCATCTGTCGATATGGAGTGCCCGAGCGAATCATTACTGATAATGGTTCCAATCTAAACAACAAAATGATGGCAGAGCTATGCCGGGACTTCAAGATTCAACATCACAATTCTTCTCCTTACAGGCCAAAGATGAATGGCGTTGTTGAGGCGGCTAATAAGAATATCAAGAAGATTGTGCAGAAGATGGTAATCACTTACAAAGACTGGCATGAAATGCTACCGTTTGCCTTGCATGGGTACCGCACGTCAATCAGGACATCCACTGGGGCAACACCGTATCAGCTTGTGTATGGTATGGAAGCAGTCCTACCTGTTGAAGTTGAATTACCCTCTCTACGGGTACTAATGGATGTTAGACTGAATGAAGCAGAATGGGTTAGGTCCCGATACGAGCAACTGAGTCTGATCGAAGAGAAAAGATTGGCTGCAATCTGTCATGGGCAGTTATATCAAAAGAGAATGAAGAAAGCCTTCGATCAGAAAGTCAGGCACCGAGAGTACCAAGTAGGAGATCTTGTGCTGAAGAGAATCCTCCCTCCTCATACAGACCACAGGGGCAAGTGGACTCCGAATTACGAAGGACCATTCGTGGTAAAGAAAGTTTTTTCCGGTGGAGCACTGATGCTCAGTACCATGGATGGCGAAGATTTCCCATCCCCTGTGAATTCAGATGCAGTTAAAAAATACTTCGCATAAAAATGACCCGCTGGACATAAAAACAGAATGTAAGTCCAGGCAAAAATAGGGCATCCCGGCGAGTCAAAAACAGAATAAAAGACTCGGGCAAAAGTAAGGGAAAATAGATAAAAAATGTACACCCGCTGAGTTGAAGAGCCGCATTGGACAGCTCAGGCAAAAATGGGTATCCCGATGGATTGAAAACCCGAAAGGGCGATCCATGCAAAATAAGGGAATAAGCGAACAACTGCATTCTGAATTCGTCTGTATCACTTACAACTTGGTAAGCTTCAACAGGATCAAGCTTCAATCAGAATCAGCCTTCTTCAGAAAGCAAGGTGAAAAGAACGTCAATTGTCATACGAGTCATAGCAGAAGAGGAAGCTCCCTAAAGCGCCATGAACACTGCCAGCATTTTGTTTCTCAATTTGTAACAATCTCCTCATTTCAGGGGATATGTTCCTTTGGCTGTATCTCGCCAATTCAGGGCATATGAATTAATAAAATCAGATTTTCAGTCATGTCTCGTTTTATACATTTTATTTGCAAAAAATGTCTGATGTCTTAAAAAAAAAAAAACTGATCGCATAAGTACAGATGTTCTTCTCTAAAGAATAAAAACGCATGCTTACAGGAAATATACTTACTCTCAGAAGTATCCTAACTCCTATGACGGAATCCAGTAAGGGATACCTCGGGATTATCTTGTGCGTTGTTCTATCTTTTCGGGATTGCAGGTATCCAGAACGCAACTTGGGGCATGAAAGCTTCACCCTCAGCAAGCTGGCAGATCATTATCAACTCGGTCTATCTTCCATGTGGCACTGGAAGGTGCCCATTTCCCCAGCGAAGTTGCCAAATCAATATACATTCAATCGCAGCATCTGAAATGCTCTATCCCCAGCTGAGTTGCCTCTCATTACTCTCCCCAGCTGAGTGGCCAACAACTCTCCCAGCTGTAGTACCAACCATTTCTCCTCAGCAGAATGCAAGAATCAGGGAGTCACCCCCCCCCACAGCATCCTCAGCCTCTATTCAGAAGAGCAACGCATGAAGGAATCACAACAGAGTGAAGAGAGCTTCTACAAACCCCAGTTGGGTCTCTCATTTATTAGGATAAGTCTATCAGTGACCTGTATCCCCAAGCAGATACATCTCTCCAGGTCTATCAATGATCTCATCCCCAGCTGGGATGTCCATTTCAAGCAGATCGGCCAGAGATCTTCGCAGCAACGGGATCCGTATCCCGGATTTGATATTTTTGCACAATCATAGCATTCGCATCATATTCATCCCCTCAGAGCGTAGCATTCCGTCTAATACGGAGCATTACGGCAAAAATCAAATGCATAGCATAATCACAAGCCATATTTTAAATCAGCACTTGTGAATAATGACAGTTCATCAATGTACAGAAAAATCCCCCCAGAGTCCCCGGCAAAAGTAGCTGCCTCACAAATACCAGTATATACACCTTTTGACACCCGTCCGTGCCATCATTCCCCAGTAAAGCCGCCTGAACGCTCTTCACAACAATATCACCCGTATTACAGATACTTCCTGACACCCGTCCGTGTCATATCCCAGCAGAAAGCCAAAGACGTCCTCTTTGCACTCACATATACCTATGTACACTTTCTTGACACCCGTCCGTGTCATATCCCCAGCGCAGTCGCTTACACTTTCATCACCCATATGCTTGTTTATATTATACTTTTCTCCTTTTGACACTCGTCCGTGTCGCTCTCCCCAGCAGTTAACTACTCATGTTACAGATACTCGTCTGTATCTTGTACATACCAGTTATATACCCGCAGATTCAACAGTAGTCTTTGTTCTTTGTTAACCAGTTGGTACTCGTCCGTACCATCATCTCAGAACATTGCGTCTAGTGTTTGTTTCTACATGATACTCGTCCGTATCATAGTCTTAAGGATGCTCGTCCGCATCTTTAATCCATACACAGTGTCAAACACTTTTGTCTTCTTGAATATAGATACTCGCCTGTGTCTACTATTCTCCAGAAGAGTCCCTTCAGATTCAACACTCGTCTGTGTTCTCTGTTAACCCGTTGGTACTCGTCCGTATCATCATCTCTGAACAAGTGTCGGTATTTGTTTCTACCTGATACTCGTCCGTATCATAGCCTTAAGGATGCTCGTCCGCATCTTTAATCTATACACAACATCAAACACTTATACTTTCTCTTCTTGGTTGTAAATACTCGTCCGTGTTTACTATATCCCCAGTAGATTACCAACAAAGCAAATGTTCCTTTTATCTGACACTCGTCCTGTGTTATGATAAACCCTGAGAGCAGCCGTACCCTGCTGAGTGGTCGTCCTCCACTTCTTGATGGTCGTCCTCCATCATGCTCATCCGATGGCCGTCCCCATCGTTGTTTTTAGCAGCCGTCCCCTGCTAGGTGGTCGTCCTCCACCTCTTGATGATCGTCCTTCATCACTTTATCCAATGGCCGTCCCCATTGTCAATCTTGGTTATCTGACATTCGTCCTATGTCATGATAAGCCCCGAGAGCAGCCGTACCCTGCTGAGTGGTCGTCCTCCACTTCTTGATGGTCGTCCTCCATCATGCTCGTCCGATGGCCGTCCCCATCGTTGACCTTTTCTATCCGATGGCCGTCCCCATCGTTGATATTTTCGGCAGCCGTACCCTGCCAGGTGGTCGTCCTCCACCTTTGATGGCCGTCCCCATCATATTTCTTTTATCCCCAACAGAGCAGCCGTCCCCTGCTAGGTGATCGTCCTTCACCTTTGATGGCCGTACCCCATCATCTGTTTATTTCATTTATTCTTTAACCCGATGGCCGTCCCCGTCGTGGTCCCTTTTCCTTTTCTTTTAGCCCGATGGCCGTCCCCATCGTCGGTTACCTTGCTTTATGAACTTGATGGCCGTCCCCGTCATGTTTCATTAACTCCCAGAAAATTTTACAGCTTTATCCTGATGGTCGTCCCCATCATCATTCGATTTTCCCCAGCTAGTCGGCCGTCCCCGTCTTGGCTTTACCTTTTATCCCCAGCATGTCGGCCGTCCCCGTCATTGCTTTTTTTCCCGCCTTACAATATACTTTATTTTCCTTTGCAACCTATATCCCTTTTCTTCTTCATTCTGTGAGTGCAAATTTTGGACTGTCTTTGGTATTCAACCACAAGTTATCTTGTTTGCCTGTTAAGCCGTTGCTTACATCCTGCACAGCTAACTCATGTTTGAATAGGGGCAGCTGTAAACACCCTAAATTTGCCCTCACTCATTCACACCATGGCTTGTGATCATCTCATATGCATAAACACAATCATACCATCTCATATCACAATTTTGATTCACTGCATGGATTCTAAGTCATCTGCACCTAGGGTTTGTGACCTGAGCTATCCAAGAGCTTCTTGAGCCACCCCAAAGGCAACCAATCACTTCAAAGGGATCCATAAGTGTTCAAGTATCATGTTACATCCTCTCAAGGTCAAGACTCCAAAAGAATCACAAGAACTAGGGTTTGGATGGATGCAGAGCCAAGTTTGACTGCACAGTTGACCTAAAATTAGGGTTTTGGTTTCAGAGGCCATAACTCCAAATTTTTTGGTCATTCTTGTTTCCATTGGTCTCTATATGGTATAGGGAGTATGCATATCAATTTTCATGAAGAAATTCCATGGGGAGGTCATCTGATCAAGGGTTGACTTTTCAGACAAGTCAGTGCAAAATCAGGGCATCTGAGGCCCCCCAATGACCCAACCAATGGGTGATCTTCATCATTTTGAGTGTATATGATCTTTATTTGATCATTGAAGAAGTTTGAAGTTCACAAAAATCAAGAATTTAGGGTTTTTGCAAGTGTTGACTTTTTGGGCATAGTTTGACTTTTCAAGAATGCTTTATTTTAGGTCATTTTTCAAGCCTTGATTCTTGATCCAAAAATGCTTCAAATGGAAAAACTTTGGTCATGAAAGTAGTAGATCTCATCTTTCCCTTTTCAAAAAGTACAAGAATATGATCAAATTATTCTTGGATCAAAAGTTATGGTGTGACAAAGTTGGCAAAAATCATTGATTTTCAAGGCATGCTTCAAATGTGAATTTTGCAAAATCATGAACCAAAGCCAATTGCAACTTCTAATTCATTTCAAACCAGTATGCAAACATTCAATATGTCCTAAAAGTCAGAATTAGACCAAAAGTTACATGTTTATGGTTCATGTAACAAGACTTTCTTTCATGAAGTTCAAAAAGGTGACAACTTGCAAAACCATCATGATGCCTCTCTCTACTTGATGCCTTGGCTGCTGGACCTTCCCAACATCATACACACATCATGCTGCACTAGAACCATGCCTTGTACTAGCCTAGATCATGAGCCATACTTCTCTTACACAAAAGGAGGACTTTGAGCAAAAGCAAACTTACCAATCACTATAGGCCAGGTCACATCATCTGACCTATAGGATTAAAATACAATATCCTTTGGCAAGCAAAATCTATCAAGAGGCCAAGCTGAAACACTTCATAACAACACATTCACAAAACATACCCCAGCTGCAAATTGCTTCGAATCTCTCTGCCCAGCCACAAAACACCCAAACCATTTTCACCATTCAACTCACCATGCCTCACTGAGTAGAAACCAGCAAGAACACAAGCCTGAAACAAGCTGTGACCTTACTTCACCATTTTCACCTCAGCCTGCATTTCTCTTCGAATCACCTTCCACAGCTTGCAAACATCCAAACAAACTTTACAAAGCTTCTCCATTCACCATCTGGATCACAAAGAACCAATCACAATGGCCTGAAACTACCAGAATCACCATTGCCATTTCTAACTGAGCTTGAGCAGAAGCTTGTCAAACTCCTCATCCAGCCAACATAAATTCCTTTTGAGCATTCAAGCATCATCAGAGGGTCAAGTGGAGTGGATTGCACTGAAGGAAGTGGCCAGAAAGTCATCAGAGTGAAAGTTTCGAATCTCAGGTAGCTTGAAAAAATATTTTTCCAGAAATCATTTCTTTTGTTCTAAACTTGTTCTTCGTGTCTTCCTGATCATGAATATGCTTTTAGTTTTTGAAATGGTGATGAAATGAACATTTAATTGATCTCTGAAACTTGCGTGCCCTAATTCTTTCTTGCTTCGATTCAGCTTTGTTAGGAAATATAAATTTGTTTTGAGTGAGGGTTTTGGTTCGTGAGTGGTTAAGGATCATTTCCCAATTCTTAGATTTCATTTTAGTTAGGTTTTTGGGGTTTTGGGGATTTTCAGAGGAGATGCTGGCCGGAGAAGACGACCGGAAGTCTTCTCCGGCCGCCTGAAAGTCATTTGTGCCCTAATCATGCAATTAAGACCATTTGAATCTAGAGCATTGGATGCGTTGAAATGTTTGACTTGCCGCGCGTATGGACGGTCCAGATATTGTCATTAAGCCCTAATCTTCATTATTTATTTAATTAATTGGGTTTAAGTCAGTTCAAACGTGGGCCACAGGATCTGGCGCGTAGTCAATGCCCCCAAGCCCAGACTCAATCTCCACCCTCCATTCTGATTACTTTCCCTTTTATTTAATTTTAATTTCATTTCTTTTCATTTAAATTGCACATTTAATTTAAAATAGTAAAAAAGGTTTAAAAATTATAAAACTTTTTCTCCTGAGTTTTATTAACTTTGTAAACATAAAAATATTTTTATTTCTATTTTTATCATCAAAAAAGTATTTTTAAATATTTAAAAGATTATTTTTAATTGATTAATGAAAATTAATTTATTAAAAATACTTTTAGGTATTTAAAAATCACCAAAAAATTCATGAAATGTTCTAAGACATTTAGAAACATTGTCCAACCTTCACACCAAATTTCTTTTTTGATCTTGATGCATTTTGAGAATTTGTCATTGAATTAAATCATTTTTTGTGCATTATTTTGATCATAAGTTCAAAAATTCATTTCTGCCTATCTAAGAAGAGTTGGACATTGGTTCTTCTTGCATTGTTTTGTGTTTAGCATGTAGTCTCTAGGATAAAATGGCCATGATTTGATCTTGCATTTTCAATTTGTTTGGCATTTCTTTTGTTTAGGAACCCTAAAAACCCTAATAACTTAGAAAAATCATAACTTGAGTTTGGTTAAGAGTTGAGACCTCCCCTTTGGACTTTGGTTTAGTATAGGTTTAGGGTTTCTTTGGGTGGCATTTTCCATTTTGCATCTTAGGGTTTGCTTCTGTTTTTGGTTTTTGTTTGATGATTGATTCATAAACCCTAATTTGGGCTTCCATTTGCATCCTTCTTGCATTCTCTTGCATAACATGACTTGCCATGACATTCCATGCTTCCATTTGGTTCATTTGACATCATAAGACATATTGAAAACATGTTTGATCATTGCATCACATATTTGCCATCTTGTATGCCATGTATGCTTCATAACTTTTCATGTGTATCCATGCTTCTAAGCTTGCACCATTTGCATCCATGAACTTGTATGAACATCTCCATGCCTTGTCTCATGCTTGTAGCATCTCATAACATCATTATCACCATCAACATGCTTCTGGTTTTGTTTTTCATCATATCATTTCAACTCATCTAGCATTGCATTGCTTTTCTTTCTAACATTTCAGGTGGTAAGTAAACTTGAGAAGTGGATTTGCCTTCACTTCTCATAACTTTTCTTTTCATCTCCCTTGCATCCATTGCTGCATTTTTGTTTGTGTTTGAGTTTGAGCTTGCTCATTCTTGTTCTTCTTACTTTCTTTCTTCAAGTGACTTGACTTCTTGAATGAAGCAAGTCACTTTGCTTCTCTTGATCCTGTTCATCTGCTTCCTGGTGGTTCCATTGAAGGCTTCTTCTTGTTAAACCTCACAAACCTTAGGAACAACCAAGCATGACAATGATTAGGGTTTTGATTAGTCTCCCCTCTTAGTCTTACCTTTGTGTCTCTTTGAGTCTTCTCTTCTCACCTCATAATCAGGGACTAAACCCTAAAGGCTTTAAGGCTTTGTGATTAAGCTTATGCCTGCATCCTTCTATTAGGATGGAGTGTATAACTTTAATCCTAAGTGTTAAACCCTTAATCAATTCACTTAATAAGTATCAAGACATTACACTTGTAACTTGGGCCTTGCATTAGGGTTCTAATTCTTCCTTAAATGGTTAAGAAGGACTAACCCTAGTGTTAATGGACAAGTCCCCCTCAAGTTGTCTTACAAACCCTAAAACTCATTTCATCATCATATCATTGAATAAAATCCATTTAATCAAAGGCTTGTTTTGTCATGAGTTTAATCCCTAATCATGGATTAAGTTGAGGAGTTTTCCTCAGCTTAAACATTCTCATCTATTATCCTTCTTTTAGGATGGTGTAATGAGTCTGTTTAATCCCTGATTATGGCTTAACCTCATTACTCAACACTAAACAAAAACAACAAAAACATCTAAATAATCAACAAGTAGGTTAATGATCTTAATCCTACTCCATGGTGATTAAGTGTGAGAAGCTGACTTCACACTTAAGGTATTCTCATTACCCCTAATCAGAGGGAGGATGTGATGAGTTTACCAAATCCATTGGTGTAGACTTAAGCTCATTAACTTATGACAAAACCTTCAAAAGCAATAAAAGACTGAAAACACAAAAACAAACAATAATCGTCTCCTTCGGGATTCTTTTCTCATCACCTTCACTCACAACCGAGAACTTGCTTCTTCCGTCTAATGCAAGACAGTTTGCACCTGAGCCAGACAGGTCATACACTTGAGCATAGGCAAGTAAGCAGTTCACCAGTCAATTCACCTTTCAGTCTCTTTGGGTCGAACTACGGTGTTCTGACTTCCTCATTGCACGAGAGGATACGTAGGCATAACTTAACAGTTATCGAACAAAAGTCTCTGTATATTCCCCCTCTTTCCAACATCATTCTCTTAGCCTCATGATCATGAGCATACTCTTTCCTTACACTGACACTTCTCTTATACATTTCACATCACTTATACACTACACACTGACACCTGTACATCCTTTCTAGCTATTATATACACAGATTGCACTGACACTACCCCTTTAAAGCACAAATCTTTTAAGCGTGGATCCCGTCGAGTACGGCGGACAATCTGGGTGCTAACACCTTCCCAGGTTGTAACCAACCCCCTTTCTCAGTCTCTCTGGTTCGCAACCGTCTTATCCATCTTTTTTCTAGGTCTATGCAGCATTACCTTTCCTCCAGAATAAAAATGCCTAGCTGGTGACTCTATTCATCTCCAGTGAGTTCACGGTTGTGTGTTCTCATTGTCCCTTTCGCCGACCGTTCGCGTCTGTACCTTCATCTGACCCGTTTCATTTGTCGGGAGCGACAGTTAGGGTGCCCAGATTGAATGTGAGCCCTTAGATCCTAATTAGGTTAAGTGTTGGACGGTTCAGATTAGTCATTAACCCTAATTATAACTAATTAAAATAAAACATAATTAATTAACCCAGATTATTGTGGAGCCTTGGATAGCACGCGTATTGGAAGTTTAAACCTGGGCCATTAGATCTTCATACCTTTAGTCAAACTGACTTGCATCCTCAGCCTTTGATCCAGCTTCCACGCAATCTGAGCCATCCCTTTCAATTACTTTTCATTTTTATTTTATTTATTTCATTTTTGTTTCCTTTATTTATTTAAAATAGCAAAACATTTTCAAAAATTCTGATTTTTTTCACTTTCATTCTAATTAATATTAAAAACCCAAAAACATTTTTATTTTTATTTTTTGCATTAAAATATTAGGGTTATGCTTGTATCCTTATCTTAGGATGGAGTGTATAACTTTAATACTTAGTGTTAAACCTTTAAGTTGTTTTCACCTCTTAATCAAAACACATAATAAATTATCAAGACTTAAGCTTGTAACTTGGGCCTTATATTAGGGTTCCATCTCTTCCTTTGGGTCAGAGGGACTAACCCTAGTGTTTAATGGACAAGTCCCCCTCAGGTTTAGTCTTACAAACATAAAATTCACTTCTTAATCTCACCTCTAACTAAAATCCACTTTAATAAAGGTTTGTTATATAATGATTTTAATCCCTGAACATGGATTAAGTTGAGGTATCTTCCTCATCTTAAGTGTCCTCATCTATCATCCTTCTCTTAGGATGGTGTAATGAGTTCATTAATCCCTGATTAGAGATTAAACTCATTACTTAACACAAAACAAAAATCCAAAAATACTTAATAATTACAAGTAGATTAATGATCTTAATCCTGTATCATTAGGGTAATTAAGTTGGGATATCCATCTCATACTTAAGTATACTCATTATCCCTAATCAGGGATGATATAATGAGTTTGCAAACCCTCAATTAAGGCTTAAGCTCATTATCCTATGCAAAACACCAAAAAAATAAAAACTGAAAACACAAAAACAAACAATAAACGTCTCCTCCGAGATTCTTTTCTCGTCACACTCACTCTGAAAACGAGAACTCGCTTCTTCCGTCTAATGCAAGACATTTAGCACTCGAGCCAGACGAGTTATACACTTGAGCATAGACAAGCAAGCAGTTCACACAAAACATCCAAGTCTCTTTGAGTCGAACTACGGTGTTCTGACTTCCTCATTGCATCAGAGGATACGTAGTCATAACTTAACAATTATCGAACAAAAGTCCCCAGGTCTCCCCCCCCCCTCTCCTCCTTCTAGCTTTATTTTCTTAGACTCAGTTTTAAGCTCCCATTCATTTTATACCATCACTCTGTACATCCATCTCTTTTATACACTATTAGCACATACACTTTCCCCCTTTTTTTAAACACAATCAGGTAAGCATGGATCCCGTCGAGTACGACGGACGATCTGGGTGCTAATACCTTCCCAGGTCGTAACCAACCCCCTTACCCAGTCTCTTTGGTTGACAATTGTCTTATTCATATCTTTCTAGGTTTATGCAGCATTACCTTTCCTTCGGGATAAAAATGCCTAGCTGACGACTCTATTCAACCTCAACCTTCAATGTCGCTGACACCAGTTCGCGTTTGTACCAGGGCGAAAGTCCGGGGAGCGACAATACTGCCTGAATTTATCAAAGGCGTAGACCACAACCAATAACTCTTTTTCGGTAGTTGCGTAGTTCATTTGTGCAGGGTTCAAAACGTGACTAGCATAATAAATAACATGAAGCAATTTCTCTCTCCGCTGTCCAAGAACAGCCCCTACTACAATGTCGCTCGCATCGCACATGATCTCAAAGGGTAGAGACCAATCGGGGGCAATCACAATGGGTGCCGACACTAATTTATCTTTCAGTGTCTCAAAAGCATCGACACACTCTTTATCAAACATGAAAGCTTTATCTTTAACCAATAGAGTAGTTAAAGGCTTGGCTATCTTGGAGAAATCTCTTATGAATATGTCGTAGAAGCCCTTATGTCCCAAGAAAAATCTTATACCTTTTTCATTCACGGGAGGTTGTAGCTTAGAAATCACCTCCACTTTAGCCTTATCCACTTCAATCCCCTTGTGGGAGATTTTGTGGTCGAGAACAATTCCTTCTCGTACCATAAAATGGAACTTCTCCCAATTTAGGATCAAATTTCTTTCCAAACATCGCTGCAAAACAAATGAAAGGTTAGTTAAACAGTTGTCAAACGAGGAACCAAACACAGAGAAGTCATCCATGAAGACTTCCATATGATTTTCAAGCATATCATCAAAAATGGAGGTCATGCATCTTTGGAATGTCATAGGGGCGTTACACAACCTGAATGGCATCCTCCTATAGGCAAAAACACCATACGGGCATGTAAACACCATCTTCTCTTGATCTTCCGGGGCAACCGCAATTTGGTTGTACCCGGAGTATCCATCCAGAAAGCAATAGTAATCATGCCCAGCCAACCTTTCCAACATCTGATCAATGAACGGCAATGGAAAGTGATCTATTCTTGTGGCCAAATTTAACCTCCTGTAATCAATGCACACCCTCCAACCAGTAACTGTTCTAGTAGGAATCAACTCATTCTTCTCATTGGTTATTATAGTTGTCCCTCCCTTCTTGGGCACCACATGGACAGGGCTTACCCATGCACTGTCTGATATAGGATAAATCAGTCCTGCATCTAACAACTTCACGACTTCCTTTCTCACCACCTCCTTCATAACAGGGTTCAATCTCCTTTGGGGTTGCACAACCAGTTTGTGATCTTCTTCCATAAGTATTTTGTGCATGCACACCGTAGGACTTATACCCTTGAGGTCTTCAATTGTCCAACAAATAGCACCCTTGACTTTTTTTAAAACTCCAATCAACTTGTCCTCTTGCACACTTTTCAAACTAGAACTAATAATAGTGGGGCATTTTTCTTCAGTTTCGAGGAAAACATATTTGAGATTTTCAGGTAGTTGTTTCAACTCTGAGCTCTTCGGCTTGTCTTCATTACCATCTACCACTATAGGTTGCCTTAGGTCTTCCCATCGATGGGTTCAGAATCCTTTTAGGGTGGGTTGAGTTTCAAACATTGCTACCACTTCCATATCCCTACCATCAACTTCCTTATCATCCTCAAAAATAGACATGCTCAAAACCCTCTCGAGCGGCAAATGGGACACACTCTCCAAATGTTCATTAGCTTCCACTTGTTCTAGCACTTGTATGTTACTACTAGTTCCAACATCATATTTATACTTCAAAATGTTCCTCACATTAATTTTCAACTCTTCATCGTACACTTTCAAAGTAAGTGTTCCCTCTTCCATATCTATCATGACTTTCCTAGTTTCCAAGAATGGTCGGCCCAAAATTAACGGAATTTCTTCATCTTCCGGCATTTCAAGAATCACAAAATCAATCGGAAACACAAACTTATCCACTTTTACAAGGACATCATGGACTACTCTGTAAGGCCTCCTAACTGAATGATCTGCAAACTGAAGAGTCATCCGAGTGTCTTGAACAACACCAACACCCAACTTTTTGTAGATGGATAGAGGCATTAGACTAATAATTGCTCCCAGATCAATTAGAGCTCTCTTGAAAGATCGGTCACCAATCGTGCACAGAATGGTGACAACTCCTTTGTCTTTCTTCTTCACCGGAATCTTTAGTCCCTGGAAATAGCACTACAAGTTTCTGTTAGAATAATAGGTTCAGCCTCAATGGTTCGCTTCTTAGCGATGATATCCTTCATGAATTTAGCATAGGTGGGCATTTGCTCAAGTGCTTCTAGTAACGGAATATTCAGCTCCAGCTTCTTGAATAACTCAAGGAACTTCTCAAAATTCTTCTATTGTTGTCCTTTCTTTTTATTCCTCAATGGATAAGGAAGCTTGATCACCGGTTTTGGCTCCACCATTTTTTCTTTGGTTACCGGTGCTGGTGTTACCACTTCTTCTTCAACAACTTCATTCTCTTTTATTTCTAGCTCCACTTCAATCATTTAATCCTCACTCTCATAATTATCCTTCACCTCTTTATTAGATTTCCCTCTCCGCGTCGTGACTGCATTGACTTTATAGTTGTCCTTGGGATTAGTTACAGTTCCACTTGGGAGAGCTCCTGGAGTTTGAGGAATTGCAAGATGTTGGGCAATTTGACTCATTTGCACTTCAAGATTTTTGATTGAGGCTCCGGTATTTCTTAAGTTGCTTCTTGTTTCTTCTTGGAATTGGGAACTTTGAGTGGCCATATTTTCAATGGCAATTTCCTAATCCGCCTTTCTTGGACCTTGTTATTGATATTGTTGTTGTGGATGATATTGTTGTTGCTGAGGTTGGTACGGTTGTTAGCCTTGAACAAGTTTCTGAACATTTCCTAGCTGATATTTCCATGAGAAATTCGAGTGATTTTTCCAACCCGGATTATATGTGTTGGCGTAAGGATTGTTCTGCCTCAACATATTAATTTGTTCAACCTGTTCTTGAGTTGCCAAACAATGAATGGCAAAGTGTAGTCCACTACAAATTTCACAAATCACTGCTTGAACTGGTTCCACCTGTGCCACTGTCTGAGTGCCAATATTCATTTTCTTCAACCTTCTTTCAACTTCTGCAGCTATTTGATCCTCCATTTTAACAACCTACTATGTCATCTTTAAATCAATCTTACCATCTGTTTTGCTTACAGTGCGATCATATAACTCAAGATGCTCATTAGCAACAATTGCTTCTATGATTCTTTTAATACCAGTGGTTGTTGAAAAGTTTATTGAGCCACCCGCAGCAGTATCTATAAGCTGTTTTGTCTTGAGTCGCAACCTATTCACGAAGTTCTGCATCTTCTCGGTCGCATCCTTATTATGAGTAGGACAAGCTGCCAAACATATTTTGAACCTCTTGTACGCATCCCCAAGTGATTCCCCTTATTTTTGTTTGAAACTGACAATTTCGTATATTTTTCAAATGAAAACTGAAGCAGGAAAATACTCATTAAGGAATGTTGTTTCCATCTCTTGCCATGTTGTGATACTCGCAGCTGGAAGTGAGTAGAACCACTCTTCTGCATCATTGGTAAGTGTAAATGGAAACATAACAAGTCTCTTTGCCTCCTCTGAATGACCTTCTATCTGTTGCACCCCAAAATTTGCCCTCGCCTAGACCAGACATTGTGTACTAAGGTGTCCCAAGAGATCCACAAGGTTCACAAGGTATCTTAAGAGGTTCACAAGGTATCTCAAGAGGTTCATAAGGTTCACAATTAGTCAGAAAGTTTGACAATTCCCTCAGACAAAGCATCCTCCTAAGCAAGGTATCCTAAACTAGGGTTTTGAATTTAATCAAGCTAAATGGACTTCCAAGGCTTCAAGTGAGCTTCATAACATCCTACATGTCTTCAAGAATCCCTATGTCAAGTTTCAAAGCTTTCCCAAAAGGTTTGCTCAGTCAGATGATCAGATAGGCTAAAATCAGTCAAAATAGTTAAAACGTCAAACTAAGGTCAATTGTGGTCAAACCAAAGTCAAACTTCATGATTTTTTGCCAACATCAAGTATATGAAGTAAAATTCATCATTTGATCAAGGGTTGATCATGATTCATCAAGGAGATTTCAGATCATCAAGAATTAGGAGTTTCTAAATTAGGGTTTTCATAGGAAAAGTCAACTGAACTTTGACCAGCCATAACTTTTACATGCTTCATCAAGAACTTTCCATCCAAAGCTCATTTTGAAGGAAATTGAATTCTCTACAACTTTGTGTCTCACAAGCCAATCCCAAAAATGCTTCAATTGGAAGGTATGAGCTAAGACATTATAGGTCATTTCAAAAGTCAACAAAAAGTCAACATCTTCCAAAGGGCATAACTTGAAAATGATGAAAGATATGGACATGAGACCAAATATATTTGTTAGAGGACTCTTTAAGCTTTCCAAAATGTCCAAGAACACCTCCGTAGCCTTAAAATTGAGGGACTTGTTTCTTTGCAAAGTTGGGAAATTTCTGAGAGGTTTATTGAGCAAATGGGGTCTTAGAACCAATTCTTTCAACTTGGGCTTGCATTTTTATGACTCAATCACTACCATGACATCATGCACGAACCAAATATCATTTATTCAGATTTTTATTTATTTTATTTTGATTTTATACATTAAAAATCATTTTAAATCAAAATAAAATATGAAAGGCTCAATATTTGATATGATCTTCATTCTAGAAAATCATAAACATGATTTAAAGTTGATTGGAAGATTCAAATTCGTGCTAAACCAAAGAGGAAAGGATTTATGTGATTTTTTGACCAAAATAGCAAGTTGTATCTTCATGATCAAGTAATCTCTACAAGGCCCATAAACATATAATTTTCTGACCTAATTTGCTT
Source organism: Lathyrus aphaca (assembly GCA_963966055.1). Classification (NCBI taxonomy): domain Eukaryota; kingdom Viridiplantae; phylum Streptophyta; class Magnoliopsida; order Fabales; family Fabaceae; genus Lathyrus; species Lathyrus aphaca. The sequence continues at coordinate 265,809,115 of OZ014523.1, read as the reverse complement.
CCCATATATACATACAAGTAATTACAAGTACAACGACGAATTTTGGCAGCCTCCAAGAACACTTTTGACATTCAAAAATTTTATTGAAATTTCAATTTTCGGATTCTTATTTGCAGGTTAAATTGAGGTAATCTAAGGACATAGACATGATCCTTGAACATCATTGATACAATCTGAATGCTTTACATCATCAAAATCATCCCTGAATGCATAAACCGAACCTCTTTTGCTCTTGATTTTGAAATTTTCGGTTCCATTTATTTAGCTAACATAAACTAATTTTTTTGTTTGATTTGTGTTTGTCATGACCTATAGATGATTTCTGGACATTTTCTTGAAGAAGCATAGCCTAGAACATGAACTGCCATTGTTAGGGTTTCGGGTACCATATTAGGGATTCCTAAAAAACCAAATATAAATGGATTCAAAGAACATGGATAGACTGTATGAATCATAAGGAATTCATTGGCATAGTTAATTTGATGAAATTGTACCATTTGATTGATGTTTGAGTTTCACAGGTTATGAACAGGAAAGAATTCGCAGGAAAAATTGCAATTAAAATCGTATGAATTTTCGCAGGTATCCTGAAGAAGATGAAATCCAGTGGCGGCAAAATCAAATTCAAAAACTTGTTTTAAAATATAATGTTTGTTTACTGATAATATGATGAACGCGCCCCATGTGGCTCAGCTGGTTTGTGTGTTTGCTTGTGAATGTGATGGTCTTGGGTTCGATTCCCCCCAGGCCATTTTGTTTTGTTGTATTTTATTTGATTTTCACAGGATTATAACAAAAGGATTGTTACCCAAGATGTTAACAACAAGACACGCTTGGCCTGGTGGTGATGTTGTTGGTCCAGAGTGAGGAGAGCCTAGGGCCTGGGTTCGAATCCTAGCCCCAGGTATGTTCTTTTTCTCAATTTTTTTCATTTATTTTGTTTTTATTTATATTATATTTATTTAATCTAATTAATCTCTTAAAAAACAATTTCTAAAATAAAATATTTATATTATTTTCTTATATAAAAAACCTATATTTTAAAAATTCATAATTTATTTTCTCAAAAAATCAAATTGTTTATAATTGTTTTCTTATAACTTTATATTTATTATTATTGTATATATTTTGTAAATAAATTAATTATATTTAAATTAATAATTAAAAACCCTAATTCTCATGATTATAACCCTAACCCTAATTGTTATAACCCTAACCCTAATTTTTCTTAACCTTGAAGTTTAACCTAATATTTTTATAAATTATAATTAATCATTAATCATTTGTTAAATATGTGAATAATTTAATATTTATTTATTATTGTCAAAAACCTATTTTCTTAATTAAATTTTTTTAAAAAAAATCTTTTCTAATATTAATTTTGCTAATTTCTTATTTCTATTATTTTTATTTGTCTAACCTTTTATCTTAATTCCTATTATTATTGATAATTATTGTTTATTTATTATTATTTATCTTTATTATATTTCTCGATTATATTGTAATTGTCCCGAAGCTTTGTAATAGTTTAGTTTTATATTTTTGCTTTATTTTTATTATGAATGTATCTACTGTGTGGTTAGTAATTCTAGGGTGTGAATAACATACTTGTAATTAAAATTAAATTAGAATAATTAACTTAAATAAGATAAATATTTGAATATGAACATACACACACGTAAGTCGATCTTTGATCGCCATCTTGCACTTTCTAGGGTTGCCTCTCAATTGCCTATTTCAGAAGGTCAAGTAAGGTGTCTTAAGCAAAGTCCCTTCATAAATATCATCAAGTCCCTTTAGTTTATAAGATCAAGTCCCTTCGAGGTTGCCTACGATAAATGATCTTGTCCCTTCGAATAAAAAGATGATAAGTCCCTACGAATTGCTAAAGACACCTTGCAGTTGCCTATATTCAGATGTTCCTACACATGTCCCTTATCACATCCAAGGTAATGACTACCTATTCCTTAATAATAGGGATAGTCTTACCATTGAAAGAACATAAGAACAGTAAAGACTTAATATAGGGTAGGTTCCTCTTAATTACTTGCTCACACATTTCAAAATACTTTTTACACCTCACTTTTCAAATAAATTTTCAAAAAACAAGTCTTTGTATACATCCATACGAGGATCATTACAAAGTACTTAGAAAGTTTCTAATCACACACTACACCTTTCTCAAAACAATTCAAAGTGAGCTAAGTAACTTAGAGCCCATGGATAACCATGGATATAAAGGGTGCTAACACCTTCCCTTTGTATAACCTACCCCCCGAACTCAAAATCTTTTTAAGGTCTTTCCTGTTCTTTTATGTCCTTTCCTTATGGATAAAATAAAAGTCGGTGGCGACTCTTGTTATCCGCAACATAACTAAAAGTCAGTTCTCCCACCGTGTTACAGAACTGGCGACTCTGCTGGGGATTTACTAAGTAAAAGAGGGGTACCCTTAGGAATTAGATCACTTTAAATTGTTTGCCTTGTTTGCTTTATATTACTTGTTGGGCTTTATGTGTGAAAGATCCTAACCCGGATCTAGTGTACCTTAGGTAAATGGCAATAGACCAAGGAAACTGTACGGCGTATACCGATATGGTTGATTTGGTGGCCATAGTTAGTGTGACTTCTTGGTGGGTGCTTATGTTCCTTAAGTAAGTTAAGGATAATATGGGGCTACCATATGTTGTCAATACATTAACTGACTTTTAGAACCTTAGTCATCCCATCTTGGCCTTTAGAAAGTAGTGAGATAACCGGCTTTGGTGAAGACTGAAGTTGATTGATACTCGATACTACGCTCATTGAGATCCTAAACTTGGAAGGTTTTGGTTGGCAAGTAAGTTTCCTACTGAACAACCACCCTTGGGAAGGATCAGTGATATTGAGATCCCTTAGAACCTGGTTACTTTTGTAGGACAGGATGAACCAACTAAACTTGAAGGGAGGGTACTTACCTTTAAACCTCATGCAAGCCTTCAAACCTAGGGCTATTGTGTGACTTGTTTGTGTGTGCCACATGTTTGTGATTGAGCATAACATCATGACATCATGCATCATAAGCATAGCATTTTCACTAACCATTTCAAGGACCAAGGATTTATCTTTGTTCTTTATTGCAGGTCATGGCTTCTGCTCGTAGGAATACTATCTGAATCAACTTTGTAGGAATACCTCCTAAGCTTAAGGAATTGGTCTCTCAAGTTTCTGAAAACTCCCAATTCATCAAGAGGCATGGTCACATACTGGATCTAGTCACTTCAGGGTTCAATGAAGACATGATGAGTGTCCTATTTCAGTTCTTTGATCCTAAACATCATTGCTTCACATTCCCCGACTATCAGTTGGTTCCTACAATTGAAGAGTTCTCCAAACTACTGGGTATACCTATCCTTGATCAGAGACTTTTCACGGGCTTAGAAAAAGAGCCTAAACCTGAGGTTATTGTTGCAGCCTTACATTTGAAGAAATCAGACATTGTTCTAGAAACAAGAAGTGGAGTTAAAGGTATCCTTGCTAAGGTATTGATGGAGAAAGCTAAAGAGTTTTTGAATGCTATGAGTTATGATGCTTTTGAGGATATCTTGGCCTTATTAATCTATGGCTTAGTGTTGTTCCCTAATCCAGACCAGTTCATAGACGTACACACCATCAACATATTTCTGACTCGTAATCCAGTGCCTACATTACTTGGAGACATCTTACACTCTCTTCATACTCGTACTACAAAGGCACGAGGAACTCTGATGTGTTACATACCTTTGTTGTCTAGGTGGTTTATTTCTCACCTTCCTTGATAAGTGATGAAGAATGAACAAGGGTTCAGGTGGTCTAAAAGAATTATGTCACTTTCACATTCAGATATTCATTGGTGTTCTAGATCTATGGAGAATGTTACTATCATTGACCGTTGTAGGGAGTTCCATAATATTCCACTCCTTGGCATAAGAGGGGGCATTACTTACAACCCTTCTTTAGCTCTACGTCAGTTTGGTTATGCTCGGAGTGATGGTCCTCATGACATGCGTATTCAGGGTATTGTATTCGACTACGACAACGATCTGCAAGGTTACCGTCAAAGGTTTATACGAGCTTGGGGTAAAGTGAGCAAGTTTGACTGCAAGACTCTGGAACCAAAGTACACTATCCCTATGGAACCTTATCTCAGATGGGTACGAGCACGTGCTCAAACGCTTATGATGCCATATCTAGCTATCCTGCCAGTTACCATGGAGCCTGTTGCTGAAGGAGATACTCCTTATATCATCCTTCATCCAGACATGCCCACTGACATGGAAGAGTTGTAGAGGTCCTGGATCCAGTTGAAGGAACAAAGGGATACTTTTGATACTCATTTCAAAGCTAGTCAAGAAAGAATCCTAGAGCTGACAAAGAAACTTCACGAGGAGCGGAATCTCAACTCATACCTCAACACAAAGAGGAAGCGTCCATAGGAGACTTAAAACCCCATATTTGTAATCATTTCATTTTTTTGTAAGCCCAAGAGGCAAACAAGTTTATTGATTACTAATAAAAGTTTACTTTCTGGTTGTTTAAACAAATTTAAATCCTGCGGTCCTTGAAAACATTGCATATGCATTTACATACCATATCATTGCATCACAGGTTTCTTATGAACAGGTATCTTATCTTCTCGCTGTTTATTTCAGAAGAAATGGATCTTGAATAGACTGTCAAGGATCTTCAGGCTCAGAATGCACAATTCTAAGAGTTGATTCTGAACTTGTCCAAGGGACAAGATGAGCTGAAGACACTGCTGGCTAAGAAGAAGAAGAAGACTAGAAAATCAGGAGGCCTTATCAATTTGGGAAGAAGGTTCAGAGGTCCTATCAAGACAAAGGAATAGATTGAGGATTCAGAGTCTAAGAATTCTGAGAAAGAAGGAGGTAGTCTTCATGGTACTATGGAAGATTCTGATTCTGAAGCAAACTATTATCATGATCCTGCTAGTGAGGAGAAGTACAAGATGCTGGTAGACAGAATGAACGCTATGGAATTAAAAAAATCTTCTGGGCTTGATTTTGAAGATCTGAGTTTAGTTTCTGGAGTGGTTATACCTATTGGTTTCAAGGTTCCTGTTTTTGTGGTGTATGATGGTGTCTCATGTCCTAAGCTGCACCTAAGATCCTATGTCCGGAGGATTCAACCACATACTGCTGATAAGAAACTATGGATGCATTTCTTCCAAGAGAGCTTGTCTGGAGCTCAATTGGAATGGTACTATCAACTGGAAAGTGTCAATATTCGTGATTGGAATGATCTTGCTGAGGCCTTCGATAGGCAATACCAATATAATGCTGATTTAGCACCAACTCGCATGCAGCTTCAAAGCATGTCTATGGATGCTAAAGAGAGTTTCAAAGAGTATGCCCAGAAATGGAGAGACCTGGATGGAAGGGTTCAACCTCCTCTGACAGACAGGGAGCTGGTAGATATGTTTATGAGTACGCTGAATGGTCCTTTCTATAGTCACCTCATTGGAAGCTCATCATCTGGTTTCATTGAGTTGATAATGACTGGAGATCGTGTGGAAAGTGGAATAAGAAATGGTAAGATACAGGTGGGTGCCTCTTCACCAAGCACTTCTAAGAAGCCCCCTAGTGGGAAGAAGGAGTCTAATGATGTGTATGGTCAACATAGTCGTAACAGGAGTCACCAATCTGTGGGAGCAGTTCACATCTCTAATCCTACTCCTGCAGCACCAGAGCCACAACAAAACAATCAACACAAGCCTAGAAGACAGTTCACCAAGATCAACATGTCACTGGCCCAAGCCTTGCAACACATGTTGAAAGGAGAACTCATTACTTTGAGGGATCCTCCTCAGAATCCTAATACTTCCTCTCCTCGATATAATCCTAATGCAAGATGCGCGTATCATTCTAATAGTCCAGGACATGACACCAACAACTGTTGGGTGTTGAAAAACAAGATTCAAGACATGATTGAAGTTGGAGAAATTGAATTTGACCCTCCTGGGACCCCAAATGTGATCACTGCTCCTATGTCCAATCATGAGAAGACTGTTAATGTTGTTGATAAGGTTACATATGTTTCCTCGGTAGAAGAAGTAACTACTCCTATGTCCATTATCAAGAAGAAGCTGGTGCAGGCTGGTTTCTTTCCAGGTTGCAATGAAGACTGTTTTTATTGTGCCTACAAACCTGATAGTTGTTGTAAGTTGAAGGATGGTATTCAACGCCTCATGGACAATTACACTATATTGTTTGAGAGGACACCTTCTGTTGAAAGTATGTGTGAACATCTGACTCGAAGTACGAAGCTTGAAGATGTAGCTATGGTTGATAAAATACCAGTGAAGATTACCTCCAAAGGCCCTATCAAGATCACTCCTAAAGGTCCTGTCAGGATAACTGCTGAAGGCCTTGTGAAGACTGTTGCTGAAGTTAGAGTGGCTCCCATGATCATCACCACTCCTGGCCCTGTTTCTTATACTTCCGATAAAGCTATACCCTGGAATTATGGTTCTGATGTTTATATCCATGGTATCAAACAAGAACCTGTGACTGATACACCTGCTATTAATGTTAATCTTGATGTGGATAATATTGCTGGATCTAGTAAGATCACTAGAAGTGGAAGAATATTCTCCCCTCAGGCTACCTCTAAAAGTGCAGGTACTTCAACTACTACTTCCATTTCTGAGCCAAGTACTGATGCTCGGGGCAAAGTTCCTGTAATTGAACCTGTGCAAGCTGAGGCACCGACTGCTGAAAATATTTCTAAACAAATGGAAGAAGTACTGAAGATCATTTGCAAGAGTGATTATGATATTATTGACCAGTTTCAGCATACTCCCTCCAAAATCTCCATGTTATCTTTCCTGTTGTGTTCTGAGGCTCATGCTAAAGCCTTAATTAAGTTCTTGAAGACTGCTCATGTGCCAAATGAGATTTTTGTGGATCAATTTGAGAATTGTGTTGCACATCTGACTTGTGATAATGGTCTGGGTTTTTATGATGCTGATTTGACTCCTGCCAAGAGAAACCATAACAGAGCTCTGCATATCTCAATTGATTGTAAAGGCACTACCTTGTCTCATGTACTGGTGGACAATGGTTCTTCATTAAATGTGCTCCCTAAAGAGGTTCTGGACAAGCTCAGTCCTGAAGATGTTGTGTTAAGACCAAGTGATGTAGTAGTGAGGGCCTTTGATGGCTCAAGAAGAGTGGTACATGGAGAAGTAAACCTCCCGATCAAAGTAGGCTCTCAAGTCTTCAACTCTACTTTCTATGTGATGGATATTCATCCTGCGTATTCTGGCTTGCTTGGACGCCCCTGGATCCATGGGGAAGGTGCTGTGACTTCCACTTTGCATCAGAAGTTGAAATACCCGGTGAAGAACAAAATTGTCACTGTCTATGGTGAAGAAGAGTACATGGTTAGCCACGTGAATACTTTCAAGTATGTAGAAATGGAGGGTGAAATGGTTGAAACTCCGTGTCAAACATTTGAAGTTGTTCCTTGCTCTGATCCTGTTCCTCAATCTGTTCCTGCTTCTGAAAGAGTTCTTATGGTTACTAACATACCTCCTGCAATGGCCTCCCTCAAAGCTGCTAAGGCTGTGGTTGCAAAAGGTGGTTCTGCTATTTGGGGTCAGCTTCCCAACATCCCTTATAAGTCTGACAAGTTTGGTTTGGGTTTCACTGCAGAGTCTCAGAAGGATGTTCGTCGTGCTCGTGTTGTTCGTATCACTAATCAAGGGGTCATAAGAGATCAAATCAATGTTGTGGGGGACTGTCATGAAGACTACAACCTGGATGATTGGATCTTTCCTACCATGGGTGATGGGCTCAACAACTGGAAGACTGGAGACTTTATTCCTATCTCCTTTAGTCATGAGTAAATACTATTACTGTGTTTTTATTTTAAGTTTGTAATTTCGAACAATTAAACTTTCAAGCCTTGTGCCTTACCCGGGGCACAATGGTATGGTTTTTTCGGGATGTCATTTCATTTCCATACTTCATTCAATAAAAATCAATGGACGTTTCGTTTTCGTAAATATTGTGCTCCTTGTTTTTCTTTTATTTTTTGTTTCTGTTTTATCAGTTATGTGTTCTTACACACACCCACATCACTAAAATGTAGATCCTCATCCACTATGGATCCTGTTGATAACAATTCAACTATTACCAATTATAATTTCGAGAATCCGATCTATCAAGCTGAAGATGGAAAGGAGGAAGATTGTGAAGTACCTGTAGAGCTTGCTAGGTTATTAAAACAAGAAGAGAAAGCTATACAGCCACATGAAGGGCCAATCGAAGTTGTAAATCTGGGAACTGAAGAAAGCAGGAAAAAGGTCAATATAGGAGCTGAGCTAGAGGATGATGTTAATAGCAGATTGATTCAGATGTTATGTGATTATGTGGAGATTTTTGCTTGGTCCTATGAAGATATGCCAGGGTTGGATACAGACATTGTAGTTCACCATTTAGCGGTAAAAGAAGATTGTCGTCCAAAGAAGCAGAAGGTTCGTCGCATGCATCCTGAAATGTCAGAAAAGATTAAAGCAGAGGTGATGAAACAGTTTGATGCAGGATTCTTAGCTGTGACTTCTTATCCTCAATGGGTTGCAAATGTGGTACCAGTACCTAAGAAGGATGGTAAGGTAAGCATGTGTGTAGATTACATGGATTTGAATAAGGCCAGCCCTAAAGATGACTTTCCACTTCCTCATATTGATGTTCTGGTAGACAACACTGCTCAGCATAAGGTATTCTCTTTCATGGATGGTTTTTATGGTTACAATCAGATCAAGATGGCCCTGAAGATATGGAGAAGACTACATTTGTTACACAGTGGGGCACTTTTTGTTATAAGGTGATGTCATTTGGTTTGAAGAACGTCGGGGCAACATATCAGCGTGCTATGGTGGCTTTGTTTCACGATATGATTCATCATGAGATAGAGGTATATGTGGATGATATGATAGCCAGGTCCCAGAATGAAGAACAACACCTTGATCATCTACATAAGCTGTTTGAAAGGTTGAAGAAATATAAGCTGAGATTGAATCCAAATAAGTGTACTTTTGGAGTTAGGTCTGGTAAACTCCTGGGTTTCATCGTCAGTGAAAAAGGTATTGAAGTGGATCCTGCGAAAGTAAAAGCTATACAAGAGATGCCGGCTCCCCGTACTAAAAAGGAAGTTAGAGGTTTCTTGGGACGACTAAATTACATTGCAAGATTTATTTCCCAGCTAACTGCTACCTGTGAGCCAATCTTCAAGTTGTTGAAGAAAGATCAGGTACTCGAATGGAATGATGAGTGCCAGACAGCCTTTGATGAAATCAAGAGATATCTCCTAGAACCTCCAATTTTGATGCCACCAGTTGATGGAAGACCCTTGATTATGTACTTAACAGTATTAGACAACTCAATGGGGTGTGTGTTGGGGCAACATGACGAGTCTGGTCGAAAAGAGCATGCAATATACTACCTTAGCAAAAAGTTTACCGACTGTGAAACAAGATACTCACTGCTCGAGAAAACTTGCTGCGCTTTGGCATGGGCTGCTCGCCGACTAAGACAGTATATGTTGACTTATACTACCTTGTTGATTTCAAAGATGGATCCAATCAAGTACATATTCGAGAAACCTGCTCTCTACGGACGCATAGCGAGATGGAAAATGATTTTAACAGAATATGATATACAGTACACCACTTAGAAGGCCATTAAGGGTAGCGTGGTAGCTGATCATTTGGCTCATCAAGTAGTGGATGATTATCAGTCAATGAGTTTTGAGTTCCCTGATGAAGACATTATGATTATTACCAAAGAACCTGGACAATATGACGGACCTGAACAAGGATCCCGATGGACTATGGTTTTTGATGGAGCTTCTAATGCACTTGGTAATTGTGTTGGTGTTGTGATCATTTCCCCTGAAGGTTCTCATATCCCAATTACTGTAAGACTTTGTTTCTATTGTACCAATAATATGGTTGAGTATGAGGCATGTATCATGGGTATCAAAGCTGCCGTTGAGATGAAGATTCAGTTCCTGGATGTATATGGAGATTCAGCCCTGGTAGTTAGTCAGATTAAAGGAGATTGGGATACCAAGCATGAAAATCTCATTCCCTACAGAGAGCATGTGTTGTCTTTGATCCCGTACTTTGAAGAGATTACATTTGGACATATTCCACAAGGAGAGAATCAGTTGGCAGATGCACTAGCCACCATGACATCTATGTTTGAGATTAGCTGGGATGATGAAGCTCCCAAGATCACTATTGATAGATTTGAGAAGCCTGCATAATGCAATGAGATCGATACTGAAGGAGGAGAGGAAAAGCCTTGGTTCTATGAAGTGAAAAGATATCTTGAAGCTCAGGAATTTCCTGAAGGGGCATCTGTCAAAGATAAGAAGTTTCTGAGGAGGTTTTCTGTTAAGTTCCTTTTGAGTAATGGAATTTTGTACAAGCGCAATCATGATTCAACTTTGCTTCGTTGTGTGGATAAGAAAGAAGCAACATAGATTATGGAAGACATGCACGATGGGATTTTTGGCACTCATTCTAGTGGTCATACCATGGCAAAGAAGATATTGAGAGTAGGTTACTATTGGTCTACCATGGAAGCTGACTGCTATCAACATTCCAAAACGTGTCATAAGTGTCAGATTTATGTTGATAAAGTGCATATACCTCCAGCTCCATTGAATGTGTTGACTGCTCCTTGGCCTTTTTCCATATGGGGCATTGATATGATTGGTGAGATCAAACCTACTGCTTCTAATGGGAATCGTTTCATCCTGGTTTCTATTGATTACTTTACAAAGTGGGTGGAGGCAGCCTCATTTTCATCTTTTACCAAGAATGTTGTGGCTCGATTCATTAAGAATAATCTCATATGTATGTATGTCATCCCTGAAAGGATTATCACGGATAATGGCTCTAATCTGAATAACACCATGATTACTGATCTTTGCACGCAGTTCAAGATTAAGCATCATAACTCTTCTCCGTATCGTCCAAAAATGAATGGGGCAGTAGAAGCTACTAATAAGAACATTAAGAAGATTCTACAGAAGATGATTGTTACTTACAAGGATTGGCATGAAATGTTACCATTTTCTCTTCATGGTTATCGTACTACAATACGAACTTCAACAGGGGCAACCCCATTCTCCTTAGTCTATGGTATGGAAGTAGTTCTACCCATTGAAGTTCAGATCCCCTCCTTGAGAATCATGAAGGATGCAGGCTTGGATGAAGATGAGTGAATTCAGACTCGACTTGACCAGATAAATTTAATTGATGAGAAAAGATTGGCAGCTGTTTGTCACGGTCATATGTACCAGAAATGGATGATGAAAGCTTTTAATAAGAAGGTTAAGCAAAAAATATATCAGACTTGTGACTTGGTAATCAAGCGTATTATATTACCACCGGGTGATCCTAGGGACAAGTGGACTCCTACATACGAAGGACCATTTGTAGTCAAGAGAGTATTTTCAGGAGGAGCCATGATGCTTACTACTATGGATGGTGAAGACTTCCCACATCCCGTGAACGCAGACATAGTTAAAAAATACTACGTATAAAAAGAGACCTGCTAGGTTGACTGGCCTAGGCAAAAATAAGGGCATCCCGGCGAACCAAAAAGGTTCGGGAAAAAATTGGGGATATATATAAAAAATGTACACCCGGCAAGTCGAAAACCTGAAAAGGCGGCTTGGGCAAAAAAGGGTATCCCGGTGGATTGAAAACCTGAAAAGGCAATCCAGGCAAAAGTTAGGGATTAAAGTGTATGACTATGTCTCGTTGGATCACCCATGTAAATCCAACTGTTAGTGCTACCTAAATCAAGTTCAAGCAGATAAAGATAAATCCAATCGTTTCTATCTCAACAGTAAAGGATGAGATACTTGAAGATAATGGCAATAGTGGAATTGAAACTCAATAGGATTATTTCTTACATAGCTGTTTTTCTTTGTTTTTGTAAAACTTTTATGACGAATTCCTCTTACTAGGATTTCTGTCTCCTTGTACAAATTTGCCTGTGTATAGGTTACTTTCTATAAATAAATAAAATCTTGTCTTTGAATCCAGATTTACTTTTACCCTGTTTACTTAAGCGAAAACGTCCATTGGTTATGTTTGAATGTATGTATGCTTTTGAATATGATTGATGTTTACCAGAAATGCATAAAATGCAGTAATAGTATTTACTAAGGACGAACGAAGGTAGAAATTCAACGAAGCTTCGCCGGTCCATCCCCACAGAATAATCTTTTCAAGTAACATCTCCCATCGGATTTATGTCCATCTCTTTTATCCTCAGTCAGGATACTCAGGAATTTATTCCTTCAATAAGGAGTACGACGAACGAAGACAGGAGGTTATATTATCAAACAAGACGGGAACGAAGTCCTCATATTCCTCAGCAGCGAACCGGGATTTATTTTCCCTAGCCAGCAGTTGTTATACAAAGATATTCATACGCTTCAGGCTACATGATTCATACCTACATCATTTGCATCATATCTTAGCATACGCATCCATAGTACATAAAACATTTACTTAAGTACATCATGCCATACCTGCATGCATGTTGCCTAAACTAACCTTTTCTTTTCAGGATAGTTGCAGGAAGATAATCACTATCAAACAATTCAGAGATAATCGATACGAAGATTCATTTCTGATGATCAATACAAGTTGTCCTTGAGATAGCACATAAATGGTCTATACGGAGATCGAGTGTTCAGTCCAGGATATTACCAGAAGCAATTCAGGAGTAATCGCCATGAAGATTTAATCCTGATGCTCAAGTTGTCCTTGGAAGGGCACATAAATGATCTATACGAAGATCTAGTGCTTAATCCAGGATATTTCCAGAAGAGATAATCGTTACGAAGATTTATTTCTGATGGTCAACTATCTTTGCGATAGTGTGTAAATGATCTATACGAAGATCTAGCACTTAATCCAAGAGATTCTTTCAGAAGAAGTTCAGGGATAATCGCCACAAAGATTTAATCCTGGTATTCTTTTTGTCCTTGGGAAGGTATGTAAATGGTTTATACGAAGATCTATTACCTAATCCGGGATATTTCCATAAGAGATAATCGCTACGAAGATTTATTTCTAATGGTCTATGCAACAGTTTATCTGTGGGATGGTACATAAATGATCGATACGAAGATCTTGTACTTAGCCCAAGATATTACCAAAAGCAATTCAGAAAAGATCGCCACGAAGATTTGATTATGATTCTTAAATTAAAGTATGTTCCTAAAGATGGTTCATAGCCGATCTATACGAAGATTTAAGTACTGACATCAAATGAAGGATATTCTTTTTCCCCAGAGATAATGCAAAGACGATCTATACGAAGATCTAGTGCTGACATTCAACTCAAACCATGTTACAGGAATGATTTATAGACGGCCTATATGAAGACCAAGTACTGATATCCAGCGACAACATAAAGATATTATCACCTTCTGATATTATGGATGGCATCTATAAGCCCATCTCCAGTTCCTCTGAGTGGCATCTTTAAGCCCACTCCAGCATATGCAACCAATCAGCAGTATTACTTTACGCACCGACGAGTGCAAATTTTTGGGCTTTTGTGTTCAATCCCCTTCAATCTTCCAAGTCACGAATGACACACATGCCAATCTAACCCCTCAGGTTTCAGAAAATTGAACAGGGGCAGCTGTTGCACCCCAAAATTTGCCCTCACCTAGACCAGACATTGTGAACTAAGGTGTCCCAAGAGGTCCACAAGGTTCACAAGGTATCTTAAGATGATCACAAGGTATCTCAAGAAGTTCACAAGGTTCACAATTAGTCAGAAAGTTTGACAATTCCCTCAGACAAAGCATCCTCCTAAGCAAGGTATCCTAAACTAGGGTTTTGAATTTCATCAGGCTAAATGGACTTCCAAGGCTTCAAGTGAGCTTTATAACATCCTACATGTCTTCAAGAATCCCTATGTCAAGTTTCAAAGCATTCCCAAAAGGTTTGCTCAGTCAGATGATCAGATAGGCTAAAATCAGTCAAAATAGTTAAAAAGTCAAACTGAGGTCAATTGTGGTCAAACCAAAGTCAAACTTCATGATTTTTTGCCAACATCAATTATATGAAGTAAAATTTATCATTTGATCAAGGGTTGATCATGATTCATCAAGGATATTTCATATCATCAAGAATCAGGAGTTTCTAAATTAGGGTTTTCATAGGAAAAGTCAACTGAATTTTGACCAGCCATAACTTTTACATGCTTCATCAAGAATTTTCCATCCAAATCTAATTTTGAAGGAAATTGAATTCTCTACAACTTTGTGTCTCACAGGCCAAGCCCAAAAATGCTTCATTTGGAAGGTATGAGCTAAGACATTATAGGTCATTTCAAAAGTCAACAAAAAGTCAACATCTTCCAAAGGGCATAACTTGAAAATGGTGAACGATATGGACATGATACCAAAGAAGTTTGTTAGACGACTCTTTAAGCTTTCCAAAATGTCCAAGAAAACCTCCATATCCTTAAAATTGAGGGACTTGTGTCTTTGCAAAGTTGGGAAATTTTTGAGAGGTTTATTGAGCAAATGGGGTCCTATAACCAATTCTTTCCACTTGGGCTTGCATTTTTATGACCCAATCACTACCATGACATCATGCACGAACCAAATATCATTTATTCATATTTTTATTTATTTTATTTTATATATTTTGATTTTATACATTAAAAATCATTTTAAATCAAAATAAAATATGAAAGGCTCAATATTTGATATGATCTTCATTCTAGAAAATCATAAACATGATTTAAAGTTGATTGGGAGATTCAAATTCGTGCTAAACCAAAGAGGAAAGGATTTATGTGATTTTTTGACCAAAATAGCAAGTTGTATCTTCATGATCAAGTAATCTCTACAAGGCCCATAAACATATAATTTTCTGACCTAATTTGCTTCCCATATATACATACAAGTAATCACAAGTACAAGGACGAATTTTGGAAGCCTCCAAGAACACTTTTGACATTCAAAAATTTCAGTGAAATTTCAATTTTCGGATTCTTATTTGCAGGTTGAATTGAGGTAATCTAAGGACATAGACATGATCCTTGAACATCATTGATACGATCTCAATGCTTTACATCATCAAAATCATCCCTGAATGCATAAACCGAACCTCTTTTGCTCTTGATTTTGAAATTTTCGATTCCATTTATTTAGCTAACATAAACTAATTTTGTTGTTTGATTTGTGTTAGTCATGACCTATAGATGATTTCTGGACATTTTCTTGAAGAAACATAGCCTAGAACATGAACTGCCATTGTTAGTGTTTCGGTTACCAAATTAGGGATTCCTAAAAAAACCAAATATAAATGGATTCAAAGAACATGGATAGACTGTATGAATCATAAGGAATTCATTGGCATAGTTAATTTGATGAAATTGTACCATTTGATTGATGTTTGAGTTTCACAGGTTATGAACAGGAAAGAATTCGCAGGAAAAATTGCAATTAAAATCGTATGAATTTTCGCAGGTATCCTGAAGAAGATGAAGTCCAGTGGCGCCAAAATCAAATTCATAAACTTGTTTTAAAATATAATGTTTGTTTACTGATTATATGCTGAACGCGCCCCATGTGGCTCAGCTGGTTTGTGTGTTTGCTTGTGAATGTGATGGTCCTGGGTTCGATTCCCCCCAGGCCATTTTGTTTTGTTGTATTTTATTTGATTTTCATAGGATTATAACAAAAGGATTGTTACCCAAGATGTTAACACCAAGACACGCTTGGCCTGGTGGTGATGTTGTTGGTCCAGAGTGAGGAGAGCCTAGGGCCTGGGATCGAATCCTAGCCCCAGGTATGTTCTTTTTCTCAATTTTTTTCATTTATTTTGTTTTTGTTTATATTATATTTATTTAATCTAATTAATCTCTTAAAAAACAATTTCTAAAATAAAATATTTATATTATTTTCTTATATAAAAAACCTATATTTTAAAAATTCATAATTTATTTTCTCAAAAAATCAAATTGTTTATAATTGTTTTTTTATAACTTTATATTTATTATTATTGTATATATTTTGTAAATAAATTAATTATATTTAAATTAATAATTAAAAACCCTAATTCTCATGATTATAACCCTAACCCTAATTGTTATAACCCTAACCCTAATTTTTCTTAACCTTGAAGTTTAACCTAATATTTTTATAAATTATAATTAATCATTAATCATTTGTTAAATATGTGAATAATTTAATATTTATTTATTATTGTAAAAAACCTATTTTCTTAATTAAATTTTTTTAAAAAAAATCTTTTCTAATATTAATTTTGCTAATTTCTTATTTCTATTATTTTTATTTGTCTAACCTTTTATCTTAATTCCTATTATTATTGATAATTATTGTTTATTTATTATTATTTATCTTTATTATATTTCTCGATTATATTGTAATTGTCCCGAAGCTTTGTAATAGTTTAGTTTTATATTTTTGCTTTATTTTTATTATGAATGTATCTACTGTGTGGTTAGTAATTCTAGGGTGTGAATAACATACTTGTAATTAAAATTAACTTAGAATAATTAACTTAAATAAGATAAATATTTGAATATGAACATACACACACGTAAGTCGATCTTTGATCGCCATCTTGCACTTTCTAGGGTTGCCTCTCAGTTGCCTATTTCAGAAGGTCAAGTAAGGTGTCTTAAGCAAAGTCCCTTCATAAATATCATCAAGTCCCTTCATCTTTATAAGATCAAGTCCTTTCGAGGTTGCCTACGATAAATGATCTTGTCACTTTGAATAAAAAGATGATAAGTCCCTACGAATTGCTAAAGACACCTTGCAGTTGCCTATATTCAGATGTCCCTACACATGTCCCTTATCACATCCAAGGTAATGACTACCTATTCCTTAATAATAGGGATAGTCTTACCATTGAAAGAACATAAGAACATAAAAGACTTAATATAGGGTAGGTTCCTCTTAATTACTTGCTCACACATTTCAAAATACTTTTTACACCTCACTTTTCAAATAAATTTTCAAAAAACAAGTCTTTGTATACATCCATACGAGGATCATTACAAAGTACTTAGAAAGTTTCTAATCACACACTACACCTTTCTCAAAACAATTCAAAGTGAGCTAAGTAACTAAGAGCCCATGGATAACCATGGATATAAAGGGTGCTAACACCTTCCCTTTGTATAACCTACCCCCCGAACTCAAAATCTTTTTAAGGTCTTTCCTGTTCTTTTATGTCCTTTCCTTATGGATAAAATAAAAATCGGTGGCGACTCTTACTATCCGCAACATAACTAAAAGTCAGTTCTTCCACCGTGTTACACTATCTTCAAAGACGTAGTGGTAGTAAGGAATCTCTGAAGATGCTTGTTTGCATTATCATTGATTCTTCCGGAGAAAGGTTTGCTCTCCAACTGGCGAATGGTGGAGGGATGTAACTGGAAGTGTGCCACATTCACCGGTTGGTTAACAATGGTCATTCGGTTGGGTTGAGCATTTGGTCCTCCATAGTCTCCTAACAATATTTCTGCAGGAGGTTGATTTCCTGCCATGTCACCAAATCCTTGAGTTATCTCTCTGTCAGAATCAGAGTCACTGTGCTCAGAATGCACCGATATTTCGTCTTCCGTTTCCTGATTTAGGACACTATGACATGCACTAACAACTTCCAGTCTATCAATTCTTGCCTTGCGGCGTCTCTCGTGCAAAGCTCTTTCTGGTTTTGTGTCAAAGGAAAAAATAGCTAAGGTCTGACCTCGCATAAATAGTTAGACAAAATTTAGAACAAATAACAAAATTTCAATAACACTAAAATAATATAAAAATAAAATTTTGGTTGCAGAGCAACAAAATTTCAATTGAAATAGGAAAATAAACATAATCTTTGGTAGTCCCCGGTGTAATACCTCAAAATTTTCCCTCTCATTTCCCCAACTTTTTGCATAGCATTTAGCATACATAAATTCATAAAATAACCAAAAACATTGCATCATAACCATCACAGCAGGAGCATAGGTTTGTGATCAGTGAACAAAGCAACTGAAGGCTATACAAAGGCAACCAAAGGGCCACAAAGCTTCTCAACCTTGTGCAAATGGTCCACAACATCCCACAAGTATTCACTTGAAGCCACAAGTCCTATACAGAGGTGCTTTGATCAAGGGAGGCAAGCAGTGCAACATTTCCCTACAAAAAGGAGTCAGATGAGGGTTTCTAATGAACTGGGCTTATCAATGAGACTTTGGTCCAAGCATGGTTTCATGTTTCTCTACATGATGTCAAGTACCTATGGTTCAAATTTCACCATTGGACTCATTTTAGAAGGCCCTCAATTGTTCAGTTGATTGAAAATCAGAAAATTGGAGAAAAGTCAACCAGGATGAGTAAAAAGTCAACTCTTGACTTCTTGAGGTCAAGGACATGAAATCTTGGTCATACAGGACTTGTGGATGAAGTTTGAGCAAGAAAGAGTGAAAAAATCAAGGAAAAAACAGTTTTTGGGGGCCATGTATCGATACATACGAGTTATGTATCGATACATGTGTGCTGGCTATGTATTGATACATAAGCTGGATATATTGATACATAAACAGGATGTATCGATGCATCTGTGTTATGTATCGATACATCCGTGTTATGTATCGATACATAATGTGTTTTTTGCATAATTTAGCCTTCTCTTCAGTATGTATCGATGCATAACCTTATGTATCGATACATGATGCTGTTTTTTGCCATTTTGCTGCTGTTTTTAATGCAAAACAAGGGGGAATGCTATGCTATCTTTGGGGTTGAACTTTGAAATGATTGGTACACATTCTATAGCTCATTTAGCTTCACTTTCGCCTCAATTCATGCTTCACCATTGCTGCTACATCAAAGTGGTCTCCACCACAAATGTTCATGAGCTAGTGTACACAAGATTCATTGGTTTCAAGCTGAATTTTGCCATTGATCTTTGCTACATCAGCAAGTTATCATTAAATGTATGCAGGTCCATTCTAATTATTGTTCATTCCATAATCAAGAGAGCAAACTCAAGATGCGGTCCTTGAATAACTAAGCTTGTGTTTCACTTCACTAATCTCCATCATAAGCTTCATGGTGTTTGATGCATTGGATTGATCCCAACTAAAGGAAGTTCTAGAAGAGCCAACTCACCCTCTTCTACCATATTCTAGAGTTTTCTACAACCTTCCAAGGAGTTCTAGAATTCTCTAGAATCCCAACTAACTCCTAACCTAAGCTACATCCAAGCCCAAACCTCATGCCAAGCCTAGCCATTATATAAACCCATCTCCTCCCAAAGCTAAGGGGTAATCACCACAAATCACTCTCTCCCTCATTCTTCACTCAATCACCATTTTCACAATCTCAAATTCATTACTTTCTCTCCCACTTTTCCACCATTTTCACCATAGCTTTTCAACAAAAGTTCTTCAAGTTTCACATTGAAACTTGAAGGTCTTAAAGCTTAGCCTCCATCCTCCATTGAATTGAGCATTGTGGAATAAGAAGCTACTGGTTTTTGGTGGATATTGCGACTTATCGGAAGTGATTAATCGAGAAGCGTCAAGACCGAATTACATTTATTTTGCATTCGCGGATTCTCCGGTTTTCTTCTCCATTCGCACTCTGATTCATTGCAACAATTACCGAAACACTCCTCTGTTTCTTAGGTTGGTGATTTAACCATTATGCCTTAATTTATCCTCTTCATCTCGCCTTAACGACATTCTCTGCATGATTTTCGATTATGTTTGTGTTGTACCGTTCATTTTTTTTTCGTTGCTTTCTTGCTTGCAATTTGCATTTGGATTATTAGGAATTAGATTTGTAGTCTAATCAAGGTGACGCTCCCCGGATTTCCATCCTGGTACAAACGCGAAAGTGGCGCGGAAAAAAGAATAGAGTCGCCAGCCAGGCATTTTTATCCCGAAGAAAGGGAATGGTAATGCTGCACAAACCAGAAGAAAGAAAGAGGAAGGACACAGGTCCTACGAACCAAAGAGACTGAGTTCGGGAGTCGGTTACAACCTGGGAAGGTATTAGCACCCAGATCGTCCGCCGTACCCGACGGGATCCACGCTTGCAAAGAAAACTGTTTCAAAGGGTGAGGGTATGAAAGCTGCAGCAAAGAAATGAAAATGAAAAGAAAATGGAACTGGAACTGGAAAAGAACTAAATAAGAAACAAGAAGGAAAAATGTAGGGAAAATAAAGATTGTGCTCGAACGGGCCCTACCCCGCTGCCTACGTACCTCATTGGGATAATGAAGATCAGAGACGCCGTAGTTCCCCTAACTAGGGGTACTAAAAGGAAAATGCTGGTGAATTAAGGCTTGAACTGCCTATGTCAATGCTCAGGTGTTGCAGACTCGGACGACGAGTGCGTAACCGTCTTGCAAAGTGACAAGTAGGAGCAAGTTCGCGTACGGAGCGAAGGAGATGAGAAAAGAATTCCCGAAGGAAAGACGCTTATTGTTTGTTTGGTGTTTTTTAGAAGCTTTTATGAGTGAAAGTTTGCATAGGTAAGTGTACCCAAGTCTTACTCAATGGGATGTGTACATCTCACATCATCCCGAAATGGAATGCGCAAGAGGCACACCTATCTATGGAGGAAATCCAAAAATCTAGTCCCACAAGTGAAGGCTTAAGCACACTGGCCTATTACCATTATTAAGTATTTTTCTGGTTTTTTGGTTAAGAAGTGTTTTTTAGCTTTTTCTTTGTGAGATACTCATGCTAAGACCTGTCCACCACGAGTGATGACTCACACCTCGCCTCGAAACGGAACGCGTGCAAGCATCTCATAGCAAAGTCTCATGTCACATGAAAGTACTCAACCTTTATTAAGTGAATTAGAATTAAGTTTGAAGATGAGAAGAGAGAGCACCAAAGGATCTCAAAGGAAAAATTCTAAAGGGGGACTAAAATAATCCTAAGTGTTAACATGCATGGATGTCCTAAGGGTTAGTGAAGTTTCTATCCTAATGAAGAAGGAAAGAAGAAGATAGAAGAAGGGATGAGAAAGGCCTAAGCCTAACAACAAAGGGTTAGTTCACACAAACATAAGAGGGAAAGATGAGAATTGGAGATGTGGAACTCAATCCCCACATCTCACACTTACCATAGCCCTTGCAAGGTTAGCAACATAAACATAAAAGCAAAGCAAAAATGAAACAAATGGCATGCCATCATCATACAAACAGAAGTGAAGTCATATATACAAATGCCCAATGCAATACAAGTTATCAGAATGTAGGAAGAAACATGCAAGTCAAATATGAAGCATAATGAATCGCATGACAAACAAATGCAAACTTAAGAAAGATACAAGGCAAGAATGCACAAATATGGATTCAAGATGTGCAACCAGAACCAAAACAAGCTGAAGAAAAGCTTTAGAAGCAAGGGAGATGAAGATAAGAGCCACACAAGATCAAACAATCACATTATGAGGTGAAAGAATATAGGAAGAGAGGTGAATACACTTAAGAAGGAAAGAACTTAAAAGATAAGCCAAACACAAAAATTTCCAAGACATAAACCCTATCCTAAGACCAGAATGGAACCCATACCCCAAAGGGACCCCAAATGAGAAGAAGAAGTTGGCACAAGTGCCCTTCCAAGCTTATAAGAGAACTAATGATCACAAAGAAGCAAAACGGGACAAGGTAAGAACAAATATCCACATCAAATCAACAAAGCATCTAAAAATTCCACAACTCAAGACAAATGATCTTCAAACCTGGTATAACAATGAGCCAAAAGGATTGGGAAAAATTCAGGAACCAAGTAGGTCAAATGAGGACAAGAACATGAACTAGGGTTACAAAACTTCCTTCACAAGCCAAGAATCAAAACCAAATGAATAAGTTTCTAAAAATCAGGGGAAAAATCACACATCTAGTACACTCTCTTAGGAAACAGAGCAAAAAGAATCAACACCAAACTCAAAATAATGAACTCTATGGAAAAGGGACAAGACAGATTGCATCAAAAGGACTTAAAAATGAATTAATTGGAATGAAGAACTTAATGACACATGGATATTGAGAAAAATTGGAAAATAAAAATATAGAAAATTAAGGAAAACTCAATTGAACACACATGAATTATTTTGGAATTTTAATAACTTAAAACTATTTTTATAAATTGAAAATCAAAATGACAATAAAAAAGAAAAAAAGAAAAAAAGAAAAAAAGAAATAGAATTAATGAGACCAGGGGGGTGAGAACAGCAATCAAACCAACGCAAAACCAGTTGGGCCCAGGACAACGGGGGTGCGATTAGAAAAACGGCCTTAGGCCCATGCAAATTCCAAAAAAAACTTGACAGAAATCAAATTTTGATATTTACATGTTATATTTATTTTTATATTATAAGAATGCAGGAATGAACAAAGTATTATGTGACATAACATCAACTGGTCACCCTCCACTTAAGTGAAGCAAAAAAAATAAAATAAAATAAAAAATAAAATAAAAAAACAGAAAACACAGACCAACCACGCGATGACACGCAGTCATCTTCCTCCCATGCTCATGCAACCTCACGGCAAGAACACAGCAAGCCTCCATGAAGAAGAAACAAAAACTGAAAATGCACATCAATTCATCCTAGCATAACTCCACCAAAACTTAACGAAATTCAAAGATGTAAAAACCAAAATTCATCTATGAAATGAGATTAACGCGGCTAGATCGAAATAAAACCAAAACAATGGCTTAAACACACAGATACGTCGCACCAAAGTAACACCACCACGTACGGTTTCGGTTGTCGCCGCGAAGAAACATAAAAACTCACTAAACACATACCAACGCGAAGCTTAGACCATGAGGATCATGAATCTACTGGAAAAACTCATTAAAACACATTGCATGACTCAGATCGACCAAAACAAACGTGAACACCAAAACTGAAATTCAACATTCAAAACATCTACCAGCTTCTAATCACTTCATAAAGTTCAGATCAAACGAAATCAGCTCAAAACAAGCAACACATAAGCGACTACAATGCGGATAAGTTAAACATTCAAACCTGAGTATGAAGATTCTTGAACTTTTTTGAGAAAACCAGAGAGATATTAAGCCTTCTTGATTGTTCTTGAAGCCAAATAAAGGCTCAAATCTTTGAGGCAGAATGAGAGTGAAGAAGATCCGAATCTGAGCAATCACTACCACAGCCTCTTACTCTGATGATAACAATGCAATAATGTTGATCTTGAATTGTTGTTGATGCACCTTGGATGGGAAGGAGTGAGTTCAGATCTGGAAATGGGAAAGCAAATGCAGGGAGGTGAATGTGTCACGCTTTGTTGTGTGATGAGAATAGTGAGAAACCCTTGCTCTCAATTTTTGAATGTGAGTGATGTTCAACCAAAATAATAATAATCATAAGAGAGAGCCCGAATCAAAAAATTAAAATGAGAAAAAAAATGAGTGTGGTGGTGTTTTTTTTTGGCTCTCGTGATAATCATTTTCTTTATGCCCCAAATCATGTGTGTCATCAAGAGTGAGTGGGGAAAACAACAAGAGAAAAGAAAAGAAAAAAATGACGTGAGGTGAGTGTGAGTGCATGGCGTGCGTTGTGAGGGTGTGTGGGGAAGGGGTGGCGTGCGCGTGAGGGAGTGTGTGAGGGGAGTGGCGTGCGCGTGTGAATGTGAGGGAAGGGGATATGGCGTGCGGGTGGTGTGAGTGGAGAGGAAAGAGTGGTGTGAAGTGAGTATGTGAGGAGGGAGTGGAGTCCGTGGGATGTGTGAGGGAGAGGAAAAAAGTGTGACCTCAGGGCAAATGAGAAGGAAACATGTGGCAGGCTAACCAACAATATTGATCTCTCACTCTTTTTCGTGTGCCATCACCATGAATCACTATTTGGATTATTTTACTTATTTGGTCACACAACTAAAACAATGGACTCACTAAAAAATAAATGTGTACAAATAAGCCATGTCACGCCACACATAAATATTTAATTAATAAACCAATGGCTAAATGACACATGTCCATTCGGAGCTTTTTCGTACATGAAATAATAGCTTGAAGTTTAGGATCGAACAATTTCTAAAACTAGAAATTTCCAAATTTAGTAACCTTTTGCATACTTCCGACTTTTGATATTTAAGCTCAAATGAAATACTCCCTGACATAATATGACCTTAAAAAGATAATCCTGACCAAAAAGCTCTGAAATTGTCATGTTGACTTTTCTGACTGTGCAGTTGACTTTCTTGCTTCACCTTCAAGCAACTGAAGAATTCTCTGACCTCCACATGGAATTTTCTCACGAAAATCGACACCTAGGATCCTATTGACATATAGAAAACTTCGCCCAAATAAAATGGCCAAAGTCGTGAAGTTTTGGTGCTTGAATCTCAAACCCTAATTCGGGTGCTTTGCATAGGAGCTTTGCCTTGTCCTGAGATCTCTGACGATCATGCAATCTTCTGAACTTTTGCTAAGGGACTTGATCTTGTAAATGGAGTATAAAATCATCATAGAACTTGTACAAACTCATTGGGACCCTTGTCAATGCTTGAAGTGCTTTTGGGAACTCCACGGATAACCGTATGCTTAATGCTGGGACATGAGGGATGTTATGCTTCATCTTTCCATGCTAGGATGCTGAGGAAATGATATGAGTATGATGCATATGATGTGATATGATGCTTAAAATGAAGAGGGCAAATTTGGGGTGTTACAGCTGCCCCTATTCAATCATCAGTTAATCTGAAAAGGACGATAGTACGGGCTATCGACCATTCAAGATAAACTGTGGTTGAATACCAAAAAGACCAGAAATTTGCACTCTGACGAAGAATACAACGCTGGGAAATAAACCCAACCAGATGACGCTCTGGGGACTGCAGGGGAGAAAGAAGCAGACGAGCTTCTTCCAATTTGAACTGATATCTGGAATAAGGACATGGTGACAGACGAGTCTTCAAACCATCCTGTGACGCCAGGAGCTGGACATACGAGCCCTCGAAACACTTCAAGAACATAAACTGAGACAGACGAGTCTTCAAACAATCCTGTGATGCCAGGGGCTGGACACGAGTCCTTCAACATTGCATATAGCATGAGACAGACGAGTCTCCTTCGGATTTACCTGTTACGCCAGGACCGGTAATACACTTAAGTCTGTGGGATAGACATGCAATCAAGGTAGACGAACCTTCTTCATATATTATCCGCGGATATATGGTATAAGACAGACGAGTCTTCTGGGCAAACCTGTTACGCTAGGTGCAACAACAACAATAATTGGTGCCTGAGACAGACGAGCCTCCTTCGGATTTACCTGTTACGCTAGGACCGGTAACCATTTCGACATTTAATTCCCACTGTCAGGATTTGAAACCTCTTCAATACAGACGAGTATTGGATGATCATCAAGATAACACAAACGAGTGTTATAGGTCAATGATACAGACGAGTATCAGACGATGATCCGAGAAACACAGATGAGTGCTTCAGGCAATGATACAGACGAGTATCATCCACCGGTACAGACGAATACCAGAAATTCAAACACAGACGAGCATTTGAAGTAGCAATACAAAAATACCAGGGTAGACAACAAATCCTCACATACAGATGTAAGCTAGCACAGACGAGTGTTGGGGATGATACAGACGAGTATCTAAGCAAAGCAGACGAGCTTCAGAACGCAGACGACTTCTGGGGAATAAAAGCAGACGAGCTTCCAAACAAACACGGACTAGTGTTGTACAGTTGCAGACGAGCAACAACAAAGAATGCATATCAGGGCACAAACGAGTGCAACAAAGGATCCAACACCAAACACGGACGAGTGTTGGGAGGTTGCAGACGAGCAACAACAAATATCATATCAGAACACAGACGAGTGTTGAGGAGTTGCGGACGAGCAACAGCAAAGAGATAACCAAACACAAACGAGTGTTGGAAAATTGCAGACGAGCAATAACAAGGTAATCATTCCAAAGCACAGACGAGCGCTGGAAATTGCAGACGAGCAAACAACAACTGATATAACCAAACACAAACGAGTGTTTGGAATTGCAGACGAGCAGAATCAAAGTAATCATAAACCACCGCTGGGGAAAGCAAACGAGCAATACCACAGAACTAACACAGACGAGTGTTGAAAGATGCAGACGAGCAGCAATAAAGCAGTAATATGTCCCTGCTGGGGAAAAACCTGCTTAGGGATAACACAGACGAGTGTTGAAAAAATTGCAGACGAGCAACAAACAAATGCCTGATAGGCCACAAGAATTACAACTCTGTAGGGGAAGATAAGTCAAGAGGTCTGAATACCCAACTCTGACTAAGGTGATGAATACCTGACGGTATCATCAAAATACCCAAAAGTACGGCAACTTTGCTGGGAATATTTCACTGCCAGAGGTGAAAATCAAATATGAACTCTGTGGGGACAGGATCATCTCCAAACTTGGCTGGGGAAGCTGCTTGTACAATACTCTGGCTGGGGAGAGCATCTGCTGATTCAAGACTCTGAGGGGACTCTTGCTGAGGATAGAATACTGATAACGTCAGGCTTTCAGATACTTGCTGGGCGTACTCCGCTGGGGAAGCATGCACTGCCAACTTCACTGGGGAAGAAGAAAAATGCTTGGGCTACTGCCAAGGCTTAGCTGGAAAAAATCTCTGCTTGGGGATGCCAGGCTTCCGGTACCTGCTGGAGGGAGAAATTTCTGTTTGGGGAGATACTCTATTGGAGAAGAGTAAATTGCTGCAACCTGCAACAACAGAAAACACAAGTGTGCCCCGGGGATTTGCATGGAATGATCTGTTCATCCATCGTCACCCGACACTCAAAGAAGGTTACCGTTTCCCTGCATGTCAGTTTTCTTTTCAAAATTAACACCATGTTTATATGCAATGCTATTTTTGCCAAAAATTTAGGACATTTTGCAAACAAAAATAAACACACATAGCTTTTTGACTGAATATTATTTTTATTGAATGGCCTCTGAATAGGCAAAGATTTTACAACAGGTAGCAACCACCTGGACAGAGGTAGCCACTATAAAAATTGAGAAAAAAGAAACTATCCTAATGGCAATGTACACGGCATTCCAAGGAGTTTCATTTCTGCTATGACCTGCATGTCTTCGAGACTCTCCATTCTGCTTCGGCTTTCTGAGAGGACGAGGGGACAGTTTCCTATCCTTCTGATATTGTCAAGTTGTACGAAACATTGATGTGGTTCAGATAACTCGGATCACAGTTGTTCGCTTATTCCCTTGTTTTGCGTGGATCGCCCTTTCGGGTTTTCAATCCACCGGGATACCCTTTTTTGCCTGAGTTGTCCAATGCGGCTTTTCAACTCAGCGGGTGTACATTTTTATTTATTTATTTCCCTAACTTTTGCCCGAGCTTTTTATTCTGTTTTTAGCTCGCCGGGATGCCCCTTTTTTTGCCTGGACTATAATTCTGTTTTTGTGTCCAGTGGGTCTCTTTATGCGAAGTATTTTTTAACTGCGTCCGAGTTAACAGGGGACTGGAAGTCATCTCCATCCATAGTGGTGAGCATCAGTGCTCCTCCTAAGAAGACTTTCTTCATTATGAATGGTCCTTCGTAGTTTGGGGTCCACTTGCCCCTGTGATCTGAACCTAGAGGAACGATTCTCTTCAATACAAGCTCTCCCACTTGATACTCTCGAGTACGTACCCGTTGGTCGAATGCATGCTTCATTCTCCTCTGATAAAGTTGACCATGACAGATAGCCGCTAATCTCTTTTCCTCAATTAGACATAGCTGATTATAACGAGCACGCACCCATTCAGCCTCATCCAGCTTGACATCCATCATCACTCGCAGTGAAGGAATCTCTACTTCAACAGGCAGGACTGCTTCCATGCCATACACTAGAGAGAAGGGAGTTGCCCCTGTTGACGTCCTGACTGATGTTCGGTACCCATGCAAAGCAAACAGTAACATCTCATGCCAATCTTTGTAGGTGACAACCATTTTCTGCACAATCTTCTTGATATTCTTGTTAGCTGCCTCTACCGCACCGTTCATCTTTGGTCGGTAAGGAGAAGAATTGTGATGCTGTATTTTGAAGTCCCGACACAAGTCTGCCATCATCTTGTTGTTGAGATTAGAACCATTGTCAGTAATGATCCTGTCGGGCACTCCGTATCTGCATATGATATCTCTTTTCAGAAATCTTGCCACCACTTGACGAGTGACGTTGGCATAAGACGCTGCTTCTACCCACTTGGTAAAGTAATCAATCGCAACCAGGATGAAGCGATGACCATTCGAAGCAGTTGGCTCGATCTTCCCGATCATGTCAATGCCCCACATAGAAAAGGGCCAAGGAGATGACATGACTTTGAGTGGGCTTGGAGGTACATGCACTTTGTCTGCATATATTTGGCACTTGTGGCATTTACGAGCGAATGAACAACAGTCTGCATCCATTGTCATCCAGTAATACCCTGATCTCAGCAATTTCTTTGCCATAGCATGCCCTCCTGCATGGGTACCAAAAGATCCTTCGTGGACTTCCTGCATCAATAGGCTTGCTTTGTGTCTATCCACGCATCTGAGCAAGACCATGTCGAAGTTTCTCTTGTACAAAACTCCGTCTGTGTTCAAGAAAAAACTAGCAGCAAGTCGCCTCAAGGTCTTCTTGTCGTTGGAAGATGCCCCAATTGGGTATTCTTGCTTTTCCAAGAATAACTTGATATCAAAATACCAAGGTTTCTCGTCAAACACGGCGTCTACAGAGAAAGCATAAGCTGGAGCGTCAAGCCTGGATATATCAATTCTGGGCACATAATTCCAACACAAAACTTTAATTGACGAAGAGAGAGTGGCCAATGCGTTGGCAAACTGATTTTCATCACGTGGTATGAATTGAAGTTTAACTGTCGTGAAGAACGTCAACAGTTTTCTAGCATAATCCCTATATGGCATTAGATGGTCTTGGTGCGTATAAATCTGGTTAATGACGAGAGCTGAATCTCCTAATATATCGAGGTTCTTAATCCTAAGATCAATTGCCTCCTCTATTCCCATTATACATGCCTCGTATTCCGCTTCATTGTAGGTGCAGCCAAAAGTAATTCTGGCAGTGAAGGGTAAGTGGGCACCTTCAGGAGTAATGAGTACGGCACCAACTCCACGACCATTGATATTGACGGCCCCATCAAACATCAACTTACATTTGGATTCAGGGTCAGGCCCCTCCTCCGAAGTGGTTCCTCGTAATCGTTCGTTTTGAGGTACATGATGTCCTCATCAGGGAAATCAAACTTCATCGGCTGATAATCATCTTCAAGAGGTTGTTGTGCAAGGTAATCCGACAATACACTTCCTTTGATGGCTTTCTGAGAAGTATATTGGATGTCGTATTCAGTTAAAATCATCTGCCACCTAGCAACCCTTCCGGTCAACGCTGGTTTCTCAAAGATGTACTTGACAGGATCCATTTTTGAAATGAGCAATGTGGTATGACTCAACATGTACTGCCTCAGTCGGCGAGCAGCCCATACCAAAGCGCAGCAAGTTTTCTCGAGCAGTGAATACCGGGATTCACAGTCGGTAAACTTTTTGCTGAGGTAATAAATGGCGTACTCTTTTCGACCAGACTCGTCATGTTGGCCTAGCACACATCCTATTGACCCTTCTATCACGGTCAAGTACATGATTAGAGGTCTTCCTTCCACCGAAGGCATTAGAATTGGAGGTTCCTACAAATACTCTTTTATTTTATCGAAAACTCTTTGGCAATCATCGTTCCACCTGACCGTTTGCTCTTTTCTTAGCAATTTGAATATCGGTTCGCACGTGGCAGTTAGATGAGATATGAACCGAGAAATGTAGTTCAACCTCCCTAAAAACCCGCGCACTTCTTTTTCTGTCCTCGGTGCAGGCATATCTTGAATAGCTTTTACTTTAGTAGGATCTACCTCAATTCCTCTTTGACTTACAATGAAACCCAGCAATTTCCCGGAACGCACTCTGAAAGTGCACTTGTTCGGATTCAACCTCAGCTTGTACTTGATCAGTCTATCAAAAAGCTTCTTCAGGTTGACCAGATGCTCCTCTTAGTCTCGGGACTTAGCAATCATATCGTCCACATAACACTCGATTTCCTTGTGGATCATGTCATGGAACAATGTGACCATCGCCCGTTGATAAGTTGCCCCGGCGTTCTTCAAACCAAAGGGCATGACCTTATAGCAGAATGTACCCCACGGGGTAATGAACGTTGTCTTCTCCATGTCTTCCGGCGCCATTTTTATCTGATTATAACCGTAGAAGCCATCCATGAAGGAGAACACCGAGAATTGAGTAGTATTGTCCACCAACACATCAATGTGTGGCAACGGAAAATCATCTTTTGGGCTTGCTCTATTCAAATCCCGATAGTCAACGCACATCCGGACCTTGCCGTCCTTCTTAGGTACAGGAACAATGTTAGCTACCCAAGGTGGGTAACTAGTCACAGCAAGGAACCCGGCATCCCACTACTTCTGAACCTCCTCTTTAATCTTCATCGCCATGTCAGGGCGAGTTCTTCTCAATTTTTGCTTTACAGGAGGACAGTCTTCTCTCAGAGGTAGCTTATGCATCACGATGTCGGTATCTAAACCTGGCATATCTTGATATGACCAAGCAAAGATATCCACATACTCTCTCAGCATACTGATCAGCTCTTTCTTGACGTCGGCCTGCAGACTGGCCCCTATCTTGATTTCCTTCTTTGCATCTTCACTGCCAATGTTGATGGTCTGGATCTCCTCTTGATGAGGCTGAATAACTTGTTCCTCTTGTTTCAACAATCTGACCAACTCTTCAGGGAGGTCACAGTCTTCCTCAACCCCTTCATCCGCTTGGTAGACTGGATTATCAAAGTCATGCATAGTCATAGCAGGAACGTTATCCGTGGGATCCGGATGATCAACACTGCACAGTTGATGTGCTTATTCAGAATCTGCTTGTTTTGAAAAAGAGACGCTAACACAAAAAACAAAAAGGAAAAACACATTGCCATTTTTTTTTATATTTTTTGTGAAAAAGTTTAAAAACAAAGACAGGGAACACGGTTTGTCTGAAAATGTCCTTTTATTTCATAGCAAAATAACGATGTAATACAAAACATGGTGGCCCGATACAATGGATCCAAGCATCTTGGGCAGAATGCTGGATTTGACAATGCAGTATGCTAATAAAAGGAAACAAGACAATTACTCTGAGAGCCAGGTGACTTGAACAATGTCTTCAGCAGACCAATTTCCTAGCTCCTCGCCGAGCACACACGGGTAGATCCAATTGTCCCAATCTCAGTCACTATCCCCATCTTGACTTGCTGTATAGATCTGGCTGTGGTCGAGCAACCCAGCAGTTGTGAACGTGATAGCCTTACAACTCTGAGTAGACCCACCAGGCTGATACCCTAAGCCAAACTTATCATCTTTCTTTTCCAGCTCCAATAGCTTTCCCCAACCTTGGGCACTGCCTGATTGCACAACCTCTTTTGCTTCTCTGTAGGAATGGATGGATGTGCCCTCTTTCTCATTGCTCTTCTCCACAGAAGTCAGGATGCTGACGTCTGCTTCAAAAGCTTGGCATAAAGTCTCATGGATTTCTCCATCCATTTCTACATATTTAAATGTCGAAAAATGGCTGACGAATATATCCTCTTCCCCACAAACGGTGATGACCTGGCCGTCCACCACGTATTTAAGCTTCTGATGCAGGGTCGAAGTGACGGCTCCAGCAACATGTATCCACGACCTTCCCAACAAACAGCTATATGCAGGCTGCATGTCCATAACATAGAAAACACTTTTGAAGACTTGAGAGCCTATCTTGACGGGCAACTCAACCTCTCCGAAAACTGATCTTCTTGAACCATCGAAAGCTTTAACAACCAGATCACTTGGCGTCAGGACAATCCCATCAATGTTAAGCTTCATCAACGCCTTCTTCGGAAGCATATTCAAGGAAGAGCCTGTGTCTACAAGGACATGAGACAGCACGGCGCCCTTGCACTCTATCGTGATGTGTAGTGCTTTGTTGTGGTTTCTGCCCTCAGAAGTGAGGTCTCGGTCAGTAAAGCCTAAGCCATGGCTAGCATTGACACTTCCAACAACAGCCTCGAGTTGGTTGACCGTAATCTCCTGAGGAACATAGGCCATTTGGAGTACTTTCAGTAGGGCCTCTCAGTGTGCGGGAGAGCAAATCAGCTGTGACAAGATGGAAATCTTGGAAGGCGTTTGGTTTAGTTAATCAACCACCTTGTAGTCACTCCTTTTGATAATCCTCGTGACTTCCTCTACCTCCTTTTCAAACGTCCCCTGCCCAGCCATAGGAGTAGTTGACTCATCGTTCGCAACCTGTTTTCCTTTGGCTTTGGCCGAAGCCTCGGACTCAGGATCCCCTCTCAGCGCAGGGGGAGCGAACAAACGACCACTTCGGGTGAAACCCCCAACACCTCCGACATTCTCTATAGTCGGGTCAGCAACAGGTCTGCTCTCCATCTTCTGTCCAGCTACATATACATCCGAGCCATCATGCAAAGGAATGGCTCTATCGTCTTTGTACGGCACAGGCCCAGGTACTGTGATGGTCACGGGACTAATCTGAGGAGCATAGATTGTAACCGGTTCTCTCCTGACAGGCATGTCAGCTTCATCGTAGAAAATAGTAATGGTTGACACATCATCAACCTCTTCATTACCAACTTTACTGAACTGCAAGGATCTAGCATCAATCAAACCCTGCAAACCCATCTTCAATTTCTCACAGCCATTCTCAGCATTTATACAGTCTTCACAATCAAAACAACAACCAGGAAACACCAGACCCTTCAACAGTCTCTCTTTTACTACCCTCAAAGGTGTCTTCACTTCATCAACACTCAGCACAAGACTCAACTTTTCCCCATCCTCAACAGCATTAACTATTGCCCCTCCATGATTAGACATAGGGTTCGAGTTGGCATTCGGAGGGGGTGCAAAGTTGATTGCTTTAGAGTCGACAAGATCCTGAACCTTGTGATGCAAAGCCCTGCACTTCTCAGTCGAGTGCCCGGGTGCTCCAGAGTGGAAAGTGCATCGTGCGTTGACATCATAACCAACTGGAAGCTCTCCAGGAGGTGGTGGTGCCAAAGTTCTTAGTTGAATGAGGTCCAAATCTAGCAGTCTTGGCAATAAGGCAACATAAGTTATCGGGATAGCTTCAATCACCCTATTAGTCGGGCGAGTCTGCCTCGGCTGATACGGTCTCTGCTGATAGTTGGTACGAGGTTGTTGTTGTTGATGTTGTTGTGGAGGAGGTAGCATCTGTTGTACTGGAGCTGCAGGAATGGTTACAGCAGCCACATGTTCATAGGGTCTTCTATAGCCACGGCCCCATCCTCGACCGAATACAGCATTCGTCTCGCCCTCTCGTCTTCTAGGAGGTCCATTAAAAGCTTTCCTCGCTCCATTTGAGCTGCTAGCACTAGGATCCTGTATCTGCCCCATTTTCAGCAATGTTTCAACTCTTTCGCCTGCAATAACAATATCGTTGAACTTAGTAGCAGAGCTGGACACCAGTCTTTCAAGAAATACACCCTGTAGAGTGCCCATAAACATGTCAGCCATTTCGTTTTCTAACAGCGGTGGTTGCACCCTAGCAGCTAGCTGGCGCCACCTCTGGGCATATTCTTTGAAGCCTTCTTTTGCTGTCTGAGCCATGTGCTGCAACTGCGTGCGGTTCGGAGCCATGTCCAAATTGTATTGATACTGCCTCACAAAGGCTTCAGCTAGATCCTTCCAACTCTTGATATTGACCCTACTGAGTTTCATGTACCATTCAAGAGAAGCTCCCACCAAGCTGTCTTGAAAATAATACATCCAGAGTTTCTCATCATCTGTGTGAGCGGCAATTCTCCCAACAAATGATTGCAGATGGGTCTTCGGGCAAGCAGTGCCATTATACTTCTCGAAGGTTGGAACTTTGAACTTATACGGGATCCTGACCCCAGGAACCAAGCCTAAGTCGGTTATGTCAAATCCCAAAGAGCTCTGGGACTGAATAGCTTTGATTTTCTCAGCCATCTCTTCGAACCTCTTGTTCATCTCTGCTCCTTGACCTTCAGCTTCATCAAGTAGAGTGAACTGGTCATCATGATTATCCATCTGAGTGTTGTTCAACCCATCATTGATTATTGTCACTCCTGGCTGTGTAACAGGAGGTTCAACCTGACGTGCACCCGCACTGGTACGATTATCAGCTGTAGCAGCAGCAGCAGTGTTCATGTTCTGATTCTCAATCATCTCCCGCAGACGCTCTTAGTTCTGCCCCATGCCGGCCATTAATGTCATAAAGTTATCCATTCTCAGTCTCAGGTCTGCCAAGTCTGCTTGCATCTGGTCCATGGCTCGTTCTCTGTTAATCTTTGTCAGATACCGATGCGCTACTGGTTGTTCCCGAACTTTACGGGGAGCTATAGTGCCTGAAACACAAAACACGTTAGTAACTGAGACACTACCTACAAAACAACAAACAAGTTATATGGATGCAATGCAGTTGTTTATGTTTCCAATCACAGGTCATTTATGCCCCGGTTCCGGTATTTAGCAAAGAAAACCAGATGGGCACTGATCCTCGACTTCCAGAAACCTTCGCGAGAAACCACATTCAAACCACAACAGCAAGCAAACAAAGAAATGATGGAAAAAAGCCATAACATAAATCAACCTATTAGGCAAATAACACAGAATTCCCCGTAGGGTACAAGTCTTTACAAAGGAAAAACAACCAACTAGGACTCCTACAACATTGTTGTAGGTAATCCAGATACAAGAAAAGTAAATTAAGAAGCAAAACCACCGCCTAAGGACCCTGAAGCTCCATCACTAAACCCCACATCAGATCTGACCTTCTTGACTCCAGCCATCAACTTGAGGTCTTCAATCTCTTTAAGTGTTGCTTCGAGAGCTTGTTGGCTATCCGCTAGCTGTTGGGTCTTCTCTCTGCGAATCTTGTGGACTTGCTCCACCTCCTCCTTTTTGTAAGCCATCTAAACTTCAAAGAACTCTTCTTTTTCTTTATATTGCTTCAGCTCTTGCTCTCTCTGTCCCTTCAACCAGACAATAGACTGACGAGCATCTTTGAGGGTCTTCGACTTCTTCTTGCGCTCAGCTTCTCTTTGGGCTTCCATCATTCCTAACCTGCGGAAATGTGCTTCTCTACCTGCAAAGTCCTTCTCCTTAGCCTCCAAGGTCGTCTGCATCTTCAACAACTTCTCTTCAGCTTCAATCTTGGCCCTGTTGGCTTGGTGATACAGGCTTACCATCTCGGTATTTTCAACTCTGACTGCATGTAGTTGGGCTTCCAACTTCTTGAACTCCTCCAAAGACACAATATCAATGGACTCAGCAATTGGGGGAACTGGTGTTGAAAATGGAAACAAAACTCTTCTAGCTCTGTCTTTCAACCAAGCTTCATACTCTGGGAATGTCTAATTGTTGCACTTTCCGAAGCTAGCTATTCCTTCTCCCTTAATGCACTTCCAAGCTCCCGCAACCTTCCTCACTAAGGGCATATTATCTTTCACTGAGAAGTAGAAAATAAGGGTCAGCTTCAAATCTTCAGGCACCTCTCTCAAAGTGTATCCCAATTGTCTTCTTAATAGGATTGGATTGTAATTAATCCCTCCATTTATTCCCAACAAAGGCACACTATGATAACTCCCGCCGCTGGTGATGAAACGTGCACCTTGCAGCCTTTGAGTGAACCATCTAACATCCTTGGAAAGCAACTTTTCCAGCTTCTGAGCCCATACCAAGCCGTGGTCACTAAACACTCCCGTACTAGGCAAATTCCTCATGAACCACATGTGAAATAACGGAGCGCAGCAACGGACCAAACCTCCCCTTTTCTTCCCAGTTTTGTAATGAACTGAGTAATACAAATCCCCGAGTAAGGTAGGCACAGGATTCTTCAGCAAAAAGAGATGTATGGCGTTTATATCTATGAACTTCTCCATATCAGCAAACAGGATAATGCCATAGATAGAAAGAGCCAAGATAGCACAGACAGCATCCCATTCTTCTTCAACAGCCAATTCTTCTGCCTTCTTCACCAGATCCTCCAAAGAAAACCCAGGCACACCTCCTTTAATGATGGTCAAAGACTTCACAGCAGAAGGGCTCAAATAAAGAGCCTTAGCAATAGCCTTAGGTGCAGGTCTACTCATCTCAGAATTGAAAGGAACCTGGTCTCGAACTGACACACCCAGGATCAGAGCATACTCCTCCAGCATATGGCCCAACTGAAAATCAGGAAAGGTGAAGCAACGGAGCTGAGGGTTATAATACTGAAGCAATGTATGAATGGCACTCCTCTCGGAAGGATCTAGCTCTACCACCACATCAAGAATACTCCCATAAGCTTTTCAGAATCTCTCCACCTGGTTGGGTGTAATCAGCTTTACCATCTTTTTCAACAAGCCAACCTTGATGTCAAAGAACTTGAAGTGAATATTCTGCTTTCGAGGATCTTCCATCTTTGAAGAGGATACCGGAACCGGAAGCAAAGATATGAACCAGTGAATGAAAAACAAAACAATGATTAATGATGCAATGATGCAATACAGATGCAAATGCAAAGACATATGGTCATCTGGGACTGTTTGGAGTCTGGACACTGACAGGGGCCCCTCTGAATAACTTGACAAACCAAAAGTCCACTGAGTCACACTCTCTGATAATTACAACTTTCTGAAGAAGATCTCAGGACCATAGTATCAAGAATACCAGAACAAGAAAACCAGAACTCTGGAACCAAAGTAGTTGTATCATAACATGAACTGCACTGGTAACAAGGGTATGATGAGGTCAAGGGTTCCTGTAAACCTTTAAACCCATTCCCAATCTCACAGGTGTGCTCCGGGTCAAACATCACGAACTCTCAAAGCCGAATAGCAATAATACTTTCACCATTTCCTAGAAATGGCTCATGACCAAATCAGGGAATCGGTTAGGCATTATGTACTACGCAGGGAGGCCTCACCTGAGTCCGGGAAAAACAAGCATCCCTTATAAGTCCCCAGCTTCAAGCGCTGAAATCGAGAAACAATAGCACATTCAGCCTGTAGGATACAGTACTAATGTCATACAACCAGATGCTTTGACTGAGTTCCTATAAGAGAACCAGGCCATCCTATGCGAGTCCCCAGTGGACCCTCGGGTGCGAATGGGTTTGCCACAAAATGTGGTCTGCCACTGCCACCACTAGAGAGGGTTGTTTCCAAAAAGGTTCTCAATGATCGGTCCCCAGATGCACATAATTATCAAGGTCCTATCCCGAAGTGGAGGAAATCCCCACACAAGATATTTCCAAGACGGTCGCAATCTGGGCGTGAAACACATCGCCACTCATCATGTCACATGCGAGTACAATATGTCCACTCTAATCCTAGGGTGCACTCAAGCCGGGTACTTGGCTTATCTCTCAGAAACAGTATCACCCGAGCCCACCAAATAGAAAAACCAGTCCAGACAGTCCAGTATGATATATATGATGCGGAAAATAAATACTGAAAACTGTAAATAAAGCGGTAAACAAACAACAATACAATACAACAAGCCACAGCAAACAAACATCACCCAATGAAACAGCAACACAAAAATGCTAGGAGAGACTCACAGGGGAACCAGAGATTCTGGACCCGTGTTTCCCCAGCAAAGTCGCCAGCTGACGCTTCCCGGATTTCCATCCTGGTACAAACGCGAAAGTGGCGCGGAAAAAAGAATAGAGTCGCCAACCAGGCATTTTTATCCCGAAGAAAGGGAATGGTAATGCTGCACAAACCAGACGAAAGAAAGAGGAAGGACACAGGTCCTACGAACCAAAGAGACTGAGTTCGGGAGTCGGTTACGACCTGGGAAGGTATTAGCACTCAGATCGTCCGCCGTACCCGACGGGATCCACGCTTGCAAAGAAAACTGTTTCAAAGGGTGAGGGTATGAAAGCTGCAGCAAAGAAATGAAAATGAAAAGAAAATGGAACTGGAAAAGAACTGAATAAGAAACAAGAAGGAAAAATGTAGGGAAAATAAAGATTGTGCTCGAACGGGCCCTACCTCACTGCCTACGTACCTCATTGGGATAATGAGGATCACAGACGTCGTAGTTCCCCTAACTAGGGGTACTAAAAGGAAAATGCTGGTAAATTAAGGCTTGAACTGCCTATGTCAATGCTCAGGTGTTGCAGACTCGGACGACGAGTGCGTAACCGTCTTGCAAAGTGACAAGTAGGAGCAAGTTCGCGTACGGAGCGAAGGAGATGAGAAAAGAATTCCCGAAGGAAAGACGCTTATTGTTTGTTTGGTGTTTTTTAGAAGCTTTTATGAGTGAAAGTTTGCATAGGTAAGTGTACCCAAGTCTTACTCAATGGGATATGTACATCTCACATCATCCCGAAATGGAATGCGCAAGAGGCACACCTATCTATGGAGGAAATCCCAAAAGCTAGTCCCACAAGTGAAGGCTTAAGCACACTGGCCTATTACCATTATTAAGTATTTTTGTGGTTTTTTGGTTAAGAAGTGTTTTTTAGCTTTTTCTTTGTGAGGTACTCATGCTAAGACCTGTCCACCACGAGTGATGACTCACACCTCGCCTCGAAACGGAACGCGTGCAAGCATCTCATAGCAAAGTCTCATGTCACATGAAAGTACTCAACCTTTATTAAGTGAATTAGAATTAAGTTTGAAGATAAGAATAGAGAGCACCAAAGGATCTCAAAGGAAAAATTCTAAAGGGGGACTAAAATAATCCTAAGTGTTAACATGCATGGATGTCCTAAGGGTTAGTGAAGTTTCTATCCTAATGAAGAAGGAAAGAAGAAGATAGAAGAAGGGATGAGAAAGGCCTAAGCCCAACAACAAAGGGTTAGTTCACACAAACATAAGAGGGAAAGATGAGAATTGGAGATGTGGAACTCAATTCCCACATCTCACACTTACCATAGCCCCTGCAAGGTTAGCAACATAAACATAAAAGCAAAGCAAAAATGAAACAAATGGCATGCCATCATCATACAAACAGAAGTGAAGTCATATATACAAATGCCCAATGCAATACAAGTTATCAGAATGTAGGAAGAAACATGCAAGTCAAATATGAAGCATAATGAATCGCATGACAAACAAATGCAAACTTAAGAAAGATACAAGGCAAGAATGCACCAATATGGACTCAAGGTGTGCAACCAGAACCAAAACAAGCTGAAGAAAAGCTTTAGAAGCAAGGGAGATGAAGATAAGAGCCACACAAGATCAAACAATCACATTATGAGGTGAAAGAATAAAGGAAGAGAGGTGAATACACTTAAGAAGGAAAGAACTTGAAAGATAAGCCAAACACAAAAATTTCCAAGACATAAACCCTATCCTAAGACCAGAATGGAACCCATACCCCAAAGGGACCCCAAATGAGAAGAAGAAGTTGGCACAAGTGCCCTTCCAAGCTTATAAGAGAACTAATGATCACAAAGAAGCAAAATGGGACAAGGTAAGAACAAATATCCACATCAAATCAACAAAGCATCAAAAAATTCTACAACTCAAGACAAATGATCTTCAAACATGGTATAACAATGAGCCAAAAGGATTGGGAAAAATTCAGGAACCAAGTAGGTCAAATGAGGACAAGAACATGAACTAGGGTTACAAAACTTCCTTCACAAGCCAAGAATCAAAACCAAATGAATAAGTTTCTAAAAATCAGGGGGAAAATCACACATACAGAACACTCTCTTAGGAAACCAGAGCAAAAAGAATCAACACCAAACTCAAAATAATGAACTTTATGGAAAATGGACAAGACAGATTGCATCAAAAGGACTTTAAATGAATTAATTGGAATGAAGAACTTAATGACACGTGGATATTGAGAAAAATTGGAAAATAAAAATATAGAAAATTAAGGAAAACTCAATTGAACACACATGAATTATTTTGGAATTTTTAATAACCTAAAACTATTTTTATAAATTGAAAATCAAAATGACAATAAAAATGAAAAAAAGAAAAAAGAAATAGAATTAATGAGAACAGGGGGGTGAGTACAGCAATCAAACCAACGCAAAACCAGTTGGGCCCAGGACAGCGGGGGGTGTGATTAGAAAAACGGCCTTAGGCCCATGCAAATTCCAAAAAAAACTTGACAGAAATCAAATTTTGATATTTACATGTTATATTTATTTTTATATTATAAGAATGCAGGAATGAACAAAGTATTATGTGACATAACATCAACTGGTCACCCTCCACTTAAGTGAAGCAAAATAAATAAAATAAATAAAAAAATAAAATAAAAAAACAGAAAACACAGACCAACCACGCGATGACACGCAGTCATCTTCCTCCCATGCTCATGCAACCTCACGGCAAGAACACAGCAAGCCTCCATGAAGAAGAAACAAAAACCGAAAATACACATCAATTCATCCTAGCTTAACTCCACCAAAACTTAACGAAATTCAAAGATGTAAAAACCAAAATTCATCTATGAAATGAGATTAACGCGGCTAGATCGAAATAAAACCAAAACAATGGCTTAAACACACAGATACGTCGCACGAAAGTAACACCACCACGTACGGTTTCGGTCGTCGCCGCGAAGAAACATAGAAACTCACTAAACACATACCAACGCGAAGCTTAGACCATGAGGATCATGAATCTACTGGCAAAACTCAGTAAAACACATTGCATGACTCAGATCGACCAAAACAAACTTGAACACCAAAACTGAAATTCAACATTCAAAACATCTACCAGCTTCTAATCACTTCATAAAGTTCAGATCAAACGAAATCAGCTCAAAACAAGCAACACATAAGCGACTACAATGCGGATAAGTTAAACATTCAAACCTGAGTATGAAGATTCTTGAACTTTTTTGAGAAAACCAGAGAGATATTAAGCCTTCTTGATTGCTCTTGAAGCCAAATAAAGGCTCAAATCTTTGATTTTGAATCTGAGCAATCACTACCACAACCTTTTACTCTGATGATAACAATGCAATAATGTTGATCTTGAATTGTTGTTGATGCACCTTGGATAGGAAGGAGTGAGTTCAGATCTGGAAATGGGAAAGCAAATGCAGGGAGGTGAATGTGTCACGCTTTGTTGTGTGATGAGAATAGTGAGAAACCCTTGCTCTCAATTTTTGAATGTGAGTGATGTTCAACCAAAATAATAATAATCATAAGAGAGAGCCCGAATCAAAAAATTAAAATGAGAAAAAAAATGAGTGTGGTGGTATTTTTTTTAGCTCTCGTGATAATCATTTTCTTTATACCCCAAATCATGTGTGTCGTCAAGAGTGAGTGGGGAAAACAACAAGAGAAAAGAAAAGAAAAAAATGACGTGAGGTGAGTTTGAGTGCATGGCGTGCATTGTGAGGGAGTGTGTGAGGTGAGTGTGAGTGCATGGCGTGCATTGTGAGGGAGTGTGTGAGGGGAGTGGCGTGCGCGTGAGGGAGTGTGTGAGGGGAGTGGCGTGCGCGTGTGAATGTGAGGGAAGGGGATATGGCGTGCGGGTGGTGTGAGTGGAGAGGAAAGAGTGGTGTGAAGTGAGTGTGTGAGGAGGGAGTGGAGCCCATGGGATGTGTGAGGGAGAGGAAAAAAGTGTGACCTCAGGGCAAATGAGGAGGAAACACGTGGCAGGCTAACCAACAATATTGATCTCTCACTCTTTTTCGTGTGCCATCACCATGAATCACTATTTGGATTATTTTACTTATTTGGTCACACAACTAAAACAATGAACTCACTAAAAAATAAATGTGTACAAATAAGCCATGTCACGCCACACATAAATATTTAATTAATAAACCAATGGCTAAATGACACATGTCCACCAAAAACCCTAAAAAATGCTCCAAACTTCAAAAAAATCATAACTTGAGTTCTAAAAATGCTACGAAAGCATTCTACGACTTTTCGGAAAGGGAAAATCGTGCTCTACATCTTTCGTGTTCACCGTAAAATCATTCGGAGCTTTTTCATACATGAAATAATAGCCTGAAGTTTAGGATCGAACAATTTCTAAAAATAGAAATTTCCAAATTTAGTAACCTTTTGCATACTTCCGACTTTTGATATTTAAGCTCAAATGAAATACTCCCTGACATAATATGACCTCAAAAAGATAATCCTGACCAAAAAGCTCTGAAATTGTCATGTTGACTTTTCTGACTGCGCAGTTGACTTTCTTGCTTCACCTTCAAGCAACTGAAGAATTCTCTGACCTCCATATGGAATTTTCTCACGAAAATTGACACCTAGGATCCTCTTGACATATAGAAAACTTCGCCCAAATGAAATGGCCAAAGTCGTGAAGTTTTGGTGCTTGAATCTCAAACCCTAATTTGGGTGCTTTGCATAGGAGCTTTGCCTTGTCCTGAGATCTCTGACGATCATGCAATCTTCTGAACTTTTTCTAAGGGACTTGATCTTGTAAATGGAGTATAAAATCATCATAGAACTTGTACAAACTCATTGGGACCCTTGTCAATGCTTGAAGTGCTTTTGGGAACTCCACGGATAACCGTATGCTTGATGCTGGGACATGAGGGATGTTATGCTTCATCTTTCCATGCTAGGATGCTGAGGAAATGATATGAGTATGATGCATATGATGTGATATGATGCTTAAAATGAAGAGGTCAAATTTGGGGTGTTACATAGGTCCTAGTAGGTGTAAAGAATCCCTTGTAAGTTGGAAAAACGGTTCTCGTCGTAGGAATTTAGATTTTAGCTTATTTGATAGCTTAGTCTTAATTCTTCATGCCTATCATCCCCCATACATGTTTAGGTACTGATTTTAGGGAAATTTCTAGGTTAGTTTCGATATCTCATTCCCCCATTTCGAGTCGATTCGACACGATTCCGTCCTTTTCGCATATTATGTGTTTTTGTGTCCATTAATGCATGTCTTGCATCATTGTATGTTATTGCCATACCCATACATTATTTAGCATATATAGGATCATATTGCATTCCAATTTTCACGTCATTCGCATGTATCGTTAATGCATTTGCATCCTTGAATCATACACCAAATGTTGCATATTCACAAGCATGTTTATGCATAAGCACAATGTGTTGCATTTTTTTCATTTTTATCGCATTCTTGATCACATTCCTACATCAATCAAGTTCTGGTTTTTGCATTACGCTTAACACTTTCATTGTCCCATCATTTTGCATATTCATGATCAATGTTCATCATATTCATGTGCCATGTTCATGTTTTGCATACTTGTTGCATAATAATTCATATGATGCATTCTTGCACACTCCATTAAGAATAATAATGTTCATCTAAATCATGTGCTTGATCCATGTTCATTATTGCATAATTATGATTGATTGGTGTACTTTGCATTGAGTTGGCGCATTAAAAGTGAAAAACATCAAATCTAGATTTTGCATTTCATAGTTGTTTTTGCATATAGGTGCTGTAAAATACATGTTGTTTGTTATAAATTCATGTTGTTTGTGACTTTTAACACCTGTTTTTGCATACAAATAGGTGTTGTAAAAAGATGTTGCATTGCATAGTGTATTTCATAGCTGTTTGTGCATTAAGTGTTGTAAATAAGTTGTTGAATTTTGCATTGCATTAGCTTTAGGTCCTTTAAACTATAGATTGAGTCTAGTTTAGGTCCTAGTTCCCTTAGGAATTAATTAGGTAATTTTGTTTGTCTTATTTTTATCATGTTTACCATGCTAACCTTTGTTTTGAAGGGAGGGCAAGGTATGTCTAAAAACCCTATCCTCTTTGGTATTTCTAATGCATTTAATTTGCACCATTTTGCCTTACATAATGTTTGTGCTTGTTAGGTTTTCCCCTTTTGGAACCAACTTAACTTCATTAGGAAGTAAGTTGTGTTCTTCTTCCTTTTCTCTTCCTCTTTCCTCTCCTCCTTAGGATTAGAAACCTCACTAACCTTTAGGATCTCCTTGATATTGAATAAACAACTTAGGGTTGGTCTTAGTCCCCCATTAGATTTTGCCTTTTTGCAATTTGAGTCATTCTTTCTCATCTTCAAACAAAAATCCAAAAAAAAAACCTAACAAATAAATGAAAGAATCCCTTGTGTATAACCTTATTCCATGAAGCACTTGCATTCATTCCATCTTGGAGTGGTGCAAGCTCGTCTATCATGATGTACAAGTCTCATCAAGGGATTGTTTCATAAAACAAATAAACTCAAAACACTTCTCATAAAAGAAAAAACAAATAACAAGCGGCTATCCTGCGGGAACTTCTCTTCTCATCTCATTCACTCACAACGCGAACTCGCGACGACTTGTCTTTCATGCAAGATGGTATACGCACTCGTACCAGACGAGCCTGCAACACCTGAGCATAGACATAGCAGTTCCAGCATAAAAAACAAAAACAAATAGTTCCCGCCTTAGTTAGGCGAACTACGTCGACTCTGATCCTCATTATCCCGATGAGGTACGTAGGCAGCGGGGTAGGGCCCGTTCGAGCATATTCTTTATTTTCCCTACATTTG
This sequence comes from Lathyrus aphaca, assembly GCA_963966055.1. Taxonomy (NCBI): domain Eukaryota; kingdom Viridiplantae; phylum Streptophyta; class Magnoliopsida; order Fabales; family Fabaceae; genus Lathyrus; species Lathyrus aphaca. The sequence continues at coordinate 265,764,484 of OZ014523.1, read as the reverse complement.
CCCCTTTCTTTCCATTTTTCAAATCCATTCCTTTTCTCATTTCCATTTTATTCCAGATAGCAGTTTTATTCAGCAGCACTCGTATTTTCTCACCCTTTGAAACAAACAAGCAAGCGTGGATCCCGTCGGGTACGACGGACGATCTGGGGTGCTAATACCTTCCCAGGTCGTAACCGACTCCCGAACCCAGATCTTTGTTTCGCAAGGCCTCGTCCTTTCCTTCTTCCTCAGGTTTGTGCAACATTACCTTTCCCATTCATTCGGGATAAAAATGTCTAGCTGGAGACTCTACCTTTTCCGCGCCACTTTCACGTTTGTACTAGGATGAAAATCCCGGGAGCGACAGCTGGCGACTCTGCTGGGGACTAACCTGATTCTTCCAGTTTCCCTTGTAGAGTCAATCCTAGCGCCTGTTTGGTTTTGCTTCTTTGGGTGTTTGTTTGTTGTTGTGTGCTTTAGTTTAGCTTTATTGTTTTCATTTACAGTTTTTACTTTACAACTTTACTTTACCGCATTTATTTACCGCTTTCAGTATTTATTTTCCATGCATCATATTATACTGGACTGTCTGGCTGTGCTGGTTTTCATTTTTTCTGTGGGATGGGAGTTATTGTGAGATAAGCCAACTACCCGGCTTGAGTGCACCATAGGATTAGCGTGGACAGACATTATACTCCCATGGTATCTCACCATGATGGGTGGCGATGTGTTCCACACCCAGATTGCGACCGTCTTGGAACTATTATGTGTGGGGATTACCTCACTTCAGGGTACGACCTTGATAGTTATGTGCATCTGGTGACCGATCTTCGAGGACCTTAATGGAAACAACCCTCTCCAGTGATGGCAGTGGCAGACCACATTTGTTGGCAAACCCACTCGCATCCGAGGGTCCATTGGGAATCGCATAGGATGGCTTGGTTCTCTCATAGGAATTCAGTTAAAGCAAACTGTTCGTATGACAGTAGTATTGTACCCTTCGGGATGAATGTACTATTGTTTCTCGATTCAGTGCTTGAAGCTGGAGACTTGTGAGGGATGCTTGTTTTTCCGGACTCAACTGAGACCTCCCTGAGTATTACATAATGCCAAACTGATTCCCTGATTTGGTCATGAGCCATTTCTCGGAAATGGTGAACGTATTATTGCTATTCGGCCTTGAGAGTCCGTGATGTTGATCCGAGTAGCACACCCGTGAGATTGGGAGGGGTTTACAGGTTTGCAGGAACCCTAATACCTTCAGCATACCCACTTTGCCTTTAGTTCAATTTTGTGATCTAGATTTCTGGTTTTAAGATATGGATCTCGGATCAGAGGGATGATTATATATGGATATTGTGACCTTGCACCGACACCTGATTATTTGATTGGCACATCACAAACACTTCACTGATCACATGCCTTGCCTTGCATAAGCATCATATCATCATTAATCATTTATGTTTCTTTTATTCTCAGGGTCTGCATTACTCCCGGTTCCTGGTCACATCTTTGCTTCAGAATGGAAGACGTCAGAAAGAAGAATATTTTCTACAAATTTTTTGATACCAAGGTGGACTTGCTCAAGCAGATGGTGTCTCTCATTACCCCAGGTCATTTGGAATTCTTCAAACAGCAATATGGTGATATCCTGGACATGGTGTTCAGTCTGGATAGTTCGCAAAAGAGTGCCATTCATACATTGCTACAGTACTATGATCCTAGACTCCAATGTTTCACATTCCCAGATTTCCAGTTAGGTCCATTACTAGAAGAGTATGTTGAGATTTTGAGACTACCTATCAAAGATCAGATTCCTTTCAATTCAGAAATGACAAGACCGACTCACGCCGACATTGCTAAGGCTCTTTATTTGAGCCCATCAGAGGTATCTGCTAATCTGGTTGCCACCAAGGCGGGAGTGCTTGGTTTTCCCCTAGAGTTTCTAGTCAGAAGAGCTGAAGAATGTGTCGTGGAAAAGTAGTGGGATTTAGTTTGCGCCATCTTGGCATTATCCGTGTATGGGATAGTTTTGTTTGCTGATATGGACAAGTTTGTGGACATAAATGCTATTCATTTGTTTGTGTTGAAGAATCCAGTACCTACTATCCTAGGTGACTTGTATTATTTAGTGCACTATAGGAATGAGAAGAGACAAGGCGGCTTGGTTAGATGTTGTGCTCCGTTGTTCTACACGTGGTTTATGAGGCACATCCCTGTTACTGGAGTGTTCACGGATCCCAAAGTAATCTGGTCGCAAAAGCTAAGCGCGTTGACTGCCAAAGACATCAGATGGTTCACCCTAAGGCTAAAAGGGAAAGAGCTTATCTCCAGCTGTGGAAAGTACCCTAATGTTCCCCTCTTAGGAGTAGCTGGGGGCATTAACTACAATCCCATACTTTTGAGAAGACAGTTAGGATACGCTTTGAAGAGTGTTCCCAAGGATTCAGAGCTGGATCATACGCTTTGAAGCGTGGGTGAGAGAAAAAGCTCAAGTGACTCTAATCCCTTTCTCCGCACCGTTACCACCACCTACCACGGTGCCTTTAGAAGATTATCAGAAGTTGGAAGCTCTGGTCAAGCAGCTTAGGGTTGAGAATCAAGAGGCTCATAATTCTTGTCAGAAATTGATGATTCAGAACCGTCAGTTAGAGGATAGAGCTGTACAAGCTGAGGAAACAGTTCGTCTTAAGCAGAAGGACTTCGAAGAGAGAGAGCTTTACTTCAGGAAAAAGGGGTTAGCTGAGACTCATAAGACGGCCCAGCGCCGAAAAGAGAAGAAAGATCTGAATGAAAAGCTGTTACCTTATGGCAAGAAAAATGGGCAGACAATTTGAAGAAGCAAAAGGAGCTAGACGTCAAGCATGAGCTGGAAATCAAGAGTCTTCAGGATTCTTTGGATGGACAGAAAGAACTCCTTCGGAAGGCTTATCATCAAGAGAAGGGTCGTCTCCAACGTTTAGCAGAAAGTCAACAAGCACTAAAGGAAGCTCAAAAGGAGATAGAAGACTTGATGTTGAAAGCTGATGTGAAGAGGTCAAAGGTCGAGCCGGGTCCAAGAAAAGAGAATGAGACAACGTTCCTGCAACAGATTGAAGAGTTACATGCTTCTTTTGATACGAGGGACCTCCTTATCCAGAGACTCATTCAGGAGCCCGATCATCCAGATATCGTTCAGTTGTTCCAGAATGTCAAGCGTCTTAGTTGGAGGCTGCAAGACTTAGAGTTCCCCAGGGTTTAATTTCATGTTATTTGTACTTGGATTACCCACAGGCTTGTTGTGGGATTCCTTTTATTTGAAGTACTTTTGTTGTTCTTGTGATTGGCACCCTTCGGGGACTTTCTTATTTCAAACTTCAGTTTATGTGATTGAATTGTTCTGAATCTCTTGTTCGTTATTTGTTGCACCGACACGGGGTAATGATCACCAATTCTCCACAGCCATCATTATATTTGAATATTGCTTGGGTCTTCTTCCCAATTCTTATTTTCTCTTAATGCCAGGACCTGAAACAGGGAAAGACTTGGGAATAAAAGGAACACATTGCATTGCATATGCATCATTTGCATTTTGTCTTTGTCTTTGCAGGAATTTCTACGGGATGCTTAATTTATCTGTGTTTCAGGCAAAGATTGTGAGAGCTGCCAAGACCCGGTATCTCTGACAAGATATCTCGCATCGCTACGCAACTCGTAGAAATCAGAGGACAGTCATGGATGCTATGCAAACAGAGCTTAATGAGGTTCGCACCAGAATGACAGAGTTCATGACCATGATGCAAGGAATGGCTCAGGGACAACAAGAGTTAAAGAATGCAATTCAAGGGCTCAACCCTCCTAATACTAATACTCCTGCGACTACTTATGACGGGCAAGGGGCTCCTCCCAACACCAGTAATGGCCCAGATGGACCTCATATTCTAGATCCAGCCACGGTGACTTTCGTTCCAGTACACGACAGGCAGGAGGATCAATTCCCTTATTTCAACAATGACATGGGTTTCGGTGGAGAAGGAAATCTTAATGACTTTTTGGTGCTTGCTGAGAAGGTCAAAGCCCTCGAGTGTAGAGACACTTTGGGGATTGATGTGTCTGACATGGGTCTAGTCCCTGGGGTGGTCATTCCTCACAAATTCAGGCCACCATCTTTTGACAAGTACAACGGTAGTTCCTGCCCAAAGACTCACTTGCAGGCTTTCTATCGGAAGATCGCTGCCCACACTCAGGATGAAAAACTCTGGATGTACTACTTCCAGGATAGTCTCTCCGGAGGGTCCTTGGAATGGTATATGAATCTAGAGAGGAGTTATGTAAGGAGCTGGAAGGAATTGGGAGAAGCCTTCCTCAATCAGTATCAGTATAACATCGACATGGCGCCCAGTCGCACCCAACTTCAGAGTTTGACTCAGAGGAGCTCAGAGAGTTTCAAAGATTACGCACAAAGGTGGCGTGAAGTAGCTGCTCGAGTGCAACCACCTTTGTTGGAGAGAGAGATGGTTGACCTTTTCCTGGATACCCTCCCTGGGCATTTCATGGAAAGGCTAGCTAGATGTTCTTCAAGTGGATTTTTGGATATCATCTTGACTGGCGAGAGGATAGAAAGTTGGCTTAAGCAGGGGAAAATTCAGAATGGAGGTGCTTCAAGTTCTGGTATTAAGAAACCCTTTGTGAAAAGAAGAGAAGGAGAGACCGGTGCAGTGTACGTGCAAAGGAGGATGATCAACAGAGGTTTTTATCAGCAAGTGGCCCCTGTCACTATCTCAACTCCACCTGTTCAACAGCAAGTCCAACCACCGCAACAACAATGTCAACAAGGATATCAACAAAGAGCTCCTCGTCCATACTACCCCCAGAAGACCAAAGAAAGAAATTTCGAAGCTCCACCGATGTCCTATTCACAGCGTTTGAAGAATCTCCTACAACTCCAAATGATTCAACTCCGAACGCTACAACCCCCGAAGCCAGGCCAAATCCCCGAGGGTTATAATACGAATGCCAGATGCGAATTTCATTCTGGAGCTCCCGGACATACCACAGAGAACTGTAAAGCGTTGAAGCATGTTGTTCAAGACCTACTAGATACTAAAGCAATTAACTTTGCTCCTTCTCCTAATGTGCTTCAGAATCCCATGCCTCCTCACGGAGGTACGGTTGGGGCAGTTGATGAAGGGAAGAACCTGAATTATGTGTGTGATGTTAATGACTTGCAAACTTCGTTGATTGTTGTTAAGGGTTGTTTGTTTAAGAAAGGTATCTTCCCTGGATGTGGAGAAGATTGTCCGGAATGTGCTGAAGCTAAAAATGGTTGTAAGTAGTTGAAAGCCGGAATCCAAAGCATGATTGATGAGGGAATGTTGCAGTTTGACAAGGTTGTAAAAGAAAGTGAAGTCTCCACGGTAACTATCTTGTACGATCCATCTCAAGTTCCCTCACGGGCCAGAGTGGCACCGATAACCATCACCACTGCAGGACCAGTAATGTACTAGAGTGACAGAGCTATTCCTTGGAATTATGGTGGTGAAGTATACTGTAACAGCCAGAAGCAAGAGTTGGCCACGACTAGCATAACCCCAGCTCAAGTAGAAAATGTTGGAGTAGGGGGCTTCACTAGAAGTGGAAGGTTGTTTGCGCCGGAAACACTGAGAAACAATGTGATACCACCCAGAGACACTGCAGAAGCCCAGGCTAGAGCAAGAGGGAAGCAGCCAATAGTTGTCAATGATCCTGCACCATCAACTGATCCAGACCTCACCTTTGATAAAGAAGCTGAAGAATTCCTAAGGATCATCAAAAAGAGTGACTACAAGATTGTGGACCATCTGCAGCAGACGCCGTCGAAGATTTCCATCTTGTCCTTGCTCATGTGTTCTGACTCTCACAGGAAGTCTCTCCTGAATATTCTGAACAAGGCATACGTGCCTCGGGATATTTCTATAAATCAGTTAGAAGCGGTGGTATCCAGCGTCAATGCTAGTCACGGATTGGGTTTCACAGACTTGGATTTGACTTCTGATGGGCGTGCTCGTAATCGGGCATTGCATATCTCTCTAGAATGTAAAGGTGCAGTACTCTCCCACGTGTTGGTAGATACTGGATCATCTTTGAACGTCTTTCCTAAGAAAGCACTGATGAAGTTGTATTATGATGGAGTAGTTCTAAAGCCTAGTGACCTAGTAGTTCGAGCATTTGATGGGTCGAGGAGATCGGTGTTCAGAGAGGTGGAGTTACCAATAAAAGTAGGTCCACAGATCTTCAATACCATGTTCTACGTAATGGATATACAGCCTCCATATAGTTGTTTACTCAGAAGACCTTGGATACACTCAGCAGGAGCGGTATCGTCCACACTCCATCAGAAGTTAAAGTTCGTCTGGGAGGGTCAAATTGTAACTGTCAGTGGGGAAGAAAATATTTTCGTTAGTCATCTGGCTTCATTCAAATATGTGGAGATGGATGGCGAAATAGTTGAGACCCCGTGTCAGGCTTTTGAGCCCTTGAAGTCTGAGCAGGCATCCGCAGTGGCAACTTCTCCTGAAATACCGAAGAAAGGGGTTTCCATAGCCTCTTATAAGCAAGCGCTTGAATTGGTAGAATCTGGGGTACGGGAAGGCTGGGGCAGTCCAGTAGAAGTACTAGAGAAGAAAGACATGTTCAGAATTGGCTATCATCCTGGGAAATCATCGTCTGGACCAAGTGCTAAAGGTTGTCAGAGCCCGGTCACTTTCACGAGTGCGGGAGTGGTAGACTACGGAAACATCAGTGTTGTGCAGGATGGTGCAGTCGATAGTGACTCTGACCTAGATGAATGGATCAGGCATGCCGCTCCAGGAACTCAGCTTAGCAATTGGACATCAGAAAGGCTTATTTCAGTCACCTCTTTCGAAGAGTAATAATTTTTTGTTTCTGTTTTTCCTGTATTAAAGCACTATGTCTTGCCCGGGGCATAGTAGCTCTTTGTAAGGGTTCATTTGTTCATTAACACAATCATAAATAAAGCTGACGTTTCACATTCATTCATGTTGTTCTCTGTCTTTCATTTTTTACTTTTGTTTTTCAAAAAAAAGAAAGAAAAGTTTTAAAATGGCAATGTTTCTCATTTTCTCAAGTTGTTGCTAAAGCCTTGCATGAATCGCCATTCATGCAGGTGCTCGTCACCGGATCTTATCAATGACGACCCTGTTATGGCTGAGTATGACTTCGACAATCCAATTTATCAAGCCGATGAGGAAGGTGAAGAGGATTGCGATCTACCTGAAGAATTGGCCAGACTGCTTAAACAGGAGGAGAAGATGATTCAGCCGCACGAAGAGGATGTCGAAGTAATAAACCTGGGTACTGAAGAAGACAAGAAAGAAGTCAAGATCGGAGATGTATTAGAAGAATCTGTTAAGACACGTTTGATTTCTATGCTTTGAGAGTATGTTGACGTCTTCGCATGGTCCTACCAAGATATGCCTGGTTTAGACACTGACATTGTGATACACAAGTTGCCTCTTAGAGAAGATTGTCCTCCGGTAAAGCAGAAGTTGAGGCGCACACGTACAAACATGGCAATTAAAATAAAAGAAGAAGTGCGAAAACAGTTTGATGCTGGCTTCTTGGCCGTGACCAGTTATCCTCCGTGGGTTGCTAACATTGTGCCGGTTCCCAAGAAAGACGGTAAAGTCAGAATGTGTGTGGACTACAGGGATTTGAATAGGGCCAACCCCAAAGATGACTTCCCTTTACCTCACATAGATGTACTTGTCGATAATACTGCTCAGTTTTCTGTGTTTTCCTTCATGGATGGATTCTCCGGCTATAATCAAATTAAGATGGCTCCTGATGACATGGAAAAGACAACTTTCATCACTCCTTGGGGCACCTTCTGTTACAAGGTCATTCCATTTGGTTTGAAGAATTAAGGAGCTACCTATCAACGAGCAATGGTGACGCTATTTCACGACATGATCCATCATGAAATTGAGGTTTATGTTGATGATATGATAGCAAAGTCCCAAACGGAGGAAGAGCATTTGGTTAATCTAGCGAAGTTGTTTGACAGACTTCGGAAGTTCAGACTGAGGTTGAATCCGAATAAGTGTACCTTCGGGGTCCGTTCTGGCAAGTTACTCGGCTTCATTGTTAGTGAACGAGGAATTGAGGTTGATCCAGCCAAGGTGAAAGCTATCCAAGAAATACTTGAGCCAAAGACTGAAAAGCAAGTGCGTGGCTTCTTAGGGAGACTAAACTACATTTCACGGTTTATTTCTCACCTAACGGCCACGTGTGAGCCCATCTTTAAGCTTCTGAGGAAGAATCAGGCCATTAGATGGAACGAAGACTGCCAGCAAGCCTTTGACCGAATCAAAGAATACCTGTTAGAACCGCCAATTCTTATACCTCCAGTGCCAGGGAGACCTTTGATTATGTATCTTACTGTGCTTGAAGGATCGATGCGGTGTGTGCTGGGTCAGCAGGATGAGTCTGGTCAAAAAGAGCACGCCATTTATTACCTTAGCAAAAAGTTTATTGATTGTGAGACGCGATACTCACTACTCGAGAAAACTTGCTGTGCTTTGGCATGGGCTGCTCGCCGACTAAGACAGTACATGCTGACTCACACTACTCTCTTAATTTCCAAGATGGATCCTGTGAAATACATCTTTGAAAAGCCAGCATTGACGGGAAGAGTGACCCGTTGGCAGATGATACTAACGGAGTATGACATACAATAAACTTCACAAAAGGCAATCAAGGGGAGTGTGTTGTCAGAATACTTGGCTCAGCAGCCGATTGATGATTATCAACCCATGAGGTTTGAGTCTCCGGATGAGGACATCATGTTCCTCAAGTCGAAAGACTACGAAGAACCACTTCCGGAGGAGGGGCCCGACCATGAATCTGAATGGAAGTTGATGTTTGACGGGGCTGTAAACATGAATGGAAGTGGAGTAGGTGTTGTTATTATCTCGCCAGAAGGGGTCCACACACCTTTAGCCGCTCGGTTGGCGTTCGAATGTACTAACAATGAGGTGGAGTATGAAGCTTGTATCATGGGGATCGAAGAGGCAATCGACTTGCAAGTCAAGAACCTTGAGATCTTCAGAGATTCTGCTTTGGTGGTAAATCAAGTCAATGGCAAATGGCTGGTTCATCAACCTCGTCTGATTCCTTACAGAGATTATGTCAGGAGGATGTTAACTTTCTTCACCAAAGTTGAGCTGGACTACATTCCTCGAGATGAAAACCAGTTCGCCGATGCTCTAGCAATTTTGTCGTCCATGATTAAAGTTTGTCAAGAGAATTCCGTGCCTCGAATTTCGGTCTCCCGTCTTGAAAGACCCGCTTATGTCTTTGCAGTCAATGATGGTGAAGATAACAAGCCTTGGTACCATGACATCAAACAATTCCTGAAGGCTCTAGAATACCCGGCCGGGGCATCTAGTAAAGATAAGAAGACCCTTAGAAGACTGGCAGGAGGTTTCTTCTTGAATCAAGACGGCATGATGTACAAATGGAACTTCGACATGGTGCTGCTTAGATGCGTGGATAGACACGAAGCAGACATGTTAATACAGGAGGTTCACGAAGGCTCCTTTGGCACCCATGCTGGAGGACATGCTATGGCCAAGAAACTGTTGAGGTCGGGATACTATTGGATTACCATGGAATTTGATTGCTGTAAGTACTCCCGTAAGTGCCATAAGTGTTAAATATATGCCGACAAGGTCCATGTGCCTCCGAATCCGTTGAGTGTCATGTCTTCACCATGGCCGTTCGCTATGTGGGGCATCGATATGATTGGAAAGATTGAGCCAACAGCCTCTAACGTTCATCGCTTCATCCTAGTTGCTATTGATTAAATCACGAAGTGGGTTGAAGCGGAGTCCTACACCAATGTCACTAAACAAGTGGTCGCCCGATTTATTAAGCGAGACATCATCTGCCGATACAGAATTCCTGAAAGGATCATTACTGATAATGGTTCTAATCTCAACAACAAGATGATGGCTGACTTGTGTCAAGACTTCAAAATAGAACACCACAACTCTTCTCCATATCGTCCGAAGATGAATGGCGCCGTCGAGGCGGCCAATAAAAACATCAAGAAGATTGTGCAGAAGATGGTTGTGACGTACAAAGACTGGCATGAGATGTTACCATTTGCGTTGCATGGGTACAGAACGTCAGTACGCACTTCAACTAGGGCAACTCCATTCTCATTGGTATATGGTATGGAGGCAGTCCTACCAATCGAAGTGGAAATCCCTTCGTTGAGGTTGATGATGGATATCAAGCTAGATGAAGCTGAGTGGCTCCGATCCAGATATAATCAATTGAGCCTCATTGAAGAGAAGCGTCTAGCAGCGGTATGCCATGGACAGTTATATCAGTGACGGATGAAGCAGGCTTTTGACAAGAAGGTGCGACCACAGAGGTACACGCCAGGAGACTTAGTGCTGAAAAGGATTCTTCCTCCTCTTAATGATCACAGGGGCAAGTGGACACCCAACTATGAAGGACCGTTCGTGGTTAAAAAGGTTTTCTCAGGAGGAGCCTTGATGCTGACAACCATGGACGGGGAAGACTTCCAATCCCCTATCAACGCAGGCGCAGTAAGAAAATACTTCGTGTAAAAAGACCCGCTGGATAAAAACAGAATAAAGATCCAGGCAAAAATGGGCATCCCGGCGAGCCAAAAACAGAATAAAAGGCTCGGGAAAAAGTTAGGGAAATCAGGGAAAAAATGTACACCCGCTGAGTTGAAAAGCCACATCGGACAACTCAGGCAAAAAAGGGTATCCCGGTGGATTGAAAACCTGAAAAGGTGATCCACGCAAAAGAGGGATTAACACGAACGACTGCAATCTGCGAGATCCATGACCTACCTACAGTTGAGGCTATCCTAAGGGTTGAAGATCAGTTCACTTACTTTTTCTTGAGAGGCAGAGCGAGCGGAGCGTTTTGAAGACATACGAGTCATAACCGGGTTGAGACTTGATGAGATTCACTTCTCACATTGCCAATAGGATAGTTTGTTTTTTAGTCATTCCCTCATTCCAGGGAATTGCTTCCTTTGTATTGCCTATTCAGGGCCATCTTTCCTAATCAATAAGAATTCAACTTCAGTCGATTTGGCTATTTTGCTTCTTGTTTTTGTTTTTTCTCATCTAGCATTGATTGATTGTGAAAACGTCTAGCAAATTATGACTTGCATTGTGTTGTGAACATGTGAATGCTTTCTAACTTGTGCAGGAGAACAAAAACATTTAATGCGACTCTAAAAGGGTGTCGAGATGTCCAGATAATGATTCATACTATGAGCCTGGGGCAAACAGGTCCCAAACTAACTCTCTATGTTGCAGGTACTATCAATTGTGTTCATGCAGGTACAGGTACTGGTGTTGCTAACAAAGCTAACAATAATTTCCTAGGAGGAGCTTTCCTTTTTGTTTGAGTAAGAGCAGGTGTCTCCCAGGGTGTCTCCAATCATCCCCAGCCATGTGGAAATTGAAATTCCTCCCAGCAAGGTAGCAAGAGGTGGGTGTCATCCCCAAGCAAAATTTTCCCTTCATACAGGGGCAATTCTCAGCAGTATAAGGAGTGTTTTTGCCTCCCCAGCAAGTTGATTCCTCAGCAGTGTCGTGCCTTTCGTTCCCAGCCAAGTCAGGAGGTCCTCACTTCCCCACCAGAGTTCAAGAAGGGGCCATCTCCAGCAAGGGTCTTGGCACTCCAATCTCAAAGTCCAATTTATTTTTGGCAATGGCGGTCATTCAGAGCCGATGAATTATTGACAGCTTTCCCCGCAGAATTGTCTACTCCTGATCAAGATGAACCAGATCAATGCAGTGATCACTATTCCTCCCCAGTCGAGCTATCTGGGATGCCTGCAGTCTCCTTATCAGGAGATTTCTTTGCATTTGCATACGCATAATCATCATTACATTTGCATCCTCCAAAGCGTAGCATTTCCATCGTCATGGAGCATTACGCCATAAGTCCAAACATATGCATGCCAGCATGGGCCAATTTTGAGGTATATTATGAACATCTTCTCAACCTGAAGTACTCCACACAGAGGATACCAATATCATTCTCCAGACATCCTTGTCTTTTCAAGTCGATGTTTGTCACTTATTCCGCGTCTTGTTTGGTACAACGGTCGCGTCGCAGGTTCCTGTTTTGTACAACGGTCCTGTTTGCCTGGGCTCTCGTTTATGTACAACGATCCCGTTCCATCTTGTCCTATTTTCTTTGTTTTGTTTCTGGTTACCGCATGCGGCCGGTATACCTTTGCGTCTCCATTCGAGGATGGTTTCGTGTTAGATCCGAGGATCTTTTGGATTGTCATTCGAGGATGGCATTCTTTTCTTCAAGTCCTTCTGCGGTTGGTCTTGTTTGTGGCTATTATTCGAGGATAGTAGTTCACTTTTTGAGCTTATTGATCGAGATCAGTTTGTCTCTTTTGCAAAGTCTATCTGAGGTCAGCTTTGTGTTTGGTTATCAGTCGAGGCTGGTATACCTTTGCATCTCCATTCGAGGATGGTTTCGTGTTAGATCCGAGGATCTTTTGGATTGTCATTCGAGGATGGCATTTCTTTTCTTCAAGTCCTTCTGTGGTTGGTATTGTTTGTGGCTATTATTCGAGGATAGTAGTTCACTTTTTGAGCTTATTGATCGAGGTCAGTTTGTCTCTTTTGCAAAGTCTGTCTGAGGTCAGCTTTGTGTTTGGTTATCAGTCGAGGCTGGTATACCTTTGCGTCTCCATTCGAGGATGGTTTCGTGTTAGATCCGAGGATCTTTTGGATTGTCATTCGAGGATGGAATTTCTTTTCTTCAAGTCCTTCTGCGGTTGGTCTTGTTTGTGGCTATTATTCGAGGATAATAGTTAACTTTTTGAGCTTATTGATCGAGGTCAGTTTGTCTCTTTTGCAAAGTCTGTCTGAGGTCAGCTTTGTGTTTGGTTATCAGTCGAGGCTGGTATACCTTTGCGTTTCCATTCGAGGATGGTTTCGTGTTAGATCCGAGGATCTTTTGAGAATTGTCATTCGAGGATGGCATTCTTTTCTTCAAGTCCTTCCGAGGTTGGTCTTGTTGTTGTGGCTATCATTCGAGGATGATAGACCACGTGGAGCTTATTGATTGAGATCAGTTTGTCTCTTTTGCAAGGTCTTTCAGAGGTCAGTCTTTATGTTTCTGGTTATCGACTAAGGCTGGTACTATTGCGTCTCCATTCGAGGGTGGTTTCGTTTTAGACCCGAGGATCATTTGAGGATTGTCATTTGAGGACGGCATTCTTCCCAATATATTTTATTTCCCACAGAGTTCAAATTTCCAGGTTTTATTTGAGTATTCAATCACTCCATACCTTGAACGTCTAAAAGCTCTCGCAATTATTCGTTCAGGCCTGTAGATGATTGAATAGGGGCAGCTGTAATACCTCAAAATTTTCCCTTTCATTTCCCCAACTTTTTGCATAGCATTTAGCATACATAAATTCATAAAATAACCAAAAACATTGCATCATAACCATCACAGCAGGGGCATAGGTTTGTGATCAGTGAACAAAGCAACTGAAGGCTATACAAAGGCAATCAAAGGGCCACAAAGCTTCTCAACCTTGTGCAAATGGTCCACAACATCCCACAAGTATTCACTTGAAGCCACAAGTCTTATACAGAGGTGCTTTGATCAAGGGAGGCAAGCAGTGCAACATTTCCCTGCAAAAAGGAGTCAGATGAGGGTTTCTAATGAACTGGGCTTATCAATGAGACTTTGGTCCAAGCATGGTTTCATGGTTCTCTACATGATGTCAAGTACATATGGTTCAAATTTCACCATTGGACTCATTTTGGAAGGCCCTCAATTGTTCAGTTGATTGAAAATCAGAAAATTGGAGAAAAGTCAACCAGGATGAGTAAAAAGTCAACTCTTGACTTCTTGAGGTCAAGGACATGAAATCTTGGTCATAAGGGACTTGTGGATGAAGTTTGAGCAAGAAAGAGTGAAAAAATCAAGGAAATATATAGTTTTTGGGGGCCATGTATCAATACATACGAGTTTTGTATCGATACATGTGTGTTGGCTATGTATTGATACATAAGCTGGATGTATTGATACATAAACAGGATGTATCGATGCATCCGTGTTATGTATCGATACATAACAGTTAAAAAGCTGTTATGTATCGATACATCCGTGTTATGTATCGATACATAATGTGTTTTTTGCTGAATTTAGCCTTCTCTTCAGTATGTATCGATGCATAACCTTATGTATCGATACATGATGCTGTTTTTTGTTATTTTGCTGCTGTTTTTAATGCAAAACAAGGGGGAATGCTATGTTATCTTTGGGGTTGAACTTGGAAATGATTGGTACACATTCTATAGCTCATTTAGCTTCACTTTGGCCTCAATTCAAGCTTCACCATTGATGCTACATCAAAGTGGTCTCCATCACAAATGTTCATGAGCTAGTGTACACTAGATTCATTGGTTTCAAGCTGAATTTTGCCATTGATCTTTGCTACATCATCAAGTTATCATTGAATGTATGCAGATCCATTCTAATTATTGTGCATTCCGTAATCAAGAGAGAAAACTCAAGATGCGGTCCTTGAATAACTAAGCTTGTGTTTCACTTCACTAATCTCCATCATAAGCTTCATGGTGTTTGATGCATTGGATTGATCCCAACTAAAGGAAGTTCTAGAAGAGCCAGCTCACCCTCTTCTACCATATTCTAGAGTTTTCTACAACCTTCCAAGGAGTTCTAGAATTCTCTAGAATCCCAACTAACTCCTAACCTAAGCTACATCTAAGCCCAAACCTAATGCCAAGCCTAGCCATTATATAAACCCATCTCCTCCCAAATCTAAGGGGTAATCACCACAAATCACTCTCTCCCTAATTCTTCACTCAATCACCATTTTCACAATCTCAAATTCATTACTTTCTCTCCCACTTTCCCACCATTTTCACCATAGCTTTTCAACAAAAGTTCTTCAAGTTTCACATTGAAACTTGAAGGTCTTAAAGCTTAGCCTCCATCCTCCAATGAATTGAGCATTGTGGAATAAGAAGCTACTGGTTTTTTGGTGGAGATTGCGACTTATCGGAAGTGATTAATCGAGAAGCGTCAAAACCGAATTGCATTTATTTTGCATTCGCGGATTCTCCGGTTTTCTTCTCCATTCGCACTCCGATTCATTGCAACAATTACCGAAACACTCCTCCATTTCGTAGGTTGATGATTTAACCATTATGCCTTAATTTATCCTCTTCATCTCGCCTTAACGGCATTCTCCGCGTGATTTTCGATTATGTTTGTGTTGTACCGTTCATTTTCGTTTTCGTTGCTTTCTTGCTTGCAATTTGCATTTGGATTATTAGGAATTAGATTTGTAGTCTAATCTAGGTCCTAGTAGGTGTAAAGAATCCCTTGTAAGCAGGAAAAACGGTTCTCGTCGTAGGAATTTAGATTTTAGCTTATTTGATAGCTTAGTCTTAATTCTTCATGCCTATCATCCCCCATACATGTTTAGGTACTGATTTTAGGGAAATTTCTAGGTTAGTTTCGATATCCCATTCCCCCATTTCAAGTCGATTCGACACGATTCCGTCCTTTTCGCATATTATGTGTTTTTGTGTCCATTAATGCATGTCTTGCATCATTGCATGTTCTTGCCATACCCATACATTCTTTAGCATACATAGGATCATATTGCATTCCAATTTTCACGTCATTCGCATGTATCGTTAATGCATTCGCATCCTTGCATCATACACCAAATGTTGCATATTCACAAGCATGTTTATGCATAAGCATAATGTGTTGCATTTTTTGTATTTTTATCGCATTCTTGATCACATTCCTACATCAATCAAGTTCTGGTTTTTGCATTACGCTTAACACTTTCATTGTCCCATCATTTTGCATATTCATGATCAATGTTCATCATATTCATGTGCCATGTTCATGTTTTGCATACTTGTTGCATAATAATTCATATGATGCATTCTTGCACACTCCATTAAGAATAATAATGTTCATCTAAATCATGTGCTTGATCCATGTTCATTATTGCATAATCATGATTGATTGGTGTACTTTGCATTGAGTTGGCGCATTAAAAGTGAAAAACATCAAATCTGGATTTTGCATTTCATAGTTGTTTTTGCATATAGATGCTGTAAAATACATGTTGTTTGTTGTAAATTCATGTTGTTTGTGACTTTTAACACCTGTCTTTGCATACAAATAGGTGCTGTAAAAAGTTGTTGCATTGCATAGTGTATTTCATAGTTGTTTGTGCATTAAGTGTTGTAAATAAGTTGCTGAATTTTGCATTGCATTAGCTTTAGGTCCTTTAAACTATAGATTGAGTCTAGTTTAGGTCCTAGTTCCCTTAGGAATTAATTAGGTAATTTTGTTTGCCTTATTTTTATCATGTTTACCATTCTAACCTTTGTTTTGTAGGGAGGGCAAGGTATGTCTAAAAACCCTATCCTCTTTGGTATTTCTAATGCATTTAATTTGCACCATTTTGCCTTACATAATGTTTGTGCTTGTTAGGTTTTCCCCTTTTGGAACCAACTTAACTTCATTAGGAAGTAAGTTGTGTTCTTCTTCCTTTTCTCTTCCTCTTTCCTCTCCTTCTTAGGATTAGAAACCTCACTAACCTTTAGGATCTCCTTGATATTGAATAAACAACTTAGGGTTGGTCTTTGTCCCCCATTAGATTTTGCCTTGTTGCAATTTGAGTCATTCTTTCTCATCTTCAAACAAAAATCCAAAAAAAAACACTTAACAAATAAATGAAAGAATCCCTTGTGTATAGCCTTATTCCATGAAGCACTTGCATTCATTCCATCTTGGAGTGGTGTAAGCTCGTCTATCATGATGTACAAGTCTCATCAAGGGATTGTTTCATAAAACAAATAAACTCAAAACACTTCTCATAAAAGAAAAAACAAATAACAAGCGGCTATCCTGCGGGAACTTCTCTTCTCATCTCATTCACTCACAATGAGGTACGTAGGCAGCGGGGTAGGGCTCGTTCGAGCACATTCTTTATTTTCCCTACATTTGCCCATTTCTTTCCATTTTTCAAATCCATTCCTTTTCTCATTTCCATTTCATTCCAGATAGCAGTTTTATTCAGCAGCACTCGTATGTTCTCACCCTTTGAAACAAAAAAGCAAGCGTGGATCCCGTCGGGTACGACAGACGATCTGGGGTGCTAATACCTTCCCAGGTCGTAACCGACTCCCGAACCCAGATCTTTGGTTCACAAGGCCTTGTCCTTTCCTTCTTCCTCAGGTTTGTGCAACATTACCTTTCCTATTCATTCGGGATAAAAATGTCTGGCTGGCGACTCTACCTTTTCCGCGCCACTTTCGTGTTTGTACTAGGATGAAAATCCCGGGAGCGACACCCGGCAACGGCGCCAAAAACTTGATGGGAAAATAGCAAGTGTACTATTTTTCCCATTGTGGTAATAATAGGGAAATTCCCCGAATATCGATCTTGAGGACTGCACAGTGGATTAAGTTTTCTAACTGTTTCAATTGAACAAAAGTTCTTCGGGGTTAGTGTTAAAAACTATAAATATTGTAAAATAAACTACGAACATGAAATTATAGGAAAAATAACACGTATGACAAATATGAGAATCACACTAGGGGAGGTGTATGAAAATCCTTATAATGACAAATAATCTTACTTGTTAAAACAACCCTGCAACTAAATCATTACCGCCTTTCAAGTTTAGTTTTTGAAGATTCCTCTGAGAAAAACCCTTTGGTATTCCTTCTACACCCTAATTCCTTGGTTGTATAGAAATAATACCAAGCTTTGGAATATCAAAAGTTTTACGGTTAAAATATGGTATCCCAATTCCTTGGTGATATCCGATAAAAAAGTTTTGATTGAAAAGCGTTAACAATGGTATTCCTACCTACGATTAACCTAAGATTAAAAACCTTATTTTCCAATTTAGGTTTTTACATAAAGAATGGATCAATCATCACAATGAAAATTAGAATGCAGTGAAATTCATATAATAAGGATCAATGTCATTACAAGAAAATCAGGGATACCCCCTAGCATTGGGGGGCTTAGCCACTCATGTTCAAAACAATGAAAATTACATAAACAAGGAAAAGAGACATTACAATATTCTAAGGATTCGTTGGATCGTCAATTGCTTCCGCTTTTAATCGATCATTCTTCTCCCCACAATCTATCGTTCTTTCCCAAGCGTCAAATTACAATGTAAAAACGTCGCCTTTTTCAAACCACGATGTGCCTAATGTATCATATTTCTAATTACAACGCGAAATGTATGAACTTCCCTCCGGAATAAAACAAGTCCAGGAGATAAAATAAATAAATTTTTCACTTCTAGGAGCCCTGACACGGGTCGTGTCATGAGATATAGGTGACCGTGTCAGGTCGCTGACCCATCATGCATGCACATCTTCTTCAGGGGCCATGACACGGGCTGTGTTCTGTGACATGAGCACCTGTGTCATGCTTCTAACTAGCCTCAACCTTGATCCAAAGTCTTCTCTCCAAAGAGCATCCTGACACGGTCCGGGTCAGGTGAGACGGGCACCCGTGTCAGGCTTCTAATATCTCTTTTTTCCACACCCCTCTGCACTCAGAGCGTGTTCGCAAAGGCGTCTGATCACCAGCTTGTTGCAAGCCTGAAAACACATAGACAAAACAACCAAATCATACGCACCAATGGTAAAAAATGATTAGAAACATAGAAACATGACTTGCTTGACAATATACGAAAACAACGATGCAAACATGATTAAAAGACTCAAAAATACACGAAAGCATAAGAAACGAACTACTCAAACAACTTGAAATATACGACTAAAAATCACTGATCAGTAGCTAACGCATCAACTTTGTTTGCCAATTGCTTAATTTTCTCACTAGTGTGTATGTTTTGGTTTAGGAACTCCTTATTTGTTTGAGTCTGGGTAGCTATGAAATTTTCCATCATTAGTTCAAGGTTCGATTTCCTAGGGACATTAGGAGCGGTCATGACAGTCTTTTGATATCCTGGTGATGTAGCTGGTGCTTGACCAGGTGCATACAAAGCCTTGTTATTCTTGTAGTAAAAGTTCGGATGATTCTTCCAACCTGGGTTATATGTGTTTGAGTAGGGGTTTCCTTGAGCATAATTCACTTGGTCTGTGGGGATTTCGGCCAATAGCTGACAATCGGGAGCAGCATGTCCCGAAACTCCACATAGCTCACAGTTAGGTGTTACGGCAGCCACGATGGTTGTTGGTGTTATGGCCAAGTTGTCGATCTTTTGAGAGAGAACATCAAATTTAGCATTAACTTGACCCATACTACTCACTTCATACATACCTCCTTTTGTTTGTTTCTCTATTGCAGTTCTTTCGCTTCCCCACTGATAATGATTCTGAGCCATACTCTCGATAATTTCATAAGCATCGTCATACTCTTTGTTCATCAATGCACCGCCCACGGAAGCGTCTATTGTCATTTTTGTGTTATACAAGAGACCATTGTAAAAGGTATGGATTACCATTTGTCACTCCCGGGATTTTCATCCTAGTACAAACGTGAAAGTGGCACGGAAAAGGTAGAGTCGCCAGCCAGGCATTTTTATCCCGAAAGAATGGGAAAGGTAATGCTGCACAAACCTGAGGAAGAAGGAAAGGACAAGGTCCTGCGAACCAAAGATCTGGGTTCGGGAGTCGGTTACGAACTGGGAAGGTATTAGCACCCAAATCCGTCCTCCGTACCCGACGGGATCCACGCTTGCTTGTTTGTTTCAAAGGGTGAGAAATAATATGCTGCTTAAATGAAAAAATGGCTATCTGGAATGGAATGGAAATGAGATCGAAAAGAAAGGAGAAAATGTAGGGAAAATAAAGATTGTGCTCGAACGGGCCCTACCACGCTGCCTACGTACCTCATCGGGATAATGAGGATCAGAGTCGACATAGTTCGCCTAACTAAGGCGGGAACTATTTGTTTGTGTTTTTTATGGCTGGAACTGCGTATGTCTATGCTCAGGTGTTGCAGGCTCGTCTGGTACGAGTGCGTTTACCGTCTTGCATGCGAGACAAGTCGTCGCAAGTTCGCGTTCAGAATGAATGAGATGAGAAAAGAAGTTCCCGTAGGATAGTCGCTTATTGTTTGTTTTTGTCTTTTATGAGAAGTGTTTTGAATTTATTTGTGAACATTCTCATACTAAGACCTATCCATCGCGATAAATACTTACACCTCGCCCCGAAACAGGACGCGGGTAAGCACTCCGCAACAAAGTTTCGTGTCGTACAAGAAAGTTCGGTTTATATTAAGTGTTTTCTTATTTCTTTATGAGATGAGAAAGAATGACTCAAGTTGAGAAAAGGACAAAATCTAAGGGACTAAGACTCAATCCTAATTTTGTTTATTTATTCACAAGTGATCCTAACGGTTTGTGTGGTTTCTAAACATAATGAAGGAAGGAACTAGAAACTACTAGAATTCAACTTACTTCCTAAGGAAGTTAAGTTGATTATTAAACAATGGGGAAGCCTATACAAGTGAAGTATTCAAACCATAAGGCAATGCAATAGAAATGGATAAAGAATAAAATTCAACAACAAATTCATTTTAAGGTATAAAACCAAAAACAAGCTTAAACTTTATCTAAATCCATTTATTAAGAATTCTAAGCCTAAGTCCTAAAACTAAGGGAGTTATCTAATATTGTCATTCTAAAAATCAGAAATTAATCTAGGCTAAGTCAATTTAAAATCCTAATACTAAACCTAATTAAACTAGTTCTTAATGGATCTTAATATTCTAACCTAAACTAATTGAATTTTACATGTACAACTAGCCTAAACATTAATGCACTAAAAAATAGTAAAAGTCCTGGAAAAATTATGGGATTAATCCTATAGGGTCCTAAAAATAACTATTACATTGTTCTAAAAAAAATCCTAAAAAATCAGAAGTTAACTATGTCTAAAAATTACTTAAATCTACCTAAGGATTAACTATTATTTTCTATGGATTAAGCTACCAAAACAGGGGATAAAATGGCCTAAAAATTCTACCAAAATAATTATAGGTCCTATTATGAGTCCTCTAACCATAGCAAAAAGAATGGGTCAAAAATCCTAATGGAAGGGGACAAAATAAAATGAACAAAATCATGTACAGTTAAAAGAAATTCAATAAAAGCTAATTGAAAGAAAAATCAGAATTAAATCGAAAATAAGAAAAATTCAGAAAATAATAGTGCCAAAAATTTCTAATTGGAATTATTAAGCTACTTAATTTTTTGCAGAATTTTATTATGGTTTTCACTAATTTTTATTGATTTATTTTGAAACTATGCTAAACCAAAACTAAATTTAAAAGAAAATAAGGAGGGGGTTCTGGAAGTATTTTTTATAGTTATTTTTTCTTAATGGGCTTAAAAAGGGTGTGCGAATAGCAAATGCCAAAGGCCCAGTCTGCGCTGGCTTTGGGTGCATATTGTGGACTATCAGTCAATTATGTTAACTTAATCAAATTCGTTTGATCTAGGGTTTCCCTATGGTACTCTAATCATGCGGTTTATGAAGCATGCCTATGGAAACTATAGTGGAACAAACACACACAAACCACCGCCAGAAGGGCCAACCGGACGGTGACACGTGTCACCGCCGGTGTGGCTGAAGTTCAAAACACAAACCAACCTTTCCTCTTCTAACGGTGCAGTCTGGAGAATTTATCAAAAAATTAATTAAACTTAATGGTCATGGATCTCTTAATTATTCTTAATTCTCTTTTTTAATTTTCCAGGATATTCACATAATCATAAGTTAATTTCCTTGGTTATTTTTTTTAATTACAAAACAAAAGCAACACCAAGAGTTGAAGAACACAAAATCTAAACCTAATTTCCCTTCCCCATCCTCTTCCGCCGCCGCACCCTTCTCACCTTCCCCCTTTCTTCTTCTTCTCCTTCGCCCTTTCTTCTTTGCCCTTTCTGCTATCACCTTCATCCTTTAAGCCTAATCTTCATCTTCAACCTACATCCCAACCGGATTCTAGCTTACCTCAAATCAGCATCGAACTAAAACTAAGCCTACCCTTCATCTTCCTCCAATCGACACGAAAACTAAACCTAACCTTCAAAATCACACACAAATTAGCTATAACAAACACCAACCGAACATGAACAAAAACGACGACCCCGATATTTTCCCCATTCGGAACCCTAGCGCCGCCGCGGTAGTCTCTCCGTCGACCAACCAAAATCACAAACCTAAACACTAACCTACATTCATTTTACGCTTGATTTTGAAACCGTTATCATCTTTTGGCAATCCTAAACAAACGTCTGAATCGAACCGAAACACTACCAAGCATAAACAATGAGAATCAAGCAGTATTAAAGCAAATTCAAACCTGTCGATCGAGGAGTGATCTCAAGAGGTAAGAGTTTCGTCCGTTCTTGATTTGATTTCCTTTTTGAGTTGAAACCCTCAACACTCTTCTTCTTATGCGTTATCGAGTGGTCGTTACGGCATTGATGTTGATGTTGCGTCCTACAGGTTCTGTAACAGGTCTTGCAGAAAGCGTATGGGATTGATTGGCGGAGAGAGATTGAAGTCAATGAAGGTGTGCGAAGTATTAGCTTCGTTTCCGTGGATTTTCTGAGTGTGTTGCGTTCAACCTTGTCGAAGTTATACGCGTACTCCCCTGTTCTTGATGATGGTTCTGAGATCCTTTCGCTTCTTAACTCCGAACCCACTGCAAGTCTCAATATGGATGCAGGGAGGTGAAGATTGATTAGAATGAAGGATGATGAAGAATGATGAAGGGGCTGGAAGACATTGATGGAGGAGAAGAATGGTGAAAGAGAGTTGAAGGAGGATGAGATTTCAAGAAGGATGGAGGAAGGAGGTGAATGAAAGAAAATGAAGAAGAAGAAATCGAAAAATAGAAAAATCGAGAGATTGAAGGATGAAGCAGGCCTATGAAGATTGGATGAAATAAATGAAGGAAGTGTGTAAAAACCAGAAGTTGCTGATGATCCTGATTTTATAGAAGCTGGAAGATTGTCCTGGAATATTTCAAGGTGAAGGTTTGTTAGTTAGTTTGTTAGAATTCTATTATTAGCTAGTTATAGGTTAGTTAAAATTCTGTTATTAGTTTTTGTGAATAGGTTGGAAAAATGAAGTTTACTGTGATTTTGTAACCTTTTGACGCTCCCAAAGATTTGCATCCCGGTACAAGCACGAACGGTCGGCGAAAGGAGAAAATGAGGGTGAAGTGAATAGAGTCGCCAGCTAGGCATTTTTATCCTGAAGGAAAGGTAATGGTGCATAAACCTAGAAAGATATGGACAAGACGGTTGCGAACCAGAGAAACTGAGAAAGGGGGTTGGTTACAACCTGGGAAGGTATTAGCACCCAGATTGTCCGTCGTACTCAACGGGATCCACGCTTAAAAGATTTGTGTTTAAAAAGGGGGTAGTGTATGTGCTATCTGTGTGCAAAAGCTGGAAAAAGAATATACAAGTCTCAGTGCAAAGAGAAGGTGAGGTGCTCAGGAATGAGGCTTAAAAGAGAATGCTGAAAGAGGGGGAAGACACAGAGACTTTTGTTCGATAACAGTTAAGTTATGCCTACGTATCCTCGCATGCAATGAGGAAGTCAGAACACCGTAGTTCGACTCAAAGAGACTGAAATAGATTGACTGTTGAACTGATTGCTTGTCTATGCTCAAGTGTATGACTTGTCTGGATCAAGTGCTAACTATCTTGCATTAGACGGAAAAAGCAAGTTCTCACTTGTGAATGAAGATGATGAGAAAAGAATCCTGAAAGAGACGATTATTGTTTGTTTTTGTGTTTTCAATCTTTTATTGCTTTTGTGTTTGTCATAAGTTAATGAGCTTAAGCCTAAACCAAGGGTTAGTAAACTCATTATATCCTCCCTTAGATTAGGGATAATGAGGATACTTTAAGTATGAGATAAACATCTCAACTTAATTACCATGATGATGTAGGATTAAGATCATTAACCTACTTGTGATTATTTAGATGTTTTTGAGTATTTGTTTAGTGTTAAGTAATGAGTTTAAGCCATAATCAAGGATTAGTGAACTTATTACACCATCCTAATAGAAGGATAATAGATGAGCACACTTAAGCTGAGGAAGATACCTCAACTTAATCCATGATTAGGGATTAACCTCATGAGAAAACAAGCCTTTATTGAATGGATTTTAAATTAAGGGATGAGATTAAGAAGTGGATTTTAAGTTTGTAAGACAACTTGAGGGGGACTTGTCCATTAAACACTAGGGTTAGTCCTTCTTAACCAATAAAGGAAGAATTAGAACCCTAATGCAAGGCCCAAGTTACAAGTTAATGTCTTAGTGATTATTAAGATGGATTGATTAAGAGGTTTAAACAAATTAAGGGTTTAACACTTAGGATTAAAGTTATTCGCTCCATCCTAACAGAAGGATGCAGGCATAACCCTAATTCCAAAGTCCTAAATCCTTACAGGTTTAGTCTCTGATGATGAGGTGAGAAGAGAGATACAAAGAAAACACAAAGGTAAAAGCTAAAGGGGGACTAATTACAAACCTAATTATTATCATGCTTGGATGTTCCTATGGTTTGTAAGGCTTGAGAAAGATCTTCAGAGAAGCCACCAATGGAAGGAACAGAAGAAAGAAGGAAGAAACAGATGAATAAGTTACTTACTTCATTGAAGAAGATAAGTGACTTAGAGAAAGAAAGTGATGGATGAACATGAATGAGCAAGCTCACTCTAAGACAAAGGAAAATGCAACAAAGATACATATGAAGAAGATGAAGAGAAATGAGAAGTGAAGGCAAATTCACTTCTCAAATTACTTACCACCTGAAAATGTTAGCATAAAGAAAGAGATGAAATGAAATGAAGCATATTGTCGCTCCCACCAAATGACACCTGGTCAGATGGGGTACAGATGCGAACGGTCGGTGAAAGAGAGAACATGAAGATGAACTGAAAAGAGTCGCCAGCTAGGCATTTTTATCCCGAAGGAAAGGTAATGTTGCATGAACCTAGAAAAGAAATGGATATGACGGTCGCGAACCAGAGAAACTGAGAAAGGGGGTTGGTTACAACCTGGGAAGGTATTAGCACCCAGATTGTCCGTCGTACTCGATGGGATCCACGCTTGAAAGTTTGTGTTTATAGGGGTAGTGTCAGTGATATCTGTGTGCAAAAGCTGGAAAAGAATGTACAGGTGTCAGTGCAAAAGAGATGAAATGCTCAGGAACTGAGGCTTTAGAAAGAATGCTGAAGGAGGGGGAAGACACAGAGACTTTTTTTGTTCGATAACTGTTAAGTTATGCCTACGTATCCTCCCGTGCAATGAGGAAGTCAGAACACTGTAGTTCGACTCAAAGAGACTGAAGAAAGAATTGACTTGTGAACTTCTTACTTGTCTATGCTCAAGTGTATGACCTGTCTGGCTCAGGTGCTAACTGTCTTGCATTTAGACGGGAGAAGCAGGTTCTCGTTTGTGAGTGAAGATGATGAGAAAAGAATCCCGGAGGAGACGATTATTGTTTGTTTTTGGCATTTTTGATCTTTTATTGCTTTTTGTGTTTGTCATAAGTTAATGAGCTTAAGCTAAACCAAGGGTTAGTAAACTCATCACATCTTCCCTCTAATTAGGGGTAATGAGAATACCTTATGTATGAAGTAAACACCTCACACTTAATCACCATGATGTAGGATTAAGATCATTAACCTACTTGCAATTATTTAGATGTTTTTGGAGTTTTTGTTTAGTGTTGAGTAATGAGTTTAAGCCATAATCAAGGATTTAATGGACCCATTACACCATCCTAATATAAGGAATATAGATGAGAACATTTAAGCTGAGGAAGATACCTCAACTTAATCCATGATTAGGGATTAACCTCATGACAAAACAAGCCTTTATTAAAGTGGACTTTAGTTAATGATAAGATTAAGAAGTGAATTTTATGATTTGTAAGACAACTTGAGGGGGACTTGTCCATTAACACTAGGGTTAGTCCTTCTTAACTAATTAAGGAAGAATTAGAACCCTAATGCAAGGCCCAAGTTACAAGCTTGATGTATTAGTGATTTATTAGATGAATTGATTAAAGGATTTAAACACATTAAGGGTTTAACACTTAGGATTAAAGTTATACACTCCATCTTAAGAGAAGGATGCAGGCATACCCTTAATCACAAAGCCTTAAAACCTTTAAGGTTTAGCCCCTGATTATGAGATGAGAAGAGAATACACAAAAGATGACACAAAGGTAAAACTAATGGGGAACTAATCACACCCTAATTGTTAACATGCTTGGATGTTCCTAGGGTTTATGAGGCTTGCCAGAGATCTTCAAGAAGAACCACCAAGGAAGAAGCAGATGAAAGGAGGAGAAGCAGATGAAAGGAGGAGAAGCAGATGAAAGGAGGAGAAGCAGAAGAAGCAAGTCAACTTACTTCACTTAAGAAGATAAGTTTCTTGAAGAAAGAAAGTGAAGAGGGAACATGAGTGAGCAAGCTCACTCTAATAAAAATACAAAATGCAGCAATGAATGCATAAGAGAGATGAGAAGAGATTGTGAGAAGTGAAGGCAAATTCACTTCTCAAAGTAACTTACCACTTGAAAAGTTAGTAAAAGGAAATGAAATGAAATGAAAATGAAATGAATGCAAGGAGGCAAACCAAAACCAGAAGAATACTCATGATGAAAATGATGCTAAGAATTGGTACAAATGTATGTTAAGAGATTTGAATGATCATATAAGTAATGAGGATGCAAATGAAGCATGATAGAAGCATGAAAGTTCATGAATGCACATGAAATGAAAGGAATGCATAACATGGAAAATGGATGATGCAATGATCAAACATGATTCTAATGTGTCCTAAGATGTCTTAAAATTCATGTGAATGCATAAAATGTCATGGCAAGTTCTTATATGAATGCTTATGTAAGATGTATGCAAAGGAAGATGAGAAATTAGGGTTTTCATGCAACATAAGATGCAAAACTCAAGAACAGAAGCAAATGACAAGATAAAAAAATTGAAAATGAAATCAAAAGAACCCTAATCCCATATGATTTCACACCCCAAAGGAGAAGACCTAACTCTAAACCTAATGAAAGTTATGATTTTTTTAAGTTTTCTAGGGTTTTAAGGTACCTAAAGGGAAAAAATGCAAATCAAATCAAAAAGGCAGAAGAAATTTATGGAAAAAATATGTTAGAAACTACATTTCAAATGAAGATCAATGCAAAAAGAACCATTGTCATACCATTCTTGGTTAGGCAGAAAATAATTCTTGAAGTTAGGGTTCTAAAATGTGAATTTTATGAACCCTAAATTCAAAGAAAAATGTCAAAATGATTCAAAACCAAAAATAAATTCATGTGTATGGTATGACAATGTCTCTAAATGTTTAAAGAAGCAACATAAATTTTTTTGGGATTTTTTAGAAACCTAAATGATATTTTAATTAATTTATTTCCATTAATTAATTAAAATAAACAATTAAATGTCTAAAAATGATTTTTTAATGCAAAAAAATAAAAATAAAAATATTTTTGGGTTGAGAAAATTATTTGGAATTAAAATGCTGAATAAAAATATTTTTGGAAATTTCTAACTATTTTAAATAAAATGTACAAAACAAATAGAAAAATATGAAATTAAAATTAAAATAAGCTGAAGTATGCAAAGGGAAAGGCTGAGATTGATTCTGGGTTTATGGGGGTTGATTGCGCGCCAGATCCAATTTTGACAAAGTTTGGCCCTTTTGAGATTTTGACATTGCACAATGTTTGTATGGGATGCAATTTTGACAAAGTTTGGCCCTATTGAGATTTCTTCATGGGCAAGGCATGAAAACTTGAGATTCTTTGGGAAATTCTGAGTTTTAGACATTGCACCATGTTTGTATGGTGCTTATAAGTGTGTTTGAAGTCACAAAATATCTTGGCAAGAGGTTTTGCAAAACTCCCTCTTTGGTGCATTCTTGAAATTTATGTGATTTTTGCCAACTTTGACAAGCCATAACTTGAGTTGCAAAATGAATTAGATCTTGTTCTTGTACTTTTTGAAAAGGGAATGATCCAATCTACAACTTTCATGACCAATAATTTTTCATTTGAAGCATTTTTGGTTGAGAAAGAGGAGGTTGAAAAACTTTCCCAAAATGGAAAGTTTACATTACAAGTCATTTCTATTTTTGGCAACTTTTGGTTTAGCTCAATTTTCTTAAATTTTGTGAACTTCCAAGCACTTCAATGATCAAATAAAGATCATATGACTTCAATTTGATGAAAAATCCACTTTGGTTCCATTGATGGGGGCCTCAGATGCCCTGATTTTGCTCTGACTTGTTCAAGAAGTTACCCAGTGAACAAATGACTTCCACAATGAATTTCTTCATCAAACTTGGTATGCATGATCCTTATATCATATTGAGACCAATAGAAACAAGAATGACCAAAAAATTTGGAGTTATGGCCTCTGAAACCAAAACCCTAATTTCAGGTCATTTGTGCAGATAAACCCTAGCTCTGCTTCCATGCTTTCTCAATTCTTGTGATTCTTTGACTCCCTTGATCTTTGGAGGATAAAATATGATGATTGAACATACATAGACCCTCTTAAAATGATTTATGGCCTTTGGAGTGGCTCAGATGGATCTTGGATGGCTCAAATCACAAACCCTAGATGCAGATGAACTTGAACTAATGCAGTGAAACAAAAATGCAATATGAGATGATATGCTTAAACTTATGCAAAGATGAAAGATCACAAGCCATGGTATGAAATTAGTGAGGGAAAATTTGGGGTGTTTACAGCTGCCCCTATTCAAACATGAGTTAGCTGTGCAGGATGTAAGCGACGGGCTTAACAGACAAACAAGATAACTTGTGGTTGAATACCAAAGACAGTCTGAAATTTGCACTCACTGGGGAGAAGAAGAAAAGGGATATAGATTATAAAAGGAAAGTATAACATGATTATAAAGTGCGGGAGATGGAGGACGACCATCGAGCAGAGGACGAATGCTGGGGATAAAGCAATGACGGGGACGGCCGACATGCTGGGAGAAATAAAGAGATCATGACGGGGACAGCCATCAAGTAAAGAAACAAGACTCTCTGGGGGAAAATAAAGGCAATGATGGGTACGGCCATCAGGTTCAGAGAATAAATGAAGTAATGATGAGAGACGGTCATCAAAGGTGAAGGACGATCACCTAGCATGGGACGGCTGCTCTTTACCACGACATAGGACGAATGTCGGATAGAAAAAGTCAACGATGGGGACGGCCATTAGATAAGCATGATGAAGGACGATCATCGAAAGGTGAAGGACGATCACCTAGCAGGGTACGGCTGCTCTCAGGGTTTTATCATGACATAGAACGAATGTCAGATAACAAGATCAATGATGGGGACGACCATCGGATAAAATGATGAAGGACGATCATCAAGAAGGTGAAGGACGATCACCTAGAAGGGGACGGCTGCTCTGTTGGGGATAAGGATGAGGGACGGTCATCCAAAGGTGAAGGACGATCACCTGGCAGGGTACGGCTGCCAAAAGTATCACGACATAGGACAAATGTCAGATAGGAGAGAGGTTTTGCTGGGGACTTCGCTGGGGAATAGTAAACACGGACGAGCGCTTATATTCAAGAAATGAAAGGTATAAGTGTTTGACACTGTGTATAGATTAAAGATGCGGACGAGCATCCTTAAGACTACGATACAGACGAGTATCGGTAGAAACAACGCTGACGCCTGTTCAGAGATGATGATACGGACGAGTATCAACTGGTTAACAAAGAACACGGACGAGAGTCGAATCTGAGGGGAAATAAGTGGTATATACAAGATACGGACGAGTATCTGTATGAGTAAAGATTAACATTGGTGAGACACAGACGAGTGTTCAACTTGCTGGGGAGAGTGACACGGACGAGTGTCAAAAGAGAAAGCGTATAAATTATGAATTTATAAGTGTAAAAGGTAATCTAGTGATCTATGGGGATAAGATGATACGGACGGGTGTCGACAAGAGTGTATTATAAACAAGTGTTTGGCAACCATGCTGGGGAGTGGTGACACAGACGGGTGTCAGGAGTGCGTATAGGTATCTGTTTGTAGAAAGTGTTCTGGCGACTTTACTGAGGAATGATGACACAGACGAGTGTCAAAAAGAGCATGTATCTGTATTTTGAGAGTGCAAAGGGGACGCTTAGGCTTTTATGTACAAGGGATGTATTATGTATATTGTTGATGAAGTACCGTTGATATTTACAGGCGGCTGATTCAAAACCTAACTTGTGATTTATGCAATATGTTTGATTTTTGCCGTAATGCTCCGTATTAGACGGAATACTACGCTCTGAGGGGAAATATGATGTAAATGTTATGACTATGCAAGAGATACCGATCCGGGACTCAGATCCCGCTGCATGTGGAGATCTCTGACTGATCTTCTTGAAGGGATATCCCAGCTGGGGATGAGATCATGGGTAGATCTGATGAGATGTATGGCTCTGCTTGGGGAATTAGATCACTGATAGACTTATCCAGTAATGAGATAACCCAGCTGGGGACGAGAAAGCTTTCGTCACTTTGTTATGTGGGAAATTCAGACATTGCTCTTCTGGAGTTCTGTGGGGAGATGGTTCCATGTCTAGTACTCTGTTGGGGGAGGAAAGACCACTGAACGATCCTCCTAGAGATTTCTGTGGGGATCCTGCTGAGGATGATGATATCTTGCAACTCAGCTGGGGGAATGAGTACCTTCTGATGTTGATGTGAAAAATGTACTGGAGAAGTGATGCCTGGCAATTCTGATGGGGAGAAAACATTTCTGGTGTTGTTTGGAAGATGTGTTGAGGCAATGATGATTTAGCAACTTTGTTGGGGAAAACCTTTCATGCCCCATGTTGCGCTTTGAATACCTACAATCCTGTTATGACAAAGAAACGCGTTAGTATCCCGAGGTATCCCTTACCGGATTCCTTCATAGGAGTTAGTTATTCCTGGAAGTAAATATATTTCTTGCAAGCATGTCATTAGAAAGGCTCATCCATTTTATGCAAACGTTATATCAAGAATATTGGACATTTTTTTGCAATTTGAAATAAAATGTACAAGACGAAGTGCGACTGAAAACTCTGATTTTATTAATTTAGGTGCCCTGAATTGGCAAATACAGTCAAAGAAACAGATCCCCTGAAATGAGGAGATTGTTACAAAATCGAGAAACAAAAAGGTGCTGGAAATGTTGACAACGCTTTAGTGTTTCCCTTTTGCTATGAATCGTATGACCTTGACGTTCTTCTCATCTTGCTTTCTGAAGAAGGATGATTCTGACCGATGCTTTAACCTTTCGAAGCTTGCCATGTTGCGAGCGATACAGACGAATTCAAAATGCAGTTGTTCGCTTATTCCCTTATTTTTGCGTGGATCGCCCTTTCGGGTTTTCAATCCACCGGGATACCCATTTTTTCCTGAGCTGTCCAATGCGGCTTTTCAACTCAGCGGGTGTACATTTTTCTTTATTTTCCCTTATTTTTGCCCGAGTCTTTTATTCTGTTTTTGACTCGCCGGGATGCCCTTTTTTTCCTGGACTTACATTCTGTTTTTATGTCCAGCGGGTCATTTTATGCGAAGTATTTTTTAACTGCATCTGAATTTACAGGGGACTGGAAATCTTCACCATCCATAGTGGTGAGCATCAGTGCTCCACCAGAGAAGACTTTCTTTACTATGAATGGACCATCGTAATTCGGAGTCCACTTGCCCCTGTGGTCTGTATGAGGAGGGAGGAGTCTTTTTAGCACAAGATCTCAGACTTGGTATTCCCGAAGCCTGACTTTCTGATCGAAGGCTTTCTTCATTCTTTTCTGATATAGCTGCCCATGACAGATTGCAGCTAATCTCTTTTCTTCGATCAGATTCAGTTGATCCTACCGAGATCGGACCCATTCTGCTTCATTCAACTTGACATCCATCAGTACCCGCAAGGAGGGTAATTCAACTTCAACAGGTAGGAATGCCTCCATACCATACACAAGCTGATACGATGTTGCCCCAGTAGACGTTCTGATTGATGTACGGTACCCATGCAAGGTAAATGGTAGCATTTCATGCCAGTCTTTGTAGGTGACCACCATCTTTTGCACAATCTTCTTAATGTTCTTATTGGCTGCCTCAACAGTGCCATTCATTTTTGGCCTGTAAGGAGAAGAGTTGTGGTGTTGGATTTTGAAGTCCCGGCATAGTTCTGCCATCATTTTGTTATTCAAATTGGAACCATTATCAGTAATGATTCGCTCGGGAACTCCATACCGACAAATGGTGTCTCTCTTCAGGAACCGGGCTACCACTTGCCTGGTGACATTTACATACGAAGCTGCTTCAACCCACTTGGTGAAGTAGTCAATGGCTACCAGGATGAATCTGTGGCCATTTGAAGAAGTTGGTTCGATCTTTCCAATCATATCAATGCTCCACAATGCAAAGGGCCAAGGTGAAGACATCACATTCAACGGATTCGGAGGCACATGCACCTTATCTGCATAAATCTGGCATTTGTTACACTTTCTGGCATAGGCACAATAGTCTGTATCCATTGTAATCCAGTAGTAACCTGATCTTAGAAATTTCTTAGCCATTGCATGTCCTCCAGCATGGGTACCAAAATATCCTTCATGCACCTCGTGCATCAGCAAGCCTGCCTCTTTCTTATCAACACATCTGAGAAGTACCATGTCAAAGTTTCTCTTGTATAACGAACCATCAGCATTCAAGAAGAAACTACTAGCCAGCCTTCTTAATGTCTTCTTATCATTGGATGATGCCCCAGGTGGGTATGTTTGATCCTCCAAGAAGCATTTGATGTCATGGAACCAAGGCTTCTCATCTTTAGCAATGTCTACAGAGAATACGTATGCTGGTCTGTCAAGTCTGGATACTGAAATCTGAGGCACAAAGTTTGCAGCTTGAACTTCGATCATGGAGGAAATGGTAGCTAGAGCATCTGCAAACTGATTTTCATCTCGAGGGATATACTCAAGTTTGACTGTGGTGAAGAATGTCAGTAATCTCCTCGTATAATCCCGGTATGGAATCAGATGCTCCTGGTGAGTGTACCATTTGTTGTTGGTTTGATTGATTACCAGAGCTGAATCCCCGAATACAGTTAAAGTCTTGATCCTGAGGTCAATGGCTTCCTCAAGACCCATAATACAAGCTTCGTATTCAGCTTCGTTGTTAGTGCAGTTAAAAGTGAGTTTTGCCGAGAAAGGCATGTGAACTCCTTTAGGTGTAATGAGTAATGCACCAACTCCACGACCATTCATATTAACAGCCCCATCAAACATCATTGTCCATTCTTCTTCTGGGTCAGGCCCTTCAGTGTGAACAGGCTCTTCGTGATCTTTTGCTTTTAAGAACATGATGTCTTCATCAGGGAAGTCAAATCTCATAGGCTGGTAATCATCAATGGGTTGCTCAGCCAGATAGTCAGACAGTACACTGCCTTTGATGGCCTTTTGAGATGTGTACTGAATGTCATATTCTGTCAAGATCATTTGCCATCTTGCAACCCTTCCGGTAAGTGTTGGCTTCTCAAATATGTACTCGACTGGGTCCATCTTGGAGATCAACAAGGCAGTATGGGTCAACATATACTGCCTTAGTCGGCGAGCAGCCCACGCTAAAGCACAGCAAGTTTTCTCGAGCAGTGAATAACGTTGTTCACAGTCGGTAAACTTTTTGCTTAGGTAGTATATTGCGTACTCTTTTCGACTAGACTCGTCATGTTGGCCCAACACACACCCTATTGACTCTTCTAATACTGTCAAGTACATTATTAGAGGTCTTCCTTTAACTGGAGGCATAAGAATTGGAGGCTCTTGTAAGTATTCCTTGATTTTGTCAAAAGCCCTTTGGCAGTCTTCATTCCACCTGACCGTTTGTTCTTTCCTCAACAACTTAAACAAGGGCTCACAGGTTGCAGTAAGGTGAGATATGAACCGTGAAATGTAGTTCAATCTACCTAGAAACCCCCGAACTTCTTTTTCAGTCTTTGGTGCAGGCATTTCTTGAATGGCTTTGACTTTGTCAGGGTCAACTTCAATCCCCTTTTCACTTACAATGAATCCCAACAGCTTACCAGAACGTACCCCGAATGTGCATTTGTTGGGGTTTAGCTTCAGTTGGTACTTCCTCGGGCGTTTGAACAGCTTCAACAGATTTACCAGGTGGTCTTCTTCAGTGAGGGACTTGGCAATCATGTCATCCACAAAACATTCAATTTCTTTGTGGATCATGTCATGGAATAATGTTACCATAGCTCGTTGATAAGTGGCACCAGCATTCTTTAGTCCAAACGGCATTACCTTATAACAGAATGTGCCCCAGGGTGTGATGAAAGTTGTCTTCTCCATGTCTTCAGGTGACATCTTGATCTGATTATATCCTAAAAATCCGTCCATGAAGGAGAATACCGAGAACTGAGCCGTGTTGTCGACCAATACATCAATGTGAGGTAATGGGAAATCATCCTTCGGGCTAGCTCTATTCAAATCCCGGTAATCCACACACATCCGTACTTTGCCATCCTTCTTAGGCACGGGTACAATGTTAGCAACCCACGGCGGGTAACTAGTTATAACAAGGAAGCCGGCGTCCCACTGTTTTTGTACCTCTTCTTTTATCTTCATGGCCATATCCGGGCGAGTACGGCGCAGTTTCTGTTTTACTGGAGGACAGTCTTCCTTTAGAGGAAACTTGTGCATAACAATGTCGGTATCCAGACCTGGCATATCTTTATAAGACCAAGAAAAAACATCCACATACTCTTGAAGCATGTCAATAAGTTGTTCCTTCACTGAATCTTGCAAACGGGCCCCGATCTTTACTTCTTTCAAGTCTTCTTCGGTACCAAGATTAACTGTCTCAACTTCCTCCTGATGAGGAGTGATAACCTTCTCCTCTTGCCTTAATAACCTGGCTAGTTCTTCGGGTAGCTCATAATCTTATTCAACCCCTTCATCGGCTTGATTAATCGGATTGTCAAAGTCATACGAAGTTATAGAAGTGTCGTTGTCGGTGCAGTCTGGAGGGTATTCTCTGCAAGGGTTTAGATTTGTTCATTTTAGTGACCAATTTTATCTTGCTTAGAAAAAGTGAAAATGAAGTTATTATTTTGAAAAACATTGCCATTTTATTTTTGTACAAAAAATGAAAAATTAAAAAATAGTGAGCGGGAAAAAAGAAGAGACTCATTTGCAAAAGATGTCCTGATATTCATTAATTGATCGTTTGCACAAAATACAAGATGGCCCGATTACAAAATGAGTCCTGACATCTTGGGCAAGATGCAGGACTTGATGCATGCTTAAAGACAGGAAATAATAATTACTCTGCAGGAGTAACTCTTATAATTTCCTGGGAAGACCAGTTTGAGACTTGGTTCCCCGGGATCCTTGGACGTATCCATTTTTCCAGGTTGTGTTCGTCTTCTTCCTCGTCTTCCAGACTGTTCACAGCATCCGGGGTAAGCATTCCCCCGCTGACAAATTTGGGCTTCATTGCAGCCTTTGGTTGATCTTTTCGAGTTGGTATATAACCCAACCTGAATCTGTCCTCTTTCTTTTCTACTGGCAGCAGCTTGCCCCAGCCTTGAGCGGTACCCTCTTCAACAACCTTCCTGGCTTGCTGATATGAAGTGGTGGAAGTTCCAGACACAACAGTTGCTTCATTGATGTTAAGGGCCTCAAACCCCTGACTCATAGTCTCATGGATCTCCCCATCCATCTCTATATACTTGTAAGTAGCCAGTTGGCTAACAAAAATGTCTTCCTCTCCGCAGATTGTGATGATCTGGCTTTCCCACTCAAATTTTAACTTCTGGTGAAGGGTAGATGTAACAGCTCCAGCAACGTGAATCCAGGGTCTACCCAACAGACAGCTGTAGGCCGGTTGTATGTCCATCACGAAGAAGGTAGTTTTAAAGGTCTGTGGGCCAATCAACACAGGCAAATCAATCTCCCCAAGCACTGATCTCTTAGAGCCATCAAATGCTCTCACCACCAAGTTACTTGGATGTAACGCCAAACTATCATACTCTAGCTTCACCAAAGCTTTCTTTGGGAGGACATTGAGCAAAGACCCAGTGTCCACCAGCACATGAGAAAGAACAGCACCTTTGCAATCTAAGGTGATATGTAAAGCCTTGTTATGGTTGCGTCCCTCAATCGTTAAATCAGCATTTGTGAAGCCCATCCCATGACTGGTGTTTACATTTGCAACCACTATTTCCAGCTGATTAACCGTAATCTCTTCTGGCACATATGTTGCGTGCAGGACCTTCAACAATGCATTCCTATGGGCTTCGGAACACATTAGCAATGATAATATAGAGATTTTGGAGGGTGTCTGATGAAGCTGGTCCACCACTTTGTAATCACTCTTTTTTATTATTCTCATGAACTCGTCCACTTCTTGTTCAAAAGACGTCTTCGGAGTTTCTTTGACAGTTGGCTTTTCAAGTACCACATTCTTCCCTTTTGCCTTAGCAGCAGCTTCTGCTTCAGCATTGGGCCTTGGTTTTTGTGAAGCAAAAAGGCGTCCGCTTCTAGTGAAGCCTCCGCCTCCCCCAACATTGTCTACTTGTGGTGAAGAGGTTGATGAATCTAGAGTGATTTTCTTTCCGTTGCAGTAGATATCAGAGCCGTAGTGCCAAGGTATGGCATTACTGCTTTCATAAGGAACAGGTCCAGGCACCGTAATGGTGACCGGACTGATTTCCGCAACGGAAGGAACTGTGATGGTATGTGGGTCGTAGTAGATTGTGACTCGAGATCTGATAGGAGATATTGTAGTTTGTTGTTGGAAATTGTTGTTGGGATGAACATTTGCTGGGTCATAATAGATCGTGACCGTTGAGACATCTTCATTAGTGTTTGCTGGTGTTGTAGGCGATTCCATTGATAAGATGGGCGTTGATGTTGTAGAAGTAAATGTTGCTGAACTCTGATCTGTTGAAATAATGGATGGAGTGATTGCTGGAGTTGTGGATGAATCAGTGGGGATGATATTTGTTGCAGTTGTAGGAGTATCTGTTGTTGTTGAAGAAAGGACTGTTGATGTTGTAGGAGAATCCATTGTTGCTGAAGAAAGAGTTGTTGAAGGAGCCGTTGTGGTAATTTGCAAAATTCCATCTCTGATAAGGCCATCTATGCCAAACCTTATCTTCTCACAACCATTAATAGCAGTTTTGCACGATTCGCAGCAGGCCCCACAGCCCGGGAACACTTGGCATCTTAAGAGTTGAGTTTTGACTTCTACCAACGGTGTTTGAATCTGTGCAACATTGCCAATCAGTGCAGATGGTTGGTCCTCTTCTATGGCATTAATCATAGGCCCACCATGATTAGGCATAGGATTTCTGTTAACATTTGGAGGAGGTGCGAAATTGAGAGCTTTGGAATCGACCAAATCCTGAACCTTCATTTGCAAGGCTCTACACTTCTCGGTATTGTGACTAGGCGCGTTGGAGTGAAAGGCACACCTAGCATTGGCATCATAATTCTTCGGGAGATTGAGAGGATCTGGTGGAGCCAATGTCCTTAACTCAACCAGGTTAAGCTTCAGGAGTTGTGGCAGTAAAGCAGCATAAGGCATAGGGATGGGGTCAATCACCCTATTTGCCTGAGATGGCCTCTGCTGAAAGGGGAGCTGCTGTTGGTTGTTGTTATTGTACGTTCTTTGTTGCGGAAAATGAGATTGTTGTTGATAGTGTTGTTGTTGTT